>JAWWEM010000054.1:14039874-14075408 GCA_035582935.1 Ormyrus thymus | reverse complement strand
GATATATTGGGCCATGCTAAATTGTGTACAATGTTTACGTGTACGATTCTTATGTGTATAAAACGCACCTTACCGATATGGGAAAAGCTTCTGGAATATATCATAAATTTTTCATAAAATACTGCACTAGAATACTTCATGAATATTTTATAAAATATTTCACGACATTTTACATGAAGCTTCCATAAATAATTCAGTGGAATATCCTGTCGTATGATCTTTGGGATACTAATGAAATATTGTAAATATTTCATAAATATTTGAAGTGTCATATTTCTACGGGATCTTTCCGAAATATATCCACTGATTTCTTTCGTGCTGTGTGGGTCTAGTATGAAAATTCCTCTGAAAACCATTACAAGAAAAATTACAAATATTTAAGCACTCGGCATAAAGTTTCGAATAGCGCAAAAATAAATGAAATACCCGTGACGTGAAAACGGTCCCGCGATACTCCAAACAGCCATCTATTTAAATCGCAATTCATGCTCAACAAAGTAAACATTCGTGATTCCGAATTTCTTTCTCCGCTGCCTCATAAAAGCAAAGATCAAGCAAAACGAAGAAAAAACTGAAGCAAATGCTTGAATTCCGAGCGAAATTAAGACACACAGAGAAGCTCGAACTTGCATTCCGGCTGTTCAAACAGGCCAGCTAAATAGGTGCCCGAGAGTTTTCGCCTAATGTGGAAAGCGTCCGAGCGCAAATATTATTACTGCATTAAGCTCGGCCTCTCGATTGAAGCCTTTGCTTTTACCTGCAAGTCACGGAGCACTTTTTTCGCTTTCGAGCCTCCCTCTGATAGTTTTCTGGCCGCGGCGCTGAATGCTCAAGGAGTTTTTCGTGATTAATAGCTCGCAGCTGGAGGGCGGCTTTGATAGTTTCCAGCCGAACGCGATTTGAATGTTGAAGAGCGGCTTACTTTGATTAAGTGGATTTTATGCTCTGTGATTTCGGAAGGATATATTAGCGATTATGGATTCGGGAGGAAAAGTACTTGAAAATTGCGTGATTGGCCTGTCATCTGGCGAAAAAATTATTCTTAAAATGTTAAATTTGGATAAAGTAATCAGAATTATTAATATTATAGTTATATATATTTTTAAATTCAAGTACGATTATAGAGAAAAGTATTTAATGACATTAATAATATCCTTTAGGCTGTTACATTAAGAGAATATGCTTTATTCACCTACGTCTTCATAACTCAAGAATTATGTTTGATAACAATTTACTAATATTAAAATCCAATCAACATCTTCTCAAGTCATCCTTCAAAATTTCAGTCCAACTCCCAGAAAAAATCCCTACGCACAAAAGGCAGCTTCTGTCGGCGCCGAAAAAGAATAGCAAAGTTGTTCCATGTAGGTTCCAAATATTAATTAAGCAGAAAGGTTCCACGCGGAGATAGAAATTTGCATCGTCGGCAACTCCTTTCACGGCGAAAAATTCAATTGCATCGAGGGTTCTTTTCTGGCCTCCCCCGTCGATGCGGCTCCGTTCTTCCTCTCGGCTCGCGAAAAATCTTGCGCGAAAGTTTTCCAATTTATCATCGTTAAGAACTCCGGAGGGCGGCTGCCTACACTTTGAATCGACTCGAGCCTTCCCCAATCCGGGGCCCCGAATACAGTTAACGATGCAGAGCAACGACAGTTCCGCCGCAGGGAACGTCGTTACCACCTCGTTTTCTTCCTCCCTTTTTTACTCTGCTTCTATTTAGTTTTTTCTACGGCTGTCTTTATCTCTTGGGCCGAGCTTTTGCCTTTTTGGTCGGCATCATTAATCCCGGAAACGAACGATAAACAAGCTGCTCTTCTGCCCGGCTTTGGATCTGACAAATTTGCCTGTGCATCGCGAGATGCTTGGGGATTTTATAATTTGCAAACTTGATAAGTTTGATTTATTTTTTTAGGATGGGCCGTGTTGTAAGTTAATTAAGGGGATTTCGGGCTGCTTGGAGAAGCTCATGCTTTTTTCATCAGGATGTAAATCGGGGGATGAGTATTCTTCTTTTCATCTCCCATGAAAGATTCTCTTCTACGCTGCAAGTTATGCAAGCTAAAAATAGAATCGTTTTTTGAAAGATTTATTATTTGACGTATAACTTGAATTTATAATCACACTATTTGCTACGTCTAATTAACCTTAAGATAACTTAGTAAACGATAAATTTGATGTAGAAGGAATCTGTAATAATTACTATATATGGAGTACGTTGTTATCAATTTGCCTTTCATAAGTATTTATATATATCGCAAAACAGTAATCGGAAAATTGTTGATTCGACTAATAAAAAAATTTCTAATTTTCTTCTGCTCTTAATTATTTATATTTTATTGTTTATATTTGATATTTAATTAAAACAAATTTTAAATATTTGCTGTCTAAAAAAATAAAACGTAAGAAGAAAAATAGAGATAACGAGACGAAGTGTAACGTAAGCAAGCTACAAGTTGTATTCTGAAGGAATAGGAAGCGAATGTTATGAAATAGAAAACATCCGAACGGGAAAAATAGGAAAACGAGACGAGACATAGATTCAAGAGAAAAATAAGTTCGTCGGAGGTATCGAATGTCCGTGATTGGCTGGATACTGTTACCCGCAGCGGAGCAGTGCGTTCTTGGCTTTCGGTGCCGTCGGCGATTCAAGAAATTACAGTGAAAAAAGCGAGAAGGAAAAAGAATCACGCAATGGAAGAGACTGTAATTGACAATCTCAATACTCGGAAAAATTCCTTTTAGTTGGATTAACTTTGATTGCATAATCGTCACAGTTCCTGTTGCAAAACTTGTTGTTTGACTGACGGCCATTCAAGCGGTGCAATTAGTTTTTCAATCTACTAGCTCTTTCAATGATTGTAGGTTCGAAAAACCAAACTATAATGCAGACTTACCTTTTTGACATTTATAGTTTTTTAAATGTAGATGGAAATCAATCTGAAACATAAAATAAGAACCGTTTTATAACTTGAAAAGGACACTAAAAGCTTTTGTAATAATAGATTAAGTTAACAAAAAATTTCTAGCAATGATTTTATTACATAAGCAAAGAGCTGTAAGAAAGAATTCTCAGAGTTCTAAGAATTGTTTATAAGTCGGGTGCAGGTACGTGCCACTGTACATGATATTTATTCTGGCCAATAAAGCGAGGAAGGTACGGAGAGGTTGAAAGGGAAAAAAGGATACCGGTACCTCCTTCAGTCTTCGGATGCTGCTCGCGACTCTTCAATGAAAGTAATTCACGAAGACCTTTGATCGAAATCGAAGAAAAGATGGAATGATTGAAAAGAACGCAACTTTGCGTGAATTAAAATCGAGAGAAACTCTTTCTTTATTGCTCTCCTATCTCGATATTTAGGAATCCGAGCTATTCTTAGCTGCTTTTTAATATTGCTTCTCGTTTTTTTTCTTGATCGATAACGTTAATGAAATATGCCTCCATTGCAGTCATTTTTATTATAATAAATCAGACAGATTTTACTACTGCACGCTATTCTTGCAATAAAGTTTTTCTACGAAATAAAAACTTTCAAAAGCGTCACAATATTGGATGCACGTTTAGGAAAATCAAATATTAGATTTTATATTATTAAATCTGGTAAAGATTTTGAAAAAGTAAGTGAAATAAAAATTAAATTGAAACTCTTTACAATGACTTTATTTTGATTTGGATTTAAAAATATGTACTCGGCTTTTCACGAAAACTTTAAAAACATGTTTTGTCAAAACATTCTGTTACTTTTGCTTCATACTACCACATTTTTTGTATGTTTCTCGATTTCTAAGAAGAATTTAAAACCGAATCCGCTTAATAAATAATCCAAGAAAATATTCTCGCGTTGACGACAGCGATGAGTAAGTCGACTACATAAGGGCAATCCACATTCCCAAGCCAGCAGCGAAAAACAAAATGTAAATCTTTAACGCATTCACTTCGAAATCTGAGGAATTATAAGACTTATAAAGAAAACAGGGGGACAGAGCAGTAAAAGATGAAGCATGGGGTAAAAGTAGATAGACTGGGCTGGACTAGAAAGAGGATGAGAAAGCAAGATAGAAGAGAAATGGGGGGACGGACTGACGGATGGCGGATTCTCGACAAATGGATTAAGCGCAAATTGCTAAACTCTGTTTAATTTGGCCAAATGAATTTTGTTCCCGGCGCCCTAACTGTAGGCGAGGTAGAGGTACCTTTCCGATCCCGCCGCGGCACTTTCTCTTCCTCCAAGCCGAGTGTACCGGCAAAGTCGAAACTTTTCAGCGAAATCTTGTTTCCTCGGGAGCTCGCCTCGTCATTTGGAAATCGCTCTAATAAACTGCGCGCCCCACTTCGTCTTTTTCCGCGGCGGAATATGCTTACTTTCACGTTGAAAAACTCTTGCCCACCCCTGTATTCCTGCTCTCTGTAGCTTTTTATGCGTAAGCCGGGCTCTTCTTTTTCTGAAACTTTCTCTTGCTTTCTTTCGGTAATAAATAATTTCTCTATTTTGTACGCTCTTCTGAATCAATTTCTTTTGTAAACTTTACGCGGAAAAGTTAGTGTTTTAATCTAGGGAATTCTACATTTTTTAAAGAAAGTAGCCCACTGCAGTCGAATTTTTTTTTATTATTATCGCAAGTCTTAACCAGTAACGTTGTAGTGCCATTTAAAATGAACCATAAAACGAACTTATCCCCAATAGCTTCCTCGAGCAAACAGTCCTCAAACAAATACCACAACTCGCATATTTACTTTTTCCCTGCCAAGCCAGCAACCCCGTCAGCGAAAGCTCCCGATGTCTTTTCGCTCGAAATTCCGAAATCCGCCAAAGCCGCGCAATCAGTCAGAGTCTGGCAAACAAACAAGCGGCGGCAGCGGCGGTACGGGGACCAAATCAGCACGAAGAAAAAATCCAGGGGCGGAAAATAGGTTAAACGCGCTCGCGTCCGAAATTCTGTCACGCGACTCTGAATCACGAAATCAAGGGAGTGCAGTCGGCCTTTGACGCCGTAATTGCATCACGCGGCCGAATACGGGCAGCCGTGTCGGGAATAATTTCGGTGGATGCTCAATGACGGCAAAGAGCCGCGATCCCGGATGCGCCGCGCGGCCCGTTATTGTGTCGCAGCCGAGACCTGTTGAGAGTTTCGAGTTGTCTTGGGGTGGTTCCGAACCACCAGTAGGATTCGGACCGACGCTTTTGGGTTTTCGGCTTGAAGATGCAGAAAAGAAGATGGGAGTAGTAGAAACTTCCGAGTCCGAAGATGTCATTGTAATAATTGTAAGAGATTCTTTTCTCTTTTACATCCTGCACAGCGAACTGACCAAGCAGAATTTACTTTACATTTAATATACGGCAATACTGATTTACGACAAGTCTATATGGCTTGAATATTTTTCAATTGTAATATCCTTGCTTGAGACACATTACAGTTATCTCATATCTTCTCTAAATTAAGCAATCGATGCTCCATTTTGAAATATCTCAGTTCACGTTAAACAGGCCATAAAAATAAATAAATTTTTGTCCAGGTAATTTTATAAATAAACTGAAAGTATTCCAGAACGTTTTAGGAGGTAAATAAATAAACACATTTTATTTGAAAATAAATCCACAGGTCTCGGAATCGAGCAAATGCCATTTCAGGCCACAGCTTTCGACAGGAAGGACGGCTCGCTTGAAAGCACATTTTGGGCACGATCCGTGTCTGAAAGGCCGTTCGAAAGCTCTCCTTTCATGACAGAGGCATCCTTTTCAGCACTGTTTCAGAGACGAAGCTCGGGGCGATATTTGCATCGCGGTCACGCGCCTCGGCCAAGTAATATTCCGCGATACTCGCGACCTCATGAATGGCTCTTTAATGACCTCTCACCCGTGCGCGCATGTGCGAGATAGAGAGAGAGAGAGCCGTCAATTAATTTCGCAATTGACACTCTTTACGGATGCGCATCGTGATACTCGCACGTGCGCCGCTTTTGCTCTTTTTCCCTGCGGAATTCCGCAGGCGAAAAATATTTTTATTTAGAGACTTGCCTACGTGGCCTGTCCTCTGCCCTGAGTATGTGTGTGTTTTTGCAGGCTGGCTGGGGATTTCAATTTCAAAAATAAAATCAATCTGCCGTTCACTGCGTGTTTGCGTGATCGGTGTGTGTTTCAGCAACTCCGGGTGGACGGGATATTTCGAAAAATTAAATCTTGGAATCCGCGCAATTGCGGAGTCTAGTTTTTTTTATAAACGAATGCTCTTGTGAGCGTGTTTTTTTCTTTACTGGATGGAAAGTTCGGGTAAATATTAACAGTGCTGTAATAGAATTTTGAACACGATGCGACGGAATAAATACTGTTTGTTTTTTAGAGTATGTTTGAGGAATAATTATTCAAGCAAATAATCGAAACGTCGAAACGTACGGATGTTTTAATTATTGTTTATAGATTTTATATTTTATTGTTTTTGTTAAATAAAGTAAATAATGTTCAGTTATTTGAAGATCACATTTTCTATTCTCAGTTTGAAAATACAATACTGATAATACGTGTAGCTTTTCTACTTTTATAAGAAGTTCATTACGTTCATTACTAAAATTAGGCTTAAAAATTTGAATTGAATCTTCTTTTACTGTAAAATAAAATATCAGAGAAATTCTGGTAATCTTTATAGACTTATACTGCAACATAGTTTTTGATTTTCCTATGCTTGAAGCTTACTCAGGGCCCAGTGTTCAGTTGAAAATAAAAATTGAAATATTTCTCACTGATAAGGCACACGCGAGCCGAGCACCGGGCACATCTCACTGTTCATCCAGTTCAAGTCCGCTCATCCAGTACTACACAGAGTGCCCGAAGATTTTCTGGCTTCTTCAACCGCACCCCTTTGCCTGATAGGAAGAGGAAGAGACGCAGGCAGAACATCAAGTTTGCTAGATTCGAGTGACACTTATCTAGTTAACTTGGCGAAATATGCGAGCGGCTCCTCCTCGCACATTCGCGCAGCGTGTATCGGTCAACGCCTGTGGCGCTGCATCCCTCCTCTCCCGAGCCCTTTCGCCCGAGGAAATATCTGGAAGCTGACTCGATAAAACTACTCCCTTCTAAGTAATGTAATTCACTCTCTGCCTCTCGGGCGGGAAATTCACGGGGAATTGATGAGCTCGGGATCATAGGGGCAGCCGCGCGGCATTGTCTAGACTCGCAGCTGGAGAGGAAAGGAGATACAAGGCGATCTGACCTGATGAAAGTATGAAGTACGAGCCTCTGTGTTGGCAAGTCTGTGTGCCGAGTCGGGAATTTTGCAGGGACTGCTGGTACTTGTCCAGGCTACAGATTTATGGCGAGATTTTAGTGGACTCGAGATGTGTCAATTGAAGTACATTGAAATTATTTCATTTTCAGGTTGCTGCTAATTCATTCATATTTGTCTTAAATTTTTATACAAGTTTTTTTTGTAAATTTTCTATTAGATAGAAAAGGCTAACTTCATGATTAACTTTGTATAATTATCTTATCAGCATTAGAAATGCTACGCAAATATTACAGCAACATGAAAGCCTTTAATTCCTTCAGCAAAAGCAGCAAGGTGCCGCACAATTTCTCTAAAAATGGGTAATACGAAACACGAACGTTATTGTTCATAAGAAGGACGCCTTTAAAACTTTAATTAAAATGTCAATTCGGGGTGTGTGATAATAATATTGAAGGAGGTGAACCGTCGGCTCGCAGCTAGTCGGAGATGCGCTTAAGAGAGAGAGGGAGACGAGCGCATAGACAAGCAGATATTGTGGAGAACACAAAGCTTTAGGTAAGGCATGTCGCGCTTTGCTGGATCTTCAAAGCTCAATATCATTATGACGGCGCGCCCCTGTTAATTAGTCGGATGTTCATTTATTTCGGCACGTCGTGAATGTCAGTGGCGCGTTTTCCTCGATATGTATTCCATTAACTATGCCAGCCTCGGGTATGACGTATTTATTCTGAGGATTATCAAGCTACCTTCGCGGCTTACGTATCTCCATCTCCCTCTCTCTCAGTCTGCAGCTTTGTCTTGATTCTTAATAATTAGACAAATCGGTCAACTATTGTTGAATTAATAGTGGTTTATTGTACAGTCCGCTTTTGATTATTTGCAGCGGTGATTGTTAAAGGGATGATCATTATGCTGAAGGTTTAAGGAATTTATGTCGAGTTATACTTAAAATGGTGTCTCGACAAAAAATCGCTGAGAAAAAATAGATAACAATTGTTATTTGTTAAAAGAGAATATTTGTTTACTCATAATAAACCATAAGAAGTGTCCAAATGACTTTTAAGACACTTTATTTTAGAAATGATATAAAGTTTGAAAAAAAAACCCGTTTTCAATGCTGGAGATTTTATTAAACTCTTCTTGGTTGGAAAAAAATCTTAAGCTTACTTGATGACTCATGCTAATGCATTGAATCTTCTTTTAACGTGTTTTGCAGGTAACTCGCGTTAGCCGCCTGCTAAAATCGTGATTGCGGCGCAGAGGCTGTTACTTAATCAAGGATTCGAAATTCGATCAGTATTGCAGAAGCAGCCGCGACACAGACCAGAAAGAGGGTCCACAGCCCCGACAGAACACAGGACGAGCCGGAGCGAGAGAGAATCGTGCGGGTTTGGCTTTCTCTCTTAAGTACCGAGCGTGAGAGAGAGAGAGAGAGAGAGAGATCGTCCCCGACAGGATATTGCAAACGATAAGATCAGCGGCAACCGGAAACAAAGCCGAGCACTTAGCGGCAAATTAGTGATAGATGGGGGTGCCACTGTCGCTCTTCATTAGCCCAGCCGTATATTGGTATACAACCTCGGCCGAACGAACCCTGCCTGCGCCCTCGACCGCCGCCGAGATTCTGGACCGCAAACCTCAAGTACGAGAGAACGTACGAGAGTGAGCAGACCGCAGACACAATGGCTCCCTTCTTCCGCCGCCACCCCGAGCCTCACTGAGTAACTTTGCAAGTAACGATCAATTAAAGCTCCGATCGCGTAAGGAAAAACCGATCCTTCACACCCGCAGCTGCGACTGACATCTCGCAGATTGGAGTCTTGGATTGTGAACTCAGATCGGCCGCTTAACGCGGCGAAATTTTTAAGCTTTTTTTTCAACTATTTATTCCATTCTCCAAAGTGTATTCAAAAGGTCAAGTTAGAGAGGCATATCAAAGGATGCATTGCTTCGTGAAACTGACTCGATTATTAAAGAGTTATTCGACATCCACCAATAGCTTCTTTATATTGAATTCAATTTGATTAGTGAACCGTGAATTGATTATTGAATGTAGAGTGCTGATATATCATACCAGGAGTTTCCCCTAACATTACGCATCAGATACTGCAATATATATATATTAGCTGATTCTTACGCGACTTTTCCTTCGTATCGTCTTTTGTGTACGACCAAGCAGCGACACGCAAACATTTCATTGGTATACCTTACTTAATAATAAAAAACATATAACCAGCTTCAGAACCTCCCCTATACCAGATACTAAAAACAAACCTAAACTGACTACCTAACATGCCAGTTATGTATCCAGGTTATTTTTAAGTAGTCGTGTATTATAATTGTAAGACTTGATCTAAATATATAGCAACATTTAATATCAACATTTTTAAATCATAATCTTTGCTCTTTATCTAAGCATCTTTCCATCCAGCAACTCCCCTTATTACTTTTTGCATGGGAAAACAGGTAAAAAATGAATAACACCACTTCCGTGACATTAAACAAAACTCTCCTCCTCTAGGGCAATAAAGCAGCATTATGACTATTTGGTCGTGAAGGAAAGATGCGGCCAGTCAGATTACTCGCGCTTTGAATTCCGTGCTTCGGATTTTGCGCAATTGGTAAACAAATGCCGCGCGCGGCGAAATTCGCGTATTGAAAGTGCTTGCCGAGCATAACAGAGAGCTCAATTATTATGAATTCAGTCGCGGGATTAGAGCTCGGGCGCGGATTATACATGCCGGCGTTAATCGTTAGCCGATGTACTGATGGTTATTTCATGCTCGGGTGCCATATGATTTAGCTGCTGAATAAAGCCATGAACACGAATTACGAAATTCAGTGTAACCGGCCTGACCGAGCGCGTGTAAGGGTAAGCGGATTAAAGGAAAGTAAAGGTAACGTCGCGTGATTATTGCGCTCGTTTGCGGTAATAATCGCTCCGATTGCAATGGATCGTGCCTGGTTTTGAATGAATAACGTTTTTTCTCCATTGGTCATTGGTCCTAGTGAGAAGCCTACTGTATCTATTTCACTGTGATCGGGTAAAAAAATTTGTTATGTATTATTTGCAACTCGGGCTAGTTAATAGTGTTAGGAGATGATAATAATTGTACTTCGTGCCTCCTCCTCAAGATCAAATCGTAGTTTCCCCTGCTCTGTGCCAAATTATCACATTTTTAAAGAAGAAAAAGGGGGCGACCTGCGCGCCACTAATATCGGTCTTGCGTGGCCAGCTCCGTGAAACCTTCTTTTTTGTGCCAGAGTCGACACGTAAGTGAGACAAGATGGGATAGAGAAGTCATTCTTCTTCAGATTCTTCAAATACAACAGGTTCATATAATTCATCTAGTTCATCAAACGAACGGGAAAAGCTAAGAAAGCGAATGGGCTTAAAAAAAGAAAGAGGCAGTTAAAACGAAAGTCTCGCCGTAGCCATAAGCGCTCTATATCAACAGGATCATGTTCGTTCTACGATTCTCAGAAGTTTAGTAAGAATTTTAGAATGTACTATTGCTACATCTGACCTATTCGGAAACTGTTTATAACCTTATTTGTGGTATCAAAGCAGTAAATTTAAGTACACCTTATGATATTATATTCAGGCTCTAACCTGTACAATACCAAAATTTTCTGGAAAGAAAAAATTGAGTATTGACGATAAACGAGACTCGCTATCGAGGAGAAAGAAATCTGAATTACCGACAGATCCGTTAACTAACGTTCGGGTTAACAAAGAGGCAACAACAATGTCGTTGAGGAGGCCTTGAGTAAAGATGTTCTTAAAATCATCGGCCAACGATTGTCAGAAGATCGAGTTTTAGCCACAGCAGTACACTCAAATTTCTCTACTCACTGGATGGATATTTTAAAACTAGGTCTCCCCTCAGATGACAAGGCTAACTTGATTAAAAAATATTCGCTTTCCTCTAACTGTTTTTCTAGATCCACCAAAATTAAACGTAAGGAAGTTTTTCACGCTTTAAATGAGATTTCATGAAACAGAGATAAACGCATCACTAATAAATATGAAAAATTAGTAGCGTGTATGGCCGCTATTGCGAGAATAATCTCTGATATGCTTACTAACAGACAAGCCGAATGTCTCTAACATTGAATGTTTAAGCGATGTCTGTCGCTTGTTGTCAGACACTATGCATGATGAGACCGCAAATTCGAAGAAGCCTCGTGTTAGCCAATCTTAACACCTCAATTAAAGACACTCTTGCTTCAACAACTGCAGACGAATTTTTATTTGAAAAAAATTTATCCGAAGAATTGAAAGCAGGAAAGAGTGTGAGTATGTCTGCGTGGTCTACATTGGATTGGAATCAGAAATATCATCAGTCGGAGTCGTCCCAGACGCAGCCCAACTGATCCATGAGTTTTCACAAGAAACACTACTCGAAGAGACATTAGATAATAATACAAGATTTTATGATCGTGAGATCACTGAAGTGTTTATTGTAAGAAAATTTATATCATTAAATTAAACTAATTTATGTTTTATACGATCACATAAATATGTGATGACTGATTCACAATACAATCTATGTATTATATATTCAAATAATGATTTAAGAGTTAATATAATCTATGTATACTGAATAAAAAGTTAATATAGTCTATGTACACTGAACTAATAAAGTAAATAAATTCTCTTGCCGTAATGTTTACTTTAAACATCTACAATTTGATCTTGGCGAGGAGGCGCGAAGTACAATTAAAAAATTGAACGAACTTACCTGTAAGTGAAGTTCGATTTAAATTGTACGCGCCTCCTCCGAAAAGATCAAACCTACCCAACCACAAACTGAGAATCCAATATTCGAACATTACGGCAAAACTTTAAAGAAATGACGGTTACACGGAGCTGGCCGCGCAAGAAGGATATTGGTGGCGCGCAGGTTGCCCCTTTTCTTCTTTAAAAATGTGGTACTTTGGCACAGAGTAGGGGAACTACAATTTGAGTTTTTCGGTGGACGCGCTCGTACAATTTAAATCGAACTTCACTTACAGGTAAGTTCGTTGAATTTTTCAAACAGATAGTAATTAAACGTTTTGTACTAATTAATCGAGTAGTGCAGCCATTGTAACGGAGATGCTAGTTGTACATGCAGAAACAGTAATTTAAACAATTTTTATACTTATTTCAAGAGTTTCGTTACAAGCAGTTACGCATTGTAAATCAAGATGACATTGGCTTGTTATTTCCCACGTTAAAACCTAAAATATGAACCACTTTGCTATTTATATACTTGGCAAGAATTTAAAAAATGCCGCTTCAAACTTAGCAAGATGAAAGCTCATAAAAAAGCATTATTCCATTTTTCCACGTAATAATCTTTCCAACCAACGCCACTCGGCGTTTTATCACCGAGCAAAGCCACTCGATTTCGTCCTTCGCAAGCGCGGTTGCGGTATTTTCCGCGTCATTAATCTCAATTTTTTCGGCGATCACGCGCTCGAGAGAGAACGTATTTTTCATTTGGCGTGCATAATTTGCCGAGAGACTAAGGACGTCTCGCGAAACCGCCGTTGTAAAAATGGAGGGGACAACGGGGAGGAATTGACGAAGCTTTTAAGGTGCTATTATGCCTTATTTCCCGAAGGGATATTTTGTTTCGGTCCTTCGGCGCGGAGTACTGAGTGGAGGAGGAGGAGGTGAGTCGATGAATGGAGTGCAAACGTATGCGAATGAGAACGACTGCAGATCGGGACAACGATTCCAGTCACGGAGACGGATCTTGAAAGTGCTGTCACTTTCAGATAGAATAGTTTCTTTAAATTTAAGTGTTAGTTTGCGTAAAACTGACTTTTATCATTCTCGAAATGTAGAATCTTAAATGTCCACATCAGACAACAACTTTTTCAATATAATTAAAATATTTCATTTCAAAATCTAAATCTATCTTACACATTGTGACCTTTTTTGCTCTTCAATTCAATGATTTTAATAAATCTCCAAAGATCAGGCATGGAAGCGCAAAGGAGGAGATCCTGAAAAGTTTGAGGCCCCGGAATTCTGGTTTGATGCTCGGGTCGACCTTTTAAAGTTTCCCAATTGAAGGCAATGAATGAATTCGAGGGTAATCTTTTAAAGGTTCGCAACGCAGAAAGAGAGGAGTGGGGGTACGGTTAGATTTGCATAACAAAACGCGCAATTAATAAAGTTCCGTGCGCGAGCGAGCGAGCCGACAAAAGAGCATTTCGTCCTTTCAGCCATTTATATTCGCCGTCTCTCTCGCGAACAGCCGTGACCCCGAGGCTAAATAAGTCAGTCTTTGTAAGGAATCCCGCACGGCGAAACTTGGCAATCTTGGCCGGCGTTCGGTCTCTCTCTCTCTCTCTCTCTCTCTCTCTCTCTCTCTCTCTCTCTCTCTCTTTTACTCTGTCTCACTCTTTTGCCTCGCGCACTTTTAACGTTTTAGTAGACTCACTTGTCCGACCTTGTGCGCGTTGTCCAGGCAGGAACGAGGAGGCCTTTGTCGACTGGAAGCGGAGTAATGAAAAGAAAAAATGAGAGCCGAGAGACTGCGGACAAAGGTAGCGAGAAAAATTAGAGATAAATGCGAAATTATTGTTGCATTGATTCACTTTGGAGATGACGGATCGCTTAATTTTTATCGAATTTGTTGACAGTCGCACGTTTTTCTTCTGTAGGTTGATTGTGGTCACCAAATTCAATTCCCACCACCGAAATATCCGAAAAACACTTTGTTGAAATATCTGAAAATTTCTGACTGACGCACGAATTCGGTTTTTACCTCGAAGTAAACAAACTGATGCCTTAATTGCCAGAGCAAAGGGCCGCTTTTAACGGATTTATTTCAGAATTTTGATGCAATTAAAGATAATATATTAATAATTGATGAAAATACTCACTCCTGTCTAATAATATATTTATTCCAAACGGACTGATGTTTTGACTAAGCTTTAAACTTTAAGAGATCGAAATTTTCATTTTCACGGAATTCAAGCAAGTCAGACGTTGGTGACGGGACGGTGAAAAGCCATAAGCATGGTCGTATTTGGCTGCATTTTGTTTCAAGGACTTTTAAACGCTGTTATTAAATTCCTCTCGATTTTGCGCCTGAAAAAAGTCAGGGAAAGTAACTTTTCGCGCATAGTATATTTTCGGACGAATTAAGGGGATTCTCGAGCTATGCAGTCCTAACCAGAATATAAATTGGGCATAAATATTATACTTATGTGGGGGCCAATTATGAAGTAGAAGTAAAAAACAAACTAATTTTTGGCCAATTAACGGATTGCAGACTATTTGGTTTTTATTTGTACAGATCTTATCGAGGATCTTATGTTATAGTTTTTCGCCAAATTCTATTTTATAATTAAATCGAAAAAAATTTATGTTACATTTGGCGGTTTACAATGTATTTTTTGGCCATTTTTCAGGATAAAACTTTTCTATAGCATTAGTTCTGTGCATAAATTACTTTAAGCACCATTTAAAATGTTGTTATTTCTGTCAGAGACATTCAAATTTTTAGTTTAATACTGTCTAGTATAATCAATATTATTAATAATAATTAAAAACTTTTCCAGATTATGAAAAAAACACTATTTAATTTTATTGATTGCAAAATTATCATTGAAATTTTTTTTGAATAAACAGGCATTAACAAAAATCATTTATTTTTTCATCAAAACAAGTCAACAAACTTGCGTTCATATAAACTTTGATACCAGCAAGTCGAGCATTCAAAATACGATAGCCCTAAATTTTTTTCATCTACACGAAAGACCGCAAAAATGTCTACCACCTCAACTCAGTCACCTGTGCCCTGATCTCATAATCGGCCTAAAATTCATTCGCCCATCCAGCTACGCGCAAATATAAAGGTCTCATAGCTGGCAATCTGAATATGTAAACGAGCTCTCTTCCTTCATCTCCACTATCGCTCGACGACACGCCGCTCTCTCTCACTCTCCCTCTCTCAAAGTATATATATACATATAACTCTAGCGTTATATATATATATATGTATATATATACATATATATACATATACCCTAAGGCTGCGGCGCGCGCCGGCCGGCGTACAAATTCGACAGAGCATTATTTATCAAACGCGCGGCACAAACTCTCAGAACCCCCGAGTAAACAGTCTTGTGAGAGCCGCGGCAGACACAAACCCGAGAAGAAGTAGCGTAAGAAGGAAGGAAGCAAGGCGTCTCGATCTCTGCTTAACATTTCAGACAGCTCGGGAGCTAACTTCATGCATACTTATGTCGACGCGACTCTCTCGCGAGCGCCTAACTTTTTCCTCCGAACAGCTGAGCGGAGAGCCTACGTCTTTCGAACGAGATTGCTGCGGTACCCAACTTAAATCAACGAGGGCGATGATAAAAGAGCGAGCCTTTTTTTCGTCAGCCACGGCCGGAGCTCTTTTTCGAATCTTTGCGAATAGTGGAAGAGTTTTGAATTTTATTAGCAGAATTGCTGAGAGAATTATTCATTAAGCCGCTGAGGAAAGTTTTCTGACAGTTTTTTGCTCGGTTGGTTAAGTGAATTTTTTTGTTTACAGGATTACTTATGATTGGATGAATATTTGAATTTCTACTATCTTGCTGTACAAAAAACATTCAATATTCAAAGAGAAAAATCAAAGTTGATAAAAATAGAGGCAAGATTTTTGCACGGGTTCGTTTTTTTCTGATTTCTACTTGACACAAGTGGCAGAAAATAACAGTTTGCAGCTGAGACTTTGCATGCAACTGGTTGTTATATTTACATATAGATAGATTTAAACAAATAATTAATGTAATAAAAAACTGTATCTGTTAGGTCCGAAAGAGAACTTAAGTATATTTATTGATGCGTAAGTAGTACTTATAAATACTTTATTTAGATAATTTACAGTCTAGATGTGAAACTCCGCCTTTCTTCACACAATATCGAAGTTTGCAAATGGATTTAAATCGGATGGATTTATTTATTATTTAGACAGCTGCATCTCCCACAAGGCCGTGGGAGTGGTTCGCCGAATGGAAGAAAATACTCGAAAAACACGGTTAAATTTTAACAAGTTTATTAACCAGATATAAGTACAATCTTGAGTTCCGGTGCATAACTCGACCGAGTGGCACAATAAATCTGTTGCGTACGATTTTCGATTCGATGCGAAACGATTTAGGACTTCAATTTAGGTTTTATATGTTTTTTGCTTTTTCATAGAGAAATCTTTGGAACGGTGAAATTTTTCGAGTCTCATATTTTTAGGTTCAGAGAGTCCAAAAAAGTAGTTTTTAAAAAATGTTCGCATGTATGTATGTACTTCCCCCTTAACTACTTTTAAACGACATTGTGGATTCGCTGCAAATTTCGCGCACAAGTTTCATTTCATTTTTGAAAGGGAGCTTGAAAATTTCAAGCATTTCTATAGATTAGTTTATGTTTTATCGTAAATTTTCGATTTTTCAAAAATTTAAGTTTGGAAAATTTTAACGATAGGATTGAGATATTTCAATCGAACAAAAAATATTTTAAAGAGCATAAAAATATCTATGATTTCAGAGAAAAAAAATTACTTTAGTTCTCATAGTTCTTTTGTTTTTAACAAAAGTGTGTTTTTTTTAAAAAGATTATAACTCTTAAATTAAATTATCAATTGCTCTGAAAATTTTTTTGGTAATTAACAATATATAGAATTATAATCTGCACAAATTTTAAGCGATTTTGTCAACTATTTTTTGAGAAAAAAGCTTAAAACTAAAAAAAATGTGATTTGTAAGTCAAACGATTACGAAAGTAAAAGGCTTCAATTGACTTGAAATTTTGAGAAAAGGTACATCTTTTATATTTTTAGAGCTGCATAGTTTTTCTGTTTATGAAACTTATTAGTTCAAAAGATATTAAGGTTTTATTTATTTTTTTTTCAATTTTTTGAATATCTGTACCTTATTAAATAATCGGTTTTTTTCAACGATCGACCATTTATTTTTTTCGTTCTTAACTAAATTTTTAAAATTAAAAAAATTTTTTAAATTCATCTACTATTTTTTGTTTTATAACGATTTTAAATTACATATGGTATTGCAATTATATGTATAGCATATTACAGTCATATCATTATTATTTTATTATATGATTGTTTATATTAGTTTCAGTAATATAGTTTTAATCAATTCTATTTTATTTTAACTTTAATTTTTTATTTAATTAAGATTTTTATCTTATTAATGTACATCTTGAAAAACAAAAGCTATTGCCGTTGGTTCAGACCACCTCATTTTTGGTAGAGAGTCATGGAATTATCGGGAGTGCGGGTTAGAGAATTACTGATACTGTTCTCGGAATCAGTACTGAGTCTGGAGGTCATCCTGTACTTCACACTCTTTTGGACAAGGCATATTGATGTTTTGACAAATAAATTCAACAAAATACTTAATAGTTTAAGATTCTTCCGTAAATATACCTCTCAGCAAACTAAAAAATTTTAGTAATCAATTGATGAATCATATAAATACCACGCAATTTAACAAGACACGTAGGACGCAGTGTTAATTACGTTGGTAAATTTTAACTTAAATTTCACCTTTTAATAGATAAGATAATAGTAATTGTTTCATAACATTTCATTTATAGTATAATTTAATGGTTTCATTGTTTTTATGTTCTCTATTAAAAAGCATTGTTCCAAAATCGGTTTGCACTGTTTTTCATACATTTTTCTGATTTTTTTTTTACTTTTTTTATTTTTATTTTTTTATTTTTACTTTTTATGTTAAGATTTTTTCACAGCAGAATCTCTGAGTCAAGCGTGAGTACGTGCGGTATCGATTGTTTGTCAATCCATCCATCTACAAAAGGGAGATGACGATATATCGAACGCAGAGCCAATTCAGAACGTTATCAAAAAATTTATTGATGAATACAGCGGCATGGAAATAGATTCATAGTGGATTAGAGTTGAAGCAGCCAACTTAAATTTTTTACGGAAAAATAATCTATGCGCGCTAATTAATTTCTAGTTGTATAATACGAAAAATACGTATTAGTATGTAAGAGATGTAAAATAAAAACTAATTTATTAAGTAAAAGCGCGTAGTAAGCAATTTACGAAAATACTAATTCGAAAAAAATCTAATGAAAGCAGCGTCGGCCAGGTGATAAAACGCAGTTCATAATCCTGAAATGGGAAGCGTCCGGGACACGAAAACGAAAAGCGTCAACGAAACACTAAACCCTGTCAGAGCAGGTCCGGCGAATCTATAAACCAGGCCGTAGAGCATATCGTAAACGAAAAAACGAGCTTGCAAGCGCGCCGACAGGATCGACATTTTCAAATGACCCGCCCTAAAAAAGCGCCCCAAACCTTCTAACGACTGCAACTAAGGACAGTCGGGGGAAAGGAGACTAAGTATCGCGCAACGCGAAAGGGAGAGGGAGAGGGATCTCCTTTCATTTTTTATTTCGTCAGGTTTCATGCGACGTTACGAGCAATCGCTGTCAGGTTAAAAAATGGCTATGTGCGCGAGAGCGCGAGGCAAGAATTCGCAGCAATATGGCGCGCGGAGTTTGATGACGCGATCGATCACCGAGCTGTCAGACTCCTCGGGACTGCAAGATGTGCAGGCGAGCAGGGATTCTTTTGTGGATGATGGCGAGGCCGGACAGGGACGCCCTGGATGCAGGGGATGATCGATCATGCGGACAAGGAGTATGAGCTTTGCCTATCATTGCCCGAGCCGAGAATGATGCTTGTTCAAGTGGATCTTTGCTGGTTAAATTATAGATGTCTGTTTAGGAGCCGAGCTTGAAGTTGAAGTTGGAACGAAATTTTAGCGAGGAAATTTCTTTATTCTAAGCTCCGAATTAGACATTAATTTCACAATTCATTACTTCATAAAAGAATGACCGACCGAACGGCTTCCAAAAGTCTCCGCATCCCTAAGTGAAAAACGAAAGCTCGTCAGTCGCGTCTCTTTTAATCGCGTTTCCTTTTCCGTTGGCAAATAAAGCGATACATTATTAAGGGCAGCGTCTTCTGCAGGCGACAATTTCGCGGCTCGGGATTGAACAATTTTTCTGTATTTTGTTTACGTTCCGCCGCCTCTCTCATCGCGGAGAAGGCATTTGCATTGTTAATGCGCGCACGCAGCGGGATATCGCCGACGCGCTACTTTTTCTTTCCCCGAGTCTTTTCCGCCTCTACTTGCCTTCATTCGTCATACATATCGTATGAGGAGAGATGCATTCGCTGCTTCCTGATATTTTTACTCGACTTTTCCATAAAGTTTCGGAGATTCTTCCTGGGGGTTATGGAATATAAATGCGGACATTTTGTAAAATCAATCTGTAAGTGCAGTTTTTGCACGGCATTAGTAGAAAGAGATATGTTAAGGTCGGCGAAAGCTCATTTCTAAAAATTGTATAATAACTTTTGCTTTAAGCATTCCACTGTCGATTTAAACGAGACTATAATAAAATAATTGGGATACTTTTGATAAAATTTTAATCGAATGGAAATCGAAAGAAAAGAGAATTTTAGCTATTAACACCTTCTGCATACTTTTATAACCTAATTGATAGAAAATTAATGACAATTCTTCCTTTTATCTGTTGAACTGTTTTACTTCGAAAGTGCAGTCGGAGATTTGAAATAAAGTGGATTAATTCAGTACGGGCCGGTCAGTGAAACGGCAACTACAAAACCTACAGATCAGAAACTCAAGTCCGAACTCCTTAGCTTATACCAACAGAAACTAAAGTTCAGCAAAGTGCGAAAGTCGGTCAGTTATGGTCACGTGGGAAACTTGCTCGCCTCATATTAAATTTTTCGCCCAGGTCTCATCTAAATTTAACGGCTCGGACTAAAAATAAAGAATCCCCGCTTTTTTGAAGTTTTGCCGCGCGCCGAATGACAAACGATCATATTTCGCACTTTGCCGAGTTCCTTACGAATTTATAGAGTAAAAGTCAGCGCGGCCCGCGTAAGAAATGTGGCGCCATTATGTTCCAGCGGACGTTTCGCACGTCGGATTTGTATCTCCGTGCAGCTCGGGGGACAAAGTGGGGGATTCTTTCTCGCGGCGCAATTCCGAGAGACGAATTTAAATTCATGGCCTATTTGAGCTGTGTATTAGGTGAATTTCCTTTCACCGAGTTAGCTATGAATTGATTGTGTCGTTTCATTCTAATTCTCTTTTAAGGCTATAATATAATTTTGTGGCTGCAGCGGTTTCATTTACGTTTTGATCATCTTTTAGATTTCATTTGTATTTTACGAACTACTGCGAGATCTGCTGTTCTTTTAGATGCAAAAAATATTTTACCATTATTTAGGGCTTGTAAATTAAAGTTATCTTATACGTATATAAATTATGCTTCAGACGTTTTGAGTAACGGTGCAAGTAGTGCAATAATGAAATTATATAAAACAGTTATAAATTCTCAATCACTGTTGAATAAATTAAATGACAATTTTTAATACATATTAAAGAAATTATTATTATTTATTGTTTGAACTTGTATATAATATTTAAGAAAATTGTAAATTTAATTGTCAAAATATTTTATTTCTTTTTCTATACTTAATAAAATTTAGCAAAATAATTGAATTCCAAGCAGTTTTGTTTTTTGCAAACTGTATGCCAACACCGGCATTTCCACCTACAGTTCCATTTTGAAATGAAGTTTGACCACCTCTTCGTTTGCCTCCAAAAGCCCTCTAAGTCGGGTGCATCTGGTATACCACCTCAGACAGAATCAATCAGAGGCAGCCTCGAAATACGCAGGTAGTAAAAAAAGGCCATGAAAAGTCGAACAAGTCGTTCAACAACCCTAAAGGCATTTTTTCATCAAGCGGAAAGGAAGAAAAGCATCGGGCGCGGCTCGAATATCGCAGCCCAGAACTATAGGCACTAATCTGCATAAATCGCGAGAGACTCGGGCTAGGCTGGATCGCGTGGCCGGAAGCCAAGATCTTTATGGTGGCAATAAAGCCGCCCCGAAGCACAGCGGATTCCACTAACAAATGTCTGCCGGCAAAACTGTGTTGCCCAGGCGCTGCTTTTTTCTCCGATCGAGTTAATTAAGAAGTTTCGAGAAAATTTTTGAGCGATAATTAGGCGGCTCGCGCGGAGTTTGAGGGGATTGATGATCGATCGATTTGATGATTGAGCTTAATAGATACTTTTATAAGAAGTACTTGTATAAGAAAGCTCATTTTTTTACTTGCGTATATAAATTAGTTGCTGTGTCAGTTTTTATTGACAACGTTGTTTTGTCAATTTTGGTTACATCATTGAAGTGAAAAAGACTCTTACCAATATACTGATGTTACTTTGTTGGGCGTAAATTTAAAATCCTTGATAATGTATGTTCTACTGTCAAGTTTTTTGTATTATTGTTGAAGCGTAAGGGACTCTACCAATATCCCGATATTACTTTGTTGTATATAAATTGTGATTGTTTAAAGCTGTTTACATATTTCCGTCAACCTTTGTCATATCATTGAAGTGCAAAGGACTCTCACCAATATACTGATATTTCTTTGTCAGCGCCAAAAAATAATCATTCCAAAGTCGTCGACCATTTGCCAATCGATATTTTTCAAATTAAACAGTAACATTTTTTAATATTCCATTAGCTTTTGAAATTGACATAGAAAATAAAATTAATTACTTGTCTTATAACATAACTTAAACTTTATCATGAACATAATAGTCAAAATATTTGCTTAGAATACATTTTAATTTTTGTCCCGAAATCCCTCTATCCCAAATTGTTCAGTATTAATTACCGCTCCGCAGAAGTCTATCCCTCACATTCAAACCTCAATTAAATTTCAAAAAAGCAGCCGTAAATCGATACTCAACATCCTTGCGCAACTCATCCTCGCGGCGAAACAGAACCGCGTAAATTTCGCGGAAACGCCGCCGAAGATCGCGCTAATAATTGTTATTAAACAGGTCGGGGGCTCTTAACCGAGGGATTTATGAGCGATGCCGAGACCGGCCTGATGAATTTCTTTTTAGGGCGCAGGAGCTTTTACGAGCGGAGAGATTTATCGAAAGGCGCCTCGGCATTCCCGCGATATTAATCGGATTATTATTTTCTGCGTGCTTTATCGCACTGAAGCTCGATGGATTTTCAGTGGTAAGAGATGGCCTACGTCTGACTCTGGCCTGATTGGGATTTGTTTAGGTTCTAATTTGAATTTTTGTCATTTTTTTAGGTTGCGGAAAGTTTTTTGAGTGATTATCGCGAGGCTAATGAAGAATTTTAATGGGATAAAGTAAATTGTAAATATTAAGATTGTACTTTTATTAAATCTAAATGTTGATAGGCGTATTTCTTTTCTAAATAGAAATTTTTCTCTGAAGTTCCTATGTTTGTGCGCGGGCTGTACTGAATCTGATATGGAATTTGGCGTTTAAATGCTCTAAAATCGACCTACGGAAAATGTATCATTTAATCTTAGATTTCCGGATAAAAAATTGACATTTCATGTATTTAATTCAATGATAAGTTTCTTTAATACTATTTACTTTATATTTCATTTCAACCCCTTATATATATTCTTACATCCATAATTCAATGAAATAAAAAAGCTTATTTCAACCAACCCTTCTACACAATTAGTTCAAGGAAAAAATAAAGCAAAAGCTTTTATATTTATACATTTCGAATCGTCTTCATGTTGCTGGTTACATCGTAAACAGGTATTGCATAATCAATACAGAGTCAGATCCGCAAGCTGGAACCAGTAGGGTTTTGATTTCCTGCTTAAAGCAGGAACCAGTAGGGTTTTGATTTCCTGCTTAGTAGCTGCACAAGAGAGCTTCGCCGAGCGAGAGCCAGAAAGTTACCGTTCTGCAGAGAGAGGGAGAGAGAGAGAGAGAGAGAGAGAGAGAGAGAGAGAGAGAGAGAGAGAGAGAGAGAGAGAGAGCCGCTTCCGATGTGAAATTCACGAATGATAATTGAATGTCATGCGTCTATCCGCGCGAATTTGTGAGAAAACTCGGTGGGCCGAGTGCGAAACGAGTATATTGCTTTGATGTGCATCGCCGCCGGCGTAAATTCGAATTGTTATGCTTGCGCCGCTGCCGGGGATTTCGTTTGTCAAAGCCCGAGTGAACGAAGAGTGACGTAACGATTGGCGTAATAATATACGCGCACATACACGGCGCTCCGAATCGAAAATTAGAAAAAACAATTTCCGCCCTTTACCTCGGCTTCCTTTTTTTGCCGGAGTTTCGTTTGCCGGAAGAGCAAATACGAGCTGGGAATAGAAAAATGCGGGGCGATTACTGTTTTGCGTACGACTGGACGGACTGGCGTTGGAGATATTTATTTTAGGTTTCATTTATTAAATGGCTGAGTTGGTTCATTTGCGGGGCTTTGCATTAGTGAAATTATTCGTCTATTAAAATTTTGTTTTACAAAAATGATTGTATTTGTTTTAGAAAATTATTATAAGGTAATGTATTGGTAATGTATTCAGGCCATAATGCTTTCAAATTTAATTGGTAAAGCTGTAAATTTGGGTATTAATGAATTGGATTTGTTGCGTCACATATAATTATGAAAATAGGAATAATATTATCATGGATTAATGATCAAATAACTTAAGTGCTTTTCGTTTTGAATTATTTTACTTTATTTGACTACTATTAAATTGAAAGGGTAATAATTAGAGTAACATATAATTATTTTCTGACGAAAATCGATCAAATTCTCTTGATTATAAATCTATATGACCTGACATTTGAAAGTAACCATAAGGCAAGATCTCAATTGTATTTTGTATAAATAAACTAAATTGAACAAATAAAATCCTACACTTTATTGAAGAAGCAATTTAGCTTTATAAAGTACCTGTAGAACATTGAATAACCGAAGGTAACAAAACGAGTAAAGGTGCACAAATAGCAAAACTAAGAATAAAACAGGAGGATTTTAACAGATACTTATTCAAAATGCACTTTCAGAGAAAGCAAAATTTCCCGGAACCCTACCTTTTCATACAGCACAAAAGTGAAAGAAGATAAAGGGAGGAAACAGAGAAAGACATTCGTTTATTTGTAAAACACTACCAAAACAAAATACAAAGAATGCAAAGAAGTATATAAAAATATTGCACAAATTGATATCACAGTAAACTTGAACAAATAATACTAGTATAAATCACAGAAGTTAACTTCTTCTGTCCGATGTCCAGCATTAACTTCTCCGAATGAAATACTACTAGGAGCAACCGCGTTCTTTAATTAAAAATTAATTTTTGCTTCTTATATTGAAATCAACGAAAGAAATAAAATTACGTGCGACTATACGTCAGTAGAGAATTGGTTGCTGATCCGGTAAGTATTCTTATTAAGTATCTATTGTAATTTGATTTCTATAATGTATAATTCTAACATTTACAGATATACTAGTTTCAAATAAATAAAATAATTTTAAAGTCAAATTTTGTCGAACTTTTTACATAATGTGGACACACCTTCATCAAAGAAAATATGTAAATAAATACTAAATCATATGCCTGTTCATTTTATATTTTTAGGACAAAATAATAATAGATCCATGAAAAAATAATTTTTGGAGCCGGTTAGAAGAAGCTGATGATATAGGCTGAAAGCTCATTAAATGAACAGTTTGCAAATCCATAAAAAAGACTTATTAAACTGAATGAAATAATAAAAAGGATAATACATTCATACTTAAAGAGAAAGAAGGAAAGGATAAGGATACTAATTTATTTTCAATTTCACTCGTCTGATACGAAAATACAGAACGATATTATGAAATGCGATTAACTGATATTAGTAACGTTAGCTTAAAATATACGAGCCAGGCCAGCTAAAATCGGAAAAAGCCGGCGCACTCATATTACCAATCTCAGTGGTTTTTATGCGAAAGTACATAAAAAAATTAACTTTCCCAATTTTTTAGCCTCCTAAGCCGCCTCTAACGACTGCTGGAATTTTTTAAATTTTTCATTTTCGTCATTTTTGAGCTATTTTCAAAAAATTCCTAAAGAAAAAATCTCAATGAATCGAGCTCTGTGTGTTTGTAAACAAAGCTCGTATGTTTTACCACAGTGGTGCTTGTTTCGATCGGTAGGGACTAGGGTGTTTGAGTTCACAAATACGAATCAATTCCCTTCGCTCTTACCCATCGAGCAAGACCCGCAACAGCCAACCTTATTAGTACTCATGCTACAATAAAGTAGCTGTAGATCAGGTGCATTGCGATCCTCTAGCATGATCAGCGGGTATGAGCTCCACTCCTGTCACTGAAAAATCCGGCTGACATTTCTTTAAAAATGCTTCCGAAATTTCGGACTGACGGCTATTCGAATTCACTCCTTAAACGATGTTTATCTTGGGAGGCAAGAACCTTACCGCCTGAGCCAAACATCGCTCAGCTTAAAATATTTACTTTGAAACACTACAATATTACTATTATCAATCAATTATCTACGTTGTCTCATCCAAAAGCAGCATCCAAAAAAAGTTTAGAAAAAAATCCCTCTTTTCAGTCGATCAAATATCTCAGCGGAGTCATTTCTGTCCCAGTTTTTGTCGATAAGAACCGAGAATGAAAGCAAGTAAGTCGATCGAAAAGAGCGAGAACAACAAGACTCGAAGAGAAAAGAAGTTTCCGCTATATCGGGAAAATACGTAAGTGACTGCCGTCCCGACCAAAGACAGCCCGATAGGGGAAATCGAGTTTCGTGGCACGTCTTTGTATAAATACGATTGGCCATAAATATAAATAAAGTTTCAAGTGAGCGATATCTCAGGGCCGATTGTTCGAAAAAAGAGGAGGATGAAGAGAGCCTCTATAATAATCAATCCGTCGTGCACAGAGCGCGAAGCCTCGACTTTAATTGGCCTCCGGGGCAGAGAGGCCAAGTTTTAATTCACCTTGCGCGAGATATCCTCGCCAAAGGACTTGACAACCCGCCGATAAATCATCCCGGAGCTTCCGTGGATGTTTACAAACGCGACAATTTTCCAAACAGGAGCAGGACTCTTTTGCTATTGAGGAAATTCTTTTTCAGTGGCTAGTTTTGAGCCGAAGATCGGCAAGGATTGTACAAAGGAATATTTTAAAAATGAACTGCTAAAATTGAATATAACGAAATAGTTTATTATTGCATTTTACGTAATGTACATAAATCAATAAACTACTTCATTCTGGCATTTATAAATGAAACTGACTGCCAAAAAACATTTCCAGCTAGATAGGAAAAACGAAGAAAGCAGCCTAAAATTATGTTAGCCACTCCTTCCTGAAAAAGTATCGGTTTACAGATTGACAAAAGCTCGTCTTCTTTTTGCCTACCGGCGGTAAAAGTCTTACTCAGACTCACGACCCGCTTACAATCGAGGCCGACTAGCACAGGTCGGGGCGTTCTGTGTTTTCCTGGTGCATAGTTGAATTATACGTTCCTGCGCAGCACGAAGGCAGTCCTTCGTAATTTCAATTAGCAAACGCGATTACTGGCCAATTACCAGGCAACAGCCGAGAGCTTTCATGGCTGGCTGCCTTGTGTGTGGCCGAGCTTTTTCGCCAGCCGTCTCCGTCATCCTTTTTCCTCTTGTTTTTCGGTGGCGCTCGGAATCCCTCCCTCCCCCCCTTCCTCGGTAAATTAAATATCCACTCGTGCAAGTCATATTATTCTTGGCGTGCACAAAGCTCTTTTACCGGCGGCGTTTATTACAAGAGTGACTTGCTCGCGCAGATGCGTTGCTGATGCTGCTGCTCTTGATGTTGTTGGGAAAAATTTTGTCGCGGCAAGTGGACGCGTTTGTACGTTTAAATTAAAACGCAACTGCAATTAGAAAGGGTCGCGCAGGATTTCTTTTTAAGGGATCGGGTGGCAGTGTAAACTGAAAACTTTGAGCTTTTGTTAATTATAACTTTTGATAGTTTATTTATTAATTAACGAGGCTACGCGGAGAGTGGAGTTTAGTTTCGGTGGACTTGCGGCATCAAAGAACTTGATTGACACAATCAGATTTAAAAAACCGAAAACCCAGCTTAACTTTTTTTCCACGTTAAAACTCGTTCAGCGCGTCTGCCAGTACAGCCAATTCCCACCTAATTAAGGCTCATTTTCGAATTTTCACGCGGAAAATGTCCTCTAAATAAGCTTAGAAGGAAGAAGTGAACGCAAGCACGCATGAGTTGCAAAATTCCATTTAAGACGATGAATGGCGCGGCTCCGATTACCATTCAGTGGTCAGCAAAACTGTTGCTCGATGAAAGGAAAGCCAGAATTCTGGCCGCGAAATGGACGGTAAGGCTCTAACGCAATAAGTCGCCGACGACCTGCTTCGGTAGAATTAACTGGCTCGATTCTGTGTGTTGCAATTAGGAGTCCAGTCACTGCAGGCCAGTCAGAGTTGGAGCTATGCGATTTTTGTTAGCAGGTGTTAGGAGGCTAAATAGCTCGGTGAAAAGGAATTATTGATTCGGCAGGGTCTGGTTTGGAATTGAATGCCTAATATGAAGAAGGTTTAGCAAGACACCATTTTATTGGTGAAAACGGCGATTAAAAATGAAGATCTTTTTTTTTATTAAGTATTTTTATGTCATTGATAGGAAAATTTGACAGCATGATAAAACTATCAATGTATTAATCCAAAAGACATCCTTACCTCTCAAGCCGTATTCGTTCCCGATACGTCGATGAATACGAAATCGAAGCGACAGTTCAGAACTTTATACACTCGGTCGAAAAATATGGAAGCTAACGCAAAAAGGGATGAGGAGCAAAAGATTCGAAAGAGGGCCAAATAGCAAAAAAAAATTTCCCTCGCACCCGTGGTGTATTTTCCGTGTTTCGAGCTACCTCGCGTCATTGAAAAGCTTTCATCTTTCCCTGAATGCTGAAAATCGTTTTATGCTCTCTCCTCTCTGGCGCTCTCAATCGTTTCCATGACTGGTAAAAAGCCGAGTCGAGCGTGTCGAGCAATTCGCAAGTGACCCATTATTTTCTACTCTCTCGCTTTCACTTTTTTTCCAGCGCTCTGTGAGCCCGTCGAAAGGCAGCCAGCACTTTTCGGCCCTCGCGACTCTCTCGAAATCCCTTCGATTTGTGCTGCCACGATTTTTGCCTCGCTCTGAATGCCCGATGATTTGTCGCGTTTAACTTACTTGTTTGAGCTCTCTTTAAGTCTCCCAAGTAAAAAAATTATACCTAAATTGTATCTAAAATATATATAATGGCTTATACCTACAGTAGATATAAGTTATACATAGGAATGAGCAGATCTAAATTAGATATAATTTAGGTATAATTGATAAGCAATATAATCATTAAGCATCGTTGCTCCTTGCGCTTTAGTTAATGCTTAGGAGCGACAGTTTTTCTAAGGTCACAGTTAAGAGAAGCTTGGTTGTAATTACGCTTCTACTCCGTTTTTTAATAATTAAGAACAATAAAATTTTAGTGTTAAATAATTTATATATGCATACGAGTGGTAAGTATTTATTAAAAGTATGTATTAAAATTAAATTATAATTTTATTTCACACGCATTTGGCAAAATATATAAATGATTATTTATTATTAACAATTTTTCTTGAATTTGATTTAAACAAATAAATGAATAACAATATGTTAATCGAACACATATTGGCGCAATCAATTTAAGAGTATCTAAATTTATACGGGGATTAATTTGCGATTCTGTCGGAATTTTCTGAAAATTTTGAATAAATACATATATAGAATTCCTTACTGAAATAAAAAATTTAATTTCTCCAAATTGAGAAAAATTATTCCAGGTCACTATTGAGTTGTTTCTTTTTTTATTTTTTGAAGAAACTTCTGACGAAAAGATTTGATTATTAAATTTTGCTCTAGTATAAACATATATAGAATTTTCACTTATTTCTAAATCATTATAAACTGGTGAATCTTGTAGTTCTTGTATTTCGATTTCATTTAACTGAATTTTTTTTTTAGAACCAAGTACCACACTAGAAATTTCATCTTCTTCATTACTGTTTGAAAGTTTGCTTTTTAAAACATAAATTGAATTTAAAATTTTAATCGTATTGATTATTTCCTTATCGACTTTGTTAGGCCCATGGTTAATTTTTTTCAAATATCCATTTGCATCTTCAAATTTAAATGTTGAATAGACCCATAAAGGTCCCCATCTTCTTACTGCCTGTGGCATATGCAGTAATTGATGCACATTAAAAGAACATTTCTCCAATCCGTACAAATTTTCTACTTGTTGAACGAATGAATTTAGCAGCATTTCGGCTGTATTTATTTCATTTATATGAATTTTTGATTTTAATAAAATTTTGATGCCATAAACTAAAAGTAAAAAATGATCATAATAAACGCTAGGCAAAATATCTTTCAATAGTACTGGAAAATAAAATAATAGAAAATCTCTCATTTCGGAAGCTTTAAAATAATTTCTGTATTTCAGAATTCTTGGAATTCTTACAATATAATCAGGCGGTGTAATTTTTAAAATATTTTCATCGATTATATTTCTAGCCGGTTTTTTCACATAAAATAGTTTTTGATTATTGCTGGAATCAAACCATAGGTTCATCAGCATTGTCATTACTCCTGATAGTACAGCGTGCATGTAATCTGGTACGAACGATTTAGCTATGTCAAAGTATGGTATAGTAGCAGTAACTGTAGGCCCTTTGACACCCTTGACATGTTCGAGATTATTTTTAATGGCTAATTCAGCTTGAGCAATCATCCTTATTTTATTTCGAGGAGTAGCAGTAACGTTTAAAAAAGGGTAGACATGATTATGACCAGTTCCTGTACTACACGTGATGCCTTTATGCTCACAAAAAGAGCATCCATAATTGCCATTGTATTGTTTCACATTTTGTACAGCAGCCCTTGCGGGAGCATCTAAGGATGCTATAGGCGCAATAGCAATGTTGTGAAATTCTGCATTTGTTGAGCTGTCATACCACGTAAAACCATTTTCTGCTAAATCTTTAAAAATATTCGAAAATGGTTTTAAAAAAGAGTTCATAGATGGTTTTTTTACATTGCTGTAATATACTCCAGCTAAAAATTGAAAGCTCCGTCTATTTTTGGGGGGTACATTTAATATTTGTACTTGTACTGGCCATATTTCGCCCTTAGAACTGTTTGAAACCGGAACGCCATCCGTGTTCCACAGTAAACATAAATCATAATCTTTTTTAAGTACATCTTCTTTAAATTTTTTATAATTTTTTGCAGAAGTAAAATCATTAATAAAATTTGTTTCAATTTCTGTATTTCGCTTATGTTCTTCTATCAATTCACGTAAATTTCGTGTTTCAAATGCAGATTGAATAACGTGTTTTAAATTGTATTCTATAAATTTTCCATTTGTATTTTGGCTTTGGCACTGCTCACAAATACTTATTTTATTTTCTGAAAAATTGCCTAAATAATGGGAACAATCTTCACAAATTTTGTGCGTCTGTACAATTTCTGAATCTTGCGGTAATAATGAGAATAATAATTTAAAAAAGTGATGTGTACTTTTTGGTAAATTATTCGGTTTCGGTAAAAGAAAATTCAGTAATTTTAATAATTGTGCAAGACATTTTTTTGTTAGTCTGTTCTCTTTAAAATAGGTTAATATTTTATAAAAAGATTCACCGACTGTTACGTCGCAATCAGTGTATAATTCTTTATACATCCAGTTGAAAGTATCGTCCTTTAAAGTTCCATTTAATTCGAATATTTCATTATCTTCATCAAACATTTCCTCATTCGAATCGATCTCCTCTGTTCTTTCGTCGAAAATAGATCCCATAGATGATGTTTTGGATAGTGTAGAAAATGATGCAACATCATCAGATGCTTCACTGAGATTATCTATCAATTCCTTGAAAAATAAATGAATAGAGTCACAATTAGTCAAGCCGTAGTCCTTGCGTAAAAGTATATTATTTGAATTTTAAATCATAAAGAATCATTCGCTTGTTTGTCTAATCCCTGCGATTATAATATCAGTACTTATCGAAAGCTGCATTCAAATAACAATTTGAGAAACTGTACTGCAAACCATTTTAAAAGCAGCCAAAAGATCAGCGGCGCCTTGTACATAAATTCGCGATTTATCCGGCCGCCTTTCGTATAATTAGGAGCGGGCGGCTTTCATGACAGAGGAAATATGCGCGCGCAGTAACAGTGAGGTACGCGCAAACTGTGTGTGGAACGGTATATCAGTATGTTACATAGCCGCGGATTACATATTACTCTCAATTTCCCTCTTTACTCCCGCGTAACCAAAATCTCGAATCCGTCGACAGATGTTCGCACTCCCAAAGCATTTAGAGTCCTCGGAGTGAGACGAAATCGCGTGGACGTGTGATTGCGTCGAACGGGTGTGGCAGAGACTCGCTCTCCAACGACAGAAAATTTCTTTGATTCCGGAAAGGTGCCCGCAATCTCGTCCTTCTTATCGCGTATACGCGTATACTTATAAGTAGATCGCGAGCCGGAAGATAGCTGCTGCTGCTGGTCCTCTTTCACTCTAACTCTCTGTAGGCGCGCTTCGCTTTTTGCGTTAACTCCTCATTTCTGAAGCAGAGCTTCAGGGCCGCTGATTTTTAGGCGCTTGCACATTCGGTATAAAATAAAAGAAAAAATGATAATATTCACCGTCGACTCCAAAAATGTATCTGGAATTTCATTAACCTCCAAACTTTCATTTACGATTTCCAAGTTTTCGGAGCGGGCAGATTTGTTTTTCCATCTACGGAGCGTTGACAGAGGGATTCTTCCCATCTAGATTAAAAAAATGATGTATATTTAATTTATGATGTGTATTATAATTGTTAATAAATAATAAAAATTAAATACTTACTCCGTCTGCGTAGTAATTTTTATAAAATTGTTTTTCCATTTTCAAGTTTCAAATAAATTTTAGTCAATTACTTTCTTAAGTAACCTTCAAAAGTGACGTAAAATTTATTTCAATATTTTCGAGAAACTGCCACATTCATTCATCAATCTGAATTTGATTTTTCAAAATAAAATCACTTCAATTCATTAAGCAAACAAAAAACGAATTATTTTCGATTGCTTATTCGCTGTCACTTATAAGGTTATTAGATATTATAAGAAGCTAAATCTGCGAAAGCTTAAAAAATGCAGTATCTTGTGGAGTGCATGGATAAATCTCTTTGCATTATTTATCAACGGTCGATTTTATTAAATAGTACCAAGGCTTCGTTAATGGTCGGAGACAAAGTTCAATTTCTGTGGCCCGAAGACACACCAAAAGCTAAGGAATTCGCAGGACTTATTATTGCTAAAGATCGTAAGTTACAGTTTAGTTTAATGACTTTAATCTTACGCATAGAAAAACAACTTTGGCACATAAAGCGTACAAATAATGCTACAATTTTTAATTAAATCTTGTACTTCCACAATATTTTAATCTAATTTTTTAATATTTTAAATTTTTACTAATGGCAAAGTTTGTGCCCCTACAACTTAAAATTACAGCATGATATTATATATTCTATTTACATATAAACTAACATAAAAACTAACCAAATGCTATGTACAAAACCGGGGAAATTCGTCGCGACGGAATTCGCTCGGCGGAAGAGGAAGAAAAGCACGCCGGGCTCGGTGAGAGAATGGAAGAGAATTTTCGATTTTACAAAACGTTGTAACGGCCGGCTAGTTCAGCCGTTGCATAAAATTTAATAAATAAATAAATATACGTTAAAGCTGACGTTACCGCTCTCTCGGGTGCACGAGGCACACAAATTAGAAAAATACTAATCGGGGCGGCTTTAAACGAGAGCCGAGACTCTCGACAACGTGAGGAAATATATCCGCTGGTTCTGCGTGCTCGCTGGCTCCTCTGCTTTTCCGCACTGCTGCTACGTAGCTGAAAACGGGTTCGCGGGAACACTAATCAAGAAATAAATAACACGCGATTAAAACTCGAATCGTGATTTATTGATTAACAAAAAGAACAAGAATTTAATGAACAGAAAGAAAAGGTTTTCACTCGTGAATCGCGAGCAGCAGGCGCGAGGCGGCCAGATAATGTGAATTATTTTATTTTATCGTCATTATAAGTTACGATATACTTACACTATTTTCAATATCATATACACTATTTACAATAATTTGAGTAGGTTAGAAAAACTATTTTTACTATAAATAAATTGATTTAACAGGGGACGAAGACTTATTACTAAATTCAATGGAGGAAATAATAAAATCTAGGCAATCTAAAAAAGAAAGAAAGAAAGACGTTGAAATAACATCTAAATATATTGATGTAAGTGAAAACTTTTTACATTTTGATTAAAATTTGCATATAATTATTTTTTTTTTTTATTTTAGAGTAAAAGTAGGAAGAAGCCAGTTACTATTCTTGAAAAAAATATTTTGAAAGAACTAAAGAACCCAGTGGAAAAGCAAACTGAATTAGATTCAAGAACTGTAAAAGACTCTTTTTTAATTAAAGAAATTAATGAAGTCTGTAATGTGAGTTATAGTTCTATTTCTTGTTGCTTTAATTAATAAATTTTTAATACATAATGTAATAATCAGAAGCTGAGTTTAATGAAAGAAAAAATTTTATCGACTGATGAAAAAATGGAAAAGAAAATAGAAACTTTAGATAAAGGAATTCAATGCGAAATTATTTCTGAAGAAAGAACCTCGATTGCAAATGAAACATTTCAAGGTATACTAAATTATTGAATTTTTAAATAGAAAAACTAACTTTATTTTATGTACAAAAAGAAGTAGCCAAAGAGCAGCTGAAAAAGAGAAACAGGTCATTTGCCATGACTTTAGCCGAACTGCCTACAGACAAACGAACGGATAAATCTTTTTCAAACATGCATGATAAGCCAAGTACGTCTAAAGATGTAAGTGCCTTCAATTATGTAGCTAAATTTTTAACAAAATTTTTATAAATATTCGAAAAAATTCAAATATATTGATTCTTTATAAATAATTTAAATAATTTAAGATAAAAAAAAGAAGTAGATCATTTGGAATGACTATGGAACTGGCTATAGACGAACCAGCGGACAAACCTTTTAAAAGTATGCAGTACAAGCCAGTTAATCTTGAAAATGCTGAAGACTGCAATGAACCGGTGACCGATGACTGGGGATCAAACGAAAGCTTGAGCCTGTTAAGTGTAAATATGCAACGAGAACATACTTGAGAATGTTTTTTACTATTCTTAACTTATCGGTTCTATTAATTTGAATATTTTTGCAGCCTAGATATAAAAATTTTTCGAGTAAAAAGTCTCTTAGGATTTTGTCTTTTTCTGACGAGGAAAAAGAGAATGATCATGAAAAAAAATTAGATAAAAGTAATATTGTAAGTATTCAGTAATTATAAAAATTATAATAATGTAATTGTAAACTAAATAAATAATATTTTTAGCTGGGAAAAAGAAAATGGAACGAAAATGAGTCCTTTAGATATCTTTCTGAAGAGGAAAATGTAAGATTATTTATTATATTATATTATATTATTTACAATTGTATTAAAGTATTTTATTCATACAGGTCAAGGAATTACTGAAAGGGACTGGAGTGTACGTTAATGTTTTTGAAGTTAAAACAGCCACAAGAGCTGCTAAATCACAGACAGAACTGGCACGCGCTCTATTGAGAATTGTTTTTAAAGAAGACGCTTTAAGAAGCTGTTCTCTCACTGGGAAAAAAGCTACAGGCTTAGGAAAATCAGAAATCAGCAGGCCTGGACTAAATTCAAAAGGAGTAGATGCAATTTTACGTAAGAAATCTATAAATAAAGTATTAATAATTCAGTAAACAGCTTTAAACAAAATTAACTTATTATCTTTACTTCTACAGTATTTGTTCAAGAGTATGGAAAAAAAAGAAACTGGCAAGAACGAGAGAGAGGCATAATCGTGAAAAGCATGAGCTCGAAACTCAATGAAATGAAAAACTCGATGTAAAAAACTTAATAGTTATAAACTATTAACTTTTATTTAGATTTTTTTTTAATAATTCTATGTATGTTTAATTCCCATTGATTAAAATAATTATTTGAACAGTTTTTTAAATGTTTATTTAAGATGTGTTATCCTGACAAAATTTTTTTGGTACTTTATAATGAAATATTGTTTTAAAAAATACCAATAACCTCTTGGCGAGATTGTTAAAAACCGAAATGCAAACGTAAAAGAAAGTTTAATTTCACAACCGAGCTTCACTATACAATTAAAATCAAATTATATCTAAATACTTTTAATAAATACTTACCACTCGTATGCATATATAAATTATTTAACACTAAAATTTTATTGTTCTTAATTATT
>JAWWEM010000054.1:14010189-14039774 GCA_035582935.1 Ormyrus thymus | reverse complement strand
CAATGCTTAGCTAGCGACTAGTCAAAACTAAACCAGAAATCGCATTTCTGGCTATTCATTAGTCAAAAACTACGTAAAATTTCTACCAGGGAAGATAGACGCCAAAAAGAAAAGCTCGTTAAGACGCGTGGTACGTCACCCGTTCGGATATATCCTCGTAAAAAAAGGAAAGAACAAGCAGATGGAGAGATCGGCTACCGTCAAGCTTTGAGCAATTTTAAATGTAAATTAAAGTATTGGCCCGTTCTCTCTCACTCGCGTCTCCGTTGCATTTGCATATTAAGTGGTCGCGACCCAATAACAGCCTCCTCCCCCCGGAGTTTTCCGTCTCCCTCCGCGCCGTGATAGAATTTCATGAGCCGGCGCGGACGGAGTCGGGGGGCAAAGAATTAATGGCGAAGGGAAGCGGCTGGAATTCGGTGCGCTACAACTTTTCCCTGTTTTAGCGGTCGCTTGAAAATTGGAGTAGAGTCGGCTTTCGCTCACTGCCGAGGTGCGAAGAATGAAGATGGGAGCTTGTAATTTATGCGGTTTTAATGGGGGGGAAGATTCGTTTTTTGAGGAATCGCGGGTAACGGATGGAAGAGGTGTAGTTTTTAAATTTAGAATATAGGCTTTCATTGTTATTCAAGGATGTACAAATAAATTTTTCTGTGCTTCTTTGGTAATTAGTTGCAAAGTACAGAATTTTATCAATTTTATTTTTGTAAATTCTATTTTCTATTGTAAAAAGAATGTTTAGTCACGTTTAAATAAATAACATGAACATATTTATAAAAAGGAAGCACTATAAAAAATATTTCGTTGGAAACAGCAGCAAAACGCTTGCCGTTCGAAGGGGGCAGTTGTTAAGCTCCATTGCCCTGTCTATAATATCGTCGTATACGAAAATCGTAAAAATCAATATGTTTTCTCGACTGTGTAAAAAGAAATGAGAAAGAGCCGAAGAGATAAAGGAACAGAAGCGAAGGGAGAGATACATCCAGCGGTGGAGCAGTTTTACGACAAAGGTGGAAAAGCAACAAAAAGGCAGACACGAGTACGAGGGATGATACTTCCTCCCGATGACGTTGTATTGCGCGACGCGGGGGGACGTCAAGAGGTGAAGGCAACCTGAAAATAAGAAGTCGAGCCTCCTTAACGGCCGACTAACGATTCAGATAGAGCTTGGGATGGAGGCTGGAGAAAGTGCCTCGAGCGATTCCAACGCTGGAAGCTTCGCTGTTCGGAAAAATCGGGACAAACTTCGCTTTGACCTTTCCGTCTTACGCCGCTCGAGGAAATTACATGGATTTTCGGTTCTTGGAGCTTTTTAGAACGAGAAAATAGAAAGCGGGAGTTTAAAATTGTCTCTCAGGATAGTAACAGAATGCAAGAGACTGTAAAAGGATTGACAATTTACTATTTACTTTGACTTTTTCCATTTAAAAAGTAAATAAACATTCAATTTCCCTACTAATTTTTCACTCTTTTTCAAATATTAAAATATATTGTAATTACAGTTATTTTATTGTAAATAGATTATAAATTCTCAATAATGAAACAACCCCGCCACCCCTCCTTAAAAAAAAAGTCCTAGCAAAAATCTTTGAAAAAAACGATTCGTAAAAAGCTCACTTAATCACAGAAAAATCGCGTCCATCAAGTAAGCCACGGCGCATTCGGTTCGGTTTAACAAATGAAGAGCGAGCGCTCGCTTTTTTGTCAGCGACGCGTCTTCCGTCTCGGACTCGTCCAGCTGTGATTAATTAAAAGCGCCGACGAGAAGCTGAAAGACGAGGACGACGACGAAGCGACGAATCCTGCGCGTGACGTCTCGACACAAGTAAAATAAACTTGCGCGGCTGCTCGTAAACCGCTGTCAGACGGGCCCTGAGTGTAACGCCGTCGCCGCCGCCGCTCCTGCTTCTCGTTTTCGTCAATTTCGAGCGCTTGTTTTTGAGGGGGCGAAAGATTCTTTTCCGAAAGACGCGTCTTTTTGTGAGGTTTTTGCGGTGCTGAAAAGAAGGTTATTTGGATATATTTTAGTATTGAAATTATTTCTATTATTGAATTTTTATTTAGCAAATTGTTATACCGACAGATTTTTTAATAAGCAAATAAATTTCTTCAAAAAACTGATTCTAAAATTGATCTTTTTAACTTTATCTTAATTATTATAAAATAAATCTTCTGCAATAATTTATTCTTTAATTTAGCTTAAAGCCACATGTTCTCATAAAAACTAACTTTCTGAGTAATTCCCGATCGATTTTTTTTAAAATTTTCACCAATGAAATTATTCAATATCATCAATGTTTCGAAGACCGTATTTAAAGCCTGATTTGAAATTTAAAAAGTCAAAAGAGTATCGAATTCCTCTATCCAGGCGCCCCGGCCCCGACCTCAAATCACGAATCCCTGGGGGAAATCATTCCAGCACGACTTAATTCTCCCTAAACACATTTACTCCTTCGTCTCTCTCTCTCTCTCTCTCTCTCTCCTTGCATTTCGCGTCGACGCGCCGAGAAAAAAAGGAGGAAAAAAGGAGGCTGCGAACAACAGGCCAGGGGGAGAAAAGGCCGCGAAGTACAGTGGGGGAGGGTGAGAAAAATGGCAAAGGGGTCTCTTGCGGTACATTTGGGTTTTATTGAATATAACGCAGCCGCGAGAGTCCCCTTCCTGTCCTGCGAAGACGCTACGGTTATTGCGCCATACCGGCTTATGGCGCTTTTTTTCCTTACTTTCGACTAGATTTTTTCCTCCTTTTTGTCCTGTCGTTATTTCGCCGATGGACCATGACGGAAGATCTTCGTTTTCGATAATGCTCCCATTGCGCGGCTACAAACAACCTCATCAACTCGCTACGATCGTTAGGACGCCGGAAAATTTTGCCTTTTTAGATATATTTGTTTTATATTTTCTGGGATTTAAAGGCAAAGAACTGGTTAAATCTTGCTGCAGTTGACTTAGTTTCTGCAACTTGATCCTGAATTTGTGGTAGTTAGTTAAACATGAGATAATTTCCATTCAAACTTATCTAATCCTTGCCTTAAGTACAGAATAGATTGATGACTTGCTCGTAAATTATCCTCATTTTCTTTACGAATTGAATAGGTGATGGTTGGTATCCGAATCTAAATTACTAAAATATATGATGACGGTTTCTTTTCTTGCCTCAAGTACAACTTTCTTCTTGCTTTCCTTATTTTATTATTCTTATGAGCATGAAAATGAAGAATGAATAGAAGAGACGATTTGGCTTCAAGTAATGGGCAACTTGTTTGCACGATATTCCTTGATTATTTGTTTTCAATAAATTATATGAATTGGGTGTAATTTCATTAATGGAAAGGCATAAAAGTATCGAAGATACTACTTAAATTTTCATAAAACCGTGACACTTTGATTTTAGTCTGAAAAATGACCTAAAATAGAATGTTTTTCAATGAATAACATAAACTTATCCAACTAAAAATCATTAAAATGCAGCAACTAAATTAACCCTAAAAAAGATAACTTGTAAAAAATTCTTTCACGTTCGACCAAACAGACTCTCCTTCACTATCCAAGCGACCGGCGTATATCCGATCCACATCTCCGCTCAGCAAAATTCGTCGTACAATGGAAATGCCGCGTGCGTTCCTCTAATCCTTCGATACTTGCGCATATGTCTTTATTATTCCTCACGAGATCTTCCGACGGATACGGTATTTTCGGACTCGCAGTACGCAGACGCAGAACGGGAAGAATTTTCTTTGAAAGGAATATAGCGGAAGGAGGAGAGATCTTTGACGCCAAAAGAGGCTTTGACATTGTTGTTGGTATATCGAGAATTTACTTTGTTGGAGATTCCAGAGCAGGGTATCCCCTATCCGAAAGAATATTTTTCACCGGAAATACGGTTTAGTGCAAATAGTAGGGAAATTTGGGAAATTCCGTTCGTTATTGTTGTTTAGATTAGTTAGCCGCTTTAATGAAAATCGGACAAAAAGATACGACAAAGTTATTATATTATAACTTTAAGACACATTTTATAGTTCATTTCATTTTATAGTAACAATAATCTAATAAAAAATAGAATTTCATCCAAATAAATTCTTATAAAAACAATTTATAGTTTAAAACGGCGAAATCTATCTTCCTTTCCAGGAAATCGAATAAGAAATTAATAAAAATGGTCTACTACGAACCCCGGAAAAATTATGAAAAAATTACTTAGCTCTCAAGCGCAGAAAATTATAAGCTCCGAAAGTTGGGAAAAATGCGGAGCCCTGCCGTCTCGTTTCTCGAGGCCTGCCAAACAATAAAGGCCGACAGAGCCTCGCATTCCTCGGCCATTCACCACATACAGCCACGATGACGCCAAGAGCTCGATATTAAAATACTTGAAAAAGGAGGCGGATTGCGCGCCGAGGCCTTTTATATTTCGGAAGAGGCGACTCTTTTTTTTATTGTTTAGTTATTTTTTTGCAGCCGCTCTTTCGGGTTGAGGAATTTTGGGTATTGCTGGAGTTTGTTACAGGCGGCGCTGCTGGCGGATAACAATTTTGAGGCGTCAATTTGAGACATTCGGCTTTGAGAAATGCACTTTTGCGTATGGTTTTTTTGGCGGAGTGCAGACGCTTTCTGTTTGGATTTTGTTGCACGGAAGTTATTATAATAGTTATCTATCTAGCGATAACAATACTGCAGCCACTACAGTCGACTGATTCATTCCAATGGGATCTCTCACTAAAATGGCTGAATAATTCATGAGCAAAGTTCGAAAATAAATATTAATCCCGCATTCCCGCTGTTCCACTTCGCCCAGCACTAGAAAATCCGAGGAAATCAAAAACCGTCGACAAAATCCTCCTGAAACCTGATCAAAGATCGCTGTAGCGCACCGAATAATCCCGTCCCGCGGCGCTTTCGTTGCGCGTCGTCAGCTTTGAGAGGTTTCGACCGGTCGATGCAATCGCGCGTAGGGCGACAGGACCGCGCCGGAGTTAGATTAAGGCCGAGAGGTAAGGTTATTGGTATCCCCGTATGTGCTTTTGATATGTTTTAATTCGTATCGGGGGAAAGGCGCCGGGGGGCAAGCGGGTATAATCAGTGCCGGGCTGCTCTTATCCCAGGGGGACCCCAGACGCGCGGCTCCTTCCTTTCCACCGAGTCTGTCTTCCCTTAAAGTTGCATTAGTCCGTGAAGGAGGAGGAGAGTCAAAGATGAGGCCTCTATGCGCCGAGAATTTCATCGTAAAGATTATCTCGGGGAAGTTTCGGCTCTGGGCCACCCGAAAAATTAATCAAGATTTCGGCAGGCAAGTGGGGGTCTGATTATAAGGTAGTTCCCCGGTTTATTTAGGGAGCTTTCGTGAAGAGGGAGCTGGATTTATTGACGGAGGTGCAGCATTTATTTTCTATTAAATTACTTGTATTTTTTTCAACTGATATCCAATAACGTTGGTCCTTAATTGTGTAATCATATATTTAGTTAAAGTCTAATATCGTCATATTGGGATTTGATATTTTCGGTGACGAAAAAAGGAATTACTCCAAGCTTAACTGTAAATATATCTGTATATGGGAAAAGTGTCGGTTTTAAGCTTGATTTTATCATAGGATAATGTAAGTGGCGCCCTTCCAATGTCAAATCCCAATAAGTGCTTTGATATTAAATTGGCATGTGCTTTAGAAATTACTGAGGAGATAAATTTATTTAGGCAATTTATGTTGACGGCGATATTTATCATGTTATATAGCAAGGATTATAAATGACAATTTTATTAACTGATTTGACTGATTTGATAAATCATCGCTATTATCAATTATTATTGTCGATTTAGATCATTGAAATTATTTTAGATTTTTTAAATTTTAGGAAAACAGAATTAAGTGCTATCGACAATAAATCATGGAAAATTTGTATTTGAAGACACCTAAAGATAATTAATAAAATTACGCAGTAAATATCAGACAATACAGAGATAATGAACATTCATTGTCTTGAACGTAGCTAGAATTAAATTAATAAAACAATCCCCGTTAGATACGTACAATAACTTTCGTCTTCTCCAGCACACATCCCCTCTTAATATTCATTAGCGCATGCGAGTTTCACAATTAACTCTAACGTACTCCTGATTTTTGTTCGATCCCCGGCGCAGCCCAAAGTTAAGGACGCTCCCACTCGACGCTTACTCCCTGGGAATTCGTGCGACGCGAGCTAACCCCGCACACGTCCGCATTATACACGTGAAGAGAGGCGATAGGGAGCCGAGTAGGCACGTGAATTGGACGGCGAAAAGGCTCTCAACGTCATTACCGAGGGGTGACGAGCGTGTAACGATATTCCCCTCCTCTTTTTGAATGATCGGCGCGCTGCGAGAACTCGAGAGATATGCCCTGTTAGCGCTGCTCCCCCGCACCTCCGCGGCTGCCGAACTTTCAAGCTTTCAGTGGCAAGTTTCGACGCAGCCGATAGCGACGGGATTTCGTGGAAAGTGTAGGCGCCATCGTTGCTTATATTAGGCGCGCGAGAGAGTTCAAGCCGGATTTGCTGGTTAAAAGTTTAGCGCCTTCGGTCGAGTCGATCGTTCCAAAGCTATAGCTTTGGACGTTCGGATAATTTTCAGATTGGCCAGGGGTTGTTTTTTAAATTATGCAACAGATGTTACAGATACATAAATTAAAGGAAGAAGTTTATCATCAATTTTTAACATTTTTAGCTTTCTTCTTTAGGTTGTGTAAGTTTTTCTTGACAATGATAGAGATGTATATGGAGAAAAAAGTTTCTTAATTTTTACAAATATTTTCTGAAAATTTACGAGAAAATATAGTAATTTGGTAACAGAAATATTATGAAAAAAATGTATTAATTCAATTTTCGAAATAAGACAGAAGCAGATCTAAATAAACAACCGAGAATTTATATTTGAAAACATTTTGAAACTATGAAAAAATCCTGCCGACGCGTGAAATCAAACTTGGTCCTTCAGGAATTGACGAACGCCTTAATTACCGCCTGAGCTACATAATCTATACTTATTGATGATTTGAATCGTCTTCATATATATTATAACTCATACACAATTGATTTAAATTTTAAAAATTATGTATGGTAATAAGTTGATAATATTTATGTCTTTACTTAAGGGTATGCAGAGCTGGGTAGTTGTCTCTATCGCACGTACGAGATCCTAACCTAACTCTTTACTTTTGTAGTTGTCAAATTATGTCCTCAAAAATAATTTTTTTGCTATGAATCAGGTGGAATATAGTACTTTAGTGATATACCTACACAGGAAATACCTTTTCTTATATATTGTGACAGTAATTATTTAGTATTCAGAGAAAAAGAATTACGTGCGAGAGAGATAGCAACAGCCTGGCTCCGACATCCCCTTAAAGACAATTAGTCTAATAATGTTCTAGTTAACTTTTTTTATTATAAATTGCAAAAAAATTTTTTACAAAAGAAAACGTTCAGGTTATGATTTTGATGCGTAGACTATTGCCGGCTCTTGCGCATGCGCGAGTACAAAATTACTAGAGTGTTTTTGTAAATAGTGCAATAAAATTCTGCGTTATTCAAAATTCACAAAAATGTACTATATAGTATACTGTATAGTAATTTATATCTTAAAATATTTAAAATTTTAATATTTAAAAAAAGTGCTTAGTTTTCTAGTCTGTCACCAAATTATCAACCTTTCTACTAAAATTCCTGGAAATATTTGTAATGTTCTAAAATTATTTTCTCCGTGTAGACTTTATTATACAATTTATGAAACATATACATTATAGAATAAATTTTAGATTTTATATTGGAATTCTTAAACTAAGAGCATCAGTTTATAATTAGTCCCATGATAAATATTGCAACAATCTTTATTCAGTTGAGTTCAGACGATCATACTCTTTTTAACTCCATCTTTATTGACAATCTGTCTACAATAATAACAATAAGTAAATATTTCTAACTTTCTAAGAATAAATAACAAATTTAAAAACATTAAAGTAAAAAAATTTTTGTATCTTTCTCTGTAGATTTTAATTAACTTCTTCTTTAATTGATAGTGTATACGTATAATCTTTTCTTAATATTTCATTCGGCACGAGCGATCAGGCATTTAAGATGTTTCTAAGTGTTTGATATTGGAATCTCTTGATTATTTTTATATTTGAGTTTGAGGCCGGTTCCCATAATTTGATACCATAGGTCCAGGATATAAATTTAGTATAAAGAAGTGACACTTACAGCTAGAATGAACCAAGCACGCTTGAATTGAGAACAACACGTTCGGAGCTTAAACAAAAGTTAAAATCAAACAGTCAATTTCCCTTAAATCCAGGAGTAAGTCTAAAACGAATGCCGCAATTTCATTAAAAACGACATTAATCAGGGCAAAAGAAACAGAGTGTCTGCATCGCGCTTAATGGAGAGAAAACGCAAAGTAAGCGGGACGATCGTCTCAATCTAATCGACAATCAAACTCCCGTGGAAAGCGACTTAGTCCCGATTAAAGCGAGCGAGCGATATAAAATAATTAGTCGCTCCTGAGGCGGCCCGAATAAAGCCCCGAACCTCCAGTAATTCACGATTCCCCTTTGGAATTCCTTCGAATTGCGGCTTTCGAAGCTTGCCTTCTCCATTCTTCGTGTCTTTTATTCTTAATCAGAGCCGGCTGACGTCTTGAAATTAATTTTTAAGTTAACTGAAATGTTGTAAAACAAATATTTATTGATTGTATTTTGTACAGTTTTTGCTTGAAATAATTTCAATAAATAAGCTAATAATTAATTTCCGAGCAAATTTCAATTCATACCCTAAGAATAAAGGCTGTTTTCGCGCAATTTATCATCGAGCGGAGTTTATTACTCTCCATTCTTACTTTTTCTTCTTCTCACACTTATTTCCCTCGGCTAGCCATCTTATCGGGCGATCGCTCTTGGGTATTGGTTACTGATAACTAATTAGGATTCCTCCACCCCTGAAATTTGACGTTCTTATTAACTTTCGCGACACCGTCTTTAAGCCGCTTTCCCTTGGCGCCGTTACTTTTTTCTTGTTCATTCTCTTTCGCCTATCAGACTTCGCCTTTTCGTTCATATTAAATGTCGTGGAAATAAAAATAAATGTTGAACGATTTATTCTGCAATCTCTTTCGGAATTTCGTAAAATTTAATCTTCACCTTTATTATACAAAGTTCATTGAGACGGTTCTGTGACATATAATAATTTCATTTTACGATGAGTACTTTCGTTAAAAGTGGATGAATTCCATAATTATTTCAATACTTAATAAGATTTTCAATTTAACATTATATTTAACAGTTGTCCAAAATTCACAGCACCGAAGTTTCCCTCAAAATTTTCCGACATCAATTCGGCTAATGTTTCTTGCGAGGCGCAGGGGAGCAACGACAGGAGCGATTCCATTTGTCGGTAATTAGGCCGTGGCTTACCCTTGAAATTTCTCGCAAGGTAGTAATAGGTCGCGCTCAAGCGACCGTGAATGGCCCGAAACGGACATCGTCAACGGGCTGCGAGGAAGCGCAAGCTTACGTAAAACTTAACGTTCCGAGCTGCTATTAGCAACATTATTACCTCGGCTTGCGTCTTTGACATTCAATTTTCGAAAAATAATTACGTTCTATTAGTCGTGCGTGGAGTTGTTACTAAATAGTTATTCTCTGACATTGAAAAGTAGATTTTGCCAAGTCTGACCTAACCTACTGTATGACCACTCGTTCAGTTCTCCCTTTTCCATTCCTCTTAATTTCAGCAGCTGACCTCTTTAAGCAAAGCCAGCGAAAGTTTCACTTCGACGACGGATATTTTTTATTCGGCCTCTCCGTTGCACGCAGCCTCATTACTCTCTAATCAAGGCAAAATCCGTGAGCGAGAAAGATCGTAATAGAGTTCGGGCCAGATGTTGTCCGGACTTTTCCCCCTCTTCGCGTTTCCGAGTTGCTTCCCTCGTTTCCATTCCTTCGCCTTTTGTCTCGCACGCGCGGAGCCTCCCTGCTTCGAAATTACACGCGAGTAATTTATAATTTAGGAGACTGACATTACACCTTGGGGAAGAAGAGGAAGTCTAACGGCGTGTCCCTCTGGCTGCTGCTTGTCTTCTAAAGCGCGTGGTGCGAGTACAAGCTATAATCCATTCGCTTCTGCTGGCTTTAAAGCTTGCTTCCTTTTCTAGATCTTTTCGTTCAAGTCTTTTTTTTTTTAATTTTTATTTCGTTTAATTGACTTTCTTATTTTTAAGTGTACGCTTTCTCTGCTGCGGCAGTATTAGTTATGAATGCATTAAGTTATAAGTCTTTTAAATATGTAAGTGTACAAATTACTGAGGTAAGACCAATTGTCGATTTTTGCTGCTATTTTATAAAGCAGAGAGAGATTAAACACAAAACAGATTCATACACATGTAAATTCCTAACGACGCTACTGAACGCGACTAATCCAATCAAAAAGGCGATAACGCATCCAATAGATACAATCTAGAATTTACATAACCACTATAAATGTCCCAAATTCATCAGCAACACCTAAACAGGGCTTCCTGAAACGCATTTCCCCGTCGTAAAACAACTAAAACAGCGTCGTCAGGCCGGCCAAAACAGACAGACGTTCGCTTTACACTCGGAACCATCGAATATATACCAATACCCGAGCAAACAACAACAAGAATAATAGCAGCCTGTCAGGCGCAGTATAGTTCGACCCCCCTCTCCCCACTTTCAGATTATGTAATAAACTCGTTAAACATTAATCCCGAAATATACAGCCGAAACGGCCGAATGAACCCGACGCTCCATCTGCAAATTAACTCCAAACTTTGTCATTATTCTAATTGTCTAAGCTCTGGATAATTATACCGTCGCTGTGCGAGGGCACACTTTAATGGATTGTTTGACAAGTGTGTCGATAGTCTTTTGTGACAAAGTTTGATGGTTTAGCATTGGAGAATGCCCACCCCTCATATGAAACGGCCTCCGCTGTTAAAAACTGCAAAAACGCTCCAAAACGTATAAAATATTTTTTGTTATTTAGAGCACTTTAGGATCTTTACTTTAATAAAAAATTTATATGGGGAAATGTAGGGAAAAATAATTATAAGGCTTTGAACTTCCAAATTAACATGGAGAATATATCCATATATATGGCTTGCAATAGTCTGAAGGCAACTTGTCGTTAATCCACGAGGCATCCTCCTTTATTTATTTCAGAGGACTGATTTTTAAGTTTTTAAGTGTTGTTGAGGAAGTTGCATATTTAATAATTATATTAAATAAACTTGTGGATAAGCGTGTAGATTAAGCTAAGCTAACCGAGATCTAAGCATTGACCCAGAAACGACTGCTTATCGGAGATAAATTCGCTTTTCTCACTCCTATTCCTAGAAAATATCGCCATCGAACCAGCGGATATGACCTCCTTCACTCCTCATCGAGGCGGAATAAGCTTTCATAAACCCCAACTCCTCGCAGTTTTTTCTCATTTGATTTCCGTTTGCGCGTCGGGGCCGAAAAAAATGAACTGAATCGCCGAGACGAAGACGTAACCCAATAAAGCGACAGGCGCGAAACCTAAAACTACGGGAGCGCCGGGCGTAAAAAGAAGCGTATTTAGTTTCCGGTTCGACCCCTCGCTCGATTTGCGCGCCGATCTCGAGGAATCGGCAGCGAATATTGGACTTCCTGTAAAATTTGCCCCTCGCGCACGTAAGTGAGTTGAGTCTGTCGTAGGCCGGATCCTCTCGGGAGCAAAGAGGAAGTTTGCGCACCTACTTTTTCAAGGAAAAGTTTTGCGGATTTTACTGACTTGTTTGTAAAAAAAAATCTTTACGTTTTAATACCGTTCAGTCGCAAATGTGGAGAGAGAATAAAATAAAAGGCTGACGAGTAAAATGGAATTTATCAACATCTTATCGGTGATGATTCTTTTTAAGATTAATGCAAGTGACACAAATGTCGCATTTAAAATAATTGAAAGTATTTACAATGAAATGACTGACAGATTGTTAAAAAGAATTTGGTTTTCAGTGCAATCTAATGATATAAACGCCTTTTCATCCCCACATGATAGAAATAGCAAAAATGTCGAGCCGTTCATTGACTTAGCATTCTTATTGCAGAAAAGGATAAACAAACTCGAAAATACCCAGCCTTGCAATAAATAAACAAGCCGTCTCGGTTGCAGACGATCCTCGCATCGCGATCGCCTCTGCGAAAGGGATTCCGATTCCGGTATGGCGAAATTGCATCAGACCTTCGTCCAGTCCCCTCCTTCAGAAAATATGTGTGTCCTGGCCTTCCGGCGCGTTCACCAGATATTCGAAAGTCCATCTATATATACATCCTCCTTTCTCTCTCTCTCTCTCTCTCTCTCTCTCTCTCTCTCTCTCTCTGACGGCGAGGCTTTTATTATATTTCGTCCGGCGCAGTCTTTCCTCCGGCAGCTCAAAGGATAAAAGCTCTATGTATGCGGGCCCCGAGTTTGCATGTTCGGTTTTTCTTTCGCGCCGATTCTCGCCACGGATCTGCGTGCATAAGGGGATTGAGTCCGGTATATTCGAGGAGGCAAAAAGGGAGCGAAAGCGCATTGGTTTTACATATGGTAAAGGATGGTAACCCAGTTAGACCGCCGAGTAATCCCAAAATAAAATGCGCGGCACCGAGATTTACGTGATGAAATTCGACGTGGAAGCACGCCGGGGAGAGGAGGAAGGAAAATTGAAAGGATTGTGCGCCACTGGATTATCAACAGGTAGCGACGAGTTGGCTAAATCGGACGAAACGGCTGGATGCTGCCGGCTTTTTGCTAAATTTCTTTGGCTTGGGGAAAAGAGAACCTTGAGCTTCTTCTAGAAACGCGGTGATATTGTAAAGTTGAAATAATGTACTTGCCAATGCTGATTCAATTTTAGTTCGTAATGATAATTGATATTGGAAATTTTTTATTTAGGTAAACATTTTTGTTTGCTTTTTAAATAATATATTATTTAATAAGTAATCTTACTTATAAAATTGAAAATTTTATAGATTAAAATGTTGTCTAATACCCCTGGTAGAAATGGAAAACATTTCTTACCTAGGAAATAGGTAGCAAAAGAAAAGACTAAGTAGGAACGAGATAACCTTTTTAGAATATAATTTTGTAGCATGAAACGTTTTTTTCACATGAACTAAACATTTAATAGAATAAAAAAAGTGTAACCCATTTTTAAGGTATTAAGTAGCTAATCTAAATGTTCTAAAAAAGTAGGGCTATGTAACCTCGTCAGACTCAATGTCACAATAGAAGAGAATTTTACCGATTGTCCGTCTACATAAGAAAAACAAATTACATACTATATTTATATTTATTTTAATTTTATATTATTTTATTTGCGTTTATTTACGTTTTATGTACTATAAGGAAACGTAAAGAAAGATTTATATTTAAAGTTTTGAAAGCTGATAATATAGTTCTTAGCTATTAAAATAAAATTTTTTAGCAATTTAAAATGTGGAATTTTTCGTTACGTATTTACAAGGTGAAACTTACCTTGTTATGTTATGATATATTTCATATTACAACAATAACTTTCTTAGCTATTTACTAGCCAATGTCAATTAGAAAGGAAATTATCAGTATATTTAATAGCGAAATCGTGTGAAAAAAGCGTTTCATTGCGACCTATTAAGTAGCCACGGGACTTATCTATTAACGATTTTCCTGGCCATTTTCAATGCTGGAAATTCTACCAGGGACAAGGACAATTCTACAGGTCTCTTGTGTAAGGATTGTCAACGTTTGTATATTTTTCTTCTATAAAAGTTTAATTTCTATAGAAATTTAAAATTTATTTGATTATTTGATTATAACTAATAACAAGTCTTAAAATCCAAGCAAAGCAAAGTAAGCCGAATTTCAGCGTACATTTGACCTCCGAAACGCATAACCACTCCCCTCAGCTCTAGCATTTGATGTCATTCATAAAAATCAATTCCCCTGCTGAAGTGGAGCTCGAGGCTTGTTAGGCAAGTTTCCTCCTCGCAAGAAAAGCCTCGCGATGAAATATCGAGTTTAATAAGGAATCACCCGGATAAAAGAAGCGCAGAGCCGAGAAAAAGAGATGCAGAGAGAAAGCAAATGTCCCCCCATAAATTAAAGACTCAATCTCTTTGCGAGCGAGGATCTTGTACAAATTCGCACGTCCCATTTCTCGGGACTTTACGAGTCGCATTTTCTTTCTCCCCTCCCTTTTTCGGTATATGGGACACGCGGGCGAAGGCTAAAAGCCGGGGGATGGGGACTGTCCAGATGAGGCAGTGGCAACTTCACGTGCTTTTTTCTAAAATAGTCTTTTTATCATTCTTAATTTCTTTCCCGCTCTCTTGCTGTTTCCTTCGCTTATTCTCTCCTTCCTTTGCTTTTATTGGCTCCATTTTTCTCTATTATCCTCTGTTTTATATTTTTGGCCCGACCGGCCCTTTCTCTAAAATTCTTTTTGCCTCTTTAAAGGGAAAGCATCTTTCATATCTTTCAGGCCGTATTATAAGTATAATAAGCGATACAAAAGCACTTTCTCTCTGCCTCCGAGTTTTTATTGCGGCTTAGTGGACGATTCTTAAAAATTAGACGCCGCCGTGCGTGCAAGGGAAATTTCTTTCTGCTTTACATTGTTTTGTTCGCTGAAATACGGTAAAAACTGATTTGAATATACATTTTAGGAGTCAACATTTTTTAATTATTTAATCTAAAGAATTTTAAATTTGATTCCAGAAATTTTAAAGAAATGATTTTATTTTGGGGATAAGCATGTTTTAATAGTTGCTGTAGCTAAAAAATGTCATTTTACTTGATAAATTACGAACTTTACTTGCAACTTTACTTAAAATATTAATTTAATTATCAAGAGCAAAATGACGAAAACAAAGTGTAAATATAGAGTGGAAATTAACCTTGTACCCTCAGTTCTATTTTTATCAGCCCTCCTATTATTGCGGGCCTTTCTCTTTACTTTCTCAAAAAAGCTGGAACGGAAAGAAGGAAGAAAAAGGGCGAGATTCGAGTAGAAAGGTGGCCGGTCTGAAGTTGTGGTCGGTCGATTGCGGCCGGGGGAAGCACAATAGAATGGAAAACAGGAACCTCGGACTTTGTCGCCTCATTTCTCCCGCGAAGAAAGAGAGGAGGGACTCTGTTTGTTCCCCGGCTCTAATATCACTTCTGGCTTTCTTTCTGGAAAGTCACCCTCGTGTCGTTCCTCGCTTCTCATTGTCAAGGAGAAACTGCTAGGTGTCGCCGTGAATTCATCGGAATTGTTATTACTCCCTTAAATACTGCCTATGTGTGTCGGACCGCGATATTGCGAGCTTCGGGATTTTCAAAAAATTACAGGATGTTGCTTTTATTTCTGTTTCCGACATTTTTTCCGCTCGTTCCTTTTGCTTTTGGGATTTGCCGCGAGTCAGACTTTTATTGGCTTTTCCTCTAAATTGGCTGATCTTTTTGGGGATTTTTAGTTCTCGTTTACGTTACTTTGTTACGGAAGATTTATATATCTGACTCTTGGAATGTCGCAAATGAAATCAGGGCCTCTAATAGTTTACAGATTCACATTATTTGTATATTATTTGTTGACAGAAAAATATTAGTGTTTTCTTATTGTACGAGTAGAAAGTAGATAATTGAATTTGAAAAATGGCAATCATTCTTTAAAAAGGAAATTATAAATAAAGATCATTTAAAGTTTGACTAATAATTTTAAAATATACGCTTTTGTAAATTCATCATTTGCTTGTACTACCTTAAATACTTCAAAACCGTTTCTGAAACTCTAAATAGGTTATTAGACTAATTTTTAAAGAAAATTTTTAACAAAGCAAAAGCCACACAAGCACTAAATTGGCGCTGGAAATAAAGTCAAAGCGGAATAGTTTCGGTCTCTTCGGCAAACGGAGCACAAAGCGCTCGTTCGCTCCTTTCGAGTCTCGCGTTTCGACGCCTCGTGCTTTCATTAATAACGACTTGTCTTCGAATTAAGGAGTATTGTTGCGTTCACTCTATGCATCGACACTTAGACCGTCTCGCGGTCGAGGAAGAGAGCTTTAAAGCTATGTGCCGAATTCCCGAATTTCGCCGCCGTGGCTAAGGAATGAAGAGACAGAGTTTCGTGCCTTCTCCGTCCAATTTCAACTTGTACTGAATTTTCGAGCGTCTTATAATATATATCCATGAATTCATGGATGAGGCTCAGTCGGATGTGCGCAGGGATGTCTTCAAACTCGAAATTTTAACGGTGGTGTTTGGAACTTTGAGGTTTTGCTTATTGGTATAGACAACCGGAACTGAGAACATATTTTTTCATTTCTCTACTTATTCTAAATACAACTCTTAAAATTATCTACAAATGAACAAAAATATCAGTCATCATTTCAAACTAAAGTTGAAATAGATCTCCTGGCTGCCTAGAAATAGATAACACAAACGAAAAGCCACTCAAAACGCTGAATATGCGTAGCAATAAAGAGAAAGAGAGAGAGAGAGAGAGAGAGAGAGAGAGAGAGAGAGAGAGAGAAAGAGAGAAAGAGAGAGAGAGAAAGAGAGAGAGAGAGCAAAGAAGGTGCGGCGTTAAAAAGAGCAGGAGGAAAAATGAATCGAGGGGACAAGGCAGGGAAAAGGCGACGGAGAGACAGGCGCGAATTATAAGTTTTAATTACTCCGAGATGAGTAGATGGATTACTCGACTGACGTTCTATCTTTTTCGTCCTATTGCCGATGAGTTTTAACAAGTTGTACGTAGGGATCCTTTAGTCTCTTTACTTTCAGAGGGATTTACAAATGGTTAGGCTGACTGTGGATTGGTTAGATGCAATTTCCGGTCCGATTGTATATTTGCGCCGACGCTACGTTAACACTAGTAACTATTGTTACCGCATGATGTCAATCATAACCTACAAGTTTAGATTCACTGCAATTTCTTGTTATAGATGAATTTTAAATTAATGAACTATAAAAAATATGCACTATTGTGCTATTAAAACCTGTAAAAATTCTACAAAGACTGATTGTCAAATGTGCTACTTTCCAAAGAAATAAAAGCAGAAAAGCTTTATAGTTAAAATGCAGTAAATTAGATGGATTGAAAGTCACAATTGATACAACACTATGCAGTTTGAGATTTTCATTCTAATGTAAAAAAGTTACAGAATGTGCAGTTTTTTGCTGCTTTTATGCTGTAATTTCTTGCGATTAGTAACAAAAATATTGATAAATGGAAAGAAACAACAACTTTCTTGAAGAATGCATTAAATTTTGTTTTTGTTAAGAGTCGGAAAAAAGGGAGATTGGAAACCGTTCCAAACCGGCGTTGTCCTTTCAACTACTACTTTTTTGGAATTAGCTAATTATTTACTTGAAAATGAAAATTTCAAGATTGCATGGAAAATACATTCTGCATAATGAGAACAAAACACCAAATTCCAAATGCCGATCATACATTAAATGTTGCGTTTATTTGAATACCTTGCGTTATCTTCTGCTCGAAAACTTCCTGTCTGACTCCCCCACCACGGTACCTATGGAAAACCCCTCTGAAAGTAAAAGATCTCAGTTGTACGCCGCTGCGCGCGCCGCTCATTTTGACGGGCTGGACGTTTGCACAAGAGCCCGTTTACGTATTAATGTTTACGCGCTTATTTATTTAATAACGGCCAGTTTTATGCAACTGTCGCGAAGGCGATTGGATGGCTGTGACTATGGGGATGGTTTTCGATTTAAAATTTTCTCAGTTGTGGAGAATACACTTGAAAATTTGGAATGATTTTCATTGAAATTGCTGCTATTATCACTTACCTAATGAATTTGATTAACGAGAGAAGATTGGCATTGGCCTCAAAGACAGTCGCTCCAAATCTGAAAGTAAACAAGCAAATTTAAAGTATTTTTATAAGTTATTGGGTTATTGTTTCAATGAATAATAATCGACAAAGAAACACAAAGCCTGACTCCGAAAGCTTACTCAAAAGGCCTTAAGGTGGCTCTGGGGAATTAACAAGTCGATTAGAAAAAATAAAAAATAAAAAATAAAAAACGTTAAAAAAGTTCGAAATTCAAGAATGTTTTTGACATCAAGCTTAGGTCAGGTTCCCAGACAATCCGAAGAGATTTTGATTTTCCATAATATTAACTTTTACATTAGCTCTAATGGGTGAACCATAATTGAAGTATTTATATAATAATGGTAAGAAAAACATACAAAGTTATAGTTCGTTACTTGTATATTCGAATAAAAAAAAAAAAAAAAAATAGTTACCAATGAAATATAAAAGAAACATTAATTCATAAAATGGAAAAATAAGACTGCCGAAAAGTCACGACCGAGGATTACGTCTGCGCATGCGTGGACATTAAACTTTAACCAAAAATATTCATCAATTGTTCTACACCACCTCACGAGTCGCTATTTTGTCAAATTTTTGCACTCGCGGAAGGCGCAATTTGGGGAGACTAATATTTTTATTAATTTTTTTTTTAACGTTTTAGTTATTGTCGGGTTTTTTTAATTAAAAATACTTGATAATGAACGCAAAGCATTATTAACATGTCTACATAATTTTTTTAACATATTATTCAGTGCCCCTCACAGGGCTCCTTCATGATACGGCCCTTAACGTCGGAGCCACCTTAAAAGAAACCGAAAAAAGGAGCCCTCGAAAAGAGACAGAAAAAAGGAGCAAGGAAGAATCATATCCCTTACTCGAACATATTTTGCGAAAGCGTATAAAATCAGTCGAGGCAGTGGAAAGTCATATTTGCACGCTTCTCTCTCCTGGACTCGCAAACGGCAGCGAAATATATATCCATCGGCTCCGCTTTTTTCCCCCCGGTCCTTAACGCCCTCAGGACAGGAAATAAGTATACATCCGGCAGTAAAAGACGCTGCCTCCGGCCTCGGCGCATTTATGCACCCAACTTGCCGCGGAATCGTAAAATCTGTGCCTCATCGAAATGTCTTATCGGGCCGCGTCAATCGACTGCAGCCTCGGAGTTGCTTGGGAAATTCACATGGAGACCTTTTTTTACGGAGGCGAGGGAAGTTGCGAAGCTGCTGAGGCCGGAAGAGTTAGGTGGGAATTCGTTTAGGTAGGTTGAAATTTTAAAGGTCTTGCATACCTTCTATTAAGTAAATATAGATGGGAATTGAATGTAAAACACTATATTCAATGACGTTAGCTTTACTTATAATTATTATGTCGCATACAACGGACGAGGATTTGGAAAAAGGCTAGCCGATGTGCACGGATTCGAGGTAGCAACATCAGTCGCCGTTACAATAATTAGAGTAGTTGTAAACAGTGCGACGGTTGTCCTGTGGTAGGACACCCGCTTCTTATCCGGGTAGATCGAGTTCGATCCCCGATGCCTTCCGCTAATTATCACGTACTTTATTTCTATTCTCGCCCCGTTATAATGGTGCTCAAAGTAGGGAGCCATTTATAACGGGATTCTCGCCCGGGAAGAATTGCAATAATTAAATCTAGCCGGATTTAACTACACAAATGGTTTGGTGCAGCTCGCACAACTCTGCGCCGTCGCAGAGTGCTGTATGGTCCGGTGCAAGACCATTATAGCCTCGGTTTACAAAAATGGAGTTTATTACAGTGTGCGGAAACACTCCTCCAGCTATAGCTTAGCCCCGATTTCTCAAAAGACTTAGTCGGATAGGATAGAGGGCGACTCGCGCGAATACAACAATACGCACTTTAGGTAAAAACAAATAAAATAAAAAGTTCATTCACTAGCTTCTAGAATGCAACAAACGCTCGGGAAGCATTTGCGTGCAGATCTTTCCGCGAGAAAAGATAGGCGGACAGAGTAAAGAGTCCGCGCAGTTAAGGGAAGAGAAAGAAATATCTTTGAGAATTGACATTTACAGTTCGGAGTCAGCTCCTAAAATGCATGACAAAGTCCTTGAAAAGTATCTCGAAGTCGGTGCAGAATCGCAAGATAGTCGCAGCACAACAAGAATACACAGCTTGGCGCGATCTAATACAATAAAGTCGCTAATATAAGCGTGTAGAAAAGGTATCGTCGCGTAAACGCGTCAAAAGTAAAACCAAGTAAGCGATCGTTACAAATCTATGCTTTTCCATGTTTTTTTTATAAATGATTAATAAAAAATATACGAAATTATTCCTTGTTTAAAAAGGAACCATTTCATGTATATTAAGTCTAATTTTTACCGTTAGTTCGTTTAGAATAACGATTTAAGTACACTCATTCGTGCGCGTGCCGTGGAACCGCATCAAGTGCGCATCGGCAAGTCGGTATGAATGCCTATAGATTTTTATCATGCCTCTTTTTTATGTAAGAAATTTATTTTATTTATAAAACTTATTTAAATATTTGTTTATATTAGATTTAAAAACATTTAATTATCCTGCACCTATTTCATCTTGTTTAGGAAATGTTTTTAAATCTTATATAAAAAAATAATTCAATAAGTTTTATAAATAAAATAAATTTCATGTAGGTGGAAAGATTGATTAAAATGATCCCCCTGGACGATTTCTTTGGAAAAAATTTTGTTTCCTTAATTTTTTCATCTTCTACGTTTCGGCTCAATTCAGTAGCCTTTTTCAAGCGATTGGCTTCTGCTGCAACGTCGCTGGCCTGTAATCTTAGATAACTTAAAGTGTTACAATATTACAAGCCAGAAGGATAAAACGCAGTCGCTTCGTCAACCACCCACATTACTAAAGCTACAAACTGAACTCAACCGCTTCAATCGAAGACGACCTTGGTATCGATCGTTGGTCTGGTCGTCAGCGAACGGCTACGTCGGTGTGGCTATTCGGTTTCGCCGTGGTGATGCCGGTCGGTCTCTTTGTAGGCCGGTAAGGGATCTGGAGCGAGCTGTTTAGTCTGTCAGCGGAGTGTGGTCGCAGGAGATCCTGAAGTCGAAGACTAACTCCTGGGTGACGGATTAAGTTGCACAAGTTTATTCCATGAAAGAAAGAGTCGTGAAAAGAGCGAGGTATTACTGGTGAGATTATCAGCAGGACAAGAGAGAGAGAGAGAGATAGCGAGCGAAGTCTTAAATCCTCGCATACTTTTCCCTTCCTGGAAAGTGCGCTTAAGTCGCTGCCAGTTATGCGATTCGCTATCGGTATCATTGCACCATTCTTATAGCGTTTGCTGCTGTTAGTTAAATTTAATAATAATTATCGAAGGTCCAGGTTGTATTATTAGCTATTATTAGCGGATGCGGATTCATCGCTTAAATTTCACTGTGCTATTGTAATAATAAGGTATTAACTCAAATTTCACATGTAGCTTATTCGATTAATACCATAGCGATCAAAATACAATAATTTCAAGAGCAGTAATGTATATTCTAAAGTAGTAATCACGACTATTACAACCTGCGATTGATTGTTAGAAATTCAATCCATTATATTGTGAACTAACACCCGACAGAAACCCTCGGTATATTATACGATATCCAGTTTCACAAATTAATTAGTTTTTTAAAAATCAACTAAAGAATCATAACAAAAAGCCATAGAGCTGTGGCCGCGACCGCTGATCAAAATGCATATAACCCTGATTGAAATGAAATATTCAAATTGAAAAAGGCTACATACCAAATACCCCGGCAAAAATGATGACTGCAGCCGACCCACTTTCTCCATTCGAAAATAAATCACGCGGAAAAGCCACCCCGTAATAATTCTCCTATAAAAATGAAATAAGAGACTCGCAATCGAGGCCGAAAAGAATAAAACATCCTATCGCGAAAAAGGCCGCCTGATAAATCCGACCTCGCGATTAATGAACAAACGAATTGCTTTCGGAGGAAGGGGGGGCTCGAACAAAAAGCTCGAGTTTCGCGCGCATTAAATGGCGCGTCGATTTTCCATATTCATCGTGCGCTCTCGAATTCCTGGGCATACATATCGCGCCGTCGAATTATTCGCTTCATCAAATCGGAATTCACGCTACGGACGCTACCCGGCCGAAGATGATAAAGCCACGTCGAGGGCCGATGATCCAAGCCTGCCGCTGCTGCTATTGTTACTGGCGGCCGGGGCGACATGCCGCCTGAATGTATAATGCCGTTGCTGCTGCTGCTGTTGCGTTGCTGATGAGAGCTGCGCGTCGCGGCGAGTTGGCCTTTTTTTGTTTCTGGCTTTTTTATCGCGTTGATTAGTTTTCGCTGTGATCAATATATCGTGCGCTTTTGCCGCGAGTCTTGGAATATTTTTGTAATGCAGATTCGAACGTCGAGTGGTATGGGTTTTGGAAAAGAACGAGACAAGAGCGGATAATTACTGGTTTGATTTTTTGGGAAAAATCGAAAAATGCGTAGTCTTTCAAGAATTATTCGAAATTTTTATCACGATATTTCTTAACAATTAGCACTAAAAATTAGTAATATTCATAAAGCTCTTTTGAAAAACTATAGCATTACATGCAATTTTATATATTCAAGAAATATTTATTATATTTTAGAACACATTTGCAGCAATAACTTTGCCCGTACGAGATTTAATAATTTATTTCAAAAAGTCCAGCAGCAGCGGCGCTTTAAAATTAAAAATCATAATCCCGCGATTTACGTAAAGCTGGCCGTTACAAACGTTACGCAAAGCTCGAAATTAATCGGCTACTTTTGACCCGACAAGCTTTGCTCGGTTATTTTTTCCCCAAAAGCTCGGTTACGGAGTTCAAACAGCAGTAATACCGATTTAATTAGGTTCGCCTCCGCGACATAATCTCAAACGCCAAATGCAGCTCGGCTAAAGTATAATAGGAGATTACGCCGAGCTGGAAAACTGGGCGCTGCCATCGACGGCCGATAAATACACGCGCCAAAAGGGCTTTTGCGAGTGTCAAAATGAGCGAGTGTGCGAGGGAGGTTTTCATGTTTCCAGGCGACCCTTTCACTGCCCGCTCAATTAAATGAGCTCGTTTTCCAGGGGTGGAGGGGCATTAGTTTGGCTTTTTAACGCTGGGCGTTGCTGGGCGGTCGATGAGAGCGGCGGGGATTTTACTTTGATTAATTGTTCGTTAAAAATACTTTAATGGCTGAAATAAATATCCTAGTAGAAATTGAAAACATGTTTAGAGCATTTTTTGACCATTTTTTAAAAAATGGCCAAAAAATGCCCCTTAATGGGCCGATAAGTGTTAAAATTTAACCTCAAAGCATGTGATTTCTACTAGGGTATGGAGGCTTTATTATTAATAAAGGAAGTTTTATCATTTAAATAGAAATAATTCATTCAGAGTCCATACTAATTCTTGCTTTTCAATTACAAATTACGCTAATTAAAATAACGCTAAGCAAAATGAAGTCCCAGCGTGCAGAAATGAAAAACTGAAGAAGCAGAAAAGGAAAAAGTTACCTATACCTATTCCTGTTCGATCCCTGATGAATCCCATCCTTTCTCCGGTCGGCGGGATCATTAAACTTTACCGAGCGACATCAATATCCAGGCTCGGGGCTCTGCATTCACCGCGTGTTTGGCGGACAATTAACGTAATGCTCGGCGCATTATCATAACTCACACCCTCGCGCAGGTGCACGTGTATATCCAGCAATTGCGAAAAGGGGCGCGGCAGCGGCTCGGTCGATAAAGCGACGCGTCGAGAGAAATAATTTCGCCTCCCAAAGCGAGTAATTTCGGCTTGGCCCGCCTCGTTTTGAAATACACACGACGAGGTCACTTGATCCGCGATCGTTTAACGACTGCCGTTTGTTTTTTGCTGCTCTCTGTGTTTGCTGCTCGGTGGAAAGTTGCCGCTTTGACTGCAGTTAACGGCGTTTAGTGTATAGTTTTTTTCTATTTGGACGCTTCTCGTTCTGTTTGGTAAGTATCGCTTTTCGCAGTGTCGATGCCACTCTCGCTTTTCGGTGGTATTTTAAGTGAGCTGCACTCGAGTTTTGTGTTTCGGAGTTCTACATATGTTAAAAGTTGTATGGCTGCAGGCAAAAAGCGGCTGCGGTTTTTGGGAAAATCAAGCTCAAAGGTATAAATTGATTACGAGTGGAACAACGGCGCGTTTTAGAATTCTTTCGATTTTAGTAGCAAAGTATCCGGTTGTTTTTTTTCGTTTGAAATAGCGAAACTATTAGTTTTTGTTTTTTTCCGGAACTATCCTTTGTTTGAGAAAGAATTACTTGAGTATTTTCTAAAAAAATACTAACAAAACCATTTCGAAAATTATCTCAATAAGTTTACCACCGATTAGAATCTCGCTATTAAATAGATTATTAATAAATGACGACAATAATGCCGTCCATTAATTGGATTTTCATTCGCGCACAAATGCTTTCTAGGAACAAGTGGACCGGCGAATTCTTGCACAATCTTTCACACTCGAAGTGCACGTAATTACTCATCGAGCGCCAAACCGAAAAGCACGCCAAAATACAAACAAAATCGGCTCCGGCGGGAAATTTTACAAGATGCCGAGAGTAGCGTAATAATAATTACGTAACGTGGTTCAAGCCTTGTTGGCTTCGCGGATATGTGTGCTTGTTCTTAATCTCAAAGGGGCTGCATCATTGTGAATTGTGTTCTCAATTTTGTGTTTGTGTACTTAAAAAAGTGCTTTCTTTTGCGCATGGAATTCAAGACGAGTTGTTAAGTTAACAAAACCTTTTTTAAATCTGCAGAGTGATTGTTTATTAGTACTTATTAAAATTAAACAAATTATTTTTCTTTTTGCGTTTTATTATTTGGTTATTATAAACATCTGTATTCCAAATAATTTAATATTATATTGATAAAAAGTCTTAGTTGCAGAGTAGAGACATTGACGATGAAGGCCATTTTCAACATTGAAAGAACTCTTTCATCAGTAGGTCAACAAAATTCTCTCCATCCGGCCTAATTGCAACAAAAGCCCAGTCAGATTGTACTCGCACAATGGCCGAAAAGAATCAGAAATTTCTCAAACTCGCAGCTCTAAAACCATTGATTCAAGCGATTCTCAAATCCACGCGTGACTGGCACGTATCAATTGTCGAAAATTTTCGCTCGCATCGGACGCTCTGAAAATGTTGCCAAGAGCATCGTCACTGCGTCTTTTGATTCGAGCCACGTGTCGAGCGCGGACATGCAAATAAGCTCGATTTATTCGTCATTAGAGGGACAAAGATGGGCTAGTTGGGGTCGCTATTGCTGCTGGTATTGTGTCGCTTAATTTTCCCTTGCATATGCAAGGCTTTGTTGCTGGTTGTGGCTATTCAAAGCGAGGCATAAAGTTGTTGGGAAATATAGAGGGTTAAAATTACTTTTGTTCATTGATTAATTACTGTACGTGATTTTGTTTGATAGATTTAGCGAATGAAATTAGTTACCGTTGACTTGCAACATCATATAACGGAACCTTAATAAGTTAAATTGTTCGGTCAAAAATTCTAGATTAAAATTCATAAATTGATAAATGAATACTGAAGATAAATTAATTTTAAAATATCCATTTTCTAGCTGAATGTATAAAAGCTCTCTTATTGCCAGAAATACCGAAAATCGATGATCCAACTTCAATTATTCTCTTAATCAAACTGAAAATTTAACTAGCCTTACAATTTAGCAATGCTCCTTACTTCATCTCGCTAAACCAAAAATCCAGCCAAGCCCGCACAACCCAAAACAACTCACTGCAAGACAACTGTCTCGGTAAAAGTCTGCGAAAATAAAGTCGTCGATTGCCTCAGAAAAGTCGGAGCGCACTTGCCGGTTATACAGCATAAGACTCTCGTTCCGTTTAACTTCGCAAATGAAAGACGGCTCGCACGAGATAGAGGGATGGAGATCAGCACCGAAGTGCCACAGTCTGACAGGCTCCTGAGCCTTTATGATTGATGTCTCCCTTTTCTTCCTCCGCGGTGTATATATGTCTTCATCGCCGACACGCGGATTTTTCTCCCCCACCCACTCGAGATTACAACGTTTCGGTCTTCCGTCTTGTCCTCGTTTTTTTGTCTTTCGTTTTTGTTTGCGGTTTGAGTGATCGGCGTTTGAGAGACGGGGGAGCGCTTTAGCCGGTGGATCGATGTCTGCTCATGAAAACTGAATTTATCCCTTTTCTGCTTGCCTTTTTTATTAAGTACTCAGCGGATCAGTGCATAATTAATAAAAGTTTCAAGGCGTCGGGGATATGTAGAGAGAAAGTAAGGGGTGAGATTGATTTTGGATTTAGTGGAGGCTGGTTAAGCGGAGATAAATATTATTGGAGATGAGGAAAGATTAGTTAGATTAAGGTTATTTTTTTTTGTTTGCACTAAAAATTAAATGAATCTCTCTTGTTTAGATAGATTCTCTATAAGTACTTTTTAAATTAAGAACGTGTCAAGTTTTTGGCTTCCTCCTAGAGGAAACTTTGTGATAGTAATTTTTTGAGTTTTTCTAAAAACCTGTTATAATTGTATTTTAAGGTATCAAGAACAACAATAATTTACGCGTATGTGTGTGTATACTCTTTGATCTCAGCTTCTACTGAACGGATTTGCATCTTTCATTCTTTCAAGGCTCATTTTTTTTTGTTTTTTTCTTTTATGGTAGCAAAAAAATCCTTTCTCTGTTTAGCTTATTCATTTTTGTTTTATCGCCAATTTTCGATTTTCGAAAAAATATTTTTTAATCTAACCATTGAAATATTTGAATCGGACAAAAACCATTTTAAAGTGCATAAAAATGCCTATAATTTCGGGAAAAAAAATTACTCTAGCTGTAATGGTTCTTTTGTTTTTAATTAAAAACTGTTTTTTTTAAATTATATATAATATAATATAACTCTTAAATTAAATTATCAATTGCTCTGAAAAAAATCTTGGTAATTAAGACTATATATATCTAAAATCTGTAAAAATTTAATAAGAAGAGATTATCCAATAAGAAGATAGTGTGAAAAGGTAACAAAAGGGTAAAATAAGACGAATTCGAGCTTTATGAATGGAGTTTTAAAAATTCTGTTTTGAGGACTTTCGATATTTCAATAACAACATTTTTATTTAAATTTATATAAATGTTGTTTGCTGTTCATGAAATTATAAAATGGAAATATACAAATAAATAATAATACAAAAATAAATACTCACACACACACACACACACACACACACACACATATATATATATATATTTTTTTTAAATTATGTTGTTGAAATAGATCGTTTTAATGCATGTCCAAGATAATATTGAAACGGTAAATTATTTAGGAGGAAGCTAAGTGCCAATAAATTGACTGCGGTTTTTATTATTATTTGCAGTAAAAATGTGAATTTAAAGTTTCTTCTTATCCAAAACTTGAATAAATATAATTAGGACAGAACTATTAAATGTACATTAACTTTATCTAAGAATATTCATGACTTCCTGCTACTCTGGCATACCCATTCCACAAAAGCCCATCCCCCACCAATAAAAGAATCCAGCAATTCGGCTCTTATTACTTTCTCGTACAGCGTACCCCAAAAGAATCGTCCAGCGTCAAATAAAAGCAAAAAACGCGATTCGAGCGAATATTCATCAAAATTTTTATCGGCGTCACGCGCCTAAAAAAAAAATAAAAAAAACGCAAGCTCGAGAGCAAAGAGAAACGCAAGAACGAATCGTTCGACGATCATTCGTCGGTTCATGTGTCATGTTCCGCGCGCTCGTCGAAACACTGATATGAATCATACATATTGAACGATATTGGGTTGCTTCGAAGCACGTACGGAAAGAGACAGAGGGAACGCGTTTATTTATTGACGTACGCCGAGCGCCTCTATCCGCGCATCGGCAGAATGTAGCACTTCATTAAGCCATTTCTGACTTAGGCGCTGTTTAGAAATATACACCGGTATTGGGAATGAAATTGCGAATTTTAGACGCCGCCCTGGCGGTGCAGGGATTTTTTCGGTAAAAGCGGAAATGCCGGGATTGTTATGTAAAGTTCATTGTGCTTTTTGATCCGATGGAACGGTATATTAAATTTCAGACTCGCGGGAATTCATGGGCTCTATGAAGTGGCTAGTAATTGGAAGGCAAGGTTGATTGTGTTTCCGGTATTGTTTTGTCGGATTGCAAAACAATTTCACCTGTTCAATTATTGAGCGAATTGAGAAAATTATACAACGAATGCTGCCCGCTATATGAAAGACTGAATTCCTTTGTGCGTATTACAGGTAATTTTTGAATGAAAACATTAAAAATTACTTGTGTTATTTAAGGTAAAATGCTTTAAATACTCTAAATTTAATTTTACCGTCAATCTATATATTTTACAGATTCCCTGCACTGCTATTTATCATTATATCAAGATCATTAAAAAAATCAAGCTCCTTTAAAAAAACGCCAAAAGTACCGATCTCCATTAACCCTCGTATCCATAAAATCTTGGCAAACAAAGCCTCGCATAAAAAAAAAAAAAAAAACTAGTAGATAAATGCAGCGACAGAACTAAAAAAAAGGGTAAAAATAGCTCGGTCTTGCGCAAGCGGAGCAGAGCATTAACCGGTCGTGGGTCGGATCGTGCTGAGGGCTAACGACTAAGGCGAAATCTCATCGGTGGGTTGGCGCGTCACGCTCCTCTTTATGTTTGCACGAATTTATGCATTTGCGCGTGCAGCTGGCAAACGTAGCGGGGCGACACGTGCCGAGTACGATGCGGCATTCGGCTGCGTCGATCGTATAGTCGACCGGCCTGGGAAGATCGGAAATTTACGGACACTCGGAAATGGTTATGGAGGAGTCGAGCCTACGGGCTCGATCAATATTCCGGCATGCGCTGCACTGGTTGCAAAGCGAGGGACTGGAGAACCAATCGAGATTTGGGCTTTGCTTCGTCATGCGTTCCTCTTTACTGTTCCTCTTCCCTATATACTCGGGAAAATTTTGGAACTCACCTTATAATTCGGTCTGGTAATTTATAAGGAGCAGTTGCGGAATATAAATTGTTAGATGAGAATAATGGAAATATATATTCGGCCAAGGCTCTCAGCAGCCATCACCGGCAGTACGTTACTCTCAGTTGGGCTGCTCCCGGCTGGGCGTGTTGTAGGGTGCCAGGAAGTCGACACGAGAGTGGAGCCCGGGTACTAGTGAGTCACGCATCACCGAGTCCCTTGGACACATTTGGATGTTTATTTCTACTCGCGCTCCAGACGAACAACATTGCTTGCGCAGCCAATTACGTCTGCAAAAAGAGAGCTCTCTTGCGTGCGGTAAATTTAAGTACTTTTAAGTAATTTAAAGTTTATTATCCTTTACATTTAAATGTTTTCCTTGTTAACATTAGATTTACATTCTATTGCAAAGTTCTTTCGGACAACAGACTTTTCCTCCACTTATTGGAGTTTTTTACTGTCGTTCGTCTGGAACTTTAATATAATAAATAATTATCTCATACTCAGCAAAATCACAGCAATTTAATCATTTCAGCTTCGTACAATTCCTCATCTATTTCCTCATTCACTCACTTTAGTTAATAACAATTTAGAATTTATGTAAAGTCAAAAAATATCGCAGAACAATTATTTATTCTAGATTAAGGGGGTTATATACCCATTTTTTTAGTCACTTTAATCACCTGTAAAAAAGAAATTTTAATCAGTAATAGATTAT
>JAWWEM010000054.1:13978559-13992823 GCA_035582935.1 Ormyrus thymus | reverse complement strand
TATTTAAGTAAAAAATTCAGTGCACCCTTGAGGTCCACCTATAGATACGGCCCAGCGCGCCGGAGCCACCTTAAAAGTGCAATAACATGTGCTTTTAATTCGAGCAGACGTTTGTTAGTATAACGGACTGTCTGAGGAACTGTGATGAATGAGTTTGATACTGATAATGGATTTAAATAAAACAAAAAAAACGATTACGGCCGCAGATGCTTGATTTCCATTTGCATTAGCGTTTGGTTTTCTTGGGGATGAAAAAAGCGACGCTCAAATACGACGTAATTGATGAGCTTACTAAAGTGTTAAAATATAAATCAACGTCGTTTTGAGTGCTGCGAAAGGATATGAAAATTAAAAGTAAACTTTTAATCAATCATGCGTTAAAGTGTTGTGTGATTTATAATTAAGGGAGATCAATATTTAGATACTGTTGAAATATGTAGAGCCTAATGATCTTAAAAATTGGTAGCGTTACATAATTAATTGGTGTGAGTTAACGTTAATTAATTTTTTATAAGTAAGACATTCTTAAACAATGAAACGAGCGCTATAGTTATTTTGAAAAACAGTTCTTATGAACCTATTACTTTTCAGTATTAAATCGAAAAATTAGCATCAGATTAATGAGTTTTATGCAATTTTGGTAAGCTTTTTTTTTAAATTTTTTATTAGCAAAAAAAAACATAAGTTACACAGCCAAAGCACAATGATTATATAACATATATGCATATAGTACGTCTAATGTATGTTACAGAGTGTAAGTAATTTGAAAGCTGTACAGTTAAGTTATAAGAGTCTAATTACAATAAATACACCTAAAGCGTTGCGTGTAAATAACAAAATTTTGTTATTTTCGATACACATATCCTTATAATAGGATACTATAGCAGAATGAGGAATGTTGATATTCGTCAAGGTGTCTCCAAGAGCAGCTTGTTTAACTAATTTGTCTACTTTTTCGTTGCGTGTTATACCTATGTGAGACGGTACGCAAAAGAATTCGACTTTGGTATTAGATTTATTCATGTCAAAATCTGTGCTTCTGAGCCGAACGACTAAGGGGTGCTCAGAATTGAGACCCTTAACAGTATTTAGAGATTTCATTATACTTTCTAAATCAGAGAAAATTCTAAACTCTTTTTTCTCGTTAGGGTGGAGGTTACACCAGTCTTTAATTTTATTTAAAGTATGTTCGACGGCCAGACTTTCCGTGGTAAAAATAGAAGAGTCATTGGGAATTCTAAAAGATTCATGAAAGATTAAAGTAATCGACAAGACTCCACGCTGCAAAGCCTACCGATGAATTTAGATTAGAGAGATATTTGAATCCGTCTGTATATATGTTAATATATTTGTTATTATTATTATTAAAAAGATCTTTAAATAGTTTATTTGGACTGGAGATTTCCGGATGTTTTTACCAGTTTGAATTTCACATACCGCAGGGAAAAAGTATTTTTCACAAGATATAACATATTTATATATATATCCGATTGGATAATTAGCCCATTTTAGTGACAGCAATTTTGATAGCAAAGTATCATTAATGATTTTGTGAAATTATGTGTTTGAGTCGGGGCTTCTGATAGTTCTAAGAGAAATTCTAGACAATTTATAATGGGGCTATTGGTGAATGAGATGGATTTTAATACATATTTGTAACATAGAAATTCGAATTTATACTGCAAGAATGGGACTTTAGAGTGCGCCATTAAGACAAACAAATGCACCTTTAATGTCTAAAAAGAGAATAATCATGGTTTCGCCTTTGAAAAATGATTGGTGTTTATTTTGAATAAAAAAGGTTAGATTATCAATGCATTTTGGTAAGCATCTAATACCTACAAGTAACCTCACCTACCGTTTAATTTTGGGTACGAATATTCTGTAGATAAATGTGAAACGTTGTTTGCCTTCCTCGTCGGTTAATACCGATGTTCAAATGAAACCTTTTTACCAGTAGCGGTAAGGCAGACCTTCATTCTCTTACCACACGCATTGCAAACCAGAGGTCACTGTAGAGGAGCTGCTGCTCACCTGTTCAAACGAAAAATATTGGTTTTACAATGGTGTAATAATCCAATCAGACAAATACTAATAAATACACTGTGTCTTACAAAGACCTATATACTCTAGTTAAGGCAGATATTTCTTAGGGATTCAAGATCTCAAAATTTAAGAATCTAATCAAGCATTTAATAGAATATTCCAGGAAGAGAATTTTTGAATCGCACTCAACCCATAACCGAAAAAAGAGTCGGAAAATTTATCGCGGCCTGTAAATCCTGCTTACATTTCGGAAATCCGCGATCACGCCCGTGGATACGCAAGTATGCTCGCGGCTCGGCCCACGTCAGTCACGTTATATAGTGGTGCGCGCAGCTACGTGAGCCAGATTAATGCCTCGGTACTCAGGCGCCAGGCTGACTGCCTGTGTAATCAAAGGAGCAGCCGATGATGTTTTAGCGGAAACAATTTTAATAGGGTCAAGATGGATTAGGGGTGGAGATCAAGCGGTACAGGGATCGTCTTTTGTGCGTCTTTCATTTCATCGTTTGTAGTCGATTGTGGCAAGGTTGTGTTGGAAAGCTTAGATTAATTCGGTTGCCTTAATTTGAATAAGTAGCTTATGCGAACTGTTAAAGGAAAATACTCCATTTTTACTGGCTTCGATAATTTTTTAATTCAAGTTTTACTGAGAAATCTAAGTTTAATGCTTAGTAATAGTAATAATGAAATGCTTACTAAATTTCAGAAGTGATAACAATTGTTTCTGGAAATTCGAATTTCAATACGTATGCATTACGGCCTTGATTCGTCATAATCGTAACTCTATTTATTAGGCTAATAATCTGCTTAGTAGTACTGTCAACTGCGAATGCATTATTGAAATTTACATTTACAGTGTATTTTAATGAGACTCGTCGGTTCGAATACTATAAATAGCATGATATTCTGAAGCTTATGCGCAAGCAGATATAATTTCATACCATGGCATGTCTAACCTTCTAATTGTTAAAAAACCTCTATCAAAATCATAATTACTGCTTGTTAGATGAGCGGATGCAAAACACGAACTATAAATAATTTTAAACAAGTTTCTTAAGCAGAAATTGCATGAAAGTGTAAAATAAAAAATTAAATATTTATATAATTTTTGTAATAAACTGTAAAAAAAATATCTATAATATTGAAATAATAACACGCATAGTTGTGTTATTTAATAGTTAAAGATGCACATAACTTTATAATCATAAAGTCATGACGGCTCAGGCGGCAGCTGCTTGTATTACTTCTTGAGGACATTTTCTGTCGATAATTACTGGGTAAAAAAGCAGATTTCTGGACTTTCGAAAATCCCTAGCGGGTCTAGATTAGGGGAGACTTAAAACGATGCAAGAATTAGTAACAATAAATAAATTAAAAAAAGAAACTCGATAACTAATAAAAATGTAACGTATATTGAAATTTATGATGATCCACAGTTTCGTGATCCGTAATTCTGATTGGTTGATTCTCATGCCCAATAAAGAAAACAGCTAGATATTACAAATAGTCTCTTAGCCCAATAATATCAACAAAAGGAATTGCACATCACAAGTGTACGAAATTATCTTATTATAAGTCGTCTGCTGGTTTGCTTTGCTGCAAGTAGTAAAGGGTACATTATAAACACTCATCGCTGTACTACGTATAAAGCACAGTCAAGTCTGTACTTATAATGAATATTTAAAATTAAATCAAGACGTGCATTTACAATAATATTCAATTCAATAACGTATTTTTTATTTATTTACACTGTAAATTATAAATTATCTTCTAAATTAAAATAGTATGCAACTAAAATTTTCAATTTAAACGCACAGAAGAGTTGATGCTTAAAAATGCAAGAACGGTAATGTTTTACGCGAAAAATAATCAGTAACACAACAGTAAGGTCCAATTAAAGAATTTTATTCAAAAACCGGTTATAAGTGCAGTTCGAGCGTTGTGTATTCGTAATACTTGTAGTTATAATCAACAATGTATGAGTAGGTTCAATACATTAATAATTACAGAAAAATTTATAAGCGAGACGAATTATTATTTAAAATTAAACTATATTCTTTTATACTTTTATTATTTAATTGTTCAAAGCTTGAAGATAAAACAATTCTTTTTTATTATAAGAATTTCCGACTTATTTTTGGAGAAATACATCAAAATAATAATTGATACTTATCAAAGTTTATTAAGCAGTACGCATTGAATTACGGCACATATAATAAATAGCATAAAACAATTCTTCAAATTCTTTCGCACAAATTAAGAGCTACGTTTAACATGTTATAATAATGTTATTTCTTCTAACGCAATACCTATCATTATCATCAACAAGGATCTTCATCACCAGGAATACAAATAGCGCATTAAAAACCTATTCATTAACACCTCGCATAGCACAATAATATCCTTGATAAAAATCCAGTACCTCCAAATCACTCCCAGTTCATTATAATTCTATAGCGGTGAATCACCTCTCCTCCATCAAGCACAACCACCCAGCGATAATTGCAGCTCTCCAAGTCGCGCGTTGCCTCCTCTCCTATCAGTCTCTCTCCTCCCGGTTCGCCAAAAAAAGCATCGTTATCCGCTCTTCGGAAGCGGCAGATAAAAGAGCGGCGCGGAGCGAAGTAACGGTACAGAGCCAAGGTGGGAGGTGGGGATGGTGTACGAAGGCTCGCCATGGCTTGTATACGCGAACGTAACAACGGCGAGTAGTGGAAAAAGAGAGAGAGAGAGAGAGAGAGAGAGAGAGAGAGGCGCACAACACACGGAGAGACTCGATCGTCTGCTCAGTGTCGATCGGACTGCTCGACGACTCTTTTCCTCTCTCGTGTCTGTTTGTGTGACGTTGCCGGTGATATCGATGCTCGCCGCGGCCGAGATCCAGACAGGTGCATCGACCGGTTCGCCGAGGACGAGCGCCGATTGTTGACACTCGCGTGAGTAGATTTACCGTTTTTTGGGAATTGGGAGAGATGACCGCTGATTAAGGGTATGTTAAAGAGCCGTATGGCTCATTGCAGCGGGAAAGTTTGACAGTATTTAAAGGCGTTCGAGGAGGTTGGAGTAAAGCCTATTTGTAAATATTAAGTGCTTGGAATTCACAGACGTCTTTTGGAAATGAATGTCGAGCGAAGACGGCTGTAGTAACTTTTCCTTAATCGATAATATTCTGCTTGAATTGAGAATGATTCACTTTTAGAACCCAAAGCCGGGTACTATTAAGCGGGTGGTTGCAGATCTGAGATGTACCAAGTGTGATGTACCTTTCAAAACTTTGAACGTAATATTGGACTGTTTTTACAATTCAACTGACCTTATTTACGCTTAGAATGCATTTAAAATGATATTTGTTTGGGTCATTTTTATTTGAATACTCTATTATTCTATTATTATAAAAGGATAGAAAATGAAAATATTGTTACACAAAAGTCACTGTTATCGATGACCGATATGTAAACAAATTCTTTTTCGTTAATTATTATAATAAATTATATTTATCATAAATTATAAAAAGTTTATTATTATTATTATTAACAGATAATTAACTAATTGAAAATGTTCAATCAATGTTTACGTAATTGTCACGTAAGTTTATACAATAATAATTATAATAATAGAACTAAATTATTGATAATTGACAATCTCATAAGGTATAGTATTTAGCTTAGAAGGGTAAGTATTGTTTTAAAAAATTAAATTAAAATTAATGTTGAATGAAGTAACTGGTAAAAGCAGGTATTCGAGTAATTGAATAAGTTAAAATTACGTAATACAGATTTAAATAGGGACGATTCAAGTATTTTATATAATTCATCAGAGGAGGTCTCAATAAATTCATGAAATTTATTATAAAATTTTCGGAAGTTTAGCAACTTTCTGGGTCCAGAATATTACTTGCTCGATAAAATTGTTCGATATATTAGAAGCAGCAGAATTACTCTCCAAACTATGACGTCAATAAACCAGTGAATTATATTAAAAAGCTGTTCTATGCATATTAATTCACGACTTTTTAAAAAAGAAAAAAGTTCGCATCAAGATCATTTTTTCACTTTAAAACGCCGTCACCGAAATTTCTTAACCCAACCCACATTTTTCTTCGCGATTCAGCAAAAGATTAATTCGCTCGAAATTAAAAATACATTCGAGGCCAGAACGTCGAGCAGCAGGTATCGAGTCGAGACAGAAAACGGGAGGAGTCGATGCAAAAGGGAGCACCGACTCGAGCAAAAAGGGCACGTCTGCCGATAAACCGCGGAAACGCGTCGACGTGTGAGTCGGTGGTCCGTTACGTCGTTTGAGCTCGTGAATCACAGCTCGCGGAATCGACCTTTAAAGCAGCCGCGTGGGCAGTCAGCGAGATTGGTAGGCATCGATCGTTATTGTTGCAGTCGCTCGATTACTGGGCGCAAGGGATTGGAAGCGAATGAATAATTTTGATGAGTTGGATGACGGACGTGAAGAAAGTCGTTGGGATGAATGAATTGAAGTGTATTGAGCTTGGCAGATTTTCAATATTTTGAAGAGTTAAGGGGGGAACCTGAAACGTAAAATGAATTTTTTTTACATTTTTTTTTATGTTGCTTTATAAAATTCATTTACTATCTGAAGAATGTATTCCTAAAGTCTTAAGCTCGGAAGAAAGGCTTAAAGGTCCATAGGAAATCACCAATGATGCGCTGTTTAAGCAAGACCGAAAGCTTTACCGACCGAATTAAAAATTTGTACAGATGCTCTTTAACTTACTGGTCATCAAACAAACCTACAATTACGTGAAATTTTTTTTAATAAATATATTTTTCAACAATTTGTTTATAAAAAAAATTTTTTTTTTAAATGTCCTCAAATTTTCAATTTTTGATTCTTCTTGTTAAATTTAGGTTAGTTCGAAGCAGAATAACTTATTTTAATAAAAAAAATTTATTTCGTTTACTTTAGTTAATTACAAGGGCTTAAGTGTTCCACAGTGAGCCAAGCTCGAGCAGGTACAGCATCGCCATTTTATTTTTTTTTATCAAGAAAAAATTTTTTTTTTATACCTTTGGACGTTAATTATATAAGTACTTTGATTCATTTAAATGAGTGTTTTCAGTTTTTTTGTAATAAATTATTGAAAAACAGGTCGTTTACATGAGGCCCCCCCTTAATATTTAGTGAATAGAATAAGTATTTGGACCATTGTAGACGCGTCTTCTGTAATTAAAGAATTTGATTCCAATTGTAGTAAAGTAAACTAAATAACTTTCGAAATAAAACTGTGTATTTTATAAGAAAATTGAAAGATTTGTACCAAAACTTATTAAATAATGAATGCCTTTAAAAATACGATTAATTATAGTAATAGAACTACAACACAATATACAATAGACGCCGCTTCCTTTCTATCGTAACTTGTATTTGTAACACTCAAGATTAATCGGGATATAAATCTTTGTTTCAAATGAATAAGATTTCAGATCTGCAGCTTTGATACTAAAATATAATAAAAAATAAAATCCGTTAGCTAAAAATCGGGAAACAACTTCCCTACGAAGCCCGCACTCATCCGAAAGAATAGAAAGTTCATTTAATCGAAAACAGTTCGATTTTTTCCCGGCGGACGTAATTTTCGTCGGCGCGTCGCGCGAGTTGGCACACGTTTCCGGTTAGCCGAGTCTTGCGATAGGAAAAGGAAAAGGTACCTACAAGCGCTTCGGCTGATTATTAATGCCCGCGAGATAGCTTGTATATGCAGACGATTGTGTGTGCTTGTGTGTGTGTGTGTGTGTGTGTGTGTGTGTGTGTGTGTGTGTGCGTGTGTGTGCGTGTGTGTGTGTATGTCTGGGCGAACGCGTTACGCGAGAAAGCACATTGCGCAACCGTCATGCAGGTACGAACAGCGGCTACTGGGTTGGGAGCCTCTCGGAGGCCTTCAATCGAACATAAAGCGAACTTTGGAGGAATAATGAGGGAGGAAGGTGGCGAAGGTGGGTTGAGAAGCTGCAGATTCTTTGATATTTCGATTCGCGATTGGCGGCTTTCGGGGAGGAGTATAAACTTTCCTGATATTAATGAGCGGATCTGAAGGCTGAAATTTACGGTTTCGTTAAAATTTCCGAAGAAAAATTCAAAAAAATATAATTGTATATTTATTTATCAAAGTTTTTGAAAAACTAAAATGGTGAAATATATTTAATAATACTGCATACTGTATTCATTAAAAAGATACGTTATAGTTTTGTACAAGATTGCAATATTTAAAGAATGTACAATAAATATAAAAATTTATAAATACTTTCGTCAAGGACTAAACGCAATTATAACATTAATTTTTAACTTTTCATTAAAAATTGATAGAATTTTCCATGGGTTTAGAAGATGAAAGTGTTTGTTAAATTCTCTTTATTAGTATGAATTATTCTTGATTAAATATTGAAGATATAAAATTTGCAAATTCATTGAAAGTGAAAAAGTACTAAACATCCATTAAGCTAATTCGAGTTTGATGTTTTTATCTAACCTTCTATCAATGACGATTATAATTCTTTTTCAAATCAAAACTTGCAAACACAGACATTAATCTTTCGGCAAATAACTATGCTTGCAACGGCGATTACTCTGCATCTAATAAAACTCAGATTACTCCGTATAAATACTAATAATATATACCCCCATCCGCAACTTTACAGCAGCAAATTTCTCCATTCCTCGTCTCCCAACGCTCTCCAGATAAAAGTCGACGTCGATCGTGGAGCTTCCAGGATGATCTCTTCAGAGCTCTGTCAATTTTTCCTGCGGACGACTTTCCGTGTCAGCGTATCGGCGGAAATTGAGCATCTCGTGGCGATCTCTACAGAGGCTCACAATCGGTGAAAGTACTGCCCGGATATTCGTCACGACTGTCAACCGGACGGAATCGGACCGAATCATCGGGCGATTTCCGCTCTCTCTCTCTCTCTCTCTCTCTCTCTCTCTCTCTCTCTCTCTCTCTCTCTCTCTCTCTCTCTCTCTCTCTCTCTCTTTCCTACTAATCGCGACGCGTTCGAACAATGAAGCGGGAGGATATACGCGAAGGGAAAACGAGCGATAGATGCGCTTGCGTGACGATATGAAACTTATACCGAGAGCTAATAAATGCGCTTGAAAGGGAGTTTTTGTTCTACCGACTGGCTCGTTTTAGAGAGAGGGTTATTGTTATGGTGGATTGCAGAGATTTAGTATTGATGTGAATGGAATGGGTTTGCGATGATTGCGAGGTTGTACGGGGTAATCAAAAAGTAGTTTTGAACTATTTTTTCCGATGTGCAAGGTTTGTTTAGAAATGTATCGGTAAAATTAGTTTGAAATTAAATTAAATATGTCTGCGGTTTAATTTTTAAATACGTACATTTTTAATTTCTTAGATAAAAAGTTTTCTGATTAGTTTTCGGTTGGTAAAAGGTTTCCATGATTACAAGTTGAGTAAACATTTTTTTCATTCCGTCAAATTGTTTTTACATCTCTTTAAAGTAAAGGTAAAATTTAATAAAAAAAATGTCAAGTTAAGCTCTAAACAACAGTCAAGTCGATTAAATTAAACTAAAATAAATAAAAGTAAATAAATTAATAGCAATTTTCAGCTAAATTATTTCTCAAGCTTTTCACGGTATTCAACTTAATCTTTCAAAATCCATTAACATCAGCAAATACAACTCCCAATCGCATTAATATCACAGAGTACAATTGAACGATCCGCCGACTAACATGCAATCAAGCTCCGATCAGCCATTTCTTTCCCGGCTCTCCACTGCCACTGAAATTAGTATCACGGCGTCTCGATCCTCGGCCGCATCCTATGCTACGTGACTCGTAACCGAGGAAGTTTCCACGAGGAAAAGTGTTGCGAAACCGCTTCTTTTCTGACTACGCCGCCGTGTTCACTGGCCGTAAAGGCTCCTCTTCGACAATCGAGACGTCCCGCGGATTTTTTCTCCTTTTCAGCCAATTACCGGGTCCTAATTAAATCATTAGTTGGAGAGTTTCGAGCCTTTCTAATCGACAATAATTGGACGTTGTTTTTGTGGAGATTGATTCGGATTGCGCAGCGGTCGTTATGTAAACTGGAGGAGTGAATTGTTTTTGCACGGTGTAAACAAAAACTTTCTAGGTTAACGATTAGAACAGCTTATGGTAGGATTGTGTAAGTAATCGTAAAGAGTTTAGCGGGATTATAATTTTAAGACTAGTATGAATATTACCTAGAAAAGGTAATTGTTTCAGGTACTTTTATAATATTGCTATAAACCTTTATATCTAGTTCGTTGCTATATATTTTCAATTTCATTAAAAATTCTAAATGCTTGAAAATAATTTAGGCCCAGAGTAATATAGTAATTAAATGAACCTTTATTAATATGCAGTGCATACGATTATACACTAATCATCATAGAAATTAAAATATCAAGTTAAGAAAATTCGATAGAAATTTTGCTCTCATTAATTAATCGCAGTAACTCAGGAGGATATAATAAGGATCATGTAAAACTGTAAGTAAATTAATTGTAGCTCTGTATAGAAACTCCGTTTCTCCAAAAGAACTTTTCCTCCTCAACAAAAGTACATTTTCCTTGGCAGCTCGCGGCATTTCTAATTTTCGCACTCGTTTTACAAACAAGCCTCGTCGTCGGTGCTCGTTTTTCCCTCCTCCTAACTAAATAAAGAGTAAAAGCTACAGAACAACCGATAATCCGCGATGAGGTCTCGCGTTCTCGCGCGCATTGCGTCCCGTTCGGCTCTGAATCTCCTTAGAAGAAGTGACGACACTTGTCGGCTTTCTTTCGAGCACTTGATTGTATGCCAGAGTGGTTCTTGTTCCTTTCCCTCTGTCGCGGCCAATTACACGGCAGTTTGACGCTGCGGCAAAAGCGTCCTCCATTTACAGAGTTTAATTGCCGAAAACGCCCCCGAAACTCGCCGCTTCTTCCTTCTGTCGCACACTTTTTTGGGGGAGAAAGTCGGGCGGGCTTTTAGGGCTAGAGAATTTTTTCGTCGAGGGAAATGTGGCTGAAAATTGGAGCGTGAATTTTTATATTAGAGTTTAGTGCGGGTAATTGGTGGGATGAAGAGTGAGTCGGAAATTTGCACGGTAATTGGATTTTCATTTAAAACAAGATGTATGTTTCATTGCCACTTAATTAAGTTTGCACGGACTGGCTTTGATCTCATATATATGGAAAACTGTGTACACAATCTAAGAGAGTTTAATTTAAAGCCTATTCGCATTTTGCCTTCTACGTGCAATGATCGTTACTCTTTTCGAGTACCGTACAAAGAACGTTAATAAATAAAATTCCAATTTTGGTCTCGAGTAATAAAAATCTAAATGGAAAACAAATATTAAAAAGAAAACTCATTTTTTGAAAGCTTATTTTACTATCTTGAATAGAAGCTATTTGAAAATGAAGTTGATTAATATAAATAATATTTTCGTAAACTATATGCATAAGTATTCTCTAAAATTTCAATTCCCTTTGTGTTAATCGAGAGCAGTTTTCGTCAAAACGAAATGCAGCCATCAGAAGTCATCAAGTTTTTTTCTCTCCCAAGCCAGGCCGTTTTTTACCAGCTCTCAAAGCCTCCGATGCAAATGATTTCTCACCGAGACCCGCTTTTTCTTTCCTCCGATCGATCTCGATTGAATTTTCTCGTTGTACAGCGCCTCGGCGTCGCGGATGAGCACTTGGGCGTGAAAAGTCGAGTTCGAACGCGCGAAACCATGCAACTTTGCGGTTCCGCGGCTCTTTTTTGCCGAGGCTTATCAGCCGTGCTGCTCTCGTTGACAGGGCTTAATTATGTTTGCTTTGGATCGAGTAATTATATTGGCTGGAGTAGCGATGTAGGTGTTAAGAAAATGCGCTGTGTTTTAATAAGCAGGTGTTGGGCTTTTCCTTTGAGTTTAACATCAATTAAGAGCTTGAGTGTGAAATTGACTCAAGTGAAGATTTTACAGAATGTTTTCTTGAAATCATCGTTTTCTGGAAAGGAATTTTTCAGTTCTTAAAAAGTTTCATAAAGCAAATCCTTATAAATAAAGAAAATACATTAACTGTTTTAATTAAGTGAATCGTTGTATACATATATATTATTTGAAAACTGATGATATTTAAAATTCAAAATAATGGTTGTACAATGGAGTCTAAAGAGCAGATTAATCAATACTTATTTATAAAGAAGTAGAGATAAGTCTTTTCTATCTAACACAATTAAATTACATCAATAACACCAATTTCCAATGGATCATTGTAAAAATATTTCATGCTTATTTATTCTAGACAACGAGCACAATGCAAATACAGCCTTTCTTTCTTTTCTTCAGGCGCTTCCTTATTCTCCGAACTTTCTTTTTTTCAATCAAGCGTAAAGATAGCTCGCTTCGTTAAAGTTTCGTTTACGACAAAATGAAATATGGCCGAATTCCTTTTTATTCTCCTCGGTGGCTCTATTAGCAGAAATTGATCTGAAAAAATTTTCACAGACTAAATTGCACTTGAGCAGCGCAACTTGGCAATAAATTTCGGACACGTTTCCATTAGCCGTCGCGTAAAAAGCCAAGAAAATAGAAAGATAAACGCGTGACATCTCATCCAATCGCGATAAAATTTCCCCGCCGGCCATATAAAGCTTCCGCAGCGCCAAGTGTCAGCTGGCCGATCACGAAACGCGCCTTTAGAAATCGAAAGAAACTTAACGACGCTAATAAAGCACGAACGAGTTGCTCCCGAAGCAGAGGAAGTGGATTAGCATACAAAGAAAAATCGACTCGTGCCTTTTTCCACATAACCATATTTGGGCGTTTTTTTATCACGCATCGCTTCGAGGAGCTTCAGAATATAAACGTCCGGATTAGGCGCCGAGATGTGTGATTGCGATCTGATTAAACTTTTCACCGTGACGTCGTTAGACGCGCTGCCCCGAGATAATAATGAGAGTGTAAACTGATTTGAATAGCGGCCGTATGAACGATAATTATTGTTACCTTGTTTCGTAGCTACGGGAGCTGCGTTTTGACTTTTCTGATGGACGTCGGTATGAAGCTGTTATTGACGCGTAAATGCGACTATTGATTTATTGAGTGTGAGTATATGGTTATTATGGGAGTTTCTACTTACGATGGTTTACTCGTGGATTTTCTAATGGTCGCTCGTGATGGTTATTGTGAGGATAACTGACTAAAATTAGAGGCTTTTAAAGCGTACGACCTACTTGGGAAATGAAGTCGTTGAATACAGTTTTTAATTCTTTTGATCGGAATTTCGCAGTCGGAAGAGCATTTTTCTCTCGCTAGTTGGCAAGTTCGAAAAGAGCGGGTCGCCTTTAATTAGTTTTAAAATTAATTACTTTTAGTAGTAACATGAGCCTTTCTCGCATTTTAAAGCTACATTAATTCTGAATAGCGCGGATGACCCGATTTACCTACTAAAACTAAAACTATGGCAATTTTTACGCATTTCAAATTTTATGATTGAGATAAGATTAAATTATCATTAAATAAAACAGTCAAAACCACTAACAGTGATATTTATTAAACGTAAATATCACCTAACCCGAATCAATCAACCCGGCACAAAAAATTGTCTAAAGAATAAAATGGCATTGATTTTTTTAAGTATTAGAATATAAAAAGCAAAAATTCTAGCTTCTATCGGTATAAGCTAATTATATAGCTACTGAAACAATATCCAAGTTATGCGTATAATCACATTATTAACTAACCTGTTTAACAAGCCTTCAGCAAACGCGAAATAATAATAACCATAATTAACGTAACTTCACTAAGCAGTTAGACACCATTGAACGCGATGCTACCGTTACTAAACATTTTTCCTTCCTTCGGAATTAGTCATTAAACAAACGAATCCTGTTATAATCCCCTTACAATAAAGCAAAAACCGCTTCATCCCATAAAAGTCGAGAAAAAACTCTTCTGCATTCTCCGCCCTGAGAAAGTTTCCCACACGAAGCCTTCTCAGTTCCACAAAGCCGAGCGTTCCATTACCAAAGTCCCAGACCGCAAGACGAACGTCGCACGTCGGATTATTGTCCTTTCGGCTAAACGCATTTTGCGCTTACTGTACGCAAGCATAATCGCGCCTCATGAATATTCTCGCGGCGGTTGTGTTCGCGTACACGGAGAAAAATGTATAAGTAAAAATTCCTATAATTTTTATTAAAAATTGCTATATTTTATACCAACGTGGAGA
>JAWWEM010000054.1:13951402-13974691 GCA_035582935.1 Ormyrus thymus | reverse complement strand
GCACTCTCTCACTCTCTCTTATAAGGTTTATGGAGCCCGGGCTCCATAGTCGAGGTCTCCTTTTCTAACTTACTAAATAAATATATTTCCCTCTTTGTCCTGGGCTCCATAAACCCCTATTAAGATTTTTATATGTATATATATATATATATATATCTAAACAATTTCTACAAAATATTTAGGTTGTCAATGAATTAAATTTCAGTAAAATGCCTTTTAATTTTCCTATCTTCCTTAAAGTTTTAATTTATCACCAAGTTTCTGACAACCTCACCGATCACTACCGCACAGCGCTGCAGAGCGCCGCACAGTGCTCCATATCATTCAGTTCATCGATTTCGAGAACTGCTGCAGAAACGATCTCGCTGAAAAGAGGCGCGGAGCAGCCAAGCGAAACTCTGCATATCGTACATTCGATCGGCTGTTACCGATCCCTTAAGCCAATTTCTGAAAAGAGGCTTCCTCGCTCTAATACCCCAACTCGGCTCGTGTGCACGTGACTGTTCGTCGCCTGTTGGCTTGGCCGTGCGCACTTCGAGCACGCCGCTTATTATCGACAGTGTCGGCGATTCTAGTCATCTTCGAGGAGGCAGTGGTACCGATTACCGCTCGTGGCGCTCGTGCGAATCTGCCGACGTGGATCGATGGCCAGAGGATCTAGCTGTTTTTTTTTATTTCATGGCTTTCGTAGCTTATTACTTTTGAATTTTTAATTTTAGTGGAGCTGTTTTACATCATTTTACATTTGGCTCATTCTTGTTTTACTTACCATTAGTAAAATATCAGGAATTTGAAATGCTCGTCTTGAAATCTTGTTATCTTTTGAGAGATTTAAAATGAATTGTTCTGCTTATTTGTTTACGTAACCTGTTTTCCATGCGTTGCGCAACTTTTTCTGCTAATGAACAAATTGAGTAAATAGATGGAAACTATTTAATTTTGAGCAAAATTTTTCTAAAAAAATTAACTGATTCACATAGAAATTTGATAATTCACGTGAAAACAGTTCCTGAACTCCCATCGTTTCCAACCAGCTCGCAACTCCATCAGTCCCAGCGATCGTCACTGCGACATTTCAAGTTCGCGTAATCCAGCTCGCGCGTGTCCGCGCTTGCGGTACCGGGACTTAATACCCGGCAAGTGCGAGCAGTTACTCCGCGGGGCACCGTAATCATTTCTAATTACTTATGCAGGGGCAACGATCCACCGCACAAACTGCATGCACTGCTGGTTCGGCGCCGCTTTTGCTCGCAAACGCGAGGCCTCAGGGAATTCAACGAGGAGATGACTGGAGGAGGCTCGCTGGGGGAGATACTAGATTGAGTGTAAATTAGTTGCTGCTGCTTTTCATCGGGGGCTTGTTATGGCTGCGTTTTTTTAAGGAGTACAAAAGCCTTGTTTTGTATAAGATGCAGTGTTTTAGTTGGGAATCGCCGAGTAATCCGCGTTTTTCTGATGTTCATTGACATTTGCTCGATTGAACAAAACGCAATTAAGAAAGTTCCATTGAAGCATTCGAGCATGCTCAATGATACTTCTCATCTTGACAATTCTTATTAATGCGCTGCAATAATTGTATAAAATACGTAATAAAATCATTCTGAGAAAATCTCTTATTTCCAAAATCGGCAGACATCATCTAAAGCAGCCGTCACTTTCCTTGCGCGATGGATGCCGCGCTTCAGGATCTCGGCGGCAATAAAGATGACTCTCGCAGCCGATTGTTCCTCGAATAGGTATTGCGAAAACGTTTGCTCGCTCAGACAGATAGACGGCGCGCTGCGTGACTCCTACATAAAGGAGGCTTGACACGGTTTCCCATTATGAATGCGTTTCTTTCACTTGACGCGGAGGCCGCCAAGGCGACGTTCGCAAAGTGAAACGGAAAGCCGAAAGCGCGCATTTATTTTTTGCTCTCGGGAATGCTAAAGAGCTGTTCTCCCGTGCTTTTGCGATATTGTTGCTTGCACGTACGATTTTTTTAAATATGACATGTTAATTATTTATTTCAGTTGTGCTGATCTCGGTCTGATGCGATTGGGAAAACTCCACTTTTACGAATTGCTAAATAACTTTATTCGCTGTGAACAATATCTCTAATCGGTTTAAGAGTTTGCAACTACTGCGCAGCATTTTGTTCATTAATCAATGAAGCGAAAACTCAAGGTTCTTTGTGATTCGTGTAACCGGTTTACATTATTCGAATCGTGTAAATAAAATCCCAATAAAGGGTTTATGTAACACCCAGCAAATTGGATTAGATGCTTCTATAGCTAATGAATTTCTTTATCAGCCTTTCATTTTCCGGATTTATGAAAAATCCTTCATTATATTTATCCTTATTTTTATTGCCCACGCCCCTCTCATTATTTTACTTTAAAATTAATATTTCATTATGAAAACAACCATTATTTTTTTCTGTTTATTAATAACCATAACTTATGCCATTAAATACTAAAGGTCAGGCTCACTTGAACTGGAACTATCGAACTCTTGGACTGCTTTATGCATGTCCTGTCAAATTGATCTTCATCCAGACATGCTGTTCGTGTGCCACGATTGGCTTCACGCTTCCTAAGGCTTCCTGCTATATCTTTAAAAGAACTAGCTCCAATATTACGCTTTTTAACCCAGAATAAAACTGATATTTTAAGATGAAATTTTCTACATTTGGTCATCAAACAAAAATACGAAATTATTTTTGTTTGCGGATTTGATATTGATTAAAGCTTTTAAATACACACGACGTATTTAGAAATAAAGCTAAGTTTCAAAAAAAAATATTAGTCAAAGAATAAATCGGTAATTATGAATTTCTAATCTCATTCAAATAATCTTCTACAGTTCAAAACAAATTAGCAAACCACTCAACAGCATCTGCTCCTAATAGAATAAAGCCGAGGCTTTGTCCTCTACAATCAACACGAATCCCCGCGCTAGAAAACAAAATGCAAATTGCAAAACATCGTCCGCTTCTCAGGCTTACGTAAGGAGCAGGGGTAGGAAAAAAAGGGAGGGGAAGGAAGAAAAAGGGGGAGAAAAAATAAGCGCGCGCAAGACCACTGCGTCGGCCTCAAATTCTATCCAATTAGGGGGTTAACAGGTATCTGATTTGTATCGGCAGCCGAGTCGAGGAAAAACAACCCAGTGACCATCGAGACAGTCTGGCTGCCTGGCTGCTGACTATGGCAGCTCGAGTGTGAAGTTCCCAAAGCCGCGAAGAGACCACGATGGCTGATATCCTCGGTTAGTTCGCTCGGATGCGATATTCTGTGCTCGATTCTTGTGAACGTTTCTGGATGGCGAAGTTTTGGTTTAGAGATTCGATTTGATTGTTGGATGGACATTTTTTAAATTGCGGGCTTTGAGATATGGCGGTAGTTTTGTGAATTAATTTTTTAAGATTTTTGCTGATGTCTGTCTTTTTGGACAAGTTTTTGAGAAGGTTTTGCTTGGGGTGATTCTTTCGTACGGCATAAATGTAGTGCTCCTAATGGATAAATATGAGAAATGCGCCAACCCAAATCTTCATAACTTTTGCTATTTTCTTTAATGGTACTCAGAATTCCTCTGTACTGTAAAGTCGCTATAATTGTCTACGCAACAACTATCAAATTTATAAAAATTTAAACAAAGCCTTATGTTATCAGATTAATTAATGCATTTTGATATAATGACCGACTCATTTCTGCGATTAGATTAATTCTTGAGAATTCTTTTCTTTAAGCTGTTCCATCAGTAATAAGAAATTAAATTATTCGTTTTCCACTATAAATACAGTTCCTCTATTACGTCAAATATTTTATTCAGGTTTGAAACCTTACACGTGAAATTTTTTAGCACGGAAGAACAGATTTGTGTAGTCCTTATCCGACTTTCGCCCAATTATAACTGTTCTACAATAAGAATATAAAATCTGGTCAATTTAGAGTAATCATTGTCTATTTTTATTTATTGTTATATATTTAGAATATTCTAATTTTGAAAATATGCTCTTACATAATCAGTTTTCTTTACCAATAGCTACCCTCCTTGCTTAATCAATAACAGCAAAAAAGTATTTTGTTACTATTCAACATTAGCAATCTACCATTTCCAGAAATGACAGGTGGCGGTACCAACATGGCATACCGTGGCCTAAGCCAGCACGTAAACTTCGACGCAATCCCCGACCCGGAGGATCGCTTCGCCCTCGAGGAGCTCATCGGAGAAGGAACCTACGGGGAGGTCTACTCCGCCCGCGACAAGGAGAGCAACGAGCCGGTCGCCATAAAAATCCTCGAAAATGTAGCCGACAATATCGAGGAGATCGAGGAGGAGTTTTTGGTGCTGAGGGACCTCAGCATGCACCCAAACATTCCTGCCTTCCACGGCTTATATCTCAAGAGGGCTAAGCCTGCGCAGGAGGAGGATCAGCTGTGGTTCGTCATGGAGGTGAGTTTCTTGAGAAGAGTTTTTATTGCGATTTCATAAAATGTAAGATAGTGGAAGGAAGTTGTATATGTTCTTGAAGTCGTATAAGGTTTGCAGGATTATCCACTTAATCTGGAAGCTTATTTCTTAAGAGGAGGCTTAGCAAAGTATAGATTTGATATTGTACAAACTATCCTTTTACAAATAGCTTCTATTTGCGTTCTAGAAATAAGGTTTACATTGAAAATGTTAAATAGTTACAAGGTCTATTGAAAGCAACTTAGTTTCCTTACTGCATTCCTTGAATACATAATTGAAATTTTTTAATTACTGAAATGATTCTAATTCAATGAATAACGCGATGGCGAGTTTCTTGTATAATTTATGCAAAATTTAACGATTCTTACTAAAGTAATAATCGCAAAGCGTGTTTCCTTATCCTAAATATGCATATATAACTCACTTTGGCTAGACGGAATCGGAATACAATACTCAATTAAACTACTTTTCATGCACGTAAAAATACTTGGCTTCATAATTAGATAATTTCAATATTTATACGTTCAGAATCCCGGAAACATATGTCTAAATACATTGTCTGCTTTTTCGGTTACAAATCAACAATACGGGTACAAATCAAACAAACATTTTACTCAAATGACATTTTGCTGCCGCAACAGAAAATTTCACTCTTTGTCCTCTCCAATCAGACTTTCTTATTTATCTTCAAGTATAATAACCCTTCATTCCCAACAATAGCCTTCAGTTTCTCCAGTCTACCATAGAACTATCAACGACAAAAAACGAGCCATAATTGTAGCAATTCCTCGGCTAAATTTAGCTCAACCGCTCTTCTATCCCCGGGCACGAAGATCTGCTCGACGATCATCATCTCGCGGATCATCGATCGCGCGAACTTTCGAGCTATCGTTCACAAAATCGGACCGATAGCTCCGAAACGTCATGCTCGATCGGTATGGATTTTTTCTTTTTTTTCCCGAGAAAGTAGCGCGTTACGTGGCGCGTTTCTCGCCGTATTATAATCGAAAACGAACTGTTTTTCTTTTTTTGTCGAACGATCTTCGGTGCCTCGGCGATTGTGAATCGGCGATTGTCGAGTCGCTCGGGGAGAAAGTCATGGTTCGTTGTAGCCGATGATAGAAATTGCTTGTTTTGCCAGCGCGCTCAGATCGGATTTTCACGCTGTGTCCGTTAGAGTAATGATTCCGATGCTGGTGCTGGTGGAAATCGACGTAAATCGAGCGACCGCTCGCGCGGAAAATAAAGGATGGCCTTTAAGAGGATCTCGGACAGGTTCGTCACAATACGTGTAACTTTAGAGCACGACCCATCTGGCTTATGTTTATCTTTCGTCAAACTTCGTCACCCGCCTTGCGTTGCATTTCACAACTTTTAGCAAGAATTTTTGTTTTTCATAAATTATTTTGTTACCTTTTCTTTTCTTATGACAGCAGATACCTCGCTAACCTAGCATTCCGTGGTCGAAAATGCCTTGAAATTGTTTTAATCGCGAAAAATACACATTGTACTGTGACCGTCAATTTTTACTCCGACATCCCCTTAAAGAGGGCCTTTCTGGAGATGATCGTAAACGATGGATTTATTATTTTTTCTTTTCCGAAGTATTAACTGGCCGAGAATTTAGCACTAACAAAGTGCGCAAGACTTTCACTGATTTTTTTTTTCGAGGGTGGTTCTCCAGCTGGAAATAGACTGGAATAATTTACGTTTTTTGACTAAACGTTATTATTATTTTCATTGACAGCTTTATTCTATGTAAAAGTTTATGAGCATTTTTTGAGATTATATAGTTATTTGATATAATAACAAAGATTCAAGATCACTAAAGTAATTGATTTTCCTTTATTTTTTAAAATATTAAAATTTGAATGAAGAATATACAATGATTAAAAACTTCTGAATAAACATTTCAGCCCAAAATTCAGTTTTCGAGTTTAAAACTTTTTAGGGTATGATTTTATGCTTAATGAAATGAAAATTATTTTAAGAAAATTGTCAGTACTTGATTGAGACTATCAATTCCTTAATACTGCATAAATCGAAAATTTTTAATAAATATTCTATAAAATAGAATATTTGCCCTGGTGAGTAGGGGAGCAATTTAGTTTTTATACTTTCCATATTTATAACAGATTTTAGTACTTTTTTATTTCTGTTCTAGTTAATAACTTCAAGTTTACTTAGAATTAATTTTAACTCTCCTTTAAACTCGTTTATTGATACTCATTAAATTTCATTGCAACATCAACATAAAAAGTGAAAGTTGCACTTTGTCTTGGATGATTTATAATCCTAAGTCCTTTTTACAGCGAAGTCAATAATCCCATTTAATAATCAATAAAAAATATTCCTGCCCTCCTAAAGCCTGCGGCAAGAAATTTGAGAAACTACAATTTTTTTCCAAATCAAATTAACCTCGCAAGCTCATTAACGGGTTTAGCCTACTTCTATTTCATGCTCATCTCAAGCATCCAGAAAGGCAAAAAAAAAGAAAAAACGCATCAAGGCGCGCCGCTAAAAGTCTTCTTTCGCTCGATAGTTGTGCACGGGTGGCTCGGTGACGGACCTGGTTCAGGGTCTGAAGAGGCGCGGAAGCCGCTTAACCGACGAGCAGATAGCCTACATCTTGAGGGAGACAGTCGAGGCCTTGATTTACTTGCATAACAATCACTGCATGCACCGAGACGTCAAGGGCCACAATATCCTATTGACGGAGGATGCCCGCGTGAAGCTCGTCGACTTTGGGGTCTCCTCGCACCTCGCCGCTACCCACGTCAGGAGGAACACCTCCGTGGGAACGCCGTACTGGATGGCGCCCGAAGTATGGACATGCATGACCTTTCTTTTTTAGGCGACACCTATTATGTGATTATCTCACTGGACTACACTAAAAATAACTACATTTGTAGCGTTATATAATTCCCTAACGCAAGAAAAGCTACTTTTTTAACAAAACAGTTTTTTAAAAATGTAAAATATTTTGAATTTTGAAACCATTCGAATTGTAAGTCGCTAAAATAATTGTGAACAGTTTAACCCAAATAATCTATTGCTCATTTCTTTTACTATCCTACTGCAGATATATTTTTTTGACTTTACGATGAATATAAGTGATAAGAAAATTAACTTTTTAGAAAAGCACATGAATTTGATTATTATGGAAGAAAACTCAGTGTTATCTCGTCTAACTAAAGGCACGAATTGAAAAGCAATTTCCCAAGAAGCCTCACCGTAAGCCTAATCATAGCTCGTTCGGGGCGCCGCCTTGTTCCAGGTGATAGCGTGCGAGCAGCAGCTAGACTCCTCCTACGACTCCCGTTGCGACGTCTGGTCGGTCGGCATAACGGCGATCGAACTGGCCGAAGGCGACCCTCCCCTGTCGGAGCTGCACCCGATGCGTGCCCTGTTCCAGATCCCCAGGAACCCGCCTCCTTCGCTGAAGAACGAGGACATGCACTTGACAGAGCTCGTCGACTTCATCGCCGAGTGCCTGGTCAAGGACCTCGAGCACCGACCGTTTGCCTGCGAGCTCAAGGATCATCCGCTCCTGATTAACATCGAGAACAAGATCGAGGAGATCAGGGCTCAGCTGCAGGAGGAGATTCGAAGGCAGAGGTTTGTACTTTTTTCAGCGGATTTTCGTATCAGTTGTGGTGCCGTCCTGTTGGACGCTATCTGTATCTTGTCTTTCAACTTCTTTCATATTGTACTGCTCATTAAGATAGTAAGGATTCAACCAACTAATTTCATTTTTGAGTGATAAGAGTCCATTATATTTTATCTTCAAATTTAATTTTTATGGCTTTGATAAAGACCATAATAATATAAGAGTGGTCGGAACGTCGCCAAATATTTCATACTAATACTATTGACAGTTATATCTAATTATTTATTTTTAGTATTAAAAAGAGATTAATTATAATAAAGTAGCTTTATAAAAAATCAACTTAAACTTGCTGTTACATAAAATGTAATTTATACTACTCTAACCTCAAAATCACGACTTTGATATGATTTTTCGGCGCTCGTGGTATAACATAATGTTTGATGCTGGTGTTTAAGTTGATTATTTACCTCGTGAGACTACACCCGTGTCAAAAAGTACTATTTCCATTCAAATTCAGATCTGACGGCCGAGTTCACCGGCAACCGGAAGTAACAACGAAGCATGGGAAACTGAAAACCGATCGTAAAACGAGGCCCGAAAAAATGTACATGGATGACCTGGCTGCGTTGGATATGCTTTCTGAGGATGCTATTGTTGACCAGCTGCAAAATCGCTATCAGAGAAATCAGATTTATACGTACATCGGAGATATTCTCGTGGCGGTGAATCCATTTACAAATCTTGGCCTTTACACTGGAATGGTAAGTAGCATTTAATATTCTATCAACTTTCTAGGAATAATTGTATTATTCATTAAATGATATTTTCCATGCGACTTTCGTTTGTTTGAGAAGAAAATTCTGTACTATAACTTGGTGAAAAGCCATGATTTTAAAAAAATGTTAGTTCATTTAGCCACTCGCAATAAAAGGCTACTTAAATAATGTTAATTTTCCGATAAACCTTATTATCGATTGTATTTCCATTAAAAAGGAAGGAAGGAAGAGCAGAGTAAATATAGGAATTGCCTTCTTCACAGGAGCAGCGACGGTACAAAGGCCAGGCACGGTCCGACAACCCGCCGCACATCTTCGCGGTAGCGGATGCGGCCTACCAGGCGCTGCTTCACCAGCGCCAGAACCAGGCCATAGTGATAAGCGGCGAGTCGGGCGCCGGGAAAACCGAGTCGGCGAACCTGCTCCTCAAGCAGCTGGTCTACCTAAGCAAGGCCCCGAATCGTAACCTCGAGGAGCGGATCCTCCAAATTAACCCCATAATGGAGGCATTCGGCAATGCGACCACCGGCATCAACGCCAACTCCTCCCGGTTCGGCAAGTACCTGGACCTGACGATGACGCGCAGCGGCAAAGTCACTGGTGCGAGGATCGCTGTTTACCTACTGGAGCAGTCGCGGGTGGTCGCCCAAGCGGAGTGAGTGTCTGACTGATTTTTCTGCCCAAGCCGCCTGAGAAAAAAGCTCGCCTTTGCATGTGCTTTGCATGCAAATATTGGGCTGCTTTTTTCGGCTTTTTTTGTTTCGTTGTTGGATGAGTGCCTGCCTCGGCTAACAATTAGCTGGAAAACTGGTATTTTTGCGAATCCTAGCTTAGTAGACATTAATGACGTATATTCTCACGAGGAATACTACTGATCTCCCTGTGTTCAAGTAAAGAACAGTAATCGGCGATAATATCCGATTGACAATTATTTTATAACTTTATTTTATCTCTAGAGGACCGCAAAACCGAAAAAGTTAGATTTTTTAATACTCCTTATCAGCATGCGCCATTTTGTTTCCGCCATTTTGAATTTTGAAAATATAAGATTTTTTCCATAAAGAGTAATATCAAAACATCCTAAAATTCTTTTTCCGAATTTTTCTAGTTATAATTAACTTAAAAAATCAAATTCTCTAACAAGGAGAGTGCACCAGATTCGGGTCACAGATATGGCCCAAACTGGTGCACATGTTTCCTCTTACCTCATCGATCAACTTTTTGGAGTTCTAGAGCCTAACGCTGCCCCAGACTCGAGATATTGCAATTAATGGGTGTAATCGGCTCACTGTCCCCTGGGCTGGACGATGAGAATGAACTCTCCTTTTAAGCCTTAAATTCTTTGTGTATACACTTCCTACAATTACAATAAATATATTACAACTAAAATAGATGAAATTTATGCATAAGAAACTTAATTAAGTTTAATTAAACTTTTTGACGCATTTAGTTTATGCAAAAAAATCAACTCTTTAGCATAATACTTACATACTTCTTGCAAATTTTAAAGAAATTGAAATAAATATAAGAATAACTTTACCTTAATTGTAAAACCTTGTCCCTCGCCAGTTAAATTTAAGAATCTGAAGTAAAGATAAAACCACAAAGAACTTCTTTAATAAATAAAAAATAACTTATCTAATAAAAAGTTCTTCTTCGAGGAGACTTGAAGTTCTTCTTCAGGCACAATTAAAATTTATTTGTAAATTTTAAATTATTAAGAGGTATCTGTTTTTGAAGTTCCACATGTTTACAATGCATGGGTATCCTTAATTGACTAACCTAAACTCAACTGACTACTTTATCCAACGCTGACGGCTGGCGCTGCTCTACAATAAAGAGAGAGAGGACTGAAAGAACAGCTGGTAATTGGCAAGAGATTAGAAGAAAACAATAATTAACAAACTACCTGGGGATGTTTTCTGAAGTTTTTTCAGATTTTTTTTAGTGATACCTTTTAATAGTTTAATTCACAGATAAATTTGAATTGTACCTGAAGAATTTAATTTTTTGAATATGATTCTTTGTGGTTTCATCTTTACTTCAGATTTTTAAATTTAACTGGCGAGGGACAAGGTTTTACAATTAAGGTAAAGTTATTCTTATATTTATTTCATCTTCTTTAGTTAAAATTTTCAAGAAGTATATAAGTATTATGCTAAAGAGTTGATTTTTTAGCATAAACTTGATGCGTCTGATATAAATATAATAATTAGTTTTAAAAAATTAGGTAGTGCTTAATATTTTAACCGACAGAACTGCTATATTTTCTACCAGGGTAAAGTTAACTTGAAAAAAAGATCCACGGTAATTAATTGCTACATTTACCAATGAAAAGTTTTGGTAGATAGATAAGTGTTATCGCTGGTTAGAAATGTTTTAAAGAATAAATTTGCATGCTTTTTTAAACACTCCGGAAGGAGCACGTGTAATTTAGATTATAATATAGTATTATCTTCGAAGCATAATTTAATTCTCCTGGAACTAATTGTAAGAATGAAATGCTTACATATATATGACAGAACTGAATCAATAATTTAGATTTGAAAATAATTACTACCATCTTCTTAATATTTAATGTTATTTACTATTTTCTTGTTAAATATTTAAGTCAAACGAGCTATCCGATTTGAAATATTCAAACTACGTTTCAATAAATGTTGTTATTTAAAGTAAGCTAAAACTATATATAATAGATTATTAGGATGAAAAAGGAAAAGCCCAAAGTAAAGAGCAATATTCCTTCCAGAGAGGAACGAAACTTCCACATCTTCTACTACATGTACGACGGTCTCGAGGCAGACGGTCGCCTAGGCGAATTCTTCCTAAGCACCGAGCTGCGAAAAAGTCACCGCTACCTCTCAGATAACTTGGACACCTCGCAGACTCACATCGACAAGTTCCAACAGCTGAAGGTTGGCTTCAAGGTCCTGGGATTCCAAGAGGCCGAGGTCGACACGGTTTACAGCGTCCTCGCCGCTATCCTGCATCTCGGCGACATTGAGTTCGTCGAGGTGCTGTCCGAAGATAACACCGACAACAAGAGCAGCGTCGTGGATAATGAGCCGGTTATGCGAGGTGATTTTGAATTTGATTTTAACGAGTTAATAGTCTGAGACAGAATTTTACTCGGGTTTTGTTTTCGACTTTGAATCTTTTTGAAATTTGAAACTGAACAAAATGAAAGAAAGAAGAAATTGTTATTTCATCATCAACTTTACTCCTATTAATGATTTGTTTTCATCTTCGTATCTACAGTATCGAAGCTTTTGGGCGTCGAGCCAGATGACCTCATCGAAGCCTTGACTTCAAACTCGGTGGTGACTCGAGGCGAAACAATAACCCGCAATAACACTGTAGCCGAAGCCTGCGCAGCTCGCGACGCCATGGCCAAAGGATTGTACGGACGACTGTTCGACTGGATGGTCAATCAGATCAACTGCTTGTTAAGCTTTAATCGATCGCCGAACTATGAGCCTTTGGCCATCGGTCTGCTCGACATCTTCGGCTTCGAGAACTTCCCAAAGAACTCGTTCGAGCAGCTCTGTATCAACATTGCCAACGAGCAAATTCAGTATTACTTTAACCAGCATATCTTTACCTGGGAGCAGCAGGAGTACATGGCTGAGGGGATTCCCGTGGATTTGGTGGAATTTTCCGACAACAGACCTGTACTCGATATGTTGCTGAGCAAACCTATGGGATTACTTGCTCTTTTAGATGAGGAGAGTCGATTCCCTAGAGCTAATGATAGATCTTTAATCGGTAATTTTTTACTTCAGAGATTACGGACATGCATCCTTTTTCTTTAACGAATTTTTTATATTTTTTATAATCATTTTATTAATACTTTTTACATACCTTGTTATCGATTGCTGGTTAGTAAGTATATTATTACACACTGAAATTTAATTTATATCGACTATGAAATTTCATTTAATAATTATATAAGAAAACTAGTTAATTCGGGCGTGCAATTTTTCTTTATAATTCGATAAATTCGAGCGATTCTTCGATATCTTCGACTCGAGATCGATAAATACTCGAAAAGCGAACGAATCTCTTATTTTTATAATAAGGATAAGGATTGTTATTTTGAAATCTTAATGTCTTGATCAAATATTGCTCCAGTATTCTTTATATTATTCAGAGTACCACGAAATAAGAAAAAAAAAGATCTTTTATAATATATTTATAGTCTCAAGAATAAGTTATACAAAAGAGCGGATAACTCGATAGAGAAGCCGATAAATACGTCAGAACGGATGCGCAGCCACAAATCTTTGCCCTCTCGTTTCAGAAAAGTTCCACAACAACATAAAGTCCAAGTTCTACGTGCGACCCAAGTCGGACGCTGTTTGCTTCGCCATCCATCACTTCGCTGGCAGGGTCGTCTACCAAGCGGACGGTTTCTTGGAGAAGAACCGAAACTTCCTGCCGCCGGAGGTGATACAGCTCGTCCGCCAGTCTCAGTTCGACATGGTTCGCTTCCTGTTCCAGTGCCCGATCACGAAGACCGGCAACCTCTACTCCGCGATCCACGACACCGATTCCCGGAAGTTGTCGCCCTCCGGACACAGCACGAAGGTACACATCTTAACTTTTTCTTCCCGCAGCTCGTTTCGATAATTGTTTTTACGATTTCTTGCTGCTTTTTACGTCGGCATAGGAACGGTATTCGAGTCGCGGTTTGGCCTCACAGAGCAGAGCTCAGCAGACCGTGGCGACGTACTTTAGATACTCGCTGATGGATCTGCTGCAAAAGATGGTTTCTGGCTCGCCGCAGTTTGTTAGGTGTATTAAGCCGAATGATAATAGAGAGCCGAAATTCTTCGATAAGGAGAAGGTCATTAAGCAGTTGAGATACACTGGAGTTTTGGAAACGATAAGGATTAGGCAGAATGGATTCTCTCATCGGATTCCTTTCAATGAGTTTCTCAAGAGGTATGCATAACTTTTTGTTTTTAACTATTAACTTTTATTAGTTATTATAAAGTTTTTTACAAGGATTAATAATTAATTAAAGAATAATGTTCTACTTCTTTATATATTTGGCGTAAAGGAAGTCGTTGTCATTAAATGCCATTAGAGCTTTTTAATTTATGTAATTAACTAGTTAATAAAATCATTCCTTTTTAACGTAGTTGTAAAACGTAGTTGATAATTAGCAATTTAGCTAATGAGAAAGTTGCTCTAAATTTTAAATCGTAGCCTTTACAAAGACGTGTTTTTTGCATTTTTTGTATAATATAAAACTGCTTCATCGCACTAATCAAAAGTTCCTTGGTCATCGAAAAACATTTGAATTATTTTTCGAAAACAAAGATTTCCTCGCGCATTAAATTACCAAGCCGTATTGCAGATACTGCTTTCTCGCGTTCGGTTGGGACGAGCGCGTGATAGCAAACCGAGACAATTGCCGCCTGCTGCTGGTCCGTTTGAAGATGGACGGCTGGGCGCTAGGCCGCACGAAGGTCTTCCTCAAGTACTACCATGTGGAGTTCCTCTCGAAGCAGTACGAGGAGCAGCTGAAGAAGATTGTGATGGTGCAGGCCTGCGTGAGACGATGGCTCGCCAAAATACGATTCAAAAGGGAGAAGTGGCAGCTCGCCGTCTCCGTAGTCACCTTGCAGCGACACATTCGAGGCTGGCTGGCTAGGAAGCGCGCCATCGAGGCTATCAAGGAGAAGAATCTTCAGGAGGAGACCACCATACTTCAGAAAGCTGCAGGTGAGGGTTTGATAGTCAATGATAGTGCTTGAAAAGGTTGATCTCTTTTTGAGTGAGCTTGTGGGCTTCTAATATTCTAATAGTCGTAAAATACCTAACCAGTTTTTTGGAATTATGATATACTGACGGTTGTGGGTTACAAGTGCTAAAGATAATTATTTTAATTAAATGAAAATAACTTTAAAATTTACAAGTGATTGTTCGATTATTGGTTGCAGAGGAAGCAGCAAACAGAGTCAAAGGCTCAAGAGAAACTTCGGTGGATGAGAACGAAGAAAAAGCCGCAGTTATCATACAAAGTCACTTCAGAGGCTACACGATTCGCAAGAAGTTTGGCTATGAATTGGAAGAGCGCTTCAAGAGGATTCTAAACGACTATGATGATAAAAAGGAAGCTCATCAGGCGTTGTTACGTGAAGGCCTGAAGAACGAAGACGCTGCACTTATCATCAAGAGATGGTACAAGACAGAAGAAACAGTTCGAAAGAAGCCACCTGTACGAGATCTGATACATCCTAAGTTAAGACAAGCTGAACTGATCAATTTCGCGCAGACAGTAAGATGATTTCTATTCAATATTAAGTTTGGAACTAGATAAAAAAATACTTTTTACCCATTCTCTTTCAGGTGCACATGAAAAATCAAGAAGTTCACAAGAACTTACGCAGAAACAAACCTGGCATTCGATTAACAGACGTTGAAGATCCGCCAGAGGATTACGTGAGACCAAAAGGTTTCGGTATGGTCCAGCAAATACTGCAATATCGCAACGGAAACCAGCCCGAGGCAGAGGACACGGTCAAGTATTACCGCGATCTGAAGGAAGAGATGAGCAGGTAAATATTGACCCGATTCTATAAGATTGAAGCACATTCCACGCGATAAATATGATAGATAAGAGATTTGAATGCCAAATTTTACCATGATTTTGGCACTCGCATCGAAAGTGGTTCAGACTTCGAAGAAGAAGAAGTTGGCTGGGACTTACCGTTGATACAGCTAGAAAATGACCTTCAGCCATCGACGAGGTACTGCTGCACGGTTCTCAGTGTCGATTAAAGCTAGAGCACATTGTAGTATCTGTACCAGCTGTGCTTCATGCGTTTTATTCTTCGTTGCTACGTTACTATCTCATACTTTTCATTCAGAATATACCATCATTTGATGATATTCTTCAATTTTTCACGATACGTCTCTCAGAAACATTTTTATTATTTTTTGTTTGCTAAGTTCAAGAATAGGAATTTAGCTAAAGCTTACCGTTGCATAATACTTTGTTATATCGATGTTTTATAGAAGACCCGAGTAAAAGAATTTTTATTTAAATCCACGCTCACTATCAATAGTAAGCGACGATTTTTATACTTTTATCCTATTATAATTACACGTTCTACGAAGGTTTAAATAAGTCAAGGAGTGTGCGAATTCCGTTTACTCGGGTGTAGCGATTTTTTTACCTCTCAAACACAAAAGACCGACAATTAAAGCTCAATTTTCCACGACAGGAACCGCATGGGTCAGATCCTAGAAATAAATGCGGAGAGGAGAGATCGATTGCAAGCTCATGGCGACTACACGGTTGCCCCGGAGCAACAACTCTCGGACATCTGGCACAAAGCTTTGAGAAATCCGGCCGAGACTCAGGGAGCGGACGACAACAAGTCGATCAAGTGCGAATTCTATTTTAAATTGTCTGTTTTAAACTATTTCTGTGTGCATTAACAATTGGAGATAGTTTTTGCATAAAAATTTATCGTTTTCTTCTTGTTCTGATATTGGATAGTAAAGAATGTATTCATTTGTGCAAAGACTACTTTAACGTTGCTGGTGCATGTGCAGCATTACTTGAACTCTAATTTTGTCGTATTTTCAAGGCTTGATTAAAACTTTTTAACTTTTTAAATTTTCTAATTTGATATTGTTGGTTTTATTTTTGCTAATCAGAGGTATCATGGCAAACTTTCAGGTACATCTTTTCTTTATTCTATTTCTTACTATGTAACGTCTTTCTCTGTATAACAGATAACAGTAATCAATATTTCTTCTTTACTGATTTGATTTTCAAAATTTTTCTAATACTTACATTCATCATTTGCTATAATCCCGTGTGGATTTCGAATTTTGCACATTAGTGGTACTTTGTCTGTGCACACTAATTTACAAATCTCTTGCTATTGATGTTTAACAATTGGGTCTTTGTATAAAAATTCTATTAGGTTCATCAGATAGAGTATTGAAAACTAGTAGACACGTATTTTTTTTCTGTTTTTTATACTTTAACTTTTATTAATAAAGACATAACAGATTAAAAATCACTATAAATGTGACGTCAACACGCGTAGTATATCTATATTGTGTACAATCGTGACGTCACACGAATTTTCGGAGTGCGATGTCTTTACTAACAATTATTAAATTGAAAAAAGAAAAAATACGTATCGCTTATTTTTCAGTATTCTATCAGGTGGGTATAATGAAATCACAGAAAATTTTTCATGCAAAGACCTACTTCACCTCTTCCAATATAATCAAGAGATTATCAATATGTATGTTCCTTCAGTTCAAGGACTAATGACTTGCGTAACAACATGCGATCCTCGTCAGAGAACAGAGCAGCTAGCAAGCAGCTGCCCATCATCAGCAATAATCCGTATATCAACTCTTCAAACGGCATACGAGTCGGAGCTGGCTACCGAATCAACGAGTTGAACATCCAGTCGAATGTGATAAACGGTATCGCAAATAACAAAGTTAAACAACATCATCCAACAACGAACAATAACAATCACAGCGAGCGAAGAAGCGAAATCAGCCGATTACCCAGAACCAAACTAGTCGATCGGCTTAGCAGTCAGGAGAATAACAACAATAACAATAATAACAATATGAAGATGTGCAATAATAACATAAAGATCAGCAGTAATGGATTGTCTGAGAAGAACAAACAGCGGCCTATTGCTCGTAACCTTGCCAATAGCAAACCGAGCATCACCGTTAAATCTATAAATGATTCAGTTGAAATAACTCCAGATTTAAGGAAACTCCTACGACCGACCGTCACGAAAATAAACGATGAAAAAAGGAAATCGAACTCTGTGCAACAACAGCAGCCCGAAGTGGAAGACATAAACGGACCATACAACTTTCGAAAACTTCTGAGACCAGCCGAATATTTACCTACCGAATCGTTGCGCAAAAGGAAAGGAAGCCTTGCATGCAATGGGGCCCCCATCGCCAAAGACAAAGTTCCTGGAAAACATGTGAAGAGAAGAGCTCCATTGGCTCCGAACGTCAATGGTAAGATTGTCTCGAGCCGGAAGTGAAAGAAAGGTTTTTGAAAGCTTTGACTGGGGCTTTTTAGTTTCAATATTCTGTTTTGAAACTTTTCTGATAGGATCCTCAATTTTTCGTCTTTCAATCAGATATTTTGAGACTTTTTATCAGATGCGGATGTAGTGGTCTTTTTGTTAAATGATTGTGAAATATACGTCTTTTCAAAGTGAAAATATCGTCCGGCTTTATTCGGGGGAGTATTTGTTATTTTTGGCAAGAAATGTTATTAAAAATTAACTCCAAATTTACAATTAGCTGAATATATTTTCATTTGAAAAGGATTGTAAATGAACGGATAATGATGGAATGTGAGTTATAAATTGTAATCGAACCGAGTAATTAAAGTAATTAACGTGGGCATGTTTAGTACTAGTCATTTTCGATCTAAACATACTATTGCGGAAAGCGATCACTTCATTAGAAACAAGAATATTGTGTTCGTTACGACTTAGAAGTATTATGATAGGTACCGAATTAACACTTTACTTTCGTAAGGAAAAAGCTAGAACTTTTTTTCGAACGAAAATTAATGAATTGCAATAAAAATACAAGAAATTTATTTTGTTAGAAATCTTGTAAAATAGATTGTAATGAGAATGTTACCTTTTGATGTTATGTAATAGTTTATTGATTCGTTTTGTTGAGTTCACGATTTTAATACAGACATTGCAATAATTTTGTGCAAAAATCGTTATCGTTATAATATTAAAGATATATAAACATATTCTATGAATAAAATGTATTTGTACAATTATTTTCTTCTCCATTAAAAATCAATCCACATTCACAAAAGTAGTTAGAAATTACTGTAAGCGGCGAAAGCAATGTACTATTTTAATTTACCTTTTCTCATTACGGTTATTGGAAATTTTCTGAAAGCAACTTTTTTTTAATGAAATCTAATTAAATAGGAAGATAAAAAGGCAATCTTTGGTAAGTAGATACGCAATTGATTTTGTAAAGTAACTTTTGTAAATATAATCGCCTTAAATCTTTTAAAGTTATTTTGTCTGATGCATTAGATGAGCTGCAATTTACCTTAAGATATATTTGAATGATTCTAAATCTACAGCGTTTATCAGGTTTCATCGACTTTAGTTTTTAATTTTGCTAAACCTGCGTGGAAATCCGGTATACCAATTCAGATCTTACATATTTTTATTTCTTAAATCTATACTTACAGTTAATAACAAACTAATCCATTATTAATTATTAATTAATGTATTCGTACAGTTCACGTAAAAAGTTGTGTTTTCTCTTTTTTTGAATAATGATATTGATGAAATATGAATAAATAAAAATTAAAAAAAATAGTTGTCTAAAATTCTTCGGACATCATGAAAATCATACTTTCATTGTTCTTAATACTTTTCGTAAGATCATTTCGTAACTCATTTATAAGTTTTTTAAATTAAAATTTGTTCAAACGCATGAATATTTTATTGCTAAATTTCTTAAAAATCAATAACGTCTTGTTGGAAAACCCGAATGAATTCAACATCTATTTTTCAAATGCAAATACGAATGCCATTCATCGCCCGATAATCATTAGAAACGTTCCATCGCAGCTGACTGCCACCAATTGTCGACTACTTTCCCCGACGCAAAATTAACATACAAAAATAGCTGGTTAAAAAGATGGTACAATGTATGTACCACCGTGCTTCAAAGAGTTAAACAAGTTTTTTTGAAGCCTTCGAAAGCAATCCTCCGTAAACGCATTTACAATAAACATTGGGTTAACTATCTCCCTAACTTAGCCACGAACCTTCTCCCGCAACCGGCTTCACGGTCCTCCCAGCAGATGTCGGGCGGCCGAAAAGCCGGCGACGCCGTGCGTCGCGACGACCAGCTTCCTCACTCTCCCACCCGCGTCGCTGGCACCCCAGGAAAATACCGGTGCGTTTGGCGTGCGCACGCCTACGCTGCGTCCGAGAGCCGAGCCGTCGTCGTGGCGCCTCTCACCCACACAAGTCCGCCCGCAGTCGTCGGAGGAGGAGGAGGAGGAAGAGGAGGGGGTGCAACGAACCCTCTCTCCAAGTGCGTCTGTCGCCAGCAGGAGAGGGGGCAGGGCAGGCGCTAGACGCACAAGAGCGAAAGAGAGAGGAGGCAAGTCTCTCCGCACGACGCACGACTCTCGTCGGCGAGTGTCTCACTAGCAGTGTATGTGTGCGTGCGTGCGGCCCCTTGAAGAGAGCTTTGTTGTTATCGCACCCAAGGAGGCTGCAGGGCTACTGCTAGTCGACTAGCCGAACGACAATCGATGGCGACACCACCCGCTACTTCCTCGGCTGCTCAAGCCTCGACGACGAGCACGACGACGACGACGACGACGACGACGACGACGACGACGACGACGACGACGTCGACTACGACGGCCGCAGCGGCCGCTGCCGCTGCCGCGGCGATCGTCGAGCCCGTCGATCCGGCAACCCTCGACTTCAAGAACCGCAGCATCGAACAGGTCGTGCTGCCACTCGTCTCCAAGGTAAGGGGCTTCTTCTCTCACGTGGATGCTCCTCTCCGAGAGGAACCTAACCGCACCTCCGACGGGAGCCGGCATCGGAGCACTCTTTCTCTCTCTCTCTTACCGAAATAGCATGGGTTACGGGATCTTGTCACGCTTCTCACTCTTCCCCGAGCACGCGCACGCTGATCAATGTTCACCCTTTCACTACCTCTGCCAAGCCGGACAAGTATGTGTACACTTCCGCAACATTGCACACACGTGCTTCTCGCTCACTTTCTCTCTCTCTAGCACACGCCGCACGGAGATTTGGGCTTTCTCGAAGCACTTTTTCTTTATCGAGTACCTTGCTGTTTACGTAATGCTGAGACTGCGTTGAGCTTGGATTGGACGGAAGGGAGGGATGGTTTGGTGGTTAGCTTGTATTTGTAGCTTTTAGGTTAAGGAATTGATAAACAAAGGTGCTTTAATTATGTGCTGCTATTTTTTAAAGAGTATACGTATGATGATGGAGTATAGTTGAGTAAGAAAGCGGTACGGAAGTTTAGGAAAGTTCAAAGCTCCGATAAGTGGAATAGGCCTTAATTAAAATCAACGATAATCTACTCCAGCATTTTTCATAGGCGGCTGGTACGGCTTTGCTAAAAAACAGGGTTAAAGAAATCAAACTCAAGGATATTCTACGAGTTTATACAACGGCATCAAGTATTGATTATGCCATCATTGTCTTCCAAGTCAATGATGTACGAAGCTTTTTTTGTAGTACGTGCCACGTTCGTATACATTCGGCAATGTATCGTTATACATTGAGTACTCCCCTCTCCCCTATTAAGTTTTGGAAAGGGAGGTACATCTGCATCGTAATTTGCTTACAAACAGAATTAATTGCTTATTGTTTCGCGTTAACAATAATTTTACTGTCGCGATATTATTATTGGAATTATTACAGCTTCGCGTATTTTAATTAGTGAGGAGTTAGGATTTATTTCAATCTACGTTAATTAATGTCGAGAAAATACTATAATTAATTGAGAACAGTATTTTATATATTGTATAGTAATGATACCTTGCACTTTCTTGGAATTATGGGACATTAAATTTATGCACTTAGAAGCACATGTTTTTAAGGCTTCTTATTACGTACAAGACGCTGTAGCATGAAAAAAGGTCTCTTCATAATTGAGGAACCAACTTGCTAATATTCTATTTTGACAATTTATTGAAATAAATTTAAGTTTCAACAGAAATACTACGTTAAAAGGTTTGTTTATACTTTTGCTTGTAAACACACCCTAATCCAGAAAAGTTTGATATGGCAATAGATCAATGAAAATAAATAAACCAGAATGCTGCCTAATTAGACAAACGCGGAATCATTAATATTGGAAATTCATCAATGCGTGTACTCTTACCGCAAATGTCACTTTAACAAATATAAAGAGCTTGAAAGTAAAATCTGATTTATGCAAAAGAGTTAAAGCTACTTCAAGTAACATTTTCCATAAAGAAGAAACGAAACAAAGTTTCAACTCTAAGCTCCTTTTTATAGTGCGATTTTAAGAAAGCAATTGCCATTATTATCCCTGCTTATCGCAAATTAATAAAACGGAATGAAGTTTCCAACTTAAAAAATCTCTTAGCTATTTATCGTCTTTCCCAAGAAAGCAAGCAGTTGAAAATGTGCATTTTTCTCTAACAAAGTTAAACAGCATCGCGTACAATTTAATAAAAAAAATTCGCATTCGCGCACACGCAAATCAGTTAATATCTTTGCTTAAAATGCAGGAGCAGCATTAAAAAGCTCAGCCAATAATTCAAAAATCCATCCGTAATTTCCTCGGCGCAGGATTTGTCATTCTCCACCCGATAAGGACTATCAATCAAAGAACTAACTTCCCTCGGCGCTTACTCACGACGGCCGGCGATTACATCGCAGGCACCGCGCAATAATAATCCACCCGTCGGCTCCTTGCGAGTAGACTTTCGTGCTCTGCGAGCTTGTTGCGTTTGCGCAAGAGAAAGCAATAATTATCGCCCGTGCCCGCGCCCACGCCGCAGGGAATTTCGACAAGCGACATGTGCTCTTCCGGTGCGTGCGCACGAGAGAGCTAAATTTTCAAAATCGATGACGGACCTTGCTCTTCTTGGATTATTGTGCCTGCTTTCGGGAAGGGGTCTTGGGGGCCAAGGTGCTAGGAATGGAACTTTTATGCGGTTTAATTAATTGCTTTCTAATTAGAGGATAACTTGCGGCCATTTCTGAGTGTCAAATCAACTTCCTGGATTGTTCTTTTGCTGGCTTTTGAGGTTACGTGGACCTATTCTTTTTTAGGCAGTAAGACATTTCTTTTTATTTCTCTTAAATACTCGAAAATATTCTTTATTCTCGACATTAGTAGAAAAAATTCAATAATAACCATTTTTTTCTTTATATGTTAAATTATTTGTAAACAAAGTACACTTCCATTTTTTAAAAAGTTTAATACTTTTTAAGTGTAAAGTCAAAAAAAAAAACTGCCAAGTGTACCCTATTATCTCACAGCGTTCATTTAAATGTTTTACTTTAATAATTCTGAAAGTTACATTAATTTACAGTTAGTAAATACACGTTAAAGTAATCAATGCAATATCTTCTACGCTTCGAAGCTTTTATTCAAGGAATAATTGTAGTCCAATAAAAATTCAAATACAATTCTTGTATATAAGTGTACTTATATAAGTATATCCTGGTAGAAAGATTACGCAGTTTTTAGCCAATTCTTAGCTTTTGTTTATTAACTTTACATGAACTATAACTTATTAATAGAAGTGAGTTGACGAGGAATTGGATGAGGAATTGTACGGTGCTGAAATAATTAAATTGATTTGATTTTACTGAGATTTAGAGAATTATTTATTATATTTAAATTCAAGGCGAACGG
>JAWWEM010000054.1:13915218-13951302 GCA_035582935.1 Ormyrus thymus | reverse complement strand
CCGCGTTACACCTATTACCCAAGAATCGGCCGAAATTCGCGGAAGAGTGCAAAGAAAGAAAAGGGAGCGCTGCCTATGGTATCTGCTGAGTGTTGATGCGAGAGTCCGAGTGAGAGAGAGATCGAAACTTTGCACGGACGTTGGGCTCTTTCGCATTCGCGTAGGGGTTAATGCACCGAGCCACTTATTGAGGATAAAGTTATATATACCTGTAAGAAATACGACTGACGCATAAATCGAGAAGTTTCGCGACAAGTAGACGATGTTAACGAGGGATTCGAGCGCGAGGATTTTCACCGGGGTGGTCGAGGGCGACGGAATTTTAAGTAGGTGCTATTTTTAGCAAATTAACCAATTATTTCATTGGATTGCTCGAGCTAAGAGAATGCTAACTTGTGGAGAATGTTTTATTCAAATAATTTATGTAATGTTTTTGCGCAATTAGATAATTCATAGATATTGATCAGTACGCGAAAAATCTGAATATTGGAATTGTAAAATTATTTGAAAAATCTTTTTTCTCTCTGTTTTGTATTAATCAGTGCTTGCAAAATAAAAGCATTTATATATACATGCATCTAACAATCATAAATATTTTTGTGTACAAAAACTTAATTTTATTGATAGTTGAAATTTTTAAACTTGCAATTATTTTATCGCAAAGTATAACTTTAAAAAAGTCCATAGAGTCTCTTTCTCTCCGATAAGCCAGAATGTAATATCGAAAGGCGAGACGCTATAAAATATAGCATAAGCATATAATTAGAAAACTAAAAGTAAAAACTTTGCCACTCGTCCATTGACAGAGTTCGCAGAAAAACAGCAATCACAAAGGCAGGCATAGTTTATAGCCAAGCTTTCCGAGCTCCGAAGCGAACGTCTCGACGAGCGGTTCTCGACGAGGGAAAAAAGCTTGCCCCGCTGATCTTGGCGAAAAAGGAGTAATACAGGCACATTAAAGTGATGAGGTCGTCTTTTCGAAAAGTCGCCTCGGCGAGAAATCCGGCCGATTCTCGACTGGGCAGTGGACGCGCATCGAACCACTTGCCTTCTAATCGAATCAAATTGAGCCTATCCTACCGAAACTGGTTTTGCAGGCGGAGTTTTCTGCTTTCCGGAGCTTTTGGGTTATTCCGCAAGTAGGTTGCGACCCCGATAATGAGGGCTTTTCCGGCGCGCTGCATTTCGCGCTTGCTGTTAGGCCAAGTTTTTTAAGCGATTTTCATTTATTGCAACATTTTTACTGAGTATTGGATTACTTAAAGTTTGCAAATCGAGTTACGTTTCAAGTGCGTGAAACTTGTACTTTACAAGTTATGCAACACTTAATAACACATAATACGTACATTGCTCGAATCCTTGATTGTCCTTTCTAGAGTTGAAGGTGTCAGGTCAACGGCTGATGCCATTGAATTTAAAATATTAGATTTACTTAAACGAGCCGGTTATGCGCCTTCGTGCGAAATGAAAATAGGAATGCTCGCTTTGATGGCCGAGTTTGGTGCAGGCTTTGGGAGTAAGAGAGACTAACTAGTGGACGCGCATCTGCCGAGGGTAAATAACAAATATAACACAGCAATAGTGAATAATCATTTTTTTATGTACACATTCTCAAAGATTCTCGAGAGAAAGAGAAAGTAGCAATTCCTAAGTTATTAATTAAGTTACTGTAAATATTTATATTTAAAATCAACCAATAATGTTATTTTAATTATTCATTGTAATTGATTGATCGTTTGATTTGAAAGAAGTGGACTCGTTTAAAATGCTAGAAGCTCCTTCAAAGGAGGACGCAAATCCTTGATACTTTTTCTTTAATTTTTCCGGTCGACATATGTATCTTTTCTGTATCTGTAACGTAATAAAAGTTGAGACACGTAACTCCTCACGTGGCGACGAAAATCCACGTGAGCAGTGACGTAAGAAAAATTGATCTGACTAATTGCAGACTAATCAAAATAGTTCCAGACTTGCATTTTCGCGAATGTAAAATAATATCTTATATTCTTACTGCTAGCTTTTAGCGCTCTTCCGATTTTTTTGCAAGTTAAATATTCAAAAAATGTTTGAAAAAACTTTAAAAAAACATTTACGTAACTTGGCAAAATTAAAGTATGAAAATCGCAAAGTATAATTTTAAAACGCAAGTTGCGTTCCGTTAATTAAAAACTAAAATTTTCATAAAACCGTAAAAATGATTACATGCTTTTCGAAAGAAACTTGATCAATGAGAAGAGCTTTTACTAGAAGCAAAGTAAACGCGCGTTTAACATATTATTTCAAGGAATCAATAAAGCTTGCATTTATTTCCGAGAAAAGGGAACAGCATCCAGGCTCCGATAAGATTTTTGCAAGCGATGAGCGTCCTTTCCGTGGCGCCTTCCGACAATCAGCTTTCCCATTTGAGTTTACGCACAGCGATGACAAATTCCATTTATTTTAACTCGATTTGCACAACTAAACGGCTAACTAAACGCCGGAAACTCGAAGCTGCGAGCTTACGGCGAAAGCACTTCACCTCGATTTAACTTCGTTCGCCTCAAAGTCAAGGCAAATTTTCGAGTGGCATCGGAAGCTAAATAGAACGCTTGATTAATGACGCGATAGTTATTAAGATAAATAACGTTGCGAAAGATCCGCGAGGCGGAAAAGAATAACCTATAATTTATTGCACAAGAGTCGAATAATTTATTTAAAAGTCCGTTATATAAAGCGGGTCGCAAATTTATTGCGCAATTCTTGAGGCCTTTTTCCGAAGTTGGAAAAAGGATGGGTACAATATAGCCAATTATCCATCAGCCACAAGTTCCCTTACGTATATATATGATTCTTTCCGCCTCTCATAAATGATCAAGCTCTTTTGGCCCCAAAGTCAACAAAAGAAATTCGACACCTTGACTCCCGCAAAAACAGGAGTGACAAATCAATAGCATAGATACGTATTATCGACGTTCACCGAAAGCTGGACTAAATAATGTAGGTGAAGAAAGAGAGCTACTGTATCGTACCTAAAACGGCCGGAGTAAGAAGAGAGAGTGGCGAGGATATAAAATTACGGGCTTGAGTCCGAGTCTCGAACACGTGGAGTTCTCGCGGACAGATAACTTGAGCGATTTGTTCGGAGCCACGTGGGATTATATCTTTTGATAAAAAGTTGTTCGGTGCTTAATGTTGCTTTCTTGGAAGAGAGCCTTTTCAGGGGGTATTTACTTGGCTTTGAAGAGGTGAGATAAAGAAATGTAGATTTTTGCGTAATTTTGAGCAATTTGTTTTTAAGCGGTATTTTTACAGTAAGTAGACGGTTAAAGAAAAGTTATATGAATGTTTTAACAGTAAATTGTAACGTTTTCAACGTGGTATGATAGTTTCTGCAATTTTTTTAATCGCCAGTGGCACGCGGTGTCAGAAAAAGTGACTGCAATTGCAAAATGTCTGAAGGTCTTATAACTGTCGATTAATTTTATGTTTTACGATATATGCATTTAAAGTTCAATTTTTTAAATTTAGTTCAGTATTTTAAAATTGCTTCTTTTTAAAAAATTCAAAATATATCGCATGAAATAAAATTATCTCTAAACGTAAAATTTTATATATTTATATGCGAAAAATTATTAGGCATTACGCATTACATGTGAATTGTCACGTTTCAAGGAATTCTTTCAAATTTTAATATAAACTGATAATATTTAATACCATAAAACATTTTTTAATATTATGACTAATTGATCGAAATCAAACACAATTCTCGCACGTAATTGTGTAAAATATTATTCTATTTCGGTGTAGTCACATACAATGTCTGCCTAACATTTGTTGATTCTGCTAAAAATATGCATGAACGTCAAGTCATCTGACTTCTAAATATTTGCTCAAATAGTCTAAAGCATTTATCAAACACATGTTATAATTATCTCTAATTAATATACTTTTTACACATTCATCAGTTATTATAGTCCGTAAAAGCCGTCGAAGAGAAAAAATAATCCATGCATTTTTCTTTTAAACTTCTTAGCGCAGCTCGCTTAATTTTAAACGCAAAAGTTCTCCTTAAAAATCGTCGAGTAAAGCAGCAAGTCTTTACTGTGCCGAATTTCCACTTGTCTACTTAATGCACTTTACTCGTATTCTTTAATTAATCTCGTTCGATAATTTTAATAACGATTTTTAATTGAAATTTCATTATTGAACCATATGTTTTAACTAATCTTGATCCTTGACTCAATTTGTATGCCTATTTAATTAGAATCGTAATAGAAATAATATCAGATTAATTACGCGGTAGTTACGTTTCATTTTAAGCAGGTGTTCGAACTTTTCTAATGCTTCTTAATCTTAATCTTCAGTCGGCTACTTAAAGAACAGAGTTTAACAAGTTCATAGCATATACACAGTAGAATTAAGTATTAGTCAAAGTCTTCGAGTCGTTTGCAACATAAAAAATGTATAAAATCATTTGAATTAAACATTAAACTCAACATTGATTAAACTTAAATGAAATTTAAATTTCAAGTAAATAAACAAAAAGGTCAAATAATCAAAGCCATAAGAATGCATTTTTCTACTAAATTTTGAAAAAAAAAAAAAAAAAAAAAACCTTCAATCCCCGAGACATCTGAAATGAAAGAATATTCCGACGAGCGATTCTCGCTTGAAATTATACTTGAATAGCTAACGAATATAGCAATCGATACTGACCAGTCGGAGAAAGTGCGCAACACTGAATTCTGCGAGCAAGCGAGCGGCTCGATGCACCAGCCAACTCGCGCACACGACTGAATCTTGGCCTCCTCAGCCCTGACACCGGCCGACCGATGCGCGCGTACATCACCCGCCGCGACGTTTGTTTTGCCGCGGAGAAGAAACACGTGGTTATTGATCACGTTTCGACGCGCGCGTAATTGCCGCCTCCCTTCCGCCCTTCCCCACCGCTCCTTACGTGGGTGCGCGCGTGATTTTCCCCGATAATGTAAAACGAGCGCGCGCATCGCCGGAAAGAGAAAACCTTGCCTTCGATCCTAGGCTTTCTGCGCGCTCTTATTGATGCTGCGGAATAACAAGAGATGCACACCTGTTTTTTTCCTTACGAGAGAAGGGATCCGTTTGTTGATGTTTACCCGAGCGAGATGACTTCGCGGTAGGAGGACTTATTTGCTGCTGGGGGTAAACGACGGATCAGCGTGTGCTTTTGTAATTGCGCGCTGCTTTTTAATTTGAAGGTAAACAGTCGAAGAATAATAAGGGCGAACGATGCATATCTGGAGCAGCGCCTTGGTAATGCATCGCTGCTTTTGCTAAATTTGCTAAAGTTGAATTTTGAATCTATCAAGCGGCCCGTTTATTTTAGCGCGAGAAACTTGCTGAGCTCGATCAAGAGCGCAGAGGTGAGGGGGGATTTTGAAAAATGGAACTTTAATCTAGAACACGCTTCAAAATGGCTTCCGTTATTAATTATTTTCCTGGGTTCGTATTTTGTATTAGGTATCGTGTTGATTACTGCGATACCTAACATTAAAATATTATGATGAGAAAAATGCTAATTCTCAGATAAGAAATGGGAAGCATTAATTGCAACACTAGATTATTCTGTCGTTCTTATTTCCTTTTTACGATGTAAAAGAATTTAAAGCTATTTCATGATTATTCCAGTATTTAACTTTCCCTGTTAGTCTCTAAACATATGCTTTAATAATTCAACGAATAGGCAGCCGACTTTAAAATAGTATTAAAAAGAAGTTACATTTTTGTGCATTGTTTTCATTCCTACCGGGTCTGCTACGACTTGCGAGCGTCCCTCTTCCCGAATCCATGCGACCACAGAATAGCGTAAAGAAGTTCCCGAAGGGGATTGAAAGAAAAAAGAGAGCCAGTCGACGTCCGACGTACGCGAAACGTGTGCGCTCTTACGAAAAAGGAAGGCGCTCGCGAAACAAAAATAGCAGCGCAAGGATCGAGCTGCCCGAGCTGATCAAACGAGAGAAAAGGCAAGAGCGCTAAATCGCCAACGCCGCGCGCGAAACGCAGACAAAAATGGAGAGAGCAACACGGCGACCAGTTGTACGTACATCTACTCTGCCTGAATTCCACGAATCTTCTTCCCAAAAGCAAGTCTAAATCGTCGACGGCGACGACGAATCGGCGGCCCAAAACACTGCGGGGTTAAGGAACTCAAGCGGCCACGAGGTCGAGCAGGCTGATCGACTGACTCACCTCGTTCTTGGAACAGCGATGCTTGATGACGACTGGTCACTTCATAGCAGTAGGAATGTCCGTGCGGCTTTCGCGAATGCGGAAGCGTGATGCGAGCGTCGGAGTAACGTGTACTCTCGTCTCGACGAGAAGCGGGAGGCGCGTGTTGCCTTGCTCGCGCAGTCAACTGCTACTGTACTGGACGGACGCTCTTCTCGCGGCTCGCGGAGCGAGGGCGCTTTATTGAATTTCCCCCCTATATAGCTGCTGCCGCGCACGTATGCTGCCAGCAGGAGGAGGAAGGACTTGTCGCGAGGAGACGGAGGAAGGTGGATGCGCGCGTAGACCTCGGGACTAATCCGTTTACGGCATGCAGGCGCGACTCTTTTTTTGCGAGGCCCCAGGGGTTAGATATTTAGATTATGTTTTGACTTGTGAATCATGCTTTGAGGTTAGGGACCGTCACTTTACACGGGACAATTTGCTTTCGGGGACGGAAGAGGTGACAGTCGCAGGAAATGCGAGGCTACGCCGCCGGAACGGTTTGTTTATGAGGCTGCAAGGGCGCTTCGAGTGGTGGACAACGAGGGGAGTGGATTTAAGGGGTGGAGAGAAGGTTACGTGACCGTCAGAGACGAGAGGGTTCTGGAGTACACGTGGGAGATTCGAGGCTGCCTGCTAGAAGAATCTGGAATGCGTCTGTTGCGGACTCGCCGTAAAAGTTATGCATGCAGCGCGCCAATATTAACCAGTTAGCAACACGCGAGAACACTTTTCTTTTTATTTTGATTGTTAACTTTTTTTTGGTGAATGCTCGCTGGTCGTTGCCGACCGGCTTGATTGTTCTTTTACACGAGCCCGAAATTTAAAGAGTGGGCCAGGTGAGATAACGCGCTTTTTTACTATGCTGCAATATTTTTCAGAAAAGATTTTTCAACCGTACAAATGCCTTTTTATACTTTGTAATATAATGCAAGTTTTTTTCAAGGATGAAATAAATTTTTCGAAACGTGACCTATTTTTTATGTATAATTAATAAAAAATGATTAAATGAATTTTAATTACTTGTTTGAAAAAAAATGATACAGCTATCAGATTTATTTTTCGACGGATGATGGATTGTTTTGCGCTTGCATTGATTATTAATTTCATTGAAAAACATGTATTAGCGTGCACAGAACTTTTTTATTATAAAAAAAATGAAATATTCTAGACTAAAACGAAGTATTGTCATATTACTCTTTTAAAACTGAGAATAAGTAACTCTTAAAAATTAAAATATATGTTAAATTAAAATTTATGTTAAATATTATTTTTAATGCCAGCTAATATAAAATTTTATATACCTTTTTCGTTGAGGTTGCAGTCTCATTCGTAAGACTGTTTGTTAAATTTATGGAAACAAAAAAATACTGCAGGAGATTTGATGGAACATGTGACCTAAACTCTAAACATATTAGGAAAACCGGTTTAATTATTCCTTTCTCTCAACATGGTTCCTTTTAGTCCCCTTACCTCCAAAAAACGGACATATATACCGGATAAACAAATTTTATCCTTGAACTGTCAGTCTAAAAAAGAAAAGCCCACGTTTTTCCTATCGAAAGCACGATAAATTACCTCATCATGCATGTGCAGGATCTAGCTTCGTGAGAGATGGGCATAAAGTCGAAATTCAAGCGTGCGCTTCCTTGCAATAACCGACGATTTTTTCGTGACTGTAATTGCATCCACAATTATATGGCCTTGCTACAAGTTTCGAACACGTAAGACGCTTTTGAAGGTTGAGAAACATAGAACTAAAGAGCGAAACTTGATCAGGGCATTGAAGGGCGTAATGTTTATCTCATATATAGGATGAATTCCTGCAATATTATGTACGAAAACATTGAAATTTCGTATGAATAAAAGTTTTCAGCTGTGTGCAGTTTAAAATGTTTTTTATTGTTGCAATTAATTTCTTAAAATTAGAGATAGAAAGAGTTTTATTACCAAAATATTAGTTTTGAAATGCAAAAGTTGAAGAAGCAAAATTTTCAAAAGTGATGTATACGTACGTAACAGTGATATCATAATAAAAAAATTAAATCGCTTTTTATTTAGTTTTAAACGTAATAGTCTTCGATTTAACTGACTATATTATTAAAAAGTTTTAATTTGGTATACAGGTAATAACATGTTATCTACTCAGACTTTAAGATCTGCACATATTAAGTTTTATAAATCTTTTAAATCTCTGCAAAATAGATATCAAAATCAGCAAGTATATGATAGGCAAGGTGCGTTTTATACACATAAGAATCGTACACGTAAACATTGTACACAATTTAACATTGATGAAATTTATATATAGATATATTGGGCCATGCTAAATTGTGTACAATGTTTACGTGTACGATTCTTATGTATATAAAACGCACCTTACCATATGATATAAGATGTACGACTAAACGTCTAACATAATTTTTTAATGCTATTATGCATCTATTAACGGCATTATTTTCCGAGAATCAAGGAATTCGATATTATTTTGTATAACAAAGCTTCTATTGATAGTAAGATATAAATAGAACGATTAAAGCGTTCATTTAGTAGTTTCCATAATTTATTATATTTTACAATAAATACTTGTTATTGGTAGGAAAAAAACAAAAATATCTTTTGTGAAAAATTTCATTATAACCATTACACCGTCTATTAGGCAATTTATGATTCACTTTTTATATTAATAAATTAAGAATTCTGATATATCTTTTTTATAGTAGGCTTTGGTCATGGTTTACTATAGCTAACAGGTGGTTGGACTCGTTTTATGCGTGCATTTCATCTTTATTACGTATTTTTTTTTTCTTAAATAAAGAAAAAAATAATGATTTAGGTAGTGAGAATAATTGCACCTGCGAAACTAAAATCTTTAGCTATATTTAGCTAAAAAATAACTATTTTATTTTATAGTTGATATATTATATTATAATTAATTTATATTAGCTACTTAATGTGTTTATAAATTAAAACCTTGGCCACAAAAAGTAGTTAATTTTTACTAGGAATTTTTCTGGTTTGATATTTTTATAATATATTCGTATTTTTGTATTTTCATTTATTTATGAAGTTTTTTTCAATCAATTTTACGATGTTAAGCTGAATCACGATATCAAAAAATGTTTTTTATAATTTTGTACAATTTATCTTTATTTATCTAAAAATATTCTTAAAATTAAGTTCATAATAATTGATTTTCTTTTAATTATAAATAACGCGCCTCTTGATATGATTGTAAACAATTTTAAAAATTAAGATGCTAATTAAGAATTATTCTTTATTGTATTTGTATACAATTCTACGTGTGGTATAAAAATTTTTAAATAGCTTTAACTCCAAGCCCCTTGTCAGCTGGTTTCACAGAAAAATGGATCAGCTGATTTAGACAGGTGCTGCCTCTCTTTAAAAAAAGTAAAAAATCTGCTTGCGGTCGTGGACGAGTCTTAACTTTCTTTTTAGCTGTTGTATTATCACAATAATTAGTCATCGATGACACATAAAAGTGTCGGAATATCATAGATACAGAAATCATAACATTTATTCGAAGCATAATGCGATTTTTAAGCTTTGACGTTAAGCTGGTGCGCAAATTCGTAAGTTGTTGATATTCCAGGAATTGATTCCAGAAGAATTATGTAGATAGTCACATAATTTTCTCTGATAAACTCTAGATAGAGTCTATTGGAACGTCTAGTGTGATCCAACAATGTGGAGGAGTAGGTAACATAACCTATATTCAATCAACAATATTCCGGAGAATCGGTAAAGATCATATTTAGTCACCGATATTTACGAAATTTAAACTTTAAAATTGTTTAAACCACTTATTCTGATATTTAATTAATTTGATTACTTGTTTAACTGATGTATACGCTACGACCTTTCGAATTTCGCGGTTCAAGGAATTTTTTCAAAATTATATCTTTACTGATTACGTGTTTTCCTGAGGCAACAAGTAGTACGACGTGGCCAATCAAATGACACTAATCAAGCAGAAAAATTAAATCTTAATTATCAGTCGACTTGCTAATGTGATAAATCATGATATAAAAGAGATTTTAAAAATTCACTTTTACAGGCCTGAAAGCAAGGAATAAGGAGAAAATGTCAATGATTTCTAAAGATTATTTACCATACTATACTTCTGGAAAAGTGGTTACTGGTTTTGGTAGAGGATCTAAGTCATTAGGATGTCCAACAGGTACTTGAGCTCTTTTTTAAGATAAAATTTATATCTGTGCAATTTATCTTGATAATTGATTTATCAAATGTTTAATTAATAACGATTTAAATATTAAAATTAATCTTTACTTTAAATCTTATTTCTTGATTACTTTCTAGCAAATTTTCCAGAAGAAGTAGTTGAAGCCCTTCCACCAGAATTTGAAACTGGAATTTATTACGGATGGGCTTTTTTGAGAAAAGAAATTTACAAAATGGTTATGAGCATTGGCTGGAACCCATTTTTTAATAATGATAAAAAATCAATGGTATTTACAATTTTTAATGACAGTTAAATTTACCTACTATATAAGTTACCTAATAATGTAATTATTTTTAAAAATCAATTTGTGTTTGCAGGAAATACATATAATCTATAAATTTGATAATGATTTTTATGGTGAAGAATTGAAAGTTATTGTATTAGGCTATATTCGACCAGAAATGAATTTCTGTTCACTCGGTATAATATAATATTACTACATATTTTAAAATTAAAGATGTTTGAAAATTAAATATAATTATAATTATATAAATTGCAGATGAACTTATAAAAAAAATAGCAGAGGATGTAGATATTGCTCAGAATTCTCTTGATGAGAAAAACATGATAAAGTATAAAGAGGACCCGTTTTTAAGTAGCTAAAATAGTTAAATTTTATAAAGAATTTTTTTAAATGAATGAACGTGAATTATACTTTTAAAAGTAGCAAAATAAGTTGTAAAAATAATATACATTTTTCTTTTAACAAAAACTTCTTTATAAAAACTTTAATTATACAACTGCATTATAAACTTAACATTACAAGTTTGTATTTGGAGGTGGTGGTGGTGGTGGAGGTGGTGGAGGTGGAGGTAAAGTAAAAGGTGGTACTAATGTTTGTGAATAACCTTGAATTGGTATAGGATTCATTTGTGGCAATTGATAGTGTGGATTCCACTGGACTGGTGGTATTCCAACATTTGGCATTTCCATTTGTGGTACTTGTGGTGGAGCAATATACTCATTGTATACTGGTATTTCGTTGTAATGTGGGAATTGATTCATCCATGGATTATTCACAGAAAATGAACTGTACTGCTGCCATGGGTTCTGTGATTGATGCCTATGACGAGACCACGGGTGATGTGAACGATAAAATGGTTTTGGATTATGTGGATTGTGATGTTGTTGACCTCTATTGTTGTTCCAAGGATGATTAGTTTGCCAAACAGATTTGTTATCTATGAAATATGTTAAAACGTATTACTACACTAATATTTATAAAAAAGAATTAAAGGATATTTAAAATAAAATTATTCATATTTTTATTACCTCGTCTACGTTTATTTGGTACTTCACTTGATGTATCTTTTGTTTTATTATTTGACTTATTTCTTAAACTTGCTAAATACGCTTGCTCTTCTTCATCATCTGAGAATTGGGGGGGCTCATCCTCTCCTACATCATCAGAAGCTTTCATCCTAAATTGTTTATAAATTAAAAATTAATCGTTTGCATTTTAAATATTTTAAAGCAAAATTAATTAGTTAACTGCATGAAATATTTTAATCTGAGTTTTCAAAATTGTAATGAAATCTCACTTTGTAAGTTCGCTAACGAAGACTAATGAGGTGTACGGTGTGTTCGGACAGTAGTACACAGTCATGCCTACTTTAACATCACACTCCCGAATATGATCTGAACTGTTAAATCTTACGCAATAATGTGGCTCTGTAACTTGACCAAAAACATCAAATATATGCCCTAAAGCTCTCTGACCTTTATCAATAAACAAAACTGTGTCTAAATTTAGAGTTGGCTTGCCAGGCTTGGGTTGAATTACTACCATTTGCTCTACTGTCCAGGCAACCTTGAAAAATAAGCATTTATCTTGCATATAAAACTTTCAATAATATACAGTTATTTAAACTTAAATTACCTCTCCTAAAGGATCGCAAAGAACTTCTGGTACACTAATTTTCAAATCTTCAATTGGTGGGAGATCATCAAATTCACTTTTTGGTTTAAAAACTTTTTTGGCTTTATTTCCTTTGGATCTAAAAAGAATAAAAGATAATTAGTTTGTTTATAAATAAAAATGCTATTAATTTATAAAATAAATAAATTTGCCTTACTTTGTTTGTTTTTCACCATCAGAATCATGACTACTATTAGATTTATTGCTGCCAGAGTTAGATGAACCTGAATCACTCTCAGAATCACTACTGCTTGAATCAGTGTCGCTATTCGCTGAATCATCACTTATAAGGGTAATTTCTTTATCTCTGTAGATTTCAGAATTTGAAATCTTAATTATTTTTTCTACTCCATTTTTATCCTCATTCTCATCATCTGAACTATCGTACTGCAAAGCTATTTTATCTAATGAAGTACGATTATCTGAAAAATTTGAACTAAAAAGTTATACGTATTTTATTGCCAGTGAATTTTTCTAAAAATAATGCAATTTTTTAAATTACCTATAAAATACAGATTTTCTGATGGTTTAACACTTATACTTTCAGTACTTAAGTTTGTACTCTCAGTATCATTTTTGTTAGGAGACTTTTCTTCAGTGCTATCACTATCCATATTGATTATTTCTTTAACCAAAACAACTTCATTATTTATATCAGCACCTTTGTTTATAAGGGGTACTATATTGTTAATGTTACAATCATTTTGATTTTTTTCACAAATATCAAATATTCCAATTTCCACAACTTCCATGCTTAATGATTCTTGATCTAATGTTGAAATTTCATCTAAGCAATCTTTATTTACACTTGCAGACTGTTTATTTCTTTCTTCAATATCTGCCTTATTTGAATCAAAATGTATTTTATTTTCACTTTCTTTGGTTATATTTTTCAATTCTTCGACATTTATTCTATTTGTTGAAGTAAATTCACGATTATCTCGAATTTTCAAGATAGATTCTTCAATACCGGCATTGTTTTCGTTGGTATTTATTTGTTGAGTTTCTTCCATTGTTGTTTCACAATATAAAGCTTAAATAGAATCTATATCAACACTCACGAATTTGAAACATTCTTGAGCTTGTGTAAAATAATTTTTTACGGCTTTCTACAAATAAATAACGTTTATTCTTAATTTAGTTTAAATAACAATATTTTAAATTGATATTTAAATTAACTTTATTTACTAAGTACATTCGTTTATTCACGACGACGCTCACGACCTACAAAAACACGTGGTTAGCTCAAAAGCATGGCGAGGCATGACACTTCAGGCACTTGTGTGGAAAGCACTTCTACTGGCAGTCCTTCAAAGATAAAAGGTGATTATTTAAGATGTTAAAAAGATAAATATAAGATAATTTAAATCACTATAGTTAAATTCACGAGTGCTTTGCGCGCTCTTTATTCTTTATAAACACGAATTTTTTTCTCTTTTAGTTTTCATTGATCTTTATAATTGACATAATACGATACAATACATTTACCTAATTACTTATACTTTTTATATGAACTTGTTTGAGATTGTTTTTACACAAAGTGTTAATTATAATTATAAAAAATTTGCTCAGTCATATCAAACAATCATATTGCACTTACAAATTGTAAGTTACAAGTTACTAACATACAATGAGAAATCGAGAATTAACCAATCGCAAACGGTTTGGGCCTTTCTACGAGTAGATGACATCCCAGATCCCATGCACCATCCGGCATGCGGATGGCAATTTCACCTATTGTAGAAAGACCCTTTATTCTGACTTCAACTTTCCGGACACCGCGGATTGATTTCTTTCTTGCGTGGTCCAAAGCTTAGCAAAGAAGTAAAGTAAGTAGCTCTGACATTATTCTCATTTATTTATAAAAAAAATGTAAAAACATTCTTATTCTTTAGAACATTTTTTAAAACATTATTATTTCTTAGTTTGAAAAAAGCAGCAGTATTACTTTTTATTAATTTTTTAAGTAAAATATATTATTTGGACGAATACACCACGTGTTTCCTAAGTGTTAGGTTAGACTGCTTCATGAAATTGCAAATTAACAAACACAAAACAAGTAATGAAACTTTCAGTCGTTGAAGTAATTTGAAAGGAATCAACAAACGCAAAAATTATGTTTACTCAGAATTATTTCAATAATAATTAGAATTAAATATTGATATTACAGAATGGCGGACACTGCTCCAGCCGCTCGAGGAGGATTCCGTGGGGGCTTCGGTTCTAGAGGTGGTGACCGTGGTGGTCGTGGCGGAAGAGGACGCGGACGTGGTCGTGGACGCGGCCGTGGTCGGGGCAAGGAGGATGCCAAGGAGTGGGTACCCGTAACTAAACTCGGACGTTTAGTTAAGGATGGGAAGATAACTAGCTTGGAAGAAATCTACTTGTTCTCACTGCCCATCAAAGAGTTTGAAATTGTAGATTTCTTCATTGGCTCCTCGCTCAAAGATGAGGTCCTGAAGATAATGCCGGTTCAGAAGCAGACTCGTGCTGGTCAAAGAACTCGGTTTAAGGTAAGTTTTGTTTACATTATTAAGTTAATCGTAAGGATTAATGATTTTTTTTTCAGGCCTTTGTTGCTATTGGTGATAGCAATGGACACATTGGTTTGGGAGTCAAGTGCTCCAAAGAAGTAGCTACTGCCATCCGTGGTGCTATCATATTAGCAAAATTGTCTGTTGTCCCAGTGCGTAGAGGGTATTGGGGTAATAAAATTGGTAAGCCTCACACTGTTCCTTGCAAGGTCACTGGGAAATGTGGTTCAGTGCAGGTGCGTCTTATCCCTGCACCTAGAGGTACTGGCATTGTGTCTGCTCCAGTTCCTAAGAAACTACTGCAGATGGCTGGTATCGAGGACTGCTATACTTCTGCTAGGGGATCCACATCCACTTTAGGAAACTTTGCAAAAGCCACTTATGCGGCTATTACGAAAACATACGCATATTTGACTCCAGATCTCTGGAAGGAAATGCCCTTAACAAGGACTCCTTATCAGGAGTATGCAGACCATCTGTCAAGGAACCATCGATCCTTAGCTGGTTCCAGACCTGCGGAAGACGCTTAAAATAGAAAGATCTCTTGATAAATAAAGATCCTCCATGAAAATTTTAAAACTTGTTTTTTTTTAAAGACCTATTTTGCACATTTATTATTTAAGGTGATTGTATGTACAGCAGACGACGGCAGACGTATAAAATAAGAAATTTAAAGTTTTTTTATTGATAGCGATTCACCAGAAACTTCAAAAACAAGCAAATTATAGCTAAAGTTATGTTCTTTAAAAAAGTGTAAAAATTAATATGCATTGGCGTGCAAAATTATTCTCGTAATTTTTACCCATGTTTGTATATCTATATATACTGCTCCGCGCGTCGTTTGTTTACATCCGTGACGCGAGACACAGAGCTGTATATCTATATATACAAATCTTCTATATCTGCCCATAGAACTACCTTAATGTACTATTTTTAATTTTACACAGCCCATTTTACAATCTTTTAACATTTCCAAAAATATTATTTATTTAAAGTATTGTTATTTTCAGTGTTTTGACGTTAGGTATACTATAATTCTGGATATGCATAACTAGTTATGACTGTTGTTATTTCAGGCTAAACTACTATTTATTTATATTTCTCTTAAAAAATAGGTAATTAAGCAATCTATGTTTTATTTTCTTTATTAAATCGGTAATTCTTTATTTTAACGACTAATTTTGGTTAAAATAATACAACTGCTGTATGTTTCTAAATTTTTTATGTAGTTTTTGTTCAAATTTTCATTTTTCATTAATTTCTTCTAAGTGAAATAACACTGTTTTTAAATTTTGAATTAAAAAATGAAAATAAATTGATAAGTAATAACTAAAAATATAATGTAAAAAATGATGTTTTAGGGATCAATTATTGATGTAAGGTCAGATTTTACGATTTATCTCTAAACCTAAAATTCTCGTAAGAAGTATTTCTTAAGCGGCATAATTTCTTGAATGAGAATCGTTGAAATAATGCACCGTTTGCATGCGTCATCTCGAGGCTGGAGTTCTGGAGTCTTTTCCATCGACATGTACACCTATAGATACAATTTTCTGGTCTCTGCTGCTATCACCGCTTTTCCAATATCCATCGTTCTCACACACACAGCTATGCATGCTCAGACACAGACAGTATACACTCTTAAATCAGCGCCTACACTACAATTGAATATGCTCGCAGTAGGTGGTATTAAGATCAGGCTTGGCGTTCACAGGAGAGAGAGAAAGAGAGAAAGAGGTCGAACTCGCGGCGCCAGGGAGCGGACTGCGGAGAGCAGATGTTTGTTGTGTAACGTCATTTTTCAGCTTGGCTCGGCCGAGTGCCTGAAAATCATTTCGAAAAGGCTACAGATCGGCAGTGGCGGTGGCGCAGAGTGTCACGAGCTCGCGAGACGTCCTGCGCTCCACTCTTCGTCTTGCTTGCTCCACCCCTCCGCGGTATCGTCAGAGAGCAGTCGCGAGGCAAGTTCTCCCGCTTCCGGACATAATAGACGTATACCGACCTTGAGAGGCGGCAAGCCGAGTCGAGCGCGACGACCAACTCGATCGCTGCTGCTGCTCATATTGCTGTTTTATTCTTTTTTGGAAAACGCCTGACTCTGGACGCTTCTGTGTACTTTAAATAACGGCGTTCAACTTCTTTTCGAGAGCAGTTTCTCGCGAGGTTAATTTTCTTCATGGTTTTATCGTGTGGGTGGCCTATAGCGTTTAGAAGCTACGAGTGACGTTTCGTGGAGTTTTGTTTTGATTGTGGGATAAGCATAAGAGATTCTTTAAGAGAGAAAAGTGCAGTGAGGAATGAAAGTTTGGAATGCCTGCGCGTGTGCATATATGCAATTGATGTTTTCTTTATTTTCACTATTTAAGTAACATACGAAAATAGTTGTATTGATAAGCATAAGTTGAAAGTTTCATCACTTGCATTTTTTTTTATTTAGAATTTTTTTTATTAAAAAATAAGTAAGAATTCGCTAAATTTATATTTAAAAGTAATGAAATTTTATCCTAGTTCATCCACTATTCTGTTATCTTATTTATGATTCAAGATGCTTTTCAAAACCTCTGATAATGAAGTTATCAATATACAGTTATTTTCTTAAATTCTTGAGACTAATGATAGTAATTTATTTTTCTTTATACTTATCTTATGGGTCTGATATATCAAAATTTTAAAAGAACAAAATAAAAATTATACTTACAAATAACTAAAAATAATTTCTTTTTAATATACATTGAGGTGATGCAAGAAAAAAGTATTTAAAGTTTATAAAACTTTCTTATATCATAACTGTGATCTCATGACTAATCATCATATATAATAAAAAACAAGTCATAGATAAAATTCTCAAATTTCTAAATATTTATTTTACATTTGTAGTGAGAAAGTAATCTTTCGAACAGAACAGCACTTTGGAGTTTGATGGAAGATGCAATGCGTCCATTGAATAGTACGGCCTCATGGCTGATTTGCATTATACCTCCATGCCCCGCGATTTGTCTACCGAATCAGTCTCTACTCTACGATTATCTGAGGTAGGAAATGAGATTTTTCAGATTTTTTATGTTGATTGATTAACTTATAATTTAAAAAATAAACTGAATGTATGTGACTAAACATAGTGTTTTTGTATAATTTTAAGTATGGACCAAATGATTGCTCTGATAAATCCTATAGTCCAGACTCGAATTCCTTTAGTGGACTCTTGTTGTCTGGGGGTGTAAATTCAAGCGATAAGAATTTGAAGGAACGTAAAGAGTATAGAGAGAAATGCAGGACTTACAGAAAATATTCTGAACTAACACCGCCCACTATATCCAGCTGCTATGACAATTATGGGTGTGTATCTGTTAAGATAATTATATTAATCATTGAATTATTGCTTTCATGCTTTAATGTACTAAAATATATATTTGTACATACTTTAATATGATTCAAGATCTGTGGCATGTAAATCTAACTCACTACCTGGACGCTGTAATGTCAATTCCCCTGTGCCAAATGCTACAGTGGCTACCGAGATCCAGGCTGAAGACCTAGCAACTCAGCTTACATTTTTAGATGCTAGTGTTTTCAAAAGCATAAGGCCTGAAGAATTATCCAGTTGTTCTTGGAATAAAAAGAATAAACTTTTGGTTGCGCCAAATGTTGTCAGTTTTACAAGGAGATTTAATCATGTTAGTATTAAAATTTTTTTCTTTGTTTATGTAGTCTTTAATATAAATTGAATTTTTCTAGCTTTGTTATATTTTTAGGTAAGTTTTTGGACAGTTCAAGAAATTTTAAATGCATCCACACCAAAGCAACGGTCTGAAATACTGGCACATTTTGTACGAGTGGCAAAGAAACTTTATGATTTAAACAATTTACATTCTTTATTTGCCATCATATCTGGTTTACAGAGCGCCTCAATATACAGGTAAAATATTTGCATTTTGTAAATCAGAAATTTGAATAAAAATGCACTTGTAATCATAAATTCATTATTATAGATTAAATAAAACTTGGGCTTGTTTATCAAAAAAAGACAAAGCTACTTTTGACAAACTTGCTGAAGTATTTAGTGATAAAAGCAATTGGATGAATCTTCGAGAACACATGGATAGCATTAAACTGCCATGTATACCTTACTTAGGGTTGTTTCTTACTGATCTTGTGTATATTGATATGGCACATCCAGCATCCAAAGTAAGTTATTTAATAAAATAATCTTTCTAGGATTTATAGACTCTTAAATATTCAAACAATTAAAAATAAAATTTTAGAATGGCGACAATCACCAACGAATTTTAAAAATGGATGCCGTTTTAACCAAAGTGGCAATGTTTCAAGCTAGTGAATACGCCATAATTCCTTTACCTGATGTTCAAAGATATTTAAACAGCGTTCGATATATTGAAGAATTACAAAAGTTTCTCGAAGATGATCATTTTAAGTTAGTTAAATTCAAATTTAATTTTACAAAATTGTACTTAATAAATCTCAACAATGCTTCTTCTTTTTAGATTGTCAATGAAACTGGAACCAAATTCTCCAATTCCATCGTCAAGTAGTAGTAAGGAGTCAGTTGGTGATGTAGTTACCGGCGTTGCAGCTCTGTCGTTGTCTCCAGCAAGAGGCTGTGCAGGATCTTTACGTCTGCATGCTGCATCGGCCGCAAATAAATTTGTACCTGGTCATCGAAAATGTCGTAGTCTTGGGACGAAGTAAGTCGATGTAGCATTGTTTGTAAAATCACGGCTTAAAAGTGTTTTTATTTGCACTTTGCGATTAATAAAGAAATGGCGGTGGAATTGAATTTTATAACTTTTTAGAGTTGATTAACAAATCACAAAACATTTTCTTATCGAGCTAAATTTAGATTTTGGTATAAGAGTAGATGTAAGAAAAAGTATTTTAACTTGAATTACTCATATTCAGTTTAATCATTAAATCAGCAGTCATGTTATTTCAAAAAGTCAGTCCTGTGCTTATCAAGTTTAAAAGTATATAAATTTTATTTTGAACAAATTTATCTGCATCTCTAATTTGAATATAAAAAGTTAAATTTATTTACAGAATAATTATTAAAATAAAATTTCAAAATAAAATTTATAAAAGAAAAAGGCAAAGTCATCATCAGCGACACTATTTTCATTCTGCATTTGATGTGTGTGAAAAAAATAGTATTGAAAAAATAATAGAGAATACCGTGAGAGTATTTTCATTAAAGACTCGTTGTGCCTAAGAACTAGCAATGACAATTGTGAACTTGTTAGATTTCGTAGTACGAGTCTTCCACGCAACTTCCATAAACAAGGAGGCAAATACGGACCTAGCTTGACAACTCCTGGGTGAGTCCCAAGAGTTCGCGTTTAGGGTTATGTGAAATGATTCATTTAATAGTGCTTATTACATAGTAATTAGTATACATTATTTATAGCATAGTGTTATGACGTCATAAAAGTATGCTCGAGTCATTACCCATTTTCAGCCTGTGCATGCGATGCATTTCATTTAATTTTACTCGATCCACTAAGAGAAAATGTCTTTGTATACACGTCATAATAATACAACTTTTTGACGTAACATAAAAATATTTTTTAAAATACTCACTTTGATATTATTTCCTTTAATTTAATTTTTTCAGTTAACTTTTGTTTGAGATTAAACAATTAATTCTTTAACAGCATGTAATTACAATTCCGATAATTTTTTAAAGTTCGTTGTTTATAAGTACGTATCGATTTTCTTGACTCTACTTTTATTTAAGTGAATAAGCATGGAACATATTTTCTACATTTTATTTAATTACTTAGATAAATTGTGTCTTTGTTCAGACTTTTAATTTTGATGTTTAATTACCGTTCGTCTTTTGATTCGATTAAATTAATGATACATGTATTTGTAATACTGGAACAAGAACGCTCAGAGAGAAATTACTCATTTAACGAAGCACCGTTATTGCATGATCGAGCTTGTTATTCGCTAGCGTATGAAATGAAAGCGTTTTAATTAACGTTGCAGCATATTCGGCAAGGCTGCAGTGCCTCTGGAAGCTAATCACGTAACGGTTCGCCACCTGCTTGATGATTCCGTGCTGGAGGAGCCGCATTTGGCCACGCAAATCGTCGATATCGATCAGAACTCGCCTGGATCGCCAGCCGATGCCATTAATGATGATTGCAGCTTATTATCCAAGAATAAGTAAGATTCTGAAATGTATTGTAAATTTGAACGAATGACTCAATGAGTAAAATTTCTCTTTTAATAGTCTGATGTAATGTCAGTGATAAAATCTGCTCTGTCGATTACGAAATGGAATACGTATAAAAAGAGTCTTTTCACTATTCTGTAAAATAATGAAATAATACTAATTTTATTGAATATTAAAACTATTTTTTTTAATGAACATCTGTATTCTGATATATACCACAATTGAACTTTAATGTATTGACTTGTTTTGCAATATAATGCAGATTATACTAAGTAAAGCTCTTCTCTTTATTTAATGCAAATTTTATTGTATTGTTTAGTACGCTCACTCCATGCGATATTGACGGTACGGTAGAACCTCGATGTATAATGCAGGGTTCGTTGAGGCGCAAAGTAGTTTTGCGAGATGGACGCAAACCCGCGGTGTCTACTTGGCAGAGATATTGGGTTCAACTTTGGGCATCTTCTATTGTTTACTTTTCTCCGAAATGCTTCAAAGGGTAAGAACAATTGATCTTGAATAGAAATAAATGCACTCCGAGAAAATATTTTATAACTTATTTTTTAAATTAAACGATAAATTTATGTTGTTGAATTGATGCAGAAGCGATAGGGGAGATTTTAAACGCGAACCGTATAAAATGGTGTCAATATTGGGCTGGATTGTTGAGACATTGGACAATACGTACCCAACAGATACCTTTTTATTAGCAGATCCAAAGAAAGGTATGTTTTAAATAATTAATTTCATTTTTAAGAATAGGATTTTCTTAATTAAAAAGATGTTCTTTATTAAATATATTAAATTCAGTTACAACACAAATGAGTACTTGTCTTTGGAATAAGATAAATTTTTATATGATAAAAATAAGTCTATGATTAATTATAACTAATTGCAGTACTAATTATGACAATTAAATGTAACATTTTTTGGCATTTCATCGATGAGTTTCTCTGACATCTTATCTCGTTCTTACTGACTTTTTATCATTTCTAATTTTAGAATGTACTTTACTTTTTGCGTATTATATTCGAACAATATCTTCTCGTTTACAGGAAACGTATATAAATTCCGAGCGACATCGCCGGAAATGGCAGAGCAGTGGTTAAAGGTACTGCGGCCAACAGTGCGAGGAGCAACGGATCGAAAACCTATTCCGGCAAATCTCATGTCCTTCGAGTGAATTCAGTCGCGACGCAGGTACAGCTGTACTTTTTTCCCTTTCTAAGTAAAAAGAACAGCTGATATCGCAAGTCTCTCATTGCAACTTTAAAAAGAAACTTCATACACATCACAAAAATTTTCAGAATACATTAAAGCATATCGAACCAAACTTTCATTTATACATATACATACATATATACATATATACATACTGAATAAGTTGGCTTCGCGAAAGATATTTATCGTCGAATATAATGAGCAATAATTTTTTTTTTTACTATTTATAGTCAAAATCGCTCTCTAACATTAATTCTTAAGGCTGCGATAAATTCGCCTGGAAATATATCAAAGAATCTTTATTCATGTGAAATGCATTTGTCATACATATCGGTCTCAGCTTTAAAAATAATAAAAAAAATATACACGCGTGCACTTTTCTGTGTTTATGGTTCTTTGACACTTCTAAGTAATTTAGTTAAAGTATACAATGTACATTTTTTAAATATTTTTTTATTTTAAAGGATTTAATTCTACTCGAATACATGCGTTATCATATCGATAATTTTCTTTTTTTACTTTTTTGTACAAAACAGTAATAAATATAGTACGTAGTTGCAAAATCTTTTTTCGGTAGACGCAAAAAGAAAAGTTACGCGTGCATAAAGTAGAATAAAGAAAATAAACTATTGTAGTGGTGTAAGACTGTCTAAAAAGTACAACATTGAGCATTTTCAATGAATGATAACGAAACTCAGGAGAGATTTTACAGTTTCGACGAGGAAAGAGTGTGAGGTTTTTGAAAGAATGCTCTTTAAAAAATAACAATTAGTACTACTCTTTTTTATTTGAAAAATCTCGCAGCCAAATACTGATCGCTATTTTCTAACTAAAGTCTGTGTCCTTGATCGCGCTGTAAACACAATCCTTAGGTTTTTGAGAAAAAAAACATTGGTACGATTTATCTTTACTGTAGAAGAACGGGTGGTTCAATTTTTGAAAACAAGAAAATACATAGTTCGTATGTCTTATAAATCACGTCAATTATTAGAAGTTAAAAAGAAATTTGTTTTATATTTTTAATGAGCGTTGTTGGAAAGAATTAAAAAAATTTGTACGTTCACCTTTTTTATAAAAAATTGTTATTTTTGCAACAATCAGAATAATTAGTGAGTTGCTTTGAATAATTTTAACGACTGTATAAGTCATTTAGTGCTTTTGTAGCTGTTAATGTTATTGCACTTTATACTCTCGCGTTAAAAAGGATTCCTTTAAGGTAGTTACACGATATATTTCATAAGGTGCCACCGAATAAAAAACTGAAAAACTTGCCAGAAACAATATAGGGCCAAGATGATAAAGTAGTAATTGACTTAGGGGTACTCGAAAGGATTGTATGATTAATAGACTCAGGGTTATTATTGTATCAGTCATTGCTGACTCTTTGTGTAAGTTTCATACTCACTTCCGAGCCTCGAACCTTGTAGAACTGAGTTTCTTCTCTTCAAATGATTCAATAAACGCTTTAAGAGGTAGACGATTGATAGTAGTGTACGATCAATAAAAGGTTCATAAAGCAAAATAATAGTTAATTACATTTGGAATTTATTATACACTATAGAGTAAGTTGTTTTTACAGTTGTTTTTGTTAGTATTGTTCCATTTCAAATAAGACATTTTTAATTTTTTGCTTTATTTACTCTTTAATGATTTACACGAAATAATCTCGTCACATTTCCTCTCAATACTAGTAACAAGTAATAATGGTAACTTTAGAATAGATTTAATATCGATTTGTACTTTCATCTTTTCTTTTTTATCTAAACAAATATTTTCAATAATCTAGTTAAAAACAATTTTAGTTTTTTTTTTAAATTTCTGTTACTCAATACTCTGTTACTTTACGATTCATTAATAATAAGTTATTATTATTATTATCAAATGCTATACTTAGTCGTTTAATATAGATAAGATCATTTTAAATTAAGGGTAGTAACGTTGAGTTTTTGTTAAAATTGATACCAAAATAAGTATCAATAGTTATCTTTAAAATAATAAACACGAGGTAATTTTTTCTTAAATAAATGTTTTTTTAAAGTGATTTTATCCATAACAATGTAAAATGCAAATCCGTGAAAAATATCTTTGTCGAATGTTATAATCATGTAGTCGGAAAATTGATATGAAATAATGTAAGTGAATGAATGTTTTTATAGCTAGGTGAGTGTTCGCTAGATTTAATCTTGCCGTTTATAAAACTGTCGCCTTCTATGAATTATACACAACGGTTTCATTTGACGTAAAAAACTTTGTCGTAGAGACGATTCAATTATAATATTAAAAATCGCCTAATGATGACAAGATGTGTGTTTTTTCAAATAGCGCTTCGACAAATAACTTTTACTGTATATATTCGAAGATCTATATGCACTAAATTATTTTAAAAAAAAGACAAATAGTTTACCTCAATGTAAGAATAATTTTTAAGGAATTGATGTTTCAAATTTTTGAAGAATTGCTATAAATTAGTTTTGCAAATAATTAAATAAACATAAATTTAACAGAATTTTGTTTTGAAAATTTTGTAATAAATGAATGAAAAGTGTAGATCTTCGAAAACGTATTTGCTTCAATCTCATGATAATAAAATAATAAGGAAATAAGGAGATAATACGAATTAAACGTATATTACTAAAAGCCGTCTCTCGCTTTCGAGAAAAAGACTGATTTAATCTTTGCTTGCTTTTGAGCATATTTAAGCTGCAAGAAAATAGATTTTCTCGAGCTCAAAGGATAATAATATGTGTATATTCTGCGCTTTTTCTTGTACTAATTTTCTTATCCGCACGAGATCTATCTTATTGAAAACATTAAAACATCGCAAGAATTTTCTGACATACGTTTAAAGTCGAAGCGCGAAAGCTTTTAATTTCATGGCAGAACTTCAGTTGTCTTAGGTAGATCAATTGTAAAAATAGATTGGAGTTCTGATGAATGAAGTTGATTATTGTGTTTCCAGTTGTAGAGCAGAAATGCATGTATTTTGTTACATTGAAGTATATAAACTTCATTTCATTTATTCTAGCTTTGTTTTAATTAACAAATGTATTCACACTGTTTATTTCTTTTAAATAAGTAAATGGGAGTTTATAAATGTAATGAAATGCATTAAAATCTGTTGTAGAATAACCTGACTGATTTTGTAGAAGCAATGCCAAAAAAATTTGTTTTACTGTATAGACGTGCGTAGTTGGTTTATTATATTATTTTTACCAGTGGATGTAAAATATAAACTTTATTTTTAGTGCTCGAAGGCGTGTTTTAATATTAAAGGAATTGATGAACAACATTAGAAACATTAAGCTTATAGTGGCTTGAATTTTTCTAATTTGAGATTATTAAATCTTAATTCTAAAATAATTATTTCGCGATATAAAGTGCTTAAAAAAGTCAATAAAAATAATGAAAAAACTCAAGGTTTGCCAATTGATTTAAGGGTCTGTCGCGACATTTTTGTAAAATGTGAAGGGGACCTGTAAATACGCACCTCATATAATTATTCGATAATAATACAAAAAATTACAAGATACACTTGCACGGATTAACCTAATAAGTTGCTTGTGTAACATGGTAATAATTTATAGTTTTTCAAAGCTATATATATAAAGGTTAATTTAAATATATATATATATATATATATATATGTTTAAAATTGAATTGATCGTTAATATAATTTAAAAGAATTAAATTTTATTTTCGTTTTCTCAAGATCCATTCCTAAATCTTTAAGAATTATTTATCGGCCATTAAATATAAAAAAAGTTTTATTTTGACTAATTAAATACTTAATAATTTACAAAAAAAAAAAAAAAATATATTAATTAGCACAAATATTTAAATGCTCAAAAATACTTAAAGTATTTTTTAATTCTGCATTAAAAATATATATATATGTAAATTAATCATTCATACACTACTTGATAAACAATTACACAATGCAAGACACGAATTTTTTTACTTTCTAAAGTTTAAGTATGAAAATATTCATTTGTAAAACTTTAATTTCATTATAATTCGTCTTGCGCTTTGATTTTATCATAAGAAAATTTAATGCCATATATTATAAATTTATTTGTATTTACGTATAATTATATATAACGGTAAATAACCATAAACCACTCGAGTTGAAGGGGAGTAAAGAATATGTAATATTTAGCATGTACTCCTCGAATTTCGCTGTGCGTTTTTGTATATCTTATTTTTTTGTTGTTACTTCGATTATATTTTGTTATTTATGCGCATCACTGCTCACAATAGCACATTTTAGAAAATAAAATTATAGTTTCCAAAACTTATTCTATTTCTATATTGTTGAAAATCCTATTTTTGTTCCTTCCTAATAATAGTTTAGATAGTTCAAAAATGACTGTATTTGTTAGACATTGAAAAATAAATTTTACTAATTTTTAATATAATTTATACAGAAGGTTTCGAAAACTGTTATAAACTGTTATAAAAATTTCTTCAGATTTTGTTGTTGCGAAAGTCGATGTTGCATCTCGATATTTATGATATTCTATTGCTCCGCGTGTTTGTGCACATTTAGGACAATGGATTACCAAATATTCTTCTGACAGGATTACGAATTTCCATGTTCAAAGCAAACATTCAAAGGATATTTGATTTTTTATTTTTTAAAGAACATTACATTTGAACATAAAATATTTATGCGTATTACACGTTGAAGAAACAAAATTATTCTCCGTGTATATAGTTACTTAAATAATAAAAACCTCCTCTGAAATTATTAGTAAGTCACTACATTCATCACCTTACAAACTTAATCGGCATGAAAATTAACAATAATTTCAAAACCTTGCAGAAAATGTATAATACTCGTTCATCGCCTTTTCAAAACCTCAACTTCCATCAACAAACAAATCAGTAGAGAAAAATCCAAAAACCCTTGAAAGGCAGCTTTCTTTCAGAAGGGGCAGCAGAGCTCTCCGATGTTTTCGAGGTCGATGCATCGGCCGCGCGGCAGGCAGATTTTCCGGCGTAGAATCAGCGCGAACATGTCAGACGATTTTAGCCGAAAGCTTGACTGGACGAATTGGTAGAGATCGCTCGTAAAGTTCTCCGGCTTATCGAGCGCCTGCAACGTAAATGTCGGCGCTGGTCCTTCAGAATTTTCGGATTTTTTCACCGCGAAAATATCGTAAAATTGGAATAGTTTTGACAAGCGTGAGAAAATAAATACTGTCGCAGCGTAAACATTTGCTTCGTTTTCCGTTGTTTATTTGCTTTTTAATGCAGACGGCAAACAATTTTTTATGAATTGCTTTTTTCATTCTCGTTTGTCAATATTTGTTAATTTTCAAAGCAAATTGTTTGTTATTTCATGAAGCGAGTCAGTATATTTCGATATTTATTTTTAAACCCTACTAAATGCGCTGTGGATAATTTATTTACGAATTTTTAAATTAACCTTTATTTAAATAAACAATTTTGTTTTTTTCTTTAATTCATAACAGAGAACGAGTTTTTTTTCGTAAATTTTCGACTGTACATTTTTAAAAACTATAATTATAAAAGTGCTCTTTTTTATTCAACGGAAAATGAAACTGAAATTAAGCATTGCTTATTGACAGAAAAGCTTGATAATATTTATAATCTAAAGGACAAATTATTAATAGATATAAAATTTACCTTGAATTTCTTTTCGAGCTTCTTCGGAATTTTCAATAAGGTGGGAAAAGGAAATTGTTCAGTACTTTCAATACGATATTGTTCCATAAATCCATGACCCAACGAATAAGCCATAAACTCTGGCCTCTCTACAAAAATTAAAGTTCCATTCAGTTTCTAATATACTGGGATTTTTAAAAAATGAACCAGGATGAATTACTCACCAGACTCTGGCAATGATCGAACGATGTCTTGAGCTTGCGTCAGATCATCTTTTGTGTTGCGACGGCATTCGGCCACTAAAAAAATGGCACTGCTCACTAAAGCCAAAGGAATTTGCAGCTTCATTGTCAGAATTCACTCGAAACTGGCCGGATTGCTTGATCAGAAAAACGCAGCCCAAAATTGTAGGAGGCGGGAAGAACTTTTTTCATCAAAACGGATTGGGGGAAATATATTTAGTTAGATTCGTTGGTGTAAAAGCTTGAGTAAAATTATGCGTCAGGACGAGTAGTATTAAATTGTATGAAAACTCTTTGAAATGTTTGAAAAAAATGAATATCTAAATCCAGACCCCCAGAAGCCCGACTCTTACTCTTAACACCCCAACTTCGACCTCGAAAAGCTCGCTAATACAAAGTATGCCAATTCGAAGCGAAAGAACGTCTCGATGTCGACTAGAAACTAACTAAGCGACGGCTCTCCGCTAAGCATCTTGTTCTTTATTGCGGGGCGATTAATCCGCGACTGATAACCGCCGATCGATCGCGGCATTTTAAGCTCGGGGTCGTAAATCTTTCTCGGCGAAGTGCGTATTGCTCGCCGGTATATGTACAAATGGGTCGTCTCGATAAAGTCTTTCCGAGGATCGCGATGATTTGCGGAAGAATGGGAAATTACGCCTCTGGGCGACGGGTTATTTTGTCGATTGGAAGTGACAGTTTGCTATTCATAAGATTATAGATCATGTTTTCTAACAAAATAAAAGATCACTATATTTGGCTGTATTGAATTTGAATGTTTAGCTAAGTAATTTATACTTTATACTAATCAATCATTTCATAAGTGATTGATTTTTATTAGAAACAAGACTTGGTAATAAAAGTTTGTGAAATTTATATTTTAAAGTCCGCTGATTAAAAAATACAACAAAATTTTCATCTCCGGTAAGTATAAAATAATGAAATTTTATAAAAAAAGGACGACTAGGTTACGAACGAAATACATAGTCATTGGTCGAGATGTATTGAAACATTTATCTATCTGCAGCTCTAGATTTTCAAAATCAATAAAATATATAATAATTGATAAATTATGAGTCTCTTACAGAAAAATAATTTCAAATTGTCTGAGCATAACAGATGAATTATTTCCTTATTATTATACATTTGTAAGAAATACATCTAAGAAATACTGCAGCGTGCGCAAAGCTTGAGTTTCCCGCATTTTGGGCTCGCAGTGCGCAAAGTATACTTTACGTTCAGAAAAATAGTAAAAATACCTAATGGGCGCGCTTAGCTATTTTGTACATTTGTTATGCGTAATGTACTATTCCGCACGATGCAAATGTGCATGTGAAACGATAATACTTTATTTATCTAAGAAATTTATTTACTTCGCTATTGAAAAATTGGGCAACTTCAAATTTATTAAGTGATGAAAGTAAAAGTATTAAAGTATATAATGTCTTTAGGATAATTGCGACTAAAAAATATGTACCTTTCCTACTTTATTATTCTGATAAAATAAAGACAATATTACACTGCTCTAAACATTGTGTAGTTAAGTTGCCTCTATTTCCTGCAGTTTAAAGTCATCATTACTACGAAACATAATTGAATGTAATTTCCGAGTACGGAGTAATAACCGTGGCTTTCCCAGTAAGAAAAAGTCAATAATTTAAAACTAATTTAGCGAATTAATGTGCATATTACTTCTCTCCGTGCTGTTTTTACAAGCTGAATTAAATAATTAAATTATACATCCAGAAATTGAAAATTCTGGTAAAAATATTTTACCTGTTTCTTTTTAGCAGAAAAGAGTATTTCAGTCGTAGGTTTTTTTTCGCTACACTCAAATGTCTGCAAAATATTCTCTGCGTTGAACGTAAATTTCCCTCAAGGGTTTCGTGCCAGCCTTTCAAGGTCCTTTTTTCAGAGGCTGCTTTTCAAGTAAAGAATTTTTTCAAGTCGTAGTTTTAGTCTTAGGAAGAACGCTTGGAAATAAGTTAAAATAATAGTAATTCTTGCATGCAAAACTGAAATACAAGTTCGAAGGTGGACGACTTTTTCGAAAATTATTCTCACAAATGAAGTGCGCTGATTTGATATTCGATAAGCTATATTTGAAGAAATTAGCACAGTACATATCGGAGGATGGTTCTATTGAATTATGTAATATCTGTCTGACTTTTTTAGATTTAGCCGATATATAATGTCGGTTATCAAAGTTCAATATCTGATCAAAAGTCCGAATTTTTACGACCCAAAGTTTTTCGCTGAATTTGGAGAAGAGGCCTGTCTATCGTCACGTCTAATCGGCGATAAGAGTGCATAACTAACAGAAACATACTTTATTGCCCGTTTTCGGCGAATTGTTGTTTTGTTTCAAAGTTCAGTTTGAATAAATAATTTTAGCGATGTTGCCATGTGATAAATTTAAATAAGAAATGTAGTCAAAGTTAAGGCTTCAAAATTCCAAGTATATTCGGAATAGTGTCTGACTACATCTATTACATATCTACTTATGGAATACTATTTCTTAATACTAAAGGGGAGAAATATTAATTTAATGAGGTAAAGGTCGCATAATAAATTGATGTTTAAGTTAAGGTATTTAATTATATGTTGTTGCTGTTTAAGCTACGCGTACTTTTTTTCTCGATCGTGCTTTTTCAATTAAGTCTTGATTTCTAAGATTCTGTACTCACGGTAAACGGTTATCATTTAACGTATAATGCAATTACATTAAGCAGCTTTTTAAATGATAGTAGTTTTATTGTTTGCATGGCTGAATTTTTAGTTCCGTTGAATAATTCACGTAACTAGAATCATCGAATTAATTTTGCATAATTAAGAATAAGCTGCAGAAATTATTAGAAAATCAATGAAGTTAAATTATGAAGCCAAAAATGAGCACATAAGAAAGCTCTAACACATTCCTGCTCCCCACGCTGACTTAAATCAGAATTTTGCCAGCGAATAAGAACCGAAGGAAAGCAATCCTCCTTCGGAACGAAGACAACCTCCAGCCCCGAAAGATTCCGGGCGGGGCGAATATAATAAGCCGGCGGCGGCGGCGGCGGCTGCGTTCAAACAGAGCCGATATCGCGACTTGTCGAATTCGGCGGCTCGCCGCCATTGTTCGCCGCCGTCGCATTGTCGTCTGGATCCGCAGCGCACAATGCGATCTGCATTGTCGGCTTACGCCCGAGACGAACGAGCCAAGTGATCGCCGAGAGCAAAGACGCCATTGTGTACTCTGTCGAGAAATTTGCCCAGCTTTTTTGCTACTTGATGCGGGAGGGGCTTTGCTTATTCTTCATTTCACGGCTGCAGCTTTTAACGGCTTTTTTCATCGGGCATGAGAAAGATAACTTTTCAATTAACCTGCGGTCCTTTTCTCAAAAACTTGATTCGAAAAAGTTTATCTTAATTATTGTTTTTCGAAATGCCTAAATCTTAATGCCTAAGCTCCACTCGAAGCAAAGTTTTAGAGAATTGAAAATGAAACCTCCTGTACATCCATTACTTTCTCGAAGAACTTGAGGCAAGAAGGCCATTCTTGCCCGAAAAATCGCTTATGGACATCAGCATCAAGCCCACTAAACTATTAACCGCCGTCTCTGAATTTTGAATCGCCTCTTGTCGTGGCAATTAATGTTTGAACGCAGAGCGGAATACTTTATCCTCCCCAGGCCGAGATAACGGAGTGCCGTCGGCAGCTAACCCGGATATTTATGGCACAATTTAACTCGAGAAATAATTGTCATCCGTCCCGTGAGCACGGGGAATAGCTTGATTAATTACTTTTCGCCCGCTGAATAAGTCAGCCGCAAAACAATTTACATCCGCGGCGACGTAATTCGAAAAATTACGAATTAAAGCCCCCGACGTCTTGGATCTTTTTCGGTCCTCGTAAATTTTCGTTCGGACACCGAAGTCGTGAAAATTTTCTTCCGATGAGAGAAACTCTCTGCTTTATTTACGAAAGCCGCGCTGACGGAGCTTTTAATTTCCTCGAGTGCTATTTTGTCACTCGGCTCTTATCGATGAATATCTAGTTTTCGCTCATTTTCTCCTGCTTAACCCGATGTATTATTTGCTTGTTCAACCTTTCTTTAGCTTTTAGAAGATGCTCGTGTGTGCTTTTTACGAATCTACTGCAAGTTGTTCAAGTATGTCTAAAATTTATCGTTGAGTACACCGTGTGCGAACCGATCTGTAAATATTGGGAGAATCTAACTGGTATACCGACGTCGAAAATAATTTCCCTAAATGGCTATTTTCTTGAATTCTGAACGCTTAATTATGCAAAGCAGTTGTACACGCGAAGAGTATAGGGAGAAGAGATTTTTGACATTTGGCAGTTTGGAAAAGGCTTGCCGTGTATCCATCAGAGAGCAGCGGCCCCTAATTGAAAAGCAAAGGAACTCCTCCGCAGCGACGTAAGACCTCTAAAAAAGCACTCCCACCTTGGCATTGTTTCTCCGGGGCAGGCAAACGGTAGGCGTGGTATCCTCGCGCGATACACAAACTCTCTCACGAAAAAGTCCAAGCTCTCCCTCTCTCTTGTTAGCAGCTAGCAGGCAGGAACGCGCGAGAATTCGTAACACGGAGGGCCGCTCTACGGCCCCTGAGGGAGGAATTCCGGGCTACGTTTTAAATTGCTGCATCCCCGGCCTGCTTGTTTATGCATGCCCGGCCGGGCGTTTCTTATTCCTGGACTCGGCGCCGCACCGAGGAGGAAGTAAGTTTATGCTCTGCTGGCGGCGGACTATGCATTCTCTTCATTTCGCCGCGGATATTCTTCGATTGCTTCGCGAGGAGAATTAGGGCACACGCCGGACGTTTTAATCTTGCGATTGTTCGGCCCGCTCAATAATGCAGCCGCCCCAACGTAAGCGCCTCGCTTATTTATAGGGCACACACGCGGAGAGAGGTAATGCGAGGAGGGCGAGCAGCGACGCTTTTCCTGCGTAGATTTTTATTGATTTTCCCTGAAAAACAGAGAGAGGGAGCTGCATTCTCGCTCCCTCATTTTTTATACAGGGAGTAGTTTCATTATCTTGATAGGAGAGAGCTCCGCGCGTATTGCGGAAAATTATTTTCCGAAAAAAATAAACAAGCCCTTCATTTTTCATGAGCCGAGCTGCACTGGCTAGGCTGCTTCTTAACTTTCGCCTTATGTCGCTGTGAAGAGAAATTAATGGGGCTGCACTTTCCGGAAAGCTCTTGTACTTGCCTATTTTGACGCCTCGTTGCGAGGGTCCGAGTCGTATCAGCTTCTTTTAGAATATTTTTATAGATATCAAGCTATTTGATAAATTTGTAAATTTAGTAGTAAGAAAAATAAGAATTATTTATGATAGCACGGAGTGAAATGACTAGATGTTGCTGGCATACCGGCTGGAATGGGAATTATTTATGTAAAGAAGAATTTTAATTCTTTGCAAATAAACAGCTGTAATGAAGTTTAATTTAAAATAGGAATAGTACATTATTACGATACTTTATACTACTGAAGCTAACTGAAAATCATCTCCGATAAGGTGCGGATCTTATCGTTTTATCTAATAGATCTTCGCTCGCAATATATCTTTCTTTATTATAATATAAGTATATACAAAACATGTCAATAAAATTATACAGATTAAACGCTTCATGTAGATAATTTTCCTTTTACATATACTGCAAATAAGTATCTTTTTACTAAATAATTAAAATTGATCTTTCTATTCTTCCACTGCTCGTGCCTGAAAGGATTAACAAGTTTCTTCTCGTTGATAAAACTTACGAGACTGTGAGTGATTCTAGGTGTAAATTTATCTAAAAAAGCTAATTAAGTATGTATCATACAACTGCTATAGTAGTTTCAGGTACTTATAATAGATCCTGCAATTACCCAAGTTCATATTAATAGTTTCAACGAACGCAGAAACCGAGTTGAAAAAATAATAAAGAAAAAATAATAAAAAAAAATATTACCCACTATTAGCATGAAAGTTTAATTGATAAATAGAGTAAGAAAGATTTTAAAAGCAAATAAACTATCCCTGAGATGCCATCGACTCGAGCGAAACTCGTCTGCCCGAATCAGCCATAGAAAAAAGCGGGAAAAGAAGTTGCTGCTCGAAATCTCAGCCGCTCCTCGATCATGCACTCTTAACCGCTCAAACAGCGCTAATTCGGGGTGAAAAATCCGCCGGTCTCCCGAGGCGGCGCCTCGCTGAAAGCCGGCACTCGTCGTCGCTCCGTAGAGCCGGAATTGAATATAAGCGCGCTTTACGTATGGACTAACTCAATAGAGCTAATACGGCAAACACATTAGCTATACGCTGTGTGTGACGCTGTGTGCGTTCTGAGAGGTTGGAAACTTGAGATTTTTTATTTTTTTCGACATTTCCTGGTGTCGGCTAGATTTTTCCTCATGTTTCAAGAGTAGCTTTGAAGCCGAACTTGAGGGGAGAGAACGGTTGCTGTCAAATCATTTAAATATAAACGCAGTATACTTAATTGGTATCTTGTTTAATCGTGTTTATTTCTCGTGGCGGATTGTAGGATATATTTTTATAAAAATATTTTTAAAATTAGTTTTTGTTATAGTGGAGAAGCGCAGGTAACAGTTATAAAGACCACTTTAATAATAATATTACAAGAATATTTTATTTAGATTAAAGCAAGAATGCTTTTGATTGATTAATGCTATGAAATCATAATTTTATATAGTCTAGACATTATAACTTATACACCATTAATTACTTTTAGCGATAACGCAATGAAAATTGTATATCAAAAGCATTCTTCTTTTCAGAATAACAGTGAGAAATTGTCGCGGGTTCTTATAAATTCGATTTTATGGCCTTTTTCGATACCCGCAAGTCGTTGATTGCAGTCACAAAATTACTATCAGATAAGATCGCTACTATACTTTGGTGGATAACAAAATGCCAGTGGATTAATTTTGAATTACTATTTTTCTGAGATATATAATACTGCATATTATTGATAAAGTTTCTTACAGCTTATCTTTTAATTAAGTATATTTTTTAGTTAAGCAGGAGACAATATTATTTATAGTTTAAAAAATCTTTACCCTTGTTATATAAAGTCAATGGTTTTGATAAGCAAGTATTATTTGATGTTATTTATTAAGAATAACAATGCGTTGTGATGATACTTAATTTAACTTAATTGTAAAGGAAATAACTACTTCCAACTAAATTACTAAAGATACTGTATTTTTTTTAAATATTTGTTAAAAATATTAACTTTGCTCTTTTTTTAAGCGTTGCGCACAGTTACCAAGTAGTGCTTCAAAGTCATGCTATATATTTTCTCACGTTATTTCTATTAACGTGAAACCAGTAGCGAAACTTGTTCTTCCAAGTTGATCGCGATTTGACGCCTGGTCCTTCCCAGCATCTCCAAAAAGATCAATCATATAATAAAGCCAGCAAAAAAAGTGTCGCGTCCAGAAAGCTCCCAATATTGTAAAATTGCTCGTCGACTATCAAAAGCAGTGATGCCCTCGGAAATAAGTGAAAGTTCCCTAACTAATTCAGGATTTCGAAAGTTCCACTTTGTCCAGGGCTCGCGAAAACTTGCGCGCAAGAAAGCTCTTTCGTGTTCCCTTAGTTATCCCTCCCTTCTCTCCCCCTCCAACCACTTGAAGCGTCGGCCTAATCGACGTGACAGCCGCGCGTCTCGCCCCTCGTATATCAGCATTTACAATGAGTGACGCGGCATTAAAAATGCAGCCCCGAGTATATTAAGAGAGACGCAGCTTTCTTTTCTCTTTCCTCTCTTTCCTCTCTTTCCTCTCTTTCCTCTCTTTCCTTCTTTTCTCCTTCTTTTTTCCTTCTTTTTTCCTTCTTTTT
>JAWWEM010000054.1:13891776-13902958 GCA_035582935.1 Ormyrus thymus | reverse complement strand
AACTTGAAATTTGGTTTGCTGAACTAAAAGTTAAAGTTATTAGTATCTAAAGTCAATGGAGAAGCTTTTAATTTTAACCTTACATTCCGTTGAAAGCTCTAGTTAAGAAAAAGTCAGGCTTCTCTCGAAGCGAAAAAAAATCGGTCCTCCCGCCAGCCCACAAGACAAGCAGCGAGCCAATAACCCCTCGAAAAAGCAGCACCCCCACTCCGCAATAAATCAGCCGCATCGGGCAGTAAAATTTTTGGCAAAATTCCCCCGCAATAAATAAATGGTGCGTCGCGAGGCGACGGAGACGATCGCCGGATTAGAAAATATCGGCGGCCGGCTGATAAACGACAGCCGCGAGATTGATGGCGCTCACGGCTGGCGTCGGCCTTACACAGCCGCCTGCTTGAGTGCGAGGGGTGGTGGAGGAAGTTACCTCTCACATCGATCAACTCGGGGCTCGCGCTCGCGCAATGCCGAGCGCCGCGACGACTCGCTTCCGGATCGAGCTTTTGTCTCAGGCTTTTCTAAACTCGTCGCGGGGCCAAAGCGAGTGCCAAATTTTACCTTCAAATTCCTATCTCGATCATTTGATAAAACTTATCCGTTACCTCAAAGCTCAACATTCTAATCAAATCAGGACAAGCTAATTTTCTAGAAAACTAGCACAAGCTGCTAAATGTTTATTGCTTTAAAAACGGTCCAATTTAGTAACATTAATAACTTTCCAAGGGTCCCGCTTTTGCTAACGAAATATAATTGAACTCGTTTAGCTGCTACAGTAAATAAAGTTCAGGTGAACCAACGTGCAGCAAAAGTTAGTGAAACAGATATCATTGAAAGTTTATTTGATAACTTTGCATAATTAACAATAACAACGTTCCATTCCAGGAAGCTAATGATTTCAATTCCCACGAAAGTTTAAATCCGCCATGAATAATAAAAGCCTACAAAAACATGAAGCTCCGACAATAATTTTCTCGACTCGACTCGTCGCACACAGCCAAGTTGAATTCCATCGATTAAAAAAGCACCTCCGTCGGCGCATCAGCCTCCTGCGTCCGGCACGCGATCTCCTCGCGCAAAAATGCGCAGAGCAACGCAAGGGGAGGGGTAGAAGTAAGAGACAGCTGCGTTCGGAGCACCACACACGGGACGCTGGGGACACATAACGCTCCCCGCTTACATCCAATCACTCCTGATTTATATTTACTGGCCTCGCGCGCCCTTATTTATCGGGCCGCGCGGAGAAGAGCCCGTTAATTCGGGGCCAAATTGAAAATTACGGCGAGGCCGCAGCGTCTTACCGGCTACGGGCAATCTTGGAGGCCTAGGCAGGAGTCTTCTTTTTGGCTAATTGAGTTTCGCAGCTCTGCGAGAGGTAGTCGGACTTGCTTTATGGCGGCTTTTTTTCGCCTGCCTTCGAGGATAGGAGAGCTAAGAGTGCTTAGTTGCGTATTCGAGGCTCTTTTTAGGCTTTGTCAATTTTATGGCTCAAAATATGAAAGCACATAGTCGTCAAAAGAAAAGTCGAAATAAAAACTTAGCCGCGAATTGTAAAAAGCAGTGAAGCAGGAGGCCTGGCCATCGGAAGAATCGCTCCCGTTTTCGTTTAGAGGCGCTTTTCCTCGCGACAGGCGCATCCGTCCGGCCGGCGCTTCCACGTACTTACACGCTCGCAGAGCGAGCTGCAGGTATAGGCGCGCCGATCGATATTAACGTATGCGCTCACGCGGCCGAGTCGACGTTCGAGCGGAATTTCCAGAGAACGGGAAGCTCGCTTCTGAAAATTCACTCCGGCCGATATCGCGAAATTAGCTGCCAGTCGCTTTCTGATTTTGGCGAGGAGAATAGGGGACGGCGGGGGGCTGCTGGGAAATCGAACCGCGGTGTGCTTTACGTCTAGGTTTCGAAGGGCTCGAACTTTTCATGATTTCAAAGTGGCCGGTGGATGTGGATTCGTGCCTGATGATGGCAACCTAAAACGCGGCTTTTCAATTGCTAATCAATGAAAAGTTGCAGTCATTTTGAAACCGCTGTATTTTACAGACCTTCTTGTAAAATAAAATATAAGTGGAAAAGTTTTGTAAAATAAGCTGCAGTTTATTATTAGCTCTCGCTTTAGTTGAGTAATAAAAAAGTTCGCTTGGAGATTTATATGCGATGAACGTCCTTCGGCTAAATTTTTTTTTTCTCTAAACTTAAAAGTTAATAAAACCTGCAATTTTCAATTAGAAAAGTCATGAAAAAGTTTGGCCAAACTCGTGCAGAGCACCGTTTGTCCGCAAGCCATCCAAGCAAGACTCGACCGCAAACCCTCTTGTCCTTACCGGCGATTACTAATTCCCCAATCAGTCCATCAAAATCTAATCGAAACAAGTAGCTGCCCCCTCCTCTCTGTCGGCGCAATAAATAAAGATACGCGTCGGCGGCGATGCCATCGGCAATTTCGTCGAGTGCACCGATCGCGTGGGCCAAAGTTCAGCGGGGGCGCGCGGTGCGCGCGCACTTTGCGCACCGACCACTCGGGAAATACGGGTTAAGTGCATCCGCCTGCTTGTTGCTGCCTTTTCGGACTTTAATGAGGCGAGCTAGCCGAAAACGCGGCCCAAAGTTTTAATTACGGAGGAACGGAGGGCAACGATGTGGCCTAGTTGTTGGAGGGCACCGCCTGGAGGTTCGCTTTTTTCAACAGATGGCGCTCGCTTTTCCGACTGAGAGTTGGCTTAAGGGGCTTTTCAACTATTTCTGGGTCTGAATATCTTGGTACTTTTGTTGTTTGAGATGGTTTTTTAAGTAATCGCAATCTTATCGATGCGTCAGCTAAATTGAGGATAGAGGCTCGTCAGGTTTTCTGCTTTTTAAATTTAACGAAACCTTTGTGTAATTTGAAAATAATTGTTCCAGTAACGACCCTCCGATTTCTGCAATTTATCGGGTAAAATTCTTCGTGCATCGCACGGCAATTATTACAGAAAGAATGAAAAAAATACTCATCTTTATCGAAATTGAGGCAATTGCGTAAAGTACCGATTAGATCGTTGTCGACTTATATGTTTCAAGCCTTATATATTAGAATTTCCAAGACTTTTTTTACGGCAGTATTTCTCGATTGCTGCCTATTTGAATTTCGCAGTACTAATTGACTATATTGAAATAAAGTAGGTAAATAAATAAAACAATAAATTGGATGACGACCGGAAAAAAGGAACGCTTTAGGCGATATTGCAATTAAGCTTCTTTAAATGCCGAGAACACCTATATAAAAAAGCTCGCATCGGCACATAACGCACTCAATTCAATCAAAATCCCCGGGGGGCAGTTTCCTCGAAAAAAGCGTCTACCTCGCGACGACCTTATCACCATTATTATTACTTTTCATTACCGTCGTCTCGGTCGAGCAGCGGGAAAAGAGGGAAAGCCGGGGCGGAAGGAAAGGGAGGGTCGCGCAGGAAATAAACCTAAGTGTATAATTACAATAATACTTACGCTCTTCCCTCGCGGCCCTTTTCGCGGTCGGCGAAGGAGAAGGAGGGGGCAGAGTGGATCGTGTGCGCGTAATTGTGTTGTAGGGACACGAGCAAGTGGAACTTAATGAGTCCTAAATTTACGAGCCGCTCACGCACACATCCACGCACCTGTGCGGCTGCCGATTTCTCGCCAAGTCATCGGCGACGCGTCAACCTGCTCTGTAAATGCGATGTGGATATCGATTTGTCATTTGGGGGTTGGATGGATGGATGGGTGATTAGTGGGTAATAAGGCTGATGCCACTGCTGAGCTGTTTTAAATTGCGATGGGAGGGCTTTCTTTTTTGGCCGGTCCGAGTGGAGGGGCAAGATTGTTTGCCAGGGCATGATTGCGATACGAGCTATTTTCATAATGGAGATCGGCTTAATTATTTCAGGCTTTTTAGGTCGTTTGACGCTGTAAGAATTAGTTTTTAGTACGAAGAAAATGTAGGTAAGGAGCGACTTTTCGCCTGAAGATGTCAGTTTTTAACTTTAAAAGGAAATAGTGAAGCTTGCCTGGAAGCAATTATGAGTTAAAGCGATCTAATGCAATAAAATGTCAGTCAAGTATTTGAGTTCACGCTTACGTATCAATTTTTTATTAAGTACTTGCAGTATCACTTGAAGAGTATTTTAATTTATTTTTTATTTCGCTAAAATAATAAAAAACGACTCTTGGAGTGGAGGCTCTTTTATTTTTAGAGAAACATTCATTTTTTAACTTTAGTTTTAAGATAAACGTCAGAGTAAGTCTTGGGAAAGAAAAGCAAAAGTTACCACAAAACTGTCATTTTATCGATCTTGAGTATATATTTCGTTGAGTTTTAGAGTCCTACATGATTCACGAATAGCGAATAGGACATATAAAATTTATTAGAAGCCGTGAAAAGCCGAAAACCGCACTGAGGGAATAATATGCGTGTGGTTTCCAATTTCGAAAAAATGAAATGCAGCCATCAATAGTTGATAAGCCAAAAGCCAGTTTATTCAGCAGCCTTCTAAATGTCCACTCACTTTCACTCTAATTACAAGCCGGCAATTGAATAAATCCTCCGCGTGAAAAACTCGACAATCCCATAATCCTCGCAACCTTAGCGAAGCCCCCGAATGTTTGCCGAACTCTCGCACTTGAAGAGTGTTAAAGCCATCGTGGCCGCAGCGGACTCGTAAAACAACTCTGGCAGTGTTTCTCCCTCCAGCCAGCAGGCCGGTTTTTCCTTGGCGGGCCTCGCATAAACTTGGCAATTCGCGGCGGCTCTCGGGAGTTCGGTCACGTTTTACGTTCGCAGGCGCCGCGGCGAGCTGTTTTATGAGCGGCCGAGGGATCTGCAGTTTAGCCCGGATCTACGTGATTCGGCTTCGATGCTGCGGCGGCCGTGCCGAAGGAAATGGCGATTGTTGGACCGATCGTTTCGAGCCTTTCCCGCGGCATCGGGAGATTCTTGCGGGAGGGCGATGTTTAATGTAGCGAAGGACGCCGAGTGAAAAGCAGCATCGGCCTCAATGTTTCAGGATTTTAGTTTTCGCTTATTTCGTTTATTTACCATTATCTTTAGCAAAGCAACGAATAGTGCAAGAGAGGGAAAAGCACACAGGCAGGTAGGAACGAGACTCGATCCAGCCACCAATTAGCCGCTCGGAATTTTCACGGAGTAGCGGTCGGTCTGGGGGGCATTAAAGGGACAATCACAGAGTGCTTTACGTCTAGGGCCCTTCGTCAAAATCAAGAGGCCATTATTACGAGCATATGTTTACGCCCGATCGTATCGTGACTGCTGCTCGACGCACGCACGAACGAGCACCTGCCCTCCTTGCGTACGCGCGTGCAAATGTACGATGTAGGGTAAACAACGCGCCGACCGTCTGCGTGTGTCATTCTTCAAACACGCCGCGAGCCACGTGGACATATGTTCGATTTTCAGCGATTTCGGGCCCCGCGGCGAAGGGTTGCCTTTTTTGCGAGGGAAGTCTTGCTTAGGCGAAACGTTTTTTTGGCTTTCGAGATCGGGCAGGTGCTGTTTTCCAAGGGTTTGGACCTCTTTGTGGGTTAGCAGTCATGAGAATTATAAATAATTTATAAGTTATAACGTTTTTATCGGTTTCTTACGAAACCTTCCAGGCCTGCATTAAATTTTGCTCCAATTCATGTAAAAAGAAAGAAATTGAAAAGCCTCGAAGAATCTCCCCTCCAAAGGAACTCTCACTGAAATCACCATAATCTTTGTCCGTGGCGTCGGGCCGTTTCCTCTCGCGATTTATCTTGCGGCGCGATCGGCTCTACCTGCCCCCTGGCCTAACGCAATTACCGACGGCGGCGGACAAATCGCCGTTTCAATTTTCTTAATGCCCGCGGAGCCGCTCTGGGACGAGTCGCGCGTGCCGCCACGTGTCGCAGTTGATCGCTTCTTTTGTCGAGCCGGGAGTGAGAGAGATGTGCGCGAGGGTTGAATGGGAAAGAGAGAGCTTCGAGATCGAGGGGTCGAGTTTTTGCTAAGTAATGCGAGGAGGATGGAAGGGACAGGTGGAGGAAATGTTTGCTTTGGTGATTTTTGTGCGATCGTCATTGTGGAATTGGGGCTGGAGGTAATCTGGAGTAAACGGGGTAGGCGCTGCTTGACTGTTTTCTTTTTTGCTTTGTAGTTTAAAAATTATTTTGATCGAGAGATGATTATAAGAATACGCCGAGTAAAAATGCTAATTCTAATGTTAAAAGCGGATAGCAGTGTCTCTTTTTGTAATGATATTATTATAGTTTTCATTATGCATATTTTTAGCTACAATTTATTAAGCAAACACATTATGTCTCATTTATGACAAAAGGAATATAGAATTCTACTTGAAAAGTTGAGATGTATAATAAACTACAAAAGCCTTTAACGTTTCATTAAAGCAAAAATCGATTTACCTAATTAATTAAATACTCTGTTCATGCAACGTGCTCAGTTACAATGCAACGATTCATTATCTTATTTCAATAAACGAATGGACCGTTATTGATCTTATTTACGAATTAAACTCTTAATTCTGTATCTGTCTAACTTAACCTTATACAATTCTACTTAAACTACTTTAAGATCTTTTAAAATTAGATTAACCCGGATTGAAAGAAGTTAATTCGACTGCATTAAAAGTTTCACCACCAATACAAACCGTCCTACATGTAAATTTTATTAAATTAATAAATATTCCAGATCTTTCTCTCGATTCCTCCTCAAATACGATTCAATGTCAAGCAAATTTAACACATTAATCAAGAAGAAGCTCCTCATCAAATTTAGACCTGCAGTTGGTAAAAATGTAGTGCTGCCGGATAATCCTCTAATTACCTAGGCTCGAGAAAAAGTCCCGGCCGCAAATACGCAAAGGAGATTTAATTGGAGCAGTGGAGCAAAAATAAGATCGAGCTTAATCAAATCAGTGCCTCGGCTCGAGCGGCGAATCGAATATCCAGACGTTATATGCGCATTCGACTTCGTAATTCGATTTCTTTTATTAAACGCCACCGCCTCCTTAAATATGCAGGTCATATCGCAAAGTACAGCGTAGTAGCTTCTTTATGTCAGCGTTTTCTTTCTGTTAGCGTTTTGTGGCTGTAGTTATCGAGTGCATTTCTATCGATCGCTTTGCTTTGATTTTTTTAATTCTTGCTTCTTTTTCTTTGTAAAAGTGCGAATGTGTACAATTAAATAAGCAATTGTGGGCATTGCAAAATGTAGACAGGAAATTTGTTTTAATACCAGTTTCAAGATACCAGGTTCAAGCACTCGTTCTTCGTGTCATAAATTAACAAGTTTCCGGGGGAAGAAAGAGTTAGGTCTGAAAGGGTAAGAAAGTGGACTGAATTAAGAGGTATCTTATAGCGAATAAAATCATTCCGTTGCACTGAATCCTACAATTATTAATAATTTCCTTTACGAGCAGAGCGTTCCAACATTCATTAGGCCCCTTTATCGTCTTTTTACTGGGCAAATAAAAATTTGCTCCAGCTCCCATTGTCGCTCCAGAGCTCGAAAAACTCCCCCCAAAACTCCATATTTCCCCTTGGCATCCATTAATCCCAAGTCTGACCAATCGCAAACTCGCCCAGCCCAGGAGGCCGCGATTGCCGCGAAAGAAGCCACGTAACTCTACGTGACCGGCCGTAAAGATGATTCCGGAGCCTCGGGGAAGATAATTGCGTCGTCCTCTCCGCAGCTAAGTGGCCGCCATGTTTCGTCTCTCCCCGTCCGAATGGCAGCTCAGGTGGATTCTGCGCCCCGACAAAAAGGGAGAGAGAGATAAGCCTCCGAGTCCATTAGAGCGGCGCCAGCTGCCCCGGCAGTTACACCGCGTAATGACTGCCGGTTATGAGCAATGACTGCGGAGGACGGCATTTCGACCGAGCCGCTAATAATTCACGTCGGCGGAGAGCCACTTTTTGCGGCTACGATCAATTCTGCGGCCGGATGCTGTCTGTTGCTCTTTGAGCTACGGAGCTATTGCTTCCCTGTTGATTTTTTCGCGGTTTGTGCGTCGCTGCTGGATTGATCGGCATTTCGGTATCAATGGTAATAGCAACTTTTACTTTTCAAAGGTGGATGTTCAAAGGTGATTTTTTCTTGTAGGAAGTTTTAGATTCTTGAGTTTGCGATGTTGTTTACATATAAATGAGGGAGGAAGAAGCTTCAAATTTTGGTCAATAAGAATATAATAGAGGGTATATCTTTATGACTATTTAATAAATCCTGAAAGCGAAAGTTAATTAAAGGTATAATTAATCGTTTCATTAATTTTGGAGCTCTCCGCTAATAGCATTCGGATATATCGAGAAATATAATTTTCGAATTAATCACGATAAATTTTTGAATTTATTCAATTGTCTAGACTTACCGTCGCCGTCTGACTTATTAATAAATGAGCTAGTTTGTATTTTATAATATCCTAGAAATAGACAAAGACACAATGTTACAGGGAATTTAATATTTCACACGGGGAGTTTATTCCTGTTATCAGCTCTGTTCTCGCGGTAAAAGTATCAAAAACTTGGATTCAAATCACTGCCGGGGTTAAATTATGCAGCAAGCAGCGTCTGCCTCGGACCTCGATAATTCTAAAAGAATGTTACCCAGTTTTTCGTGACACTTTGATGATGGATGAGCCGTTTCTGAATTTTTATACTCGCGAGAAAGTTGAATCTTTTACAAGCCGTAGTCTGGAGCACGAATTTTCATTGCAATTTCTTCTCTGGAAGACGCTGTGAAGTTGAAATGTGCTATCCAGTTTTCTTGATTATTGGAGATTTCGGGATTGATAAAATATTCTGTTGGAAACCGATGTGCGGTTTTCTGGGAAATTTGAAATATTTTTTAACTGAATATTTTAAATTTATCATTTAACCTGAACAAGTGCAGAGAACGTTAATAGTAATGATAAATATGAATAAAAATAATCCTATATTAAAGTAATAAATTTATTATTACTGTTATAGTATACTTTTCTCTTAAAATAATATAAAATATCACATCTGCAGTGAAATATAAGCCTATAAGCACATCAAATACGAAGTGAAAAGCAAGCTCGACATTTTTTGCGGCGTTTAATGTTTTTACATAATAAATAAACTTAATAAAGGACTTTGACAAAAATGGTAAATCTTTAGCAGGACTTAATTTTAATAAAGTAAATGTAGATTTACTCTTATATCTCTTGTTACATAAATTTCCACGATTTTGAAGAAAAATCTTCTTTTATTATATTTATCTTGAAAAATGATGAATGACTTTCTGGAGTGAAAAATGTGCATTCCCCCCTCTGGGAAGATTTTCGAGATTATTGACCGCAATAATCTCGAAAATCCATGGCAAGAAGCTAAAGAAAGGAAGGAAGGGCAGGTACCCGTCTCGCTTATCCCGGCACTATCCGGTCCCTCTTGGCTGGCGACGCAACGGCAGGCATGGCGGCCGGAGAGCGTGCGGCAGAATGGTGCGGATCGATAAAAGGGGGAGCTGGCTGGTACAAATGAAAAAGAGAGCGAGAGAGACGAGAGCGGCGGCGGTCTGATTGGCGGGGTAAGCGGGGGCGGCCGCCGCATGTAGCCAATGAGCGAGGCTGGCCTCGATATAGAGCCTACGAAATCACTGATTTTTACCCGGCGAGTGTATGCACTGCGCCGCCGCTCTGATTTATCGACGAGCCCGATGCGATTCTGGAATTGTCATCGACGCCTGAGCTGCTTTTTGCCTCTTTTTAATCGCTGATAGCAAGGGCAATCAGAATTGGCTATTCATCGTTTTAGCCTGCCGATTCAAGCTTTCGGATCATTTCCTGGATTTTCTCTTGACTTTTAGCCTTGCTGCTGATGGGGAGATTCTAGGAGATTCTAGGTCTAGTATTCGACAACAAGACCTCGAATTTCTCCTCAGAATTTCTCGTCAGAATTTCTCGCTAACGGCATTAACGCTCGGCGAGGGAAATAAAAGGCGAGAGTCAAGCGGCGCATAATTTCCGCGAGAAACTGCATTTCGCGGAGGAGCGTCGCGGGAGAAAAAGAGTCGGGACCTTAAGGAAGGAAAAAGGCAATGAACGCGCAGCGTGAATCGGAATATTACATTACGAAATTTCATAAATTCTCTTTATAGGAGGGCTCCTAGACGCCTCGCGAGGCGGCCTCCCGTGTTTTTCTCCTGCAATAGTAATGAGGCCTACTCGGCGCCACTGCCGCCGCCTTCTGTCTCCTTTTCGTCTTCTTCTTTTGAGACGAGCGAGGATGGGGACGGACTTTGATAATTAAGGCGCTCCGTGTGACGGAAGGGTTGAGAGGAATTTTTGGGGAATCACCCGATTTTTTAGGCTGCAGGGCTTTGATCAAATATACATTGCTTTGTGAATCTGCGATGGAAGCAGACTATTTTTATCAAAAGTACTTGTGGCATTATTTGAGGAAAAGCAAGTGAGTTGGGTATACCTGGGAGAAACAAACTTTGAAAATTTATTGTTATTTGGGAAATCAGATTTTGTACAGGTTTCGTATTACAATTTTACTTATTGTTTATTATTAAAGTTTAGTTTTCCTTGATTTCATGTTTGAAACGCAAGGCTTTAGAACTATAAAGAGAAAGTCGCGGTTGGCGTTTACGTTTGCAGTCATAAAGTTCAGTAAACATTATGATAATAAGCAGAGACCGAAAGGTACTTTAGCGAAAATAATCTGAATGACCTATCGTTTAATGGGACTTAGAAACAAGCAAGCAAATAAAGTTCCCGCTAAGAACGCAATGATCGAGAAGGAAAAACCATAATTCAATGCTATCGTAAATTCATGACATTAAGCCACATAACTACCTGGATACTTGACTGGAAAAAGTTTTAAAAGCTGAAATGACACAAATACTATTAGATACTCCTTTCGATTAATAATGTATTAAAAAGAGCTTATGGATCGTCGCTTAATGTATCGCTGCCCATTATTTAGCGCTTAACTTGCTCTAAGCTAATTTTTTCCTTAAATTTCCTCACGCCTTCTAGACAGAGTCCTGGGCCATTCAATCGAAGATACGTCGAAAATAAGCTTGCCGATGAGAGGCACAATTTAGAGACTCAATGCAAATTCCTAGAAATAAGCCTTATTTAGCAGGAAATTCATTCACTTGACCCTGAACTACTTTCCAATCGTTGGGAAATTCCGCAGAAAAAAGCCCTGATCC
>JAWWEM010000054.1:13864219-13885994 GCA_035582935.1 Ormyrus thymus | reverse complement strand
CGTCTGGCTATTCGACCGGTAATTGAGTATGCGGCATAAGAAAATGTGCTCGTCGGGCACAAGTTTAATTTTTGATAGTCATCGTTGTTAAAAGGTTTCCTTTATGTGCTTAAACTTGCCTGATATCGAGACTGTTGTAGCGTTAAATTTTAATTGAAATCGTCTGGCGCATAATGAGTTGCGTTTTAAATTTAGCCGATCGCATTTTCAGTCGAGTGCCGTAATTTGAAACGCGCTTGCATATTTAGTCGGAATTGGAATTTAAAATTTATTTCGGCTCATTTGGGCGATTTCGTAAGTCCTACGGAATCTCACATTTTCCAGGACATTTCGAGAGTACATTTGCGTTATTGGGTCAAGTGATCCTTGTAATTTACTTATATTTACAATTAAATAATTTTTGGACATACTTTATAAGGAGACTGAATCTTAAAAGCTAAAAGTGACTTGATGTTCCTAATTGCCTCAGGTAAAAATGAAAGATCGCATTCCCAAGTCGTCTCTTAGCGGGCTGAAAGCCACATTTTTAATCAGCTAACGACGCGCATTACTCTCCCTTAAAATTCGCCAGCTCCTCCTCGGCATTTTATCAGGCCGGCTCCCTCCTTCCTCGGGGATAATCCCGCGGAAGCGAGCCCATAAATCTCCTCGCTCCGTCCCGGCTTGTAATTCAATCGTAATTGGCTAATCCTTAACTGTGCCCCCGGAAAAATGACTCCATTACCTCTCGGGAAGGAAGTGCAGTGCAACAAGTTCAACAAGCTCGCACGTGCCGGCCGGGGCGCTAACTGCCCGGCTAATAAGGCCGATTTGTATCGCGCACGCGCATTTCCGGGCCGGACCCTCGGCTCGTTTGTCGGCGCCTCGCGTGAAAGCCGAGGGGAGGCGTCTCGAGACGCCGACCGTCGAGATTTATTAGCCTGTTAACGGAGCCGTTTAACTTGCCGGCGAAGCTTTTTCAAAACGTACAAGGCGGCGGAGCGGCCCGAGTGCGCTAATTAATCTGATTAGTTGGGCGCCAGGTGCAACCTCGACAATTTAATCTCGCTCTTATCTCGGCAATGGTTTATCTCCGGCTGCGCGAGGTCAAAATAGTTCTAGTCCAAGAAACGAGCGAGCTCTCGCGGATCTCCTCTCCGCGGCGGTGGTGCACTCGCGCGCAGCGGCGCGCGGCGCAAGCAGAGCGTCGGAGCTCATAAATAATCGAAGCGCAGCCGCCCGCGCCCACGTTTTTCGCATGAAACATTGATCGCACCTCGGCGCTCGCTTGCACAGGTGCGCGGGAGTGCCGGAAAGCGGCCGCCACGCATCCCTACCGATCAATCGCTTCTTAATTGATTCCATTTTCGCGGCATCGGCATTGGCCGCACGTAGGGAGCCTGCCCAAGGAGGCTGCACGTCGGAGCGGCTCTTTTCCAATTCAGAATCGTAGAGTGCTTTCGGCGTTTTAGGATATTGCCAACTGGGGATGGCTGGAATTAAGGACTGCATGCCTAACGCATCTCCGCCGGAATCAAACTCATCTTATAGCAAATTTCTTCTTCTCTTCATTTATTCCAATCCGTTCTATTTATTCAAATAAATAAAAAATATCTCTGCTCCGTTTAAGATTAATCAAACGCAAGCTATTCATTGATTCGCTGTGTCAATTGGTATGTTTACATGTTATAATAATCCTATTTTGTCCGCCTCCCTTTCTACTAATACGAAAAAGTCCTTTCCTTTCTTTCAACTCAACAACTTAAAAATATCAAAGCTCGGAAAAAGCCTCCGTCGCGTCAAATAAACAGAATTCCAGGAAAACAAACTCGAGCCACCCGTGAATTTCGCGATGCACTTCAACGTCCGTATCGGCGTGAAACGCTGACCAAAATAGCCGAATGCACAAAGCCAAAGCTGCCATTCATTATTAACCCTCAATCAGGCCTTTCCACGCTCGACGCCTCGCCGCTTCTTCTCCGTAAAACCCACTCGCTTTTTCAACAGCTTCTTCGAACGCTTTGCGAATTCAGGAGGTTTATTTTAGCCGCTGAAAATTACTGAATCAAATAACCAATCGATTATGCGCTTCTTAAAAATTATAAAAGAAATATTGCGCAGCTCTCACTTGATTCAAGGACGACTTCGTTTGCATTCGCCGTGAATAAAATATTACTTACGAATATTGCAGCAAGAATGCATATTGCAGTAACCTTTCGAATTTTAATATCACCTAAATAAAACAAAGCCTTCTGTTGAAGATGGATAGAATGCAGGAATAGCAGACTTGTTGAGACAGAGAGGCACAATTATGCATCCGTTTTTGTGTTTGTTTTCCTTCGAAAATCGAGTTCAAAGTCGGGTTATAAATGCAGAGACGCAGAAGCAGCTTAGGTTTTATGCACTCTTGCAGGTCTGGTACTGCGTTTTAAACGAAATCGACAGTCGGAGCGATATTTTTGCGAGAAAGAAGGTCAGCTCGAGTCGCTTCTCCTAAAATTTGGGTCACGGAAAGTCGCTTTAAGAGGACACTGGATATCATTGTCCGATTTGATTTTCCTCGCATTTGGAGGATAATTTTTGCCGAGGAGATTAAACTTGCCCCCGATCCGTCGGGTATAAATATAATGCAGCCGCCGTTATTACGTATTAACCTACTTGACGCTTAGAGCTTATTTTTGGGCGAGCAGATCGAAAAATATTGAATGTCCGTTTCTCTGTTGCAGGGCGACATATTCGGCGGACTGAACAGCGGCCTGCAGGACGGCCTGCTGTCGAGGGCGGAGGCGCTGGCGGCCGATCTCGGCAAGCACAACGGCGGCACGCCGATGCCGCTGAAGCACGACCCGGTCTCGGTCTACCATCACGGGGCCCACATGCCCAGCCCACATCCGAACAATCGGCCGCATCACCAGGTACAGACACACCTCTTTGTGAGTTCCAACTATTATACGCTATAACTCCTCCTACCAAGCCAATGACATCTGCGAGCTGAACAATTTTTCGATTGCGGGGAGAGAGGGCTCGGTGAACGGCGGGGGTTCGCAAGGAAGGCCCCTTTTTTCAAACCTTATTTCAGCTCTTGCTCTTTTTGCTGGATAATAAATCCTAAGAGAAATACACCGAATTAGATAACCCTTTTTATTCAATTCTATAACATTCGAAATAAATCATCGCTAAAGTTTTTGGTAGAATAATCAGTCGATAAAACTCTTCCGTCAACTCGAGCGATACAATTTTCTATGAAACTTTATCCGTCGCAAAACGTTTCCGGTAATAACCCCCTCGCAATTAAAGCCGAGGCTATTCGATCCATCTCGAGCAGATGAAACCTCGGTGCACTCGGTGGCAATAAAAACAACGTACACGCTCTGGCCTGATCAATCTCTCGAAAAACAAATCCACTGCCGATCGATCGCGAATCCATCAAATCGAGTCGAAAACAACGTCGAGCCTGGAAGTGCGCGAGAATCGGTGCATAGCCGCGGATATCGACCGGCTGAGGGACTACGCCGCTCGATATCGTCTGAGTATTGAGGGAATCGCGACTCTTTAATGTCAAACTCGAAGCGTAATTGGACTCTTGCTGGATTGATAAGTGGATGGGATTGTAGTGAGGTATTCGTGTTAATTTGACAGTTGGAGACGATTCGTCGATGAGGAGCGTCGTTTGGGAAAATCAATAATGCAGGTTTTTCAATTACGCAATTTTAATGACTTTTTTGGGGGGTTTGACAAAACATGTGTTTTAGAATTCAGTTTAGTAGCGTTGGAACAAATAAATGTAATCTTTGAGCAATATTTATTTTTTGCAAACTGGCACTAAAACAAGTCTTTGCAGAAATGAATAAAAAAAGTGTAGCGAAAGCGAGCCGGAATCACAATCTCCAGTCAGAGTTCCTCCTGCGTAAGGAGCAACGAAAATATTTGATCCGGTAATGGAATAACGTTCAAAGCTCCGCAGCATATGTACTCGACCGCCTCTGTATTAAGTGCCCGACTCGAGTGGAAGTAAGCCACCCCTCGACGTACCCGACTAATACGATGAACCGACTAGTCTATCTATCTTTTTGCGTCCCTCTCTTCTATTTTTCTTTTCCTTAGTCAGGATTCGCAGGATTTCTTCCTTTTTTTCTATCTTTCCCCGGATTGCCGGGCAATGTTTCGTTTTTGGCAAGCTTTTCGGGCCGTAAATTTCGAAGACGACGCTTTTCAAGCTGGAATGCATCGGTAAATACTTGAGCCGGTAGTTATTTTCTTGGCTTTCTTGAGTAAATGGCAAGATAAATCATGCAAGAGTTTTGCAGCTGTTGGGAAAAATAAATTTTCCAAGGAAACGGGCAAATTTCCCTTGCACCCCTCGATCGAGAACAGCAGCAGTCGGAATAAAAAAAGCGTCTCCTCTCGCGCACCGCAGCAAATTACTTACAAACGCTCGAACACACTTGCAGCGGGGGGTAGAACGACTCATCCGTCCCCTCGGTGGGCGCGACGACGCGTTGACCCTTTCGCGGCGAGTTCACAGATGGGCAGAGGTCGCGGCACGAATTCAATATACGCTTGTAACGAGGCTCGTATGTGAGCGGGCCGCAGCTAACCGTCAGAGTAATGATGAAATATCGCCGGCTTTATGAGCCTGTCTCGCTCTCATTCGTTTTCCACCTTGCGCTCCGTCGCTGCCATTTATTTCTCCTCCCCTCGAGTGGGAAGGGGAGCTCTGGAGCTTTTGTGTGTCCTTTCCCAAAGTGTCACTGGTTTCGAGAGGCTTGTTTTACCGATTCTTGCCTTCCGCGATGGATGGATCCGGGGGTAATGAATGGAACAGAGGTGTAATGAAGTAGCGATTCGATCCTTAGTGAAGATTAAGCGGAGGGGCCGCTGCTCTTATCATATGGAATTTCCCGATGGCTCTCGAGGTTTCTTAACTTTATTGGAAATATGCTTTGATTTATGCTTTAGATCGAGTGGTGGAAAGTCATGTCCACTGTGCTGATGACGAATCCTAATGCATTCTTGCAGTCCTTAGTAACTTTTAGTGCACGATTTCCGAGTTAAATGCATTTATATTGTTTTATAAGACTTGATTAAAGAATTGTCAATAACCAATAAAATTCCTAGATTTCTAAATAACGTAAAAATGAAACAAGATAACCCTAATCTTGGGCTTAAAATTCAAAGTTCAAAGTTGGAAGAATCAAGAGGGCTTAACCGATCTCCAAATAACGACAGCATATTTGTACGCAGCCACTTAATTGCATAAATAAAATGAAGCTCAAATTTGCTCGGCTCCCATGCCGATCCATTTTCTCATTAATATCTTATTCGGCCCCGCCGCGCGTCTTTCTCTCCCGGCTAACTTTCACTCCGGGGAATCGCGCGCGCGGCGTTACGTACGCATATATACTCAGCTCCCGACTCGCAATTCCCTGACACCGGGCTGGGAGGGGCGAGGGACTAAGGGCTGCTCCCCCCTCGAAAGCTGCCGAAACTTTGCGTGCATGATAGCGTCGCTCGTTGCCGATCATATCGGGAGAAGAGCATTCAGGAAGCGGCAATTCAATTCGGTGTTTTTCACGAGCGGCAGGTTGCTGCGCAGCTTTCTCGAATTAGTAAGGCTTGTTGTTTTACCATTCAAAAACTTGCCGTATTAAATAAGTCTACTTAATAAACTTCGGTGCAGGCGTTGTTTATTCAGACACTCGTCACGTTTTATTAATTAATTAGTCAAGTGCGATAACAGAACAGAAACAGATTTATTCTGCTTTGTTTCAAAGATTATAAATATAGCAAGTGATTTATTTAACTTTAAATAGTATCATGATGTACTTAAGTCTTTTGCATTGTTTCGATTGAGTCATAAAGTTGCTTGCATTCAATGATCAACGCATACAGATTATTTTTACAGATCTCGATCTCTTTGTAAACAATAATCTTATCGACTCATAAAATTATTATTTAAATTTATTTTTATATTTGATACGTAGATAATTCTCTTATCGAATGATTTATTATTTCTAAGTATAATTATCAATTATAATATTTTCCGATAATAATGATAATTATATATGTATATAATAGAAAAAAAATTGATATAGAAGTTTGTAATCACGCATAGAGTAACTTTTTACTTTCTGAACTTTCTTATAAATGTTTGTATCAAAGTCCGAATGTATATTCGGCCTATGAAAGTTCTTTCATTACTAAGGATATAGCAATTTTAATAAATATAATTTATTATTCAAAATATTATTTTCTTTTCAAGAATTATTTAATATATTATGTTGAAAGGAAAGAATTAAAGAAAAGTAAAGAATTCCAGAAAATAGTTGTTAAATATTTTAAATAACTTTGTACTGTTCTAGTTTGACCTAAAGTAGAACAGTGTAGCATTCTTTAAAATATTGCAGTTAGTTAATCAATCGTTATTAGTCTGTGAGTAACTGCAAAGACTCATTATTCCAATTTCGGTTATTTTTCACATAAAAAAATTGCTTAGCACTTTCAGAAATTCGACAGTAAAGCACCGTTTGTCCCCTATAAAAATATTAATTTTCACGAAGCCTGAGTGAAAACTGGTTCTCTATCCCAGACTTAATTTCAAACTTTTTGTGGACTCATTTTTCTTGCAAAAAAGTTTTCTAATAGTCTGGGAAAAAGTTTTCGCTGGGTGGCGAATACCGATAGCTGCTACTCCTATAGTAGCCTTTGCGAACAGACAATTTCGAGGTAGGTCTTCTGATTCACTTCAACAAATAAATAAAAATAAATAAAAATCTGGTGAATAGAAGCTTCTTTTCTGTCAGTTGCTTGGCGAATTAGTCGCAAAAAATGTACCAGCACTGTTAAAATTAATTGAAAATACAGTAATGAGTAACAATGATTTTTTCATTTGATAAAGTATTTGGATTAGGCTCCAATTCGATCATTCGGCAAGGGTACTTTTTGAAAAATCGAGGAAGAAGTTTAAAGTATGTTAAAGTCGTATTATGCCTTGATTAAGAGATTGAAATATTCGTTTTGAACATTTCTTTTTCAATTTTTTAATTATTTAATTTATAACTTGCTTTACCTGCACGTTACCATATATTCTTTAAATTTATTCTTCAACACGATTTTTGGACATGTGAACTTTTGATAAGGACTCATATTTATTCTTTTCTTTCGAAAGCAGGTATTATATCTTTAAAAGAAATATATCGCGAGCAATCTAAAATTCGTGAAAAGCTGTTTTTAATGTTAAGCTTTTCTTTCTTCTGTTGAGCTGTTGGGTCGTTAGATATTTATCAAGTATATAATCGGTAATTTGACAACAATTGATTCAATAATGCACGAGTTTAATATTTGCAGTTTAAGGAACGTTTATTTATTATAGTTGTTATATAATTCGACATAGGTTGCTTTACGCGCATAAGGATCGTAAAAATTTTAATTGTTTAGAATTTAGTACAACAGCTAATTGCAGAATCTAAAACACATGCCCCGAGACAGTATCGAAAATAAGCAGCTAACCACCTCCCCCCAGCAGACAGCGGCCTTCTCGGTGTCGAAAAGCGTCGTCTGAAAAAGCGTGACACCGTCGGGGCAAAGTGGCGCAGGTGCGCCAGCTGCCGCTCGGTGCATCGCGGAGCGGGGGACGGGGGACGGGGGGTGGGGAGCGAAAAAAGACGCGAGGGGAGCTCATAAATAATTTGCGAGGGGTCGGCACGCGCACCGCGTCCGTAATTACGGACGCGCGAGCCTCTATTTTTTTTTCTTGCGCGAGTCGCCCGCTTTTGTCGTTATTTTGCGGGAGCGTTTCCGGGGGGAGGGAGGCAGAGCGAGGGTGGCTTTTTCTTTTCGGAAGTGCTGACGGTTTCGCGAATCGGTTGGCCTTTTTTCCAGTGGAGTGAGCGCGGGCTGCTGATTCCAAGTTTCGGACCGGTTGGGCACTGCTTTTATTGTTCCATTTGTTTTTTAGTCAGGGACTCGGGTTTCTTTAACAATTCTCTTTCGTGCATTTTTACTTGGCTTACTTTAGACAGAAAAAAATGCTACTTTAAACAGTATATGGTTTTCTTTTTAATTGAGACAGATAAATAAAGTCAAATTGAGGAATTTAAAGTACTATTTTATAGTAATGGCTACAATATTAAATTGAAAACAAAGAGGGGTTGCAGCGATGCTAATTTAAAGTATAGTATAATAATAATATTTTCTGAAGAATATTAAAATTACAAAGTAACTTTTAGTTGATGGAACTCAGTAAAGTTAGAGTACATAAGGAGTGGCATGACGACTTGTAGAAAAAAATTCTTCTGATTCTTGCAAGTGGTCACATATTTATCATTTCTCAAGAATAATGTACGTAAACAATACTAACATACTACATCTAGCTCCTCGTCATTTAATAGCAAAACCATTTCAAACGTGGACTGATACCCTAATACTAAATTTTTCGCCCGGGCGCAAAACTCGCGATCTGAAGCTCGATCGAGCAACAAAGCAGCAGCCAATTAACAAGCCAGTCTCAAAAATCTCCATGACGCGCAGTCCAATAATAATCTGCCCTTGCGCCGCTCTCCTCTCCCGGAGGCAATTAGCCGCGTGCGGTTAAGTAGCCGATTTCGCTCTTACGCGCAGAAAGGGCCGCTCTCCGCGGGGAAGCCCCGACATTCGTGGGGCGGCAAAGAGCAATTCAATTATCGAGTCGAGCGGGGAATCGCTCCGCAAGCAGGATAAATAAGGCGAGAAGCTACCGCTCGAAAATGGAATTTTGATCGGAGCTTAATGATGCTTGTGCAAATTAAGCGCCTTTTTCGGATGCTCTGACGGGCTGGAGGTATTTTTCGGAGGCGCGGCTAGGTTTCACGATGATTAGTGGAATATTTCACGGAGCACCTTTTTAGTACGTGGATCCTCTGTCAGATTATCTGTGCTTAAAAAAATTAACAGCTAGACATTAGATAGATAAAGTAGCTTCTACTTTTTATCCATAATATTAAAAAGTCAGCATTTTCTAGATTCATGCGATTTTCGAGTATTTCTCGAAAACGGTGTCTTCGACCTCGACGTCTCGAATTACGAATTAACCTAGATTCTAGAAAAATGATGAATTTTTAATATCAGATTATCGAATGCGTCGAAGAAATATTTTCATTATTTATATGTCTCCTTTTAACTCTACTTTCTATTAGTGTAACGCGACTTTAATCCACTCTTATCAAACTACTCGTATATTTATTGTCAAGCTGAGCAGTGCAATAAATAATAGCAGCTTGACTTCTCCTTTCATTCTCCCTGCTGCGCAATTTCTCCGCTTCTCCGATTTAAAAAGAAAATTAATCTTACACCGAATTGACTTGCTGTCCAACCCCGCCGCTTCTCGGCATAATTCGATTTGCGCATTGCTCGAACAGCAGGGGACAGGGGATACATCGAAACCGAATGGAAAGAGATGGGAATCAGCCGCGTCACGCTCTTGCGCACACAACAACCGGCAACGCGCTCATTATCCATCGCTCTATTGACATTATTCATTATTTAACAACTTTCACCTCTGTTCATCCTGCTCGGTAATATTGCGCGACTCGAAGCAGGGAATTCATTTTAATCGGCAGTGTGCTTGCGGACGATCGCACACTCTGTGATTAGAGCAATTACGCGTATCGTATATCAGGTTTTTTGCGCCATTCCGAGGAGTCGCGTCTAAGCTGATGGGACTGTCTTTTTATTTCGGGGCTTACTGGAGATCGCGGACAGCGTGAAAACTTTATGAGCCGAGTTATTCTAGTGGTGGTGCTTGTTCAGCGTCTCGACAATTCATGCGAAAAGATACCATACGATAACGACGGATGGCCGTGATATTACTGCTTAAACTTTTTAACGTAGATAAAGTAAAGCGGAGATGAAAGTAAGTTAGAGCGTTAGGCGGTCCGCTGGAGTAAAGCCGAAATATTCGATCGACTAACGAAGCAGCGCAGATCGAAGCTTGTCAGCCCGAGCTCCCAACGACCCTCGCGCAAGTCCTCGTCGACTAAGGCCCTCCCCGGGCTTTCTGTTGCAGATGAGCCACCCGGGCATGGAGTCCCTGGACATGCTGGACCCGGCCAACTCGATGACGACCCTGACGCCGATGTCGGAGGGCGCGGGCGGCGGCGGCGGCGGCGGGGGCGGCGGCAACCCCGGGCACCACGGCGGCATCCACGGGCCCTCGGTCTACGGCGGCATGAACGGCATGATGGGCCACCACCACCACCACGGGCAGATCGGCGGCAGCGTGCCCCACCCCCACCACCACCCGGCGATGGCGGCCGCGGCGGCGACGGCGGCGGCGGCCGGGCTCCACCCCGACGCCGACACGGACCCCCGGGAGCTCGAGGCCTTCGCCGAGCGCTTCAAGCAGCGGCGCATCAAGCTCGGCGTGACGCAGGCCGACGTCGGCAAGGCCCTGGCGAACCTGAAGCTGCCCGGCGTCGGCGCCCTCTCCCAGTCGACGATCTGCCGCTTCGAGTCCCTGACCCTCTCGCACAACAACATGATCGCCCTGAAGCCGATCCTGCAGGCCTGGCTCGAGGAGGCCGAGGCCCAGGCGAAGAACAAGCGGAGGGACCCGGACGCCCCCTCGGTCCTGCCCGCCGGCGAGAAGAAGCGCAAGCGCACGAGCATCGCCGCCCCCGAGAAGCGCTCCCTCGAGGCGTACTTCGCGGTGCAGCCCCGGCCATCCGGCGAGAAAATCGCTGCGATAGCCGAGAAGCTGGACCTCAAGAAGAACGTCGTGAGGGTGTGGTTCTGCAACCAGCGCCAGAAGCAGAAGCGCATGAAGTTCGCGGCTCAGCATTGACCCGAGGCCGGCTTGTGACAGCAGAACTGACTGTACCAGCCGCCGAGCCTCGAACCCAAGCCGGAACCCCTCTCCGAGTACCAGGGCTGGCCCTGAATGCCCGGAGAGCTTCTGACCTGAGCCCGATTTACTCCCGATTGGCGAGGTCTGTCCTCGCGGAGGCGGGGGCTGCCGCTTCTGGTGGTGCACTGCTGGGAGCGGACGGGAATGCGAGGCATCCAGTTCTGCACGGCACCAGGAGGCAGCCCGGAGCCTTCGAGAAGCCAGACGCCGCCAAAGTCTCGCGACAATCGCGGTTCCAGTCAGGCGGCAGTTCGATCCGACGGCGGATCAAGTCAAGTAGCGGCTGTCACAGGCTCGTGTGCATTTTTCGATCCTCGCACTGAGGACTCTCCTTCGCGGCCTGTATTGCTCGATTAGCCTCTTTAGTTCCGCTATCGCCTTTCGAGAAAAATCTAGGCTCGCTTCGGATAATCGAATCGTCGATAAGTCGAGCTCGACGTCTGACGCCTTGCGACATAAATCAGCCTTGTCGTGGATTCTATCGATCCGGCGGGCTTTCCTTCTTTTTCCTTTTCAGTGGTCGATTAATAAACTTTGCTTCGCTAAATTCATTGATTTCTTTCTAACGATGTCAAATTCGCCGCAGCTGAGCTGAACTTTGAAAGGAAAGAGCCAGACTTTGCATCGATGCCTCGGCTTAGGGCTCGTCGACGTTCCGAGACAAAAAGCCGACTTTCCCGTCGAAAAAAAGGCACACGCGACCAGTAATTAAGCGACGACTCGGGGGCTCTACAACGTCTCCGAAAGCCGAGTCGGGAAGTTCGGGCCGCGGAATCGATCGCAGACCAAGCAGAGAGTGGAAGCTCCGAGCGGCGCGTGCGGCCGCATAGAAATAAATCTTCGCGGCGACTTTGCGCGATCGATCGATTTTATAAATAGAGCAAACGCGCACCGAGTGCACGGAGCTACTCATACACTCGTCCTTGGGCCGCAACGAGACGTTCTAGAGACTCTCGATCGATGAGTCAGTCATCCCTCGTTCCTCTTTCCGCCGCTGCTTCTTTTTTTTCATCGCGCGAGCCGCCGACTTGCGATTCTTTTCCTTTTTCGAGCGATTTTTCGACTCGGGCGATTGCGGCGCGTGGACGATGGACAAGGTTAATCGATTCCGGCTTTTTTCGGGACGTTGCTTGCGTGATGAGACTAATTGCATCTCGGCAGTGTTTATTAATTATTCGTGCGCCGCGGCGATTTCTTTTTTCGACAAATATCGAGCACGTGCTGTAACTCGAGACTTTGTTCAATTTTGCTGGAATTGTCGTTCGGCGAATCAAGTTTCTTCTGTCGTTGTTTCTTGAAATATGTTATTAACACTCTAGAAAAGCGGTATGCTTTTTAGTATTGTGTTTAGATTAGTTTTGAAAGCCTTGTTGCGACGTTTTCCGAGGAAGGTGAAAGAGCTGTGGTAACACTTTCGTTTTTTCCGATGACTTTTAATAGATAAAACGTTCAAGTGTCATCAATTGTAGGGTTCAACGATCCTGAGTAGTGAGCATTGCTAGAAAAATAAAGAGTTGCCACAGGGCTCAGCCTTTTTCTCACCGCTAAAAACTATGATTTTTGCATTGAAAAGAGGCAATATCGAGCAATACAAAACCGACGTCGATCGAGCCACCAAGATAGGCGTACAAACAAACAGTGCGAAACAAAGTGCGACGAGGTTGAAAGAGAAAAAAAACAATTTGGAAAGTACAACTCGAAACATAACTTATGTAGTGTAAAACCGTAAAACTATTGTTATTTGGGGTCTCCATGTACGCGGCGACTCTGGGAAAGTGATATTAATCCTAATTGACTACGGACGTGTGTGCGGTACGGAGCTAATCTTCGTTCGAGTATTGCGCGCGTTGATAGTAGAAAAAAAAGTGCGAGAGAGAGGGAGAGAAAGCTATTGTAATAACGAGCGAATCCAAGACACGACGGAGGAACTGTAGCGGAGAGAAAAAAAAGTAAGATAAACGCAACGAGTTTTAAGGAATATAATAAACACATACACATAGACAGATGGTGGGAAAAAGTGAGTTTCACACACTAGTAGTGATATTGGACAATCAGTGAACAAGACTGTATCATATCATTAAAAAAAAATAAAACGAAGCAATACCCCTAGAATTATTGTCGATATGCTAAACGAAGAATGCGAACTGCGAATTGGCTTTTTCCCAGTGATCTCAAGAGTAACGGATAGAAGAAAAAAGCACGCCTACTTCGATCATCTCATCGACAGTTCGAAGCGAGCGGGGCGTATTTATTATTATTATTACTATTGCGCAAGCAGGAGAAGGAAAAACGGCGCGCGAGTTCGATTATAAAGACGACTACGATTCCGTTTGCCCACAGGAGACACAGACACTTTTTCCACGATTTTTCTCGATGTGCATAAAAAACCCTTTGTACGAATGTAATGATATACTATAAGAGGAGCCGTGAAAAGAGAGAGAGAGAGAGAAAACGACAAAATAATTATTTCCCCTCGTCATGCAACGATATAATTGCGCCGCCGGCAAAAGTCGGCACGAAAATAACGATTATTATTATTATATATATGTATATGTATATTACGCAGTTTTAATCAGCGCTCGTCGTTTATACTCGACACTCGGACGCGTCTTTTTTTCCTCGAATTAAAAGAGGGAGCGAGGCGAGTTTCTTTTTTTCTGGGGCGCGAGACAGTCGGTGATGTTGGTATGATGGGGAATCGGCGCGACAGATTATTATTATTATTATACAGAAAAATAAAGGTAAAATGAGACAAGCAATCCGATCGTGAGAAATAAAAAATGATGTACATAATGTAGAGTCTAAGTATTTTCTAGGAGCCCGGGGAGCTGAAAGTGCAGGAGGGCAAGATAATGACCGCGTTATGTAGTCTAATTTCGAGCGTCCGGTCGTGTACATTTAGGTAGTCAAAAAGGATAAACGTGGAGGTTATTATGGCGGGAAACTTGAGGAAATTATTAGTGCAATATAGTCATTAGATGCGTCTCTTGAACGTTTGGCTTTGGGTACTTGGAAAAAATTGAAAAACTTATTTAAAACATTTGCTTTACCAATAAGAGGCTTTTAGGGAGTCCTAGCAAGAAACGACAACTTGAAAAATTTTTCAGAGTTTTCTATAAAAGCTTGTGAAAGTATTTCAGCTAACTAACAATTCCAATCCACAAACTGAATAAATGAATGGAAAAAATTATTGGGTCTATGGGGGTTTTATAAGGGGTCTAAGACGTAACCTTCGTTTATTACCCCTTTATGTTCAGAATTTCTGTTATTTCCTTTAAAAGTATAATCAGCCAAGGTTTCTAAAGCTTCGAAATATTAAAATTTGTGGTTTTTCAATTTTTCCACCGCCTGGAGCAAATAGAGTCTCGAGAGGATCTCGTTCTTGCGCTACTCGAAAGTCCTTTGATGTTTGGCGTTGATCCTTCGAGCGTTGAACGAACATTCGACAGTTTTCGCAAATACTGTCACGGACTTTTTGGTAAATTCGAGAACGAGAGAAAAAGTTGTATAAAGGATTTTTGTTGTACCGTGAGCGTAAACGTTTCTTTCTGAAAACGAAGAAAAAAATATTATCGATTATTAATAAATTGCATGCTTGTTGAAACTTGCGCAGTTTGAATTTTATAAATTATACCTATGAATTATTAGAGGACGATCTAGAGAGGGAGAGAGTCGACAGTTGAAGGATTGAATCGACATTTTTTTTGACTAGAGGATCAACTTTTCGTCGAATGATTTTTTATGGTAATCCGCGGTATTGAAGACATTATTAAATCCGTCAGTCCACTAAATATTTCACTGGTAGAATCGTGTACAATTGAGATTGCGGCGTATCCACGCGGGGAATAATATTTCCTTGAAAAATGACAATGTCCGATACAGTCGCTGCAAAGCCAACCGACAAAACTCTCCAAAATTGAGCATCCAGAGAATGTATAAGAACTTACTCAGCGAGATAGTGTTCTCCGCGCGGAGAAATGACGAGTAATTCTGTAGGTATCTAAGACAGGGTAACAAGTCATTATCACCATAATGCTTCTAATAATACCTTCATTATTGCATACACGCATAAGCAGTCTTAATACGCGCAGCAGAAAAATTACTTTGAAAGAATCGCTAAGCATTTTCGACGAATCCTCTAAAGCTCTATTTATTGCTTGACCAATTTTCTTCTAGCTATTATTCGGTGTAGCGTGTAAACCTTTTAATTTTCTCTCTGAACGTCACTCAGCTGCCGTACGACTTACTCGAATAGGTTCAATGCCCTTATTTCCTTGCTTTACTTTGACGCTCGAGAATACGCGACTAAATTGCCACTTGATCTCCGTTAGACCTATTCGAGTGATGATGCTGAATCTGAGGCGGCATTTAACGAAACTACAAAGCAACGAGCGAGCTCCGGTATTAAGGGCTCAAAGTATTAAGCGTTGACTTTGCGCAAAAGAGAAAAGATCGGAGAGAGAATTGTGTACAAAGTTTTAGAACGACGAAGAACCTTGAAGATGAAGGGAGCTAAGCATCTGTATTTAACTGCTAAGTTAAGTCTCCGCGCGATATTCAGTTTGTAATTGAAGAGACATTGAATAATAATAAAAAAAATCAATTACGAGAAGCCAAAATGAATTGTTATGCGTTACGGGTCTTACTCGTAAATCCATCGAGAGCACTTGACATTTTTATTTAAACTTTCCCAAAGAAGATCTAGTCAGTTATTCGCGTCTAGTGTTTGTAACGACAGGTATATAGGAAAACTACGGATTCGTTATTTTTGTGTCTCGGTAAAAAAATTCTGCATATTTCATAATCGACGAAGGAATGAAGCTTTCGAGCCCGACGCTCAGGCGGGTCCCCGTTAAAGCTAAGCTTTCTCCAAGAAATGTAAATATAAATGTTATTTTGAATAAGCGAGCAAGATACTTGAGCCGTTTTTGCTACATTTCCTATAGTAGAAGGAAAGAACAGGAGGTAGGGGAGGCGTTCAGAATAACACTTATAAGGCTTTGGCACAAAGGAGAGATGGATCATTGCATTCCTTTCGCTCGAGGCAGAAGTGACGTAATCTAATTGTAAAGGAACGAATCGTGCGTGCGATTAGCGAGTAAGATTCCACCTTTTTAAGCGACATAAGAGTGTAATGAAGACATATCATAAATGAAATAAAGAAAAAAATATTAGTTGAATTGCCTGAAAACAGCGTAGAAATTTAAATATAAATATTATACATATATTGCGACGAATAAAAGAAAAAAGCGAGCTGCGCGCAATCTCGAGTCGAGGCCTGGGCAATTTTTCGATCTCAGTTGCGCCGCCCGCCACTTTTTCTCTTTCTCCGCGCGGTGTAAGCATAGTTGGGAGAGAAGGAGGATTTTGCGACTCGAGTTTGCGCGCCGATCGCGAAAAGAGAATTATATATGATAGGGCGGCGATCGAGCAACGAAGCGCTCATCCATTATTGTACATATCATGTGCCATAACTCATTTTCCATACTTCGTGTCCAACTTTGTTCCAAGTACCTACTCAACTATAAATACTATAATATAATAAAATAAATCTCGATGTTATTGATAAACACGTTTTCTCCGTTCTTTCGTACCTTATCATCCTTTACTTTCTACCTTTTACTTGGTTAACATTTTATTTCCTTTTTCCTTTTTCGTTCGGATAAGCTTGCTTGTTAACAAAGCTGCTTTTTCTAATGCTTCGAGGAATATCTTTAGTTTCTTTTCATTTATGAATAATTCATCAGTAATATCGGTCTGACGAAAATATAATTAGAAACTAGAAGCTTGAGCGACTAATTTTATGCAGAGTACATCGGTTTAATTATTTAAATTGTGCTGGAAAAAATCCTTTTTTATAGAGCAGAAAATGGATCTTAACGTTTTTATAGCCGTCAGTATAAAAATTGGATTACCGTGCAAAAATACAAAGTCTGGATTTCAATTAATAAAAATTAAATTAGCATTTTCCCGCGAAACTGGTGAGATTGGTTTGGCCACTTAAATAAATTAAAATTTTAATCAATTAAACCGTCTGAAAGAGGCTTCTTACCGCCGGCGAAATAAAATAGTTGAAAATTCCCGGCAGCCGTCGGTCTAAACAAAAGCTTCTAGAACCCGGCGTTAGAAATTTATGAATGCAGGTATAATTATCGTTTACGGAACGAAAATACTTTAAGACCGATGAAGAATGCAGAAGGAGCGACGTGTCGTCTAGTGAGCACATATTTAATAGAATCAAAAATTCATCGGATAGATCTATTGTAATCGACAGACATGCTCGCTCTTTAAAATGCAGACGGCTTTTCTTAAAATTTGATCATATCGGAAAATCTGTTTTATGCGTTATTCATATCGCTCTTGTATTTTTACAATTATTTTTTTTATCGGCTTTCAGTCTCGGTCACCGGCGGCTTTATTCCTGGCTGTTTTCTCGTTATTATTTGCAGTTTACTAATGTCTTTCCTATGTTTAGTAGACTGAGTTGAATAATAAAGAAGAGAATCCGCGTTTGCGGCGCAATTTAGCGTCTATCGCTTTTGTATTTCAAAATCGAATGCAGTTAATTCTTTAGCTACTGCCATCTCATTAAAAGCTGAGCGAACGAAGTTTTAATTGGTGAACCGAGAATTAAAATCCATTTCGTCGCTCATTCCTGAATGGTTTAGTCCGAGCAGCATGAAATAAAATTAGCTATTACTTTGTCAACCGAACGACTCTCTTGTCTTAACCTTATATAAAAGCAAAAAAAGCCAAAAGTCGAAAAGGCGTCAAAGCCACAGGACGTGATGCATAAAACATGAATCTAATCAATCCCCCGAACAATGCAACGTTCCAAGCCAAGAACCAGCGCCAAAAGGAAATTTCATCCAATCCGCCGCAAGAAACACAAGCCCGCAGCTAATAAGCGTCGCTGCGTGTACATATAATCAACAGCCTCTGCGACTGCGTCGCTCGATCGAGATTCCTGATTGAAAAAAGCCGCTTCTCGCGACACACATGCACTGAGAGAGGGCAGGCGAGCGTCGGTTAATTGGCGCAGCGGGTAAACAAATGTGCGCGCAGAGCAGAGGGCCTGTTTGCAAAGCGCGAGCGAGATTCAGCGTTCGATAGTTGAGCACACACAGCCGAGCCCCGGACGTTTGCTGGAGCTCTCTCTCTCTCGCTAGAACAGCCCCCGCGTAAGCTAGAGCTAATAGTGATCTAAAGGTGCGCTGTGCCATTTTTGCCCGTTTTATAGGACTCTGCCGGTGGAACGATTTCATTAATTTTGCTTGGGAAGCTTGAATGAATTCATTTCCAACGACACCGGGGTACTTGAAAATTTCAAAATTATTCCAATTAAAATGACACTCAAGACAGAAACAGTCGCCTATCAGACTGCACACAATCCCTCCCTAATCAGTAATCTCCTTGACAGAGCAGCAACAATGGCCGCGTCTCAAGCAAAACAAAAGCAGAAAGAAAAACGAACCGGTCGCTCCTTGGCTCGTTAGCCCGGCACCGCTCAACATGTGGCGAGCGCTCGCCGCCTTGGGCGCAAGTGCCGGCTGGCTTTTGTGTTGCAAATCGTGTTTACACTATCGTTACCACTTAGAGCGCGCTCGTTTCGGCGCCAATAGCCCGAGGACACTCCTCGCTTCGGCGCTGCGCGATTGCTTTGATTTTCGAGCATATAATCGTGCCCGCTCAAGGGGATTTCTTTTTAAGAGGGCTTTCTTTTGCAGACTGCTGACGGGGGGAGGCTCGCCGGGCTTGGGAGAGATGTGGGATTTCGTTTGATTTCGTTGCGACGGCATTAGTTGAGTTTTAATGCGGCCATTTCGTTGCGATTCCGTGAGACAGGTTGACGAATAAAGGCGGTTAGTTTTCGAGTCAAGCGCTTCTTTTCTTTAAGATGTACTTTTAGAAATTTTTTAATTAAAAAGAACAATTTTTGAAAAGATGTAGAGCATTTTAAAATATTTTATTACACGCAGAATTTATAAGAAAAAGTTTATCTTCGCAATTCGTAACAATAAAGATGGCTGGCAGACTTTCATTCATTCATACTCAATAATTCACACAGCCTTGTAATAAAAGCGTTTCCTCCGAAACGCACGCACAATAATACCCTCTTCCAGCGTGTTTACGTATTCTGCATGAATTACTCCCCGACAGTTCCTGGAAAAGCGTAAAACTACATCCCCCATCCACTCGGCAAAAACAGCAGCAGCCGTTATTACTTCGTTCCCAAAAGGCAGGCAGCACTGCGGATCCCAAAATTCAATTCCATCCCAGCTAGCATTCGAACAACGACAGCGGCAGCGGCAGCAACAACTAAAGCATAAAAACAGCGAATCCAACGGCGCGCTGAGAAACGTCCTCCAGAAAGCTGCAGCCGCATAAATATTGCAGCTCGCTCGAGCGATAAATCAATATTTCATCTTCGCACATATACATGTATATAGGCGGCTGCAAAAAAAAGGCCGACTCGAAACGCGAGCGAAGCGTTCGCCAAGTGTAAAAGTCGCGGCGGATGTGACACGCGAATAGGAAAGGCAAGGAAGGAAGGAAGAGATGCCGACGCCGTGGGGACCAAGAGAACGACGCCTTGAATTATACATGAAACGGAACACAATCGTCCTGCGCCTTTCCGCTCCTCCGCTTTTCCGCGACGCAGGAGCGAGAGAGAAGCTTTTTTCGAGAGAGACGGGAGAGGCTTCCTTTTCGAGAGCAGCTGAGAGATATGGATAAAAGATCGCTAATGAGCGGAAGGAGACGTTCTGGGATGATTTAGGATGCTGATTTTTGTCAAGAGGCTGCAATTGCTGGCAGTTTGAAGTATTTGAAATGCTGTAGACCCGAAGAAAGGGATGTGGAAGTATTTTTGATAAAAGAAGGCTGAGAGTATAATGACGCCATTTCAGTCATAATATTTTCACGTGCACGCGGTGACGTAAATCTAATCAGATTTAAAAGACTTACAATGCATTATAACGTCATAAATAGACATCGAAAAGGTTATTAAAAAGTTTAGCATACACCGCATCAGACAATTTACATAAATTTTTATTACATCGACAAGTTGGCCTTAAAATAGTTTGCACTGTCCGCATTCGAACCGAACAGGGAGTTGTCGTGTTTACCGGTTGCGGTATAACTCACTGACCGCTTCGATTAATAAAAAAATGATCGAGTCAACGATGACGGATGAAGTTTCCAGCGTCGCGCAACTACGCATTACGCCGCTCGGCGATTTTCCTCCCTCCTACCGGCGGTGAAAAGACGCGGGAGAAAAAAAGAAGGGTTCGCGTATCGTGCGCATAAATATAAAGTACGAGCTCCTGTCCGCGTTCAATTGAGTGCAATGGCACGTCGAGTACCCTACTTAACCCTCGAAGTGTTGATGCTACGTGTGACTCTTATGAGATTTTTACACTGATTCGAATCTGCCCGCTTTGGATAGATTTTCAAAGCTGATGCGGCTCATGGTTTGCGGGAAGAATTCAGCGTTAAATTAAGATGCTCTTTTTAGGAAAAACCAACTAAAACATTCATCACGTATTGTACAAATAAATATTTCTGATTGTTTTTTTCAAATTTTAAGTATTATTTACTGTTGCATAAAATAATAAAATGATGCTTTAGAAGACAAGAATTTACATATTAAAGTAACCGGTAAAATTATGGCTTATTTTCTATTTCGCCGATGCTTCTATAAATATATTTGGAGTAATTACATCATGACATACTTAAAGTAGAATATTGATAAGATAAGCCTTTCTAAGCCTTCTCCGTGCAAAGAAATATTCAATACAATGTTATAACTTATTGAGGATTAAATGGCCGCTTATAGTCTTACATTGATTGCTAACGTTTTCTTTCGCTAAAAAAATTCTACAATGTTTCATGCGTCAATACCCAGTAGTAATTTTTATCACGAAATATATACCAGCTCATTGTTAAATACAAAAAATAATTTTTCATTCGGCTTTGAAAAGTAAGTAAAATCAGTAAAATATGTGAGCAATGCGAAGCAGCAACTTGAGATCCACCGTCGACTCTGCCAGAATCAGCTCGGAATCAGCAGCTGCTGCACAATAAAAAGCCAACTAACGAAGCAATAAACCAAAGTAGCATTCCTCTCGACACCTTAATCCCGGCCCCCCAACATTCCCCAGCCTCGAAAAAAGAAGCCCCGAGTTTAAGAGCCCGCCGAAACGACGGCGGCCGCCCGCTTTATTTCCCGCCCCGTCGTCTTAATAGAAAAATTATGAACTTTTTTCATCGTCGCCGGAGGGCACTTGGCGCCGCGCGTTTTGTCGCCTAATTATGAAAGATCGCGCCGAGGAGCGAGGAGCGAGCCGCGAGGCTTTTAACCTGCCGGCGCTCGGGCTTAATTAAAAACGAAGGATTGTTTTTAATTTTCAACTGGGGCCAAGTGCCAAGGAGATTGGGATTCGAGCGGTAGCGAGTCTTTCCGTGATTGTTGGATTAAATATTCAGGGGATGGAGGCGTTGCCAAAGCTTCTTTTCAGGCTCGAGGAGATATTTTTCTGTGTTTGGTCGTTTTTTACAGAATTTTTGACATTCTTGGAAATGGAAGAATTGACGAGCGGCGCTTTTTACATATCGCTTTCCAATTTTTCAATTTTTCTTCCTGATTTCTCCATTGAAAGTCAAGCCATTCTTATTATACCATTTTTCATCCACTGACTCTTTATATCTTCATAAGATTTCAAGCTGCTTTCACATTATTCTTGGCAAACCTGTAATGAAAGAAACTTGTTACATCAAAACGAACGTCATCAATAGTCCGAGTAAAACCCGGCACTTTCCCCTCTTCCTTGAAAAAGCACACTTATCGTTGTTTATCCAAAAACTCTATCCAGACGCTTATGCATATCTCATCGGACAAACCGCGAATCCGCA
>JAWWEM010000054.1:13791624-13856962 GCA_035582935.1 Ormyrus thymus | reverse complement strand
GCAGAAAGAAAAGCAGGTGAAATGCTTGTGTCCTTCGGAAAAAAGTTGTTTTTTCTAGGATTCGCCGAGTGAGATGGTTTATTGAGTGGGAGCAGTTTAGGGATGGTGAGGTAGGTTTCGGTAGGTTTGTATATATATGAATATATCATTGGCTTTTGAAATAGGCTTTAAAGGGACGTGAAAGATTGAAAGATTGAAGGATTATGTAAACGTTATAGTTGAGTGACGTTTAAACTTAAGAATATTTTCAAGTTAATTATTAAATTTTATTGCAAAGTTTACAATCAAATGAATGCATATGTAAATAAGAAAATTCGAAAGGCGAGAACCATCGCACGAAAGCCATCGCACAATAAACACGTATCAAAGCGAGGAGCATGGCAAAACAGCTCGAATGGAGAGGGCGAATGATGGAGTGTCCGTATTCTTATGCAAGATACTGTCACTGACCAACTCACGGACTCGTGAATTATTCAGCCTCGGAACTTTTCTACGGGATAGTTCCGCTCGAGCTTTCTTCGTTCCACCTTCTTTTTTTCCTCTCTCTGTCGCCTCCATCTTCCTCTTTGTTTTCGTCGGCGAGATGTCCGCCAGACGGGGAAAAATATTATCATCGATTCGCCGTCATTGATTATTGTCATTTCCCGCGCGGAGCCGCTCGTTTGTGTAGCGAAATATGCTATTTGTTGAGCATTCGTATTGTTCTTTTATCCCGGGAATTACGCTCTTCTGTGCGAAGCTTGGCTTTCCTATCATTTGGAATGCATTTTTTATGCAGGATTGCTCTCTTTTGCATGCCGCTTTTTGTCTTCTGGAAAGGTTTTTCTAAAAGAAACATATTTTCGTGTAGTAGTCTGCTGCGATGAAGAAAATAGTGCATAAACAAGTGAATAATTTATTATGAAAATTCTAATAGAATGTTAAAATTGAGTTTGTTAAATATTGTTATTACTTATTGACAGTTTTAATGTGTAGTTGGATTGCACAAAGTGTGATTAGATTAGCAGATTGAAAGATTCAAAAAGCAATGACACTAAATCGATATGTTTTATCACTCGTCGGTGTGTAATATTAATAAAATTGAATGTTAATTATTCAGGACAATTCGTGTATAGACACATCAGTGCATACGACTTACTGAAATCGTCCAAGTTCACCGAATTTTGAAGCGCAGTGTATAATTAGTTCAAAGCATAATGTATCGATATTCGTGCACCCTTTTTGCTATCTAAATTTTAGCAGAATTAATCTAATAACTTAATGAATATTTACTTGAAATACAAGACTTGATTTATTTTCCGTCATTTAAAAATGTTGCTATTTAAAAGTGCGTTTCTCGAAAAAGCGGTAGAGAAAATAATTAGTCCGCCTCGCCTCAGCGAGCTCTTCCACCGCTGTGCGAAATCCGGCAAATCTTGCAGAAGTCGGCGTCTTCGCTAATCGTCCCTTGGCAGCAGCGGCCAAAGGGCTCGAGCTTTCCCGCGATAAAAACAAAAGCTTGTCTCCGCTAATCAAGGCACCTCGCCGCGACTTAATCCGAGCTTAGCTTCGGCAGACTTAAATATTCCTTGTAAACTTTCGCGGCTAAGGTCGGGAGGATTACCGACTGGGCGGCTCTCCGCCAAGACGAAGGGCGCTAATGTTGGCCGGAACAAAACTCCGGGCGGAGGGGAGGTACGACTTAAGCAGTACTTAAGGTAATCGGCGAATTACGGTTGCACGTGTTTTTGGAATTATGCCATCTAGTATGCAGAGTAAAGGGCTTCGAATGCGCATAAAATTTTTAGGGCTCTTGCGAGGATTGCATGTGGTGGCTTTGCTTTGCCGAGGGGGAGGAGTTGTTGATTTGGACGATTTTTCAATCGAAACGCTTAAAAGAGTACTCAAGTTGTAAAGCCTCGATTTACCTAAACTATATTTATTTATTTGAAAAGAATTTTTTAAAAAGCAAAGGAAATTACTTGTTACATACGTAATAAAAAATTGTAATTAATTGCTGAATTGCTCGAAGCCTTGAATATCATTCAGTGGGCATCGGAGTCTCCCATCGTCGCTCACGAGACGGCAGAGGAGCGCGGCTCCTCAAAGAAAGAAAAGCGCGCAAACGAGGAAGGTAGCAGCGAACATGTAAAAGCGCCGGAGAAAAAGAGCACACAAAAGACGGCTCTCGCAAGGAGAATCGCCTCGTAATTAGTAGCGGCGATCCGGACAATGCGGATACGTGGGGCCGAGGGACACGTCGTGCGGTGCACCCCAGACTCCCGTTGTGTTGACGTCCGGGACGCTCTGCCGGAGAAAAATTAACGCCGATAGGACGACGACTGCTGGGAGAGAGGAGAGCTGGATTTTCGAAAGGGCTAAGATTTCCTTTATTTTCTTTTATATACTACTTGGAAGTATTAGCAGTTTAAATGAATTGTCAGAATTCATCTTACTGCTTCTAAAGCCGCGGAAGATCTACGAAATCCAATGCACTATAAATCCGTTAAAATAAAGGAATTTATAGAGAATTTGACTTTGAAGATTAAATTTCCTCCTTCCTGAACGATAAATCAGCTTTTCCATTAATTCTCGAACGAAAATAATTTCCAAAAAATCGAGCGACGAATCCAGCGAGCCGCTTGAAAAAAGAGAATTGCTGCTCCCCGGGAAAAGAATCAGCCGAACACAGTACACGAAGAGACAGAAGCGAGAGAGAGAGCTATTCCTCGTGAAGTGTGTATGTTTTGAGAGCGGTATTATATCGAGCATAAAGAGCGGCCTTGTCCCCGGGGGGGTGAAGGCTCGCCGGTGTGCGTGCGTCGGCCCCATCGCGTCGACCCCTCCGCAGCGTTCGGGGGAATTGCCCCCTCTCCCGTCGCTTCCTTTTTGCCATAAGCTCGCGAGCAGGTTGATAATCTGCGCATAATACAAAAACTCCTCGAGCCCCATTCTTCTCTAAACCACTTGGAATCGCTCGCGCCCCTTCCGCTAAGAGGGTAACGAACGCCCACCTCGTGGACGAGGGCCAAAGCAACCCCATCGAAAAGCATCCCGGCCGTTATCTGATTAACGCTCCACGCTTTTTAGCATCAGGCTGGCTTCGGGGCGACCTCAGCTTTGGCAAGGCGGTGGAGCCTTATTTTTGCTGGAACTCGTCCACAATGAATTATACTTGTTAAGAAATTTATACATCTCGATAAAAGTGAAAAATGTCTTGCTGACGTTGCATTCGTTTGAGAAATATAATTATTTCTTATTTACAATAGTTAAATTGATCGATAATCTTTTTATACGTCAGTACTGATTAACTGATAAAATCTTAAATTACGGTTAAATATTGATCTACTAATCATTTACGAGGGAAATCACTTTTGTTATTTTATCGAATAGGAAAATGGTTAAATTGTCATTAGAAGTAAGTAAATATAATATAACTTGATAAGAATTGACCGGTCAAAATTAAAATACTGTTTATTTTAATTTCTGAATACTCAAATGGCAACGCGAGAGGTCTGACAGCTGTAAAAAGTGTGGCCTGCGAAAAATAAAACAATATATCATTTCTGATCAAACAAACTGAAAATTACAAATTTTTTAATTTTGATTTAATATGGATTAAATTGTTGGTATTTTACGTGATGATTTAAAAAGTAGGTTGAACATTAAATGAATATTTTTCAGTACCCTAGAACCTTAATTGCAGCTTAAACCCGTTGAAATTTGTCTCCTTCTTCATTACTCAACTCCACATAGTACTACCTGTTCAATAACAGATTTTCACGGGTGAAGCCATTCCAGTCACCCCTCGCATGTATATTTGACACGCACGTGTTATTATTTGTCTCTTTATCTGTCTATCTCTCCATCTCGATCGCACTCGAATTTCGGCGTCGAATGCATCAGCTTACGCCCTCGATTCGAGTGGGGCTCGTAAACGGTAATGCAAAGATACGAGAAGCGAGAACTGAGAATGAATAAGAGAGCAGGCGGCTCTCTCTCTCTCTCTCTCTCGGTCGTGACGGTACTTACATTACAATCAAAAGGAGGATTAAATTCACGGCCTGGGAAATTTTAAAGTGAAAAGGGGCGCCGCTCGACAAAAATTATAGCCTGGTTTCGAAGGGAAACCATTATTCCGCGAAATTGCAGCTTGCGCCGTTTATTGAACGAGCGATTTCAGCGAGTAGGATAACGAATATAGCGTTGATGTGGAAATTGCGCTCGGTTGAAAATTTTATTATTGACGCTTTCAAAATAAAAGCTGGGAAATTGGTCAGATTTTAGCAGGCTGTAGCCAGAAAGGCATTTATTTTAATATTTTATTTTATTTTAATATTGCAACGTAATAATTTTCAAGCGGTAGTAAATAAACGATAAGCTTAAGCTTTGATTATATTAATACAATCAGAGGAGTTGTGACGATAAAGTAAATTAAAAGACATCCGCCAATGATTCGGATCGGTTATAATCGCAGAATAATCGCACCTCGCAGCCCTAATCTGAGAGAGGCAACGTGAAAAATATCGTCGATCGAAGCCCACTGCAAATCCAGTCCCTCGCTCCGGCAAAGAAGCGGCTAGATTTGACAGTAAACGGGCGGAGAGAGAGACTGTCATTTACACGTCCTGCCGAGAAAAAGAGAGAAATCGGCACTTTGACCGCAGGGCCGGCCGCGACTTGGGTCTCGTGTCACCTGGACGACCAGTCGATTGCTTATAAAATTCTGAGCAGTCGCTCGGCTGTATTGGTCAAAGCCTGACCCGACTGCCTGCTCAAAGATTAACGCGCCCGGCCGAGGGAAGGCGTCTAAGCGCGAGTTTCTTTTTCCGGCGTTGACGTGCCATTAGGAAGTCGGCCTTTTTTTCCACCGCCGATCGCAAAGAGACAGGCTGCTGCTGCTGCTGCTGCTGCTGAGCTGAATTGACTTTGACCAACTTTTCTGCCGCCGCCGCGGTTTTCTTTCGACTGATATGCTTGCGGTTAAGACGGGATTGGGTTAGGAGGTGATGCAGGGCTTAATTATTTGTGGAGGGAACTTTCGCGCTTTCTTTTGGGTTTAACCGAAGGTTACAGATTATAAATATTGAATTCAAGATTGGGTTAATAGTCAGCTTTTTAATTGAAAAATAAGCTCGTCAAGAGCGCTGCTTTAAAAACTAAGATTTTTTCAATGCTTTTCATTCCCTCTTTTCCGTATCTTTTTTGTCCAATGGAGCGTCTTGAAGCGTCTTTGGGGTTCTTATGAGAAGAGTGTGTTTGTGTTTATCTTGCTAAACGTCCGTATACGGCGTCCAGTTTGCTTTTTTACACTCCCTTCCACTTGTTGTGTTTAATCTGACATGACTTTGCAGACGTACGTGCGAATCAGTTATCCTGTTTTTGCATTTGCTTTTTGGCTAATCTAACGAGTATTTTAACGCAATAAACCTAATAAATCGCTTCTAATTAATTTAAAAAATGCAGATGAGTATATTTAGAATCTCGAAATATTAAAGCTAATAAATCATGACGGAATCGATTCCTATCATGTAAAAAACCTGCTCGACAAAAAAATTAGACGCGACAGATTTTTTCCACTGGAATATCTTTTTGAAAGAATAAATCCGCTCGCGCTGCAGACTGAATTTCGACCGAGATACGGGAAATGCGCGTAATCGCCTTAATATCCGCTAATGACCGCAGCGAGAGAGAGACCGATGATAGAGCTGAGGCTTAATGCGAGTGCATTTTCATTTTCGCGCTAATATGATGCACGAGTGCATCAGCTGGATAATGCAGGCTAAATTCGTTGTTAAGAGGGAGGCTCTTGGCTTAAAATCGACGCGCGAATGGCGGGGAGGTAAATTCAACTGCCGGCTGGTCGCGGGAATGGAAGATCAGACGGAAAGCGGGAAACTGACTCTTTTCTGAGAGAATGAACAGTTTAGCAGAGTTTAGAATTAGTTTCCGGGATGAGATTTGAAAAGGAAGGACAATGGAAATTGGTTAATTTTAAATGCGCTTCTGCAGGAGAGAATGAAATATGAGTTCTGCTTGGAAACGGGAAAAGAGTGGCAAGTGTTGTGGCTGAATTATCCCGGCTAAGAGAATTAGAGGACAAGGAATGATTTGCCGTGTTATAGAGTTTGTATTTTCTTACTATATTGCAAAGCCAAATGAATACGATAAACTCCAATTGTAGAGATTACAGTTGCAAGCACGAGTAGCAAAAATATATTTTCAGCAAGGTTACGGATAGAATAAGTTAACATTTTTTGAAACGTCGTTTTAAATTAGTACTTCATCATGGTGCAATGTTGAAATTATACCAACAACAATAATAGAAGAAGAGTGACACCATTTGACGCATCTTAATTAGGTAGATTACGGACAGCTCGACGTTGATGGCTTTCGTGCCGCTGTAACGACGTGCGTTCGCGTATCTCATGTCTAATTCCAAGCTATTTGTGCAAGCCTGAATTTCCACGTTGTAGTCAGAACTAAAAGTGTATTATTCCACGATTCCTAATTTTAGCAAAACTTCTGCGTCAGGTTCCGATCTTGTTGCTTTTTGCTTTTTGCTAATTGGTAGAAAGGAACTTCCAATACAAATTCCGATAAAAATCCTAATATCCTCGCATCACTCAAAAGCAGTAGCCGCTAAAAAATGCATATTCCTCGGATCCAGCTTATTTTCCATCGGACCAGTTCATCTTACCTAAGCACAAAGCCAACAATAAAATCTCCGCCTCCGGCCGATGCAAAGGAATACAAGCGCCGCCTCCTCTCGCAAAGAGGGCGCACTTTGCGCCGTACACAATCCCGCGAAGAAAAAGGGTTTACGATATACACTTTATACTCGCGGAAAAGCAGCCGAAACCGGAAGCTCGGAGACGCAAACAATCTCACTCTCTCTCTCAGCCAGCACAATGGACTTTTGTGAAGCGCCGCCGTCAATTATTAAGGCGGCGTATCGGCGCGCTCTCCTTTAGCGTCACGGGCTTCCTAAGAACGGAGGAGATTTCCAAAGGAATACATTAGGGACGCCGAGCTCTGCCGGGTAATAACGTTACGTGTATGAGTACTCGCATCTACGTGTGCCAAGCGCGGCTCTTTCCGTAGTCGAGTCAAGGTATGCGGGAACGCTTGGGCTTTACGGGGGTTGGGTTTTAGCGCCGATTACGGAGAAAAATTTTCGGAACTTCGGGAGAGCTGGGGTAATGAGCTTTCTTGGACGTCGGGAGAGTAAGGACGTATTTATTGGAGAAAGGAGTATTTTTCACTTTTAGTCGATCGAGCTTTGAATTAAGCAAGAAAATTTGACGAGGTACACCGAATCAAATTTATTTATGACATTTGTTACTTCTTTTTTAGTGTCAGTCCTTGGAATAAGGCTTTCATTTATACAAATGTTTATTATCAATTATTTTTCTTATTAGTCAAGTAAACTAAAATTAGATAAGATTTTATGTAAAGAATAGAAAGCTGAATTTGACTAATCAAAGTGGAAAAGAATTTTGAAAAATAATGAAGCTGCATTTTTGCAGATACATTTAAAGCAGCCAGACGTCTAGCAATTTAGTAGTCGATCGTATTATTACGGCTAAAGTTGTCGGAGCCAAAAACGGAATGACGTGCGCAGGTACCAAAATAAGCAGTCGGGAAACTTTGCAGACTACAGCAGTTGCTGTAAGGTATAAAGGAGCAAAGAAATGTTTTCATTATCCAAGATTATTTGCTCAGCTTATTCGGTTTTACTTAAATAACTCAATATAAAATCGGCCCTCTGCAATCGCCCCATAAATTGCAGCTCGGAAAAAAGGCCGAATCGCGCCAATCGTCAGGAGCTCGTAAGCATTTGACTTTGACGCGTGAAAGGCAAAAGCCGATTAGCCGGGGAAGGTATACATATACATCGGCTATATTAGATATTAATACGGGCTTCGAATCCGCTTTTTTCTGCTCACCTGTGCAGCGCCGCAGAAGAGGAGAGAGGGCTTTTAAGAATGTTTTTTTAATGCTAATCTTCGCAGCCGTTCAAACATAATGCATCGTTAACTTTGACGCTCGACAATACGAGGATTTGAGGGCCGAGGAAGCGATGCGCCCGAGCCTTTATTACCCATAATCGCATCAGAGCTCGAGAGCGAGCATTGCAAAAATAAGCGAAATCGTTCACGCGCGAAACGTTGCGAGCAGTCACTTGGGCAAAGCTGATATTTGCTCGTCAGTTTTATGGGGCGTTCCTTCTAGCTCATAGTTTAATGACAATTCATTCAGCTTTAAAAACTATTATCCTTATTTTTTATTATTTTACTTTATTCATTTAATGCTTTTTGAAGCAATTAATTGTATTAATACAGCGATACTGTACAAGTGGTAGCAACCAGTAGCATCATGACATATATATCAATATACCTTTAATTCAATAAAATGGAACTTATTATGCATTATCAACGGGTCTAATAAATCTATTTATCACGTGAGAATAAATTGAACCTCCCCCAATAATAATAAAGTGCCGAAATAAGAAGCGTTAACGAACGCCTAATTTCCCAAGCGAAACTCCTCAGCAGCATCAGCGAAAAGAAAATTCTCAGGAAATCAAAGCAGCAGCTCTCGGCCGCCTGCAAAACAAAGCTGCCGCCCGCTCGAAAAAAGAAGCGCCCAGCTCGGCTCGAGAGAGGGTTGTGTTGATACAGGCAGGTTGAAGGGCGGCAAAGCGACCGAGGCGAGGCGAGACGGAGGAGGGGGTCGTAGAATTGCGCCCGAGAGGGAGCGCACAAAGCCCGCTAATGGATGTCCACTCCCCGCCAAAGATACCTCCACCTATTTTCCACTCCACCCCCGGCAGAGCGACAGAGAGAGAGAGAGAGAGAGAGAGAGAGAGAGAGAGAGAGAGAAGGAGGGAGAGAGGACATAATCCAGCCAGAGAGACGAAAATGCCGAGCGCAAAGCCCGTGTGTACGCAAGCGCGCGTACCTTTGAGACCCCTTCCCCCTGCCCCTCAGGTGTGCGTGTGAGTGCGCAGAGATTCAAATGACAGCCGCTAAGCTAATGCGCGCCGCCCGGAAAAAGAGGAGCGCCCGCTGGAAAAATTATAGGGATGCGGAATTTTGCGGCTGGAGGGTGTTATTTTAATTTCTAGTGGCTCCGAGGCCTGGGGCTCGCTACTTTCCACGGAGTTATTATTTATTTTTTAGGCTTTCAGTTCGTTTTGAGCTTAGGATTTTTCTGGACAAAGGCAAGTCGGTAATATTGTTTAAGACATGCTCGCTTTCATTTTTAACCCTTTTTACTTCCCTTATACATTGGAAATACAGTTATTGGAAAGACAATATTTGGGTTATGGTTTAAAGATATTCATTTTAATTCAACTTTTTTATAAATCAATAAACTGTGCTAAACAAATTAGAATAAGAATATTGAGTATGTCCGCAGTAAACAAAGATCAGAATAGAAGGTTACTTCTACTGGTTTAAAATAAAGCTTGTCACAAATAACGTAAGGAATAACATTTCTTAGAATCGTTACATTTAACTAAAGCTTCCAATTTAATTTATAATTGAATAATTTTACTTTAGCGGTAAAAGAAAGCGTTTGTGGTCGATATTACAGCCATACTATGTTGCTTGCATGAAATTAAGTTAAGCTCATGTACATATTATATTTAAAAATAAAAAAACCGAAATGGTCTGACCAAAGCTTGTCTGGTTCCACTCCGCGCCCTCTTCTGGTAAGAAGCAGCCAATTTCTCGGAAAAACGAAAATATTCCGCAAGACTAGATTTCTCAAAGCCCGCAATTTTCCATCTGACCAGGCATTAATCGCGTCACCGCCAACTATCCTCCTTACAGCAATCCGACGTCATCCCATTGGCAGCCTTCGCATCGCCTTACGGCAGGACTCGGATCGTCTCGAATTACAAAGGGTATCGGAAACGGATTTAGCTCTCCTCGGCGCTAATGCCTCGGGAAATCGGCCTTTTATATCATCCCGCATAAAAGCGCCCGTAGCATAAGCCTGAAATTCCCTGCAGTGGTGCGCAGGCCCAAGAGAGATAATGCAGTTACCCCGTACGTTCGGCTCCGCGTATTACGGCCGGCTGTGAAGGAGGAGCCGAGCGAGAGCGAGATAATTGCGTGTGCTAGAAGCTTTTTAAAAAGCGGGATGCTTTAGTTGACTTTTATGGGCTCTGTGTGCTGCTTCTTCTTTTGAATTTAATAATAAAGAGTGATGCTGGCTGATGATTCGACGTGGAAGGTCAGTGTGGCTTTCCAGCAAAATACCATTTTTTCTTCCAAATGGCTTGGAAAAGAGAAGCACTGATTGTGTTCTTTCGATTTGATGGATGTTACTGTTTTAGTATATTGAATTATGTATGAGCCACAAGGGCGATCTAAGAATAATTTATAAACTGTTCTTATTACTAAATAATGCAATGGATTAAGCATTTAAAATAATTATTATTCCAATAGATGTTTACATCGAGAGAAATGCGAATAATCTTTGCACTTAAGTAACAATTGCACATAGAACTAAATGCACTGCAGGATAAACAGCAGTATTTAATTATGGCTGCGTAGCGGCAAATGATGGGATATTATCAGTGGCTCAACTATAGTATATAAATAAGCGACCACTAATAATACTCCCGCTAACATAATGGATTTCTGCGTAATTGTTTATTCATAGACACATAAGAGCGGAGAAAGTACGAGAAAGCAGCTGGAAACGTACCACAGACCCGGAAAAAGGCCCGTCGAAATGATCGAGTTGAGCATCGACGCGGGTCTAATTAAGACTCGGGCAACTTCTTGACGGCTTTCCTTTTTCTCTCAGAGCTCGAAACTCCGGTGTGATTCGCGATCGGCTGCATTAATCAGGAGAAATACGACAGAAGCGAGCGAGAGGAAAAGCAGCAGCGGCGGAAGGGGGTAGGGAAGATGAGCGGTAACGATATTGCGTGACAGTGCCCCTCTAAATATTCAGCGCGCGAGAGCTGCTGCTGCTCTCTCGAAAACTTGGCAGCTTTATCTCGGCATTGCTCGAAAATTTATTCATATATAATGAAGCGCTGAATAATGGAGGAGCTTAACCCCTTGTTCCGAGCGAGCCTATCTGGCTCTCTCGCGGAGCCGGCGACGTGACTGCTGGGCACGCGGCGAGATGGAGATTTTCCGGCGTCGATGAGGGGGCAGGGAGGACGGAAAGAAGGTAGACAAGCTGCCTGAAACTTTTTTGGGACAGAGATGCCCGACGAGGAGAATCGCTCTTTATTTGCGATTAATTATGGACATTCGCTGCTGAGGAGCTGAGGGGATTGGCAATTATGACCTGACAAAGGCTCAAACTTTTCCTTATTCTTATTTAAAGACATTATTTCGGAAGCTGGTTCTGCGTGCAAGCAGTCATCCTTGATACGAAGGACTTATTACATTCCGACGTATCAGGAAAGAAAAGTGTCCTCAAGGCCCTCCCTTCGCACTATGCCAGGCTGCAACGATCCATCGTCGGTAATCCGAGGCGCCTGAAGCGGGCCGCGCGGCATCTCCTTGGAATCGCGCGAGGGGCCGGGAAATTAAGCGCCGAGCCCTATTTGATTATTACCCTTTTAATCTGCGAGCTCTGCACGTATGCTGCGCGCGCAATGGGTGGGCGTGGTTCCGCCACTTTTGCGCCGGTGTATATACATCCGGACCGGGAGGGACTCGAGCCCGCACAATGGGAGAAAAAGCCGAGGCGATTTTCACTGCGGATTCTCGCCTTTTTCGCCACGGGTATTGGCCTTTTGTGGTGGGGAATGAGGAGGATGTTTTCGACTGCTTGCGGGTAGATTAAGTGGAATTTTAACTTATGAGGAGTTTTCTCCAAGAGATTTACTTTAAAACACGTTCTAAGTGTTTGTAGATTTAATGCTTGTAAGAGCTTTTTTCTGGGTTATATAAGCTTTTTAGAATATCTGCCCACGAGTTTTTCATTTTTCTTGTGCAATTTTTTTCTTAGTTTAACAAACTAAATTGAAATATACACGGATGTATAATATAATGGACTTATTTTTATTGTCGAAGAAATATAAATATTTAAAATAAATTTTACTGTAACTTTAGAGTAACTAATTGTAAGTTTAAAAGTCTGGGATAAAATGTTTAACTTTAACTTCGAACGAAGCTGAAGGGTTGTATAAACAAGCACTTTTGAATTTGAAATTACAAAAATAAGTACAAAAAAAATTGTTTCCTAAAATTCGATCTGTAAAGTAATACCGTTGATCTTATAAAAACCAGTATTAATAAATGCAATATTTATTTACGATTTTCGTCCGTAGACTTATTCATAGTTCGAAAAAAGCGGTTTAAATATTGCTTATTTCTCAAACAGTTATCCCCAATGAACCTGTTTAGTCAAATAAAATGGTCAACTACAGATTGTTAGGGATATATTTATCATACAGATTTCGACTTATGAATTATCAATAATGTTATTACCCTATTGAAAGATATACGAGAATATATTAATCCTGTAACCTGTTTAAATATGCTCTTATTTAACGATTATTGCATTTTACTTAGTCTACAATTAATTGAATGTCTCGACGCGATAATTGAATCAGCTGAGGTTCTCATGCAGCATTTGCTTTTCTTGTGAATTTTTTCACTTTTTAATGCTTTGCAATTTCACCTTCTAACAGAAATTATGTTTAATCTATATATTGCAATTAACTTAGTTTTACTTTCAGTTAATTTTGAACCCAAATAATTTAGATGTCTTTTTTTAAAATTGTCAATTGACTTGAAGTTTCTTAATTCTCATATTTAAATATTCGATATTCGTAATATATTTTAATTAAAAATTATAGATGAACTTATAAATATATACTTATCAGTAATTTGTGCAGTAATTTTTTACCGTACTCCTAATTATTACATATATTATTGTATATTTTAAAATTTTTTAAATAAATTGCACTTGGACTAAAATTGCAGTTGAAATAAAATTTTATTTATTTTCCAAATTCAAGTTTAATTACAAGTGTGTTGGCCGAACCTCGCGAAAGTTGATAAAACAACTAAGATCTGCACTGTACGAACACATAACATCCAAATAATCATTTGTCCATTTCATGCATTTGCCAGTGTTTTTATTTTTACGCATCGCTAATTTAAAGTGCTCTTCTCTCACTTCACAAGACTTAACTAACAAAGTAAAATGGCCGAATTCACCTACATTGCAACTGTAATCCCTCCTCCACGCATTAGCCTCCCCCCGTTGATTCCTCAATCGTTAAATCCCCGAGCATCTGAAACGAAAAATCGCATGCAAATCCCTCCACGTCGTTGGACGTCGTTCGAACTTCCAAAAACACGTCGAAAAAAGTAGCAACCGTCCGCCGCGTCGCTTAAACGAGCAGCCTGCGTCGTTGCTGCTCGGCTCTCCTTTATTCATAAGGCATTACAGGCGCGGGAGCTAATTATAATTTATATCACGGCGGCGTCCCATCGACGCCGGCCAGAAAACTGCCGGCTGGGAGAGACGGCTGTGCGCGAGGTGGCTGAGAGCTGCAGCGAGAATCACTTAGGATTATGAGCCTTAAAAAGGCACCTGCCCGAGAGCGGCGTCGGGAGAGAGGCCTGCTTAGTTCACTGCCGATGGACTGCACTCGATTACCTTCGGCGCCGCTGGATTTTTCCTGCCCGGCTGGGATCTTTATTCGCTGGGGCGGTTTTACGAGCTTAAAGAGATTTTTCTTGCAAAGTCTGGCTTATTAATTGACAGGCTTATTATTTGTCGCGTGCTGAGGAGCATTCTATGGCAAGCGGAAGCGCATTATGAAAGATCTTTATCATCTTAAGTAATTAAAGACCATTATTAATTTAGTGAAGATATAACGAAGTACATTATATTGAGCTATAGACAGTCATAGACTTCCCGTGAGACATTTTATTGCTAGCCATAAAACTGTACAATAAATACTTTTCCATAGTTCCAAGACTTGGGCAAAATCCCCCAGGAATCGAAGAAATAAAAGGAGAGCAATTTGCATAGAAAACCGGGCTGCCGCTCTTAAAGCTCGCAATCGGGCTGGCTCGTCGTGATCAAAATCAATCTCCAGCACTAAGCATCAGTCGGCTAAATAAAGAGAGGGGGCTCGGAGCTCGGAGAAGAGCAGTCGGCTTGGCAGACACATCGGGGCTTGTACGGGCAATCAGCGGTTTTTCCTCCGCTGGCTGTCATTCAGTCAGCCGAGCGGAAGGACAGGAACGGCTTGCGGTTCGCCGGCTTCGGGCATTATTCATTATGCAACTGGCAACACGCCGTCACCTGCCCCGCCGCGCCTCTCCCGAGTCGCCAAGTGCGGAGCACTGGTAAAATAATAACGGAAAGGCGAAAGTCAAGTGCGCCCGGGATCGAAAGGGAGGCTGTGTGATTTCTTGCCTTTTCACGAGACATCGATTCAAGTTCAGTTTTTTTCTTGCGACTCGTAAATATTACATGTTACTAATTAACCACTCGATCCTGAAAAGACTCGCATATTCTCTAAAGTTGAAATAGTGAAAAACTACTAATTCAGAGTGCACATACACTAATTGCAATAGTGTCAAGTGCTCCACTGCGAATTAGTACAAAATTACTAATTGAATTTGTGGTATAAATGAACTAATTGAAATAGTGAATGTATGCACTATCAGAATTAGTAAAAATTACTAAAAGAATCAGTGAAGTCGACAGATACGATTCTAAGAAGGTGTACATATTTTTTAACAATAATGAATATTCAATATTAAAAATGAAAAATATTGTAATAATAAATCAAAAGCTGCCATGAAGTCTGTTGATTTATCGCAGATAATAATTGCATTATCAGCAATAACAAAAAAGTAAGATGTCTCGCCCTTTACTTGGATAATGTATGGCTGCAGACTTGAAAAAGCATTTTCTCTTTTATTTTTAACAACTTCTGCAATATTAGCTCCACTCTAGAACATTTTTAAATTAATTAAATATTTAATTTATGATTAGAGAATTAAAATAATAATACAGATGAATTTAATACATACCTTTCTTCGTTCGATACGATGTTAAACTGTGCCGAAATCCACCGACACGTGTGACGACCGGATGAAGACATAAACACTACGCGGAAGTGGGCGCGAGAGTTAAAAACAAAGAAACTGCAGTCTGTACATGCGCACTAGCACATGGCTATTGCGACCACGACTTTTGTACAATTTTTTACCTTTATTTAAACAAATAAAGGCATTTCGCTCAATTGATTAATTAATTTCCTATAAATTAGTGAAATATTTTACATGAAAAAATATCAAGTTTCCACTAATTTAAGAGTAATTTATTTTACTAATTAAATAGTGGAAAATCGTTCTACTATATAGACATTAGGGAAATTCTACTAATTTATAGTAAACTTTACTAATTTAGTAGTAGAAAATCTTTTTACTTCAAAACTTAGTAAAATTTCCACTATTTTAACTTTAGAGAGTACGAAATAATATAATAATAATAATAACATGGCAACCCAGCCGTCCAGAGATTTAACTCTATAAAGCAAGAAAAAGTGAATCCTCTTCGGCACTCTTACAAAGGAGAAGATCGAAGCAAAAAGAGAGCCGTCGAGTTAGCGTTTCCCTTATATATCGATTCGACGCGGCGACCTCGCGCCGCAGTTATAGACACGGTCAAGCGAAAGAGAGAGAGGACGGTTTTCAGTCCCCGTCTTTCTCAGGCTTATTCGCAAGCCGGGCTTTTCGATCGACGCCGCCCGGCTGGGGAATCGGAAACTACTTTAAAGTAATTAGAGGATTGTCAACTCATCCCAGGGAGAGACGTCTGTTCCTATTAGGGAACGGAGCCTCTGCTCAAGTGGGATGATTCTCGAAACCCTGTCGCGCGCACCCTTTCGATCTCTCTCGAGTGATATCGGCGTCGGGCTTTTTTGCCGCCGGCAGAAACGAGAGAATGGGGTGCTTGTTGCTGCTTTTTGCGGGAATTAGCGAGCGATGGAGGCGAGGAAAATATTTCAAAGACTAATGCTGCACTTTTTCCTTAATTTAGAGTTTAATTGTAAGATTTTCTCTGCAAAGTTTGAATTGCTGAAAATTCAATAAATAATGTTTATCCAAACATTTTTTAGATCGCAGACTGTAAAATCGTAAGAAACTAGCATGCTTTACAAGAAATTTTCCTGCAATTATAAGCCTATTTCCTATAAAGTACGGTAATTCGTATTATTTTTTGTACATCCATTAAATGTAGAGAACAGTTAATGGCACTTGTTAAAAGAACAATATGAGATAATAAATAAATTCTTGAGTAGTTATTATTACTTACGTATTTAGTATGCAACACTGTCGCCAAACAGCGTGGGGAAAGCCGAGGCAAAGTTACGTCAGAACAGCGGCTCGAAGTTTATAATCCGGGGATTACAATTAATTATTATTTATGACTCGCAAGTAGTTCTGATTGTTGACGGCGCCAGGCATCAACTTTTCGAATTAAAAAGCACCGCTGAAATTGGCAAAAAGTATGTCAGGCGAGCATTAATTTTGAGATTCGATTACAAGCGTATTGTGATAACGCTGCTCCTCCCCTGGGTAATTCAAATCCTGTCTAATCTCTCAAATTGCTCGACATGCTGGAAATTAGTTTAATTCATTACGGGCAATCGAGGCTAGTTTTTAGAGAGATAAGCGGTGTAATTAAAAAGAAATGATTAAAATTTAATTAAATTTCACAGTATTGCAGCGATATCGGGAACACTTTGACATTCCCATCTTCTTTCATCGGAGTAAGAAAAATTTAATACAGCCTAATAAATATGCTTAATTTCAACTGAAAATTTCATTACAAGGAAAGAAATCTTTTGACGTTGTACAAATATTTATATTTCGTGCACAATTGATGACTTGAATATTGAAATATCAAGATTTTCTGCTTTGACCACTGATGAATAACCCAGCGAAATCCCCAGGCAGAAATCCGGCGAGCAACGCCTTAATTTCTGGACAGACTGCATTCACTCCGCGGCGCACTTCCTCGCAGAGCGGCTTTTTCCGGCTTTTTATTTGGCCGCACCCGACGCTTAATCGGGCTTGGAAATTCCGGCTGCATTATTCACGTGCCCTGAAAACTCCTGATTTTCCCGGGACCTTCGCGCTTTGTTTTTACGCCCCAGTCCGAGTTGGTGCGCGTTTATTGTTTATTGATGACTTTGGCCGGCGCCGAGCGATGGATGCAATGCAATCATTTCGGTGCCGCACGATGCAAAATAAAATATAGCTTTGTATTTTGCTTGGCTCAATTATTCAGTGTCCCTTTCAGCGGCGACGGTTTTGCATTCGCTGTTTTTTCGTCGGCGATCATTTATAATCATTCGGCCATTGATTGCTTTTATAACAATTAAGATTATTTATGTGCTGCCACGTTTTTAGCGAGTATTTTCTTTGCTCTACTTCCTTTTCAAACTTGAGCTTTCTATTCTTGCAACAGATTTTTAAGTATTTTATTGCTTTGTAAAGATCAACACGAAAATTTTCATTTTTGTAAAATTATTGACTTTTTAGACGCAACAGTTCTCTTCCACAACAAGGTCGCATAAAAATGACGATACTTCAGTTCCTACATACAGGAATCGAATAAATCGGGGCGCGATAAGGTGAAAGCTTCGAGGATTAAAACAGCGCTTGCGCCGCAGAGGCTGAATTTTTTACTCCCCACGCAATTACACATGTACCTCTTCAGTGTTCACCCACATTTAGTCATCAGACACTAAAGAGAAATGTTTCGGCTACACGAGGCAGTTTTCTTTGTTATTTTATTCACTGATGTTTTTCCGAGAAACAGGCAGTAATTTGAAGATTTTTGGGAATCTTTAAATTAATGATGGACGAGCTGCGACGGTTTTTGGTCGAGCAGCGTGGCAAGTGTGAACAGCTCCTGAAAAATTGTGAGTCAAAATTACTTAAATATTTAAAAATTGTTGTAGAAGAATTTCTTCTAAATTAGGTTCATTAATTTAAGTATACAGCTTATTGCTAGTACTTAGTATCGAATAAAGTTTAGCGTTAGAAATTCGTTGGAATAGTGAATTTATTAAAAAGGCTATATTGTAGTCACATCTCGTGCAATGAATACTAATTATAGATACTTGAAAGATGAATAAGAAAATCCGCCATCAGAGAATGAATTTTGTTGAAAAAGTAACGTTCCATAATTTTCAAGTTAATGAAATAGATAACTCGTGCCCTCCGAACTACGACGGCATTTACTGCTGGCCGGCAACATCCTGTAAAACTATGGCTCGATTATCATGTCCGCTAATGGAGAATAAAAATAAATCGATGAGCAGATGGTGTTCGGCAAATATAACGAAGATAACGAAGAAGAATCAGACGATTTTCGAGTGGTTTCCATCTAACAATACGGAATGCACGATGATCAATACAAATGGCACGAGTTTTGGCTTGGCTTTTCCTACACCCGATGTGGATCTGATTGACCTGGACTTATATGTAAATGCTTGCTTTTAGTTAAATTAAAGAAGGCCTATAAAAAGAGATAATTATATAAAGATTCATTTTTCATTTACAGTGGTGGCATATTCAACTTTATACATTCGTGAGAATAGGCTATGCAACATCGATAATCAGTTTATTGACTGCCCTTGGAATATATATATTATTTCAGTCAGTACACCTTTAAAGTATATGAATATTATTGTAAAATATATTAAGCGAGCTTCACTTTGTTTCAGTCGGTTGCAAAATGCAAGGGTGAGAATACACATAAACTTATTCATATCGATGGCAGTTCAAGCGATGATTTGGTTACTGCAAGGTGCAGCTTTTGCCCACCGAATCTTCCTAACTTTTATAACTGCAGATATATATTCTGGAAAAGATGCCGTACGTAATCATTACTGGCAAAGCAAATTGCTCGAGTTTCTAAAATTATTAATCTCTTTACAGTCAATTGTTTGTCGGCTCTTAATGGTATTTGGAAATTATTTCGAACTTGCGAGTTTTTCTTGGATTTTAATGGAAAGTTGGTACTTCTACGTTTTCATTTGTCGAGCGCCGTACAAAGAGTGTACCTCGATAAAGCCGCTAATTATTTGTGGTTGGGGTACGAAAATGTAGTAGGAAAACCGCAAACATTTTTTAATTTTCAATAATCTATGAATTGATATTTAGAAGTAGATTAAGGAACTCATTAAGACACTTAATTGCAGGTCTTCCTTTCTTGGTGATCATTCCATATGTGACTATTTACGTTCTTTCCTCGAGCACGAATTTCTGTTGGGTTGACGTTGATATCAAAGCAAATATTTTGGCAGTGCCAATTTTCATAATAATTTTGGTAAGTTCCTTTTTTAAATTCTATTTTAGTTGATACTATTTTATTAGTTCATTAAGTATATTTTCCACGATTTCCAGCTGAACTTGTGTTTTTTCATATTAAATGCGAGAGTCCTTTTCATAAAAATAAATTGCACTGTTCTGTGCCAGAGAAAGATGCAATTTTGGAAGTGGTTCAAATCAACATTAATGCTAGTTCCTCTTTTCGGAGCTCACGACATTTTTTTCTCAGTCGAGCCGTGGATTGAAGAAAAAGTGACCAAAGCTTATTTTTATCATGCAGTCAGAATTGCCTGCTCGTTTCAAGTAAATAATATTCTCAAAATGTTACTATCCATACTGATACTTGTATTGCAGATATTTTTTTAATTTTTAGGGGTTAATAGTATCAGTGTTACATTGTTTTCTAAACAATGAAGTGAAAACCGAAATCAAACGAGTTTGGCAAAATTGGAAATCAATAAGGGAGATCGACTGCAATCATTGTAGAAATGCGAAGCAACACAATCGAGATCAGATTAGTAATAGAGAGAATCGCGACCAAGATAAATTCTACGATACGAGTAATGAAGCCAGTTCTGCGGAGTTGGCACATGTTAATGTGGATGGAAATGTTTGACAAATTATCTTAACTTATTATAAAATTATAAAATAATCTAATGTCTATGTCTAACATAATCTATTTATTAAAAAACAATCTATGTATTCGGTGTATTCGGAAAAATGATTGTACTGTGACTTATTAGCCAAGTAAATAAAAATTTAATGTGTAACTCTGGTAAGTTTTCTCGTAATTATGTTTATTTACATATAGTCCAGGAATTTTTCCTGAAATATTTTTCTTCATACGAGTTGATCCGATACGCTAAATTGCTTTTCTCTCGAAATATCACGAACTACTGTCAGAATAAAGGGAAATTTGGAAAAAAGCAGCCAATCGGTAAAAATGATTGGGTGCATCGAAAGACCGAGGCCCGAAAAGTCAGGGAGGTTGAATTAAAATCGGCCTGAATAGTTGATGGGCCGCTCGCGAGCGCGACGCGGGCCAAGGAAGAAGCGCCGGCCGTTTGCGCGCATGTATATGTATGCGCGAGGCGGCAACTCGATTACCCGCGAGTAAATCCAATTTCGCACGAGCGGACGGACCCTCGCGATGCGTATAATAAATTGGCCCGCTAGTTTACATCCGGAACGAGCCCGTCATACGCGCGGAAGCGCGACAGAGAGGGACTTGACAAGCCCCGCTGAGGAGGGGCTGCAATCCTGCTTTTTTCGGATCTGACGGGGTTGCTGGACATTTCTTGCCGGATTCTGTTTATTCCACTTAAATTTTATCGCCGCTTTAATTTTACAGTGAAACGTAAATTTAAATCATTCAACATAAATTTAATGCATTCAAATCTCAACTCTGTACGATTAAAATTATTTACAATTTTTCTTCATTATTATTATTCAGCGCGCAAAAGTCTATTTTATGGCAATAATAAAGTAAAGTACAATATTCGTTAAATATTTAAGTAAAGGTCGATACGTTTAATGTGACTTTTCAAAAATTCACATTTAATTTTGTTGAATTTTCTTTGCTTTGTTCGCGTGTAAATGTGAATAATTAGGGAGCCAGTTTTCAACTGCTCGTGTAATGAAAAAAGCAAGTATTCCCAGTTGATTAAAATTGTAAAAGTCAAAATATCGATTTGGAACGACTGTTTATTTCTGCCACAAAACGGTTTTTATAAAGTTTTATCAAAAATGGTACCTGCTATTACATTTTCCCGTTGGAAATGCATTGTTTTGTACATCCCAAGTTGAGCGCACATATGCAGTTGTCCACGCTGCTTCTGTGCTTTTTAAAACAAAATTTCGAGATTAGTGCATATTTAATCTATTCCTGTAGCCGAGGAGTTTGTTTTTTCAAGCATTTTTCAAATTAAAGTTCCAAGTGTTCTGCAGTCGGGTATGCTGCTGAATAATGATGACCATTATCATACTTAACTGCACGGGGGATAAACGCAGGCAAGAATTATATTCAAACGCTAGAAGTTGTATTGAACTTGTTACAGTCGTCCAAGAGAATCTTGTCATAATTGCAAGCTTTCAAACAATAGTGGTCGAAAGAAGAACGCTTTTGATTTCTAACAGTATTTTCGCAAGATGTTCTTTCCTGTCAATATCAATATAGACGAAAGGCAAGCCAGAATTTCGGCTGATTATCCTGCCGAATTGGATCGAGTCAGAAAGCCTGCAGCTGGCCTCGCCATTCCTTGGATGCAGCGTGCAGGCTGCAGTGAAAGCCTCCCTTAAAGCCTACGGACTGGCTGGCGACAGAGGGAAGCGGCAGGGATAGAGAGAAGTCGAGAGAGCTGGGCGTTCCCCGACTCGCCTCGGCTCATGTCCTATTCATGCTTCATTATCATAGCGAATCATGGGCCATCAGCTTTTGATTGTCCGGCCAGTGTTGTTAGTCCTAACTAATGCGACTGTGAGCAGTGACCGCGGATATAGCCCCTGCCTCTATTTCCTCCCTGGATTACGTAGCTGAGCGTGTATTCGGAGGTACACCGAGGCCCGGATATAATGCGAGCGGCCTGATGCGATGCTACTTTGTAGCTGCCGCGCGTCCTATCGATTTCCGAGTTCCAGTCGTCATGTGCTCAGCTCTGATTGCCGCCTGCCTTGGAAGCCAGACTGATTGCCGAGGATTCTCCCACGGATTTTCGTGCTCCGCCAGGTGATGCCCGTTAATATTATTCACGAGGGAGTCCGCCTCATTGAGGATCATTTTATTCTAGTAGACTTGGCTTTTGACGCGTAAAAACAAGTAACCCAGATAAATGGCTAAATTTTTCGACCAACGATAAACGAAAGCCAATTAGCGAATAAGAATCGAAAATAACCGAGCTCCTTTAGCGCATAATTACTCGACTGAAATTAGTCGCGTTTAAAGCACGTAGTAATTGATGAACATAACGTTGGCTCATTTACTGCGGCAGCTATCGGACCCAATTAAAAATGCATCGCCTGTTAAATAATAAACGGACTCCGTGTGACTGCAATAGGAACGTGACACGAGAGCGAGCGATTTTTACGACATCGTAAATTCATATTAAAAGCCCAGGCCGATACCCTAAGCTATAAGAATAAGTGCACAGTTACATATAATGCAGATAAAACAAAACAACATGAACTTTTCGCGGATGCGTTTTTTATAAAAGACATATGGCCCGACGATTGCCGTAATGCAAAAATAACTAATCCGGTTAAGTTATAGATTGGGGCTCTTCTTTCGTCGGTAATGGATGCCCGTGTGTATGAAAAAATGGCAAGAGCACTAGAATATTATGTTTCTTTGAGTATGTAAGGTGGGCGTTGGTGCGAATATAATATACCATTTATTCACTGATTCCGAAGAAAACTAATTTTGATGAGCTCTTTCTAGAAAGGAAGAATAGGATTAATAAAGTAAAAGGGAAATACATTTTATTAAATTGTTATTAATATTAAGTACTAAAAAAATCTTATAAAACTCATTTTATAGGATTTAAATTGCGTATTTACACCAGAATGAATAAGATTTTATAGGATATTGTACGGTATTTTCACGAGATCAATGTAAAATTCTTGTAAAACTTATTTTATACGATTTAACATGTGCATTGACACTAGAATCTATGAGATCTTTCAAATCATCACGAAAGACGATAAAAGCTCTGAATAAAATATTTTGAATCTAATTAGAAAATTTGCCACAACAAATCTGTCACTGAAAAACTAAGCAAAAATAACCTTCTATCAGCCTCGAAATCCAAGTGTGTACTTATAAACTACATTGGCCAGCAGCCTTTGCACACTTTTCCATTACCTCCGCTATATACAAAGTACAATTATTGCAATTATTACATAAAAATGAATGAATTTCCTTTTCGCTCGAGGCTTCCGCAGACTTTGTATTCTTTTTGCGCGAGCGACTCTGCTCATGAATAGATTAATATCTCTTTTTTCCGTTCTCTCCTTTCGCATACAGCGCCGCATGTGGATAACGCACCGAGCGTGGATGTTTTATGAGGGGAATCGCGCAGGCAAGTGAAACCCTTTCGCGAATGTCGCGTTCGTGCTCTCCGTTTTTTTGCCCGCTGTACAGTCTTACCTCCGGATGATTATTTCAAGCGTGTTATAGCTGGCCAAAAGTATTAATGCTGTCTCTGCGAGACGCGACGTTGGAGGGGCGCGAAGCAAGCTTTTGACTCGATCGGCACCACTTTGGCAGGATTCGAAGAGGAAAGAAGGTCTCAGAGGTATTTCAGCTACAAAGCTAAACTTTCTTGCGTTTGCATGCATGCAATGAAGGAGGATCGTTGTGAAGTTCGTGTTCGAGTTTGTTGCTTATTTATTGGGAGAGTAGTTTCGACCGAACTGTTTGGGCTAATATAAGAAACACGGGGAATGTTGGAAAGCTCTTTCAAATTTCTTCTTTCCTTTGTTTGATATTGAAAACTGCTTTTTTCCGCATTAAACTTAACCTTTTATAATTTATTATTAATTTAGTCATTAATTCATCGACAAGCCTTCATTGTCTAACAAAATACTGCTTGAAAATGCAATAGTTCAAATAAAAAAAAATCAAACTAGACGAAACAGATATTTTGAAAATGAAACAAGATTACTAAATATTTAAATGGAAATTCAAGCAACGCAACTGCATGTTACGGAAGAGCAAAATCCTTTTCTCTACAGATACGGTTTAGTTTTCGCGAATACAAAGAAAGTAGAACGTTTCAGACCACATGTACTCAATGAATTATAAATTTCTGCAAAACTTGATAGAATAAAAATGCAAATTCAAATGTTGTTTATATTAATAAGCTTCCTGGTAAAATAAAATAAGTTATCAATTCCTTAAGCAATACACTAATTAAAATTAAATTTCAATTTTTCAAAAGATATCATTATTTAGGTCGTTTGAATACGAAAATATAATTAATTAGGATCAATATTGAAATTATCAGTATTTCATGATAATCTTCTATTCAGAATGAAATAAAATATAAACGTTTTCTTCCTTTTCTGCTCGTAGTTCTCAATTATTTAAGAAAAATGTATGTAATTCTTAATAAGAAGACTGAATTTTTAAATTCGACATTTCAATCAAATTAACAGCTACGTATGACACTTTCATTCACTGTAAATCTTTCATCTTGCCTAATGTCTGGAAAAATCCGTCTGCACTAAAAGGATAATTAAGTAAATTAACACCTCCATCCACAATATCAAAACTCTCGCCTCTAAAATTCCCGACGTCCCAGCAAATCCGCAGTGCTTCGACAAATAGAGCTTCAAAAATACTCCGCGAATCTTTAATAATCGCCGCTCGTATAAAATCGACGCTTAACCTGCACTGGCCTGCATGATCAATATATCGACGAGAGAGGTGGAGTGTAAAAAAGTTGTGTAAAGAACGCAGCAGCATTCGTAACAAGAATATCGCAGCAAAATATTTAATGATCGGAAGGGAAAAAAGGCAAGAAAACGAGCGCTGAAAAGGCGGCGGACGGAGAGAGTGATAATTGAAGGTTGCCTCTCTCTTCAGACCTGAGTGTACTCCTCCATCTGTCATCTCTCTCTCTCTCTTTCGCTTTTCCCGCTAATCTGCCAGCCTCTCTTTCGCCGTTTTTCTCGCCCTCCCATCTTCATCAAAGAAATTATATTGTTATTTCATTATGCTTCATGGCAAATGTCTCTATGCTTGGGCTTCGTGGGCTTGTTTTTAGGATTATCGATTTTTTCGATAAATTTCTGATCTAAAAATTACTTATTACTGTCATTGTTATTTTTGAAAAGTCACAAGTAATTTAGTGTAAAATGGGGTAATAATCAGTTAAATGAAATACACGATGGAAGTATAAGATAATTAGTCAATAAATTTTTCCACAACCGGAAAACAGAAATGATTAAAAATTCTTTTTTAAAGTGGCTGAAACGAATTAACCAAGAAGCTAGAATCGTTGAAAAATTTGAACACAGATCTAAGAAAAGCAAATTTTTCAGCAAGTTTACCCCAGTTAGCCCTCGACAAGAAGAGTTTAATCCCAGCAATACCACCTCCAAGCAACTTTCCCCCAGCAAAAAGAGAAGATCCCTCATGTACATCTCTTAAAGCATCTCTCCTGCCCCTCTCGAAAGGCATAAAGAAAGACGCAGCGGCTTACAAGAGCCTGCATAAAGAGGCGGGAAAGGATCGCGCGCACGCGAGGGTTAGAAGGATAAGAAAAGTTTGCTACGAGGAGCGGGAGGGATGGGGAGAAAACGTCTGAAGCGATTTTACGGCGGGCCGCGGCAGTGGTAAAAGCACCGCCGGCGGCGGCCGCCGCGCGTTAAGAGTCTAATAAGAAATTAATTATGAAAGCCCGACAGAATGAGATGATTACGAGTGCATGAGCAGAGGCGTTCCGATAAAATTAGGCGGCCGAGCGCCGTTAAGCTCCGACCTTTATTTCTTTACGATGCTAATGATTGTTAGCGGGATATTGGCGGAAGCGCGTTACTTATTGACGCTGATTTGTGGCCTCGCCGAGAGAGATTTGAGCGGCGAGGCTAAATCATTGTTATCGTTGCCGGGGCGCCGAGAAACCAATGTATTTTGACAGAGAGAATGTGGGAGACTATGTTTATTTTCTTACTTTTGGCTATAAGTTGAAATGAAAAAAATCTTATCGCTTGTCTTTCATTCCCTTCGATGAGGACAATAATAAGATTTCGCTTGAGTTTATTGACGATAAAGTAAAGTGACGGTTTAAGGCGAAAATAAAAACATCGAAAGGCCCTTTCATTCAATGAGCTTTTATATCCGCTTCGCTCAGCAGTGAATGATCCTGTCCAAACTAAACCACTTCTGGGCGTCTTTAATAATGCAAGAGAGTAATATGCAACTCATGCCACACGTTTCGTGGTTCAGAAATTCTGCTATATTTGGAAATAATTATTTACGGCTAAGTACATGCTTAGAATATCTTGCAAACTAGAATAAACTCAAAATCATTTCTGTTCATTATTTGAAAAATGAGAATTTCTAAATAGCGGAGTATTAAACATTCGCAAGAGTAATGAATACTCATTTCCTTCCTTGATCGAAGCTAAAACCCCTTTCGAAAAAGCGTTTTTGCCGCTAAGGAATATTTCGAAATTCCACCGCTGCCTGTAAAATCCAGTAGCCCTGAAAAAGCTGGAGGGAAAAAGAGGCAGGCAGGCAGAGAATCGAATGCGCGCAGGCAGCCTTACTCGACTAGGCCGCTTGCGCAGGATCCTCGTGGAGGGGGGGGGGGGGCGAGGCTTCCAGGGAGGATGCAACGGAACAAGCCGCTTGCGCTTACGCTTTCCGTTCCGGCGTTTGAGAGCTTGAATGAGCGGAGGAGGCGAGGGTGGCGTCGGCGGCTCGCCGCCGCGTGGCCCGCATTGGCTGCTGAATTATAAATGAAGCGGAGCGTAAGGGCCGTTGCCTGGCAACCGCGCACGCTGTGCGTTAAGACAAAATGGAGGAGGGAATTCGCGCGAAATGCCTAGGACGCAGCTGTAGGTAGTCTCCTTTTTTCGCGCATCGCTAATGAGCCGAGGCTGTGTTTGTGGAGCTTGATGGGCTGTGCAAAGCCGCTTTGTGCCCTCGGAGTCTGTCTACACTGGACGTATCCTCGAGACGGAGCCTCCTGCGAGGGCTCGGATGAGAGGCGACTCCTTTCACCGGGCAAAATCACTTTCTCTCTTTATTTCAGAGGACCAGCCAGCGGTGTACACAGAGGGACGCTGCAAGCTAGATTAGCATCTGATTGCGCCTGATTGCCTGCCGCTGCTGGAGAGTCATTTTCTTTGCAGCAGTTTCACATTTGCAGGAGATACATTTTTTTAAAGACAACAAATAATCCCGGTACTATTTGCATTAGAAATTTAGATAACTGCGAACAGTATGGAGCACTTAAAATTACTATACTGTTTAGAAAAGCGAACACAGTCTGCCAAAAGCCCAAAAAGTATGGTAATTTGATGGGTTTTGGCAGTCTGTGCTTGCATTACCAGAAAGTTTAGTAATTTTTATTGAAATATTTGTCATTTTTACTGCAATATTTCTCTCCGTGCTCTGAAAGCTCTCGTTGTACGACTAGAAAGTTCATTTGATCACTTATTTTGTAAAAAAAGAATTGTACAATTGAAAAGGAATCTTTGATTTGCATTCAATATAAATCAAGTCTTTGTTTACCGTTCGTTGTAACCGCAGACGAAAAGTTAGAGTAAACAGCTTACTACGCATCGCAAGTTAACACTAAGATTATTCGTTACCGGCTCTGCCTCAACTCATCCCGCTCGATATCGATTCCGCTGTCCGCGGCACTGTCTAGAAAGGCAGCTCCGCCACTCTGCGCAAAAAGTAAGCAAAGAGAGGCCGCAAGTGGAATCCCCTGCGTCTCTCTCTTGGACCCTCGTTTTCCAGGAACGAGGCGCGCACTCAACGGATCGGTCAGGTTGGATAATTCGATCCCACTCGGCTGACTCGAGCGGGACACAGATTCCGCACGATCCTTATCTCGTTAGATCGTCGTCGCCGAGCCTCGGCGCGGAAAAAGAACGTCCTCGGGAGCTGCCTTTGCCGCGTCCGCTCTCTAACAAGTCCCGATCAATTTCTGCCTCCTGCGTACTTTGCGGCAATGGGATTTCAAGTGTTCATGAAATGTGCAAAGTTTTTCAGATGACGGAATTGTCGAAAATTTGCGAATGTCGAGTCCATCGGAACGAGGATTAAGTTATACACATAAAAATTTTAAATGAAATATGTAATCTGCAATGATTAAGTTTAATATTCGATCGACTTTATTTATTGAAATTGAGCATTTTTTTCAATGATTGAATAATCTTATAATTATTTGAACAAAGCATGAAATGAATTACGAGACTAAAAAGCAGCTCGTTAAAGTTTCATTAGAAAAGTTTCATGCAACGCAGACTTTTCTTTTCTTCCTTTAGAAAATTATGAAAATCGCGGTCCACCGATAGCAGAGAGTCCATAATAGGGAATTTTGCCGATACTTCGGCAAAGGCTTAAAGACGGATTATGCAGGAAGCGAGGCCAATGCGATTTTCCGCGGCCGCATCGAGAGAGATTTTCGTTTTTATCGATAAATAATCGAAAATCTGGCCCTGCCGGCGACGCTGCACTTTTAATATTTTGATCTTCTTATCGCGAAAAATGTTCTTCTCTTGTGAAGTTCCGAGTGGCCGCAAGTCCGCGAGGACGGCGATAAGCTCGCCTTCGATCGAATATTTTTGCAGGTCAGGAGCTTAGGGGATTTTAAAATTCATCAGCGTTCTGGAAATGCTGAGCTTCTTTTAATGATAAGTGAATCATGCGGCTCTCCACAAAAATGCATGATTTTCTGAAACCGACTGAACATTTTCGGATCTTTAACGTCAGCTATTCCGTGTCGATACTACCCGTTTTAAGGTATTGTCCTTTACGTGCAAAAAGTCTTGCAGTAGTGAATTTAAAGATTAACGTTGTTAAAACAAAAAGTGAATCAGTTACCAACATTTTACAAGTTTTTTTACAAGCCTTATATAATACTAAAACATATTCTTAGTTTATGTATTAGGATTAAAATGTTAATCGTGGTAATTTTATTAATGTAAACATCAAATAGATTGTTGACCTATATTATTCAATTTATGTGTAAGCAATTATTTATTGAAAATCGATAATATAATTAATGTACGTGTTTTCGCCCAATTTTTGTCATTTTCTTTATTACAGTAAAAAGATTAGATAATAATAATTAGAAATTATTAATTTTACTTCATAAACAATAATTAATATTCTATTGTGCTTTTGCTTAAAGAGCGAGAATAGTAACGCAAAATAAAATACGCGTCTGTCTTTGTCCACATAATCCTACGTCCACAAGCTGCTCTCTCAATTTATCTCGAAACACCCCAAAATCCTTCATCAGCAATCAAACCAAAGTAAAACCTTCCAGCCACTTACTGACGATCCTACAAAGCGTATCTCTTTCAGCAAGCCCCAAAAAACAGGCAGCGGCAACAAAAACCTCCTCCAAAGAACAGAAGCCCCGATAAATGGGAAGGGGGACGGCTACAAGCGCGTTAAAAATCACAGAGTCTCAAAGTGACGGGCTTGTAGATACATACGCGCAATATGTTTATATTAGGCGTATAATGAATTCTCTCTCCTGTCCGGCGCATCACAAAACAGGTTGGCACAACCGGTGCTCGAGATCCGATCTGCCCGGCCAGATGCTCTTTTCCCCGCGCTGCCAGATGAGCGATCATCCCCTGCTGCCGTTCCCCCTCTCCCCCCTGAATCGGAGTCAAAACGCGCCCCGCGGTGCCAATGTTCCGCGTTTCTAAATACCGGGGCGTGTGTGCGGAGAGAGAGAGCGAGCTAAGATTAGATTAGATTTTAGTTTGGCCCGCCGAGGGAAGCCTCTTTGCACTTTGCAGCGGGTATTAGCGAGGAACTTTACACGTCTTTGGAATGCGGCGTGCGTGGTGCGTTTTTACGAAAAGGAAATGAACCAATTGCCTTAATTAATTGTAATATTTTACGACGAAAAATCTTGACACTTGAATAGCAAAGTAAAAGCAGCACTCGAATCAAATTCCCGAAACTTCCCAAGTGCCTCACATTCGTTTTCATTTACCGAAGGTGAAAAAACTTGTCCAGGCAATAAAAGAGCTGAAAAGTCGCAGAAAAGCGCAAGGAGACAGAGGAGGGTGCGGCAAAAGTCAACGGGGGCCAAGACGACTTGGCTGTTCTTTCGCTCGTTGGCGATGATAAGCGTCGACCCTGGACCCTCCGCCGGATGTATCGAGCTAACGAGTCGCACTGGGCCCTGCATCGCTTTGAGTCAGCTTTGATTTTCTACCGATCGCGACGCTTCGCGGAAATAGACTAATTGCCGGGCTGTTGAATTTTTTAGCGGAGGGTCTTACCTGCTTTTCAACGCCTCGTCCAAGCTGCCAGCTGCTTGATGAGCGAGGAAAGGAGTTGCGGGAAAAGGCTTGGATTATGATTGCCAAGTAATTGTTTAGCGGAATAATCTAGTCATTTATTTATGGCTTTCGGGGATCAACAGTGAGGGTAAGTGATAGCATTGTTTTCAGAGATTTTAATTAAATTGTCGTTGAAAATTAGTTCATTTTTTATTACAGCGCGATAGAGGCAAGTGAAGGCAGATAAAAAGTACTGTGTTTTGTTGAAAGTGACTTGTGCAAGGCATTGGATAATCACGGTCAATGTGCATATGTGTATAAGTATTTTAAATTTTATAATAAGGAAAGTATAGACGGTGTTATATAAGAATAGCACAGAAAAAGAGCATTTTTTATTTAGAAAGCTATATTTCGATACAAGTTTAAATTTCCAACTACATCGTATTTCTCACAAAGCAACTCTGCCGAAAGGAAAAATTTCTTCGTCAAAATAATGCACAATCTGTCAAAGCCCCTGAAAGGAAAGAAAGCAAACATTATTGCGCAAAACCGGCAAAGCAGAGAAAAAGAGAGGAGAAGCGTTTGACGTACAGGTATCGATTGCTCGGAACCCTTCGCCGTGGCAGCTCGCAGCAAATCGCACAGAAAGCTCGGAAAGAGAGCCGCGCGGCGGGGGAAAAGTACAGTACATAAGAGCTCGGCGTAATGCCACGATGCAGCTCGATTCGCTCGTTACGCCATGCGGGAGGCCTGAAACTATGCCATTTTCGCGTCTCTGTTTGCACGGGGGAGGCCCCTCCGTTCGCAGCGAACTAAGCTCGAATCCAGTCGAATCCGATTCGAACTCGGGATGATGGTGTTGCCGCGTAGATTGGCAAGTTGTACCGCTGAGGTACTTTCTTGGGAAGTAGTTTGGCTGCCGTCGATTAGGGCTTCGGGAAACGGATGGATTACGGGCTGGTTGGGCTTATCGTTCAAGTGTGAGAGGGTTGACGATTAGAGGTAGTTTTTAACTGCGGCAGGTGGCTTAATGAACGGTTCTAAAGTGGGATCAGTAATCGAAGAGTTATTATTGACAATTCTACCGAGTAAGCATTTAAGCAGTTACGGTCTAAAAAGAAGATAAGATTTGTCAAGTGAAATGCTCTTTAACGTTCTATGTTTTTATGTTTATACTTATAAGTAACTTAAAAAAATTCAGACAAGTCGATGCAACTGGTTGACTTTTTATTCACTTCTCGCGGTATATAATATGTATATACTATTCTTGAAGAGTAAAAAGCACTCCCAACAATGACTACTTGACATCGTTAATAAGACGAAAAATGTTGATGCTTAGAAATAGAAATTCTCATTGACCAATGATCAACTCTACTGGTCCTTCTTTTCAATCGGAAGCCAATGACTATAAACATCCAGTTTTTATCGACAAAAGTTCCCTAGGAAAATGAAAGCTCAAGAATGACAACTCGAAAACTAACAAACATGACAAAGAGGCATGCCTACAGGGGTCTAGAAAAAGTGCGTGCTCCGGATAAGAGCAGAGCGAGGGGTAGGTTTCGAGTTGGCGAGAGAGCGAACATTGGCTTCTCCTGGGATAGCAAAATCCCAGGCGGTTATATCGACCCTCATAATATTTACGGCCCCGGGCGCGTATAAGCGTGGGGGAGGAGAATCGCGCGCTCCTCTCTCTCTCTCTCCCGCTTTTTTTCTCCGCGAGATGGGAGACTGTAAAAGACGCACAAAACGCGTATAAAATCACACTTGAAAACGAAATATTAGAATTTATATGCACCGGCGACAGTACGTATTCCTCGGCGTCGCGTTCCGCCGAGCCTACGGGGTGTATTATGCAGGGCACATACTGCTAGTCCCTTTGCCGCTTCTAGGTTATAACGCTGTAATTTTGGCCAAATTTAGAGGGATTCTTTTCGCCGACGCGGTAGGCCCGAGTTTTTTGCTTTACTTCGACGAGGGGGTGCAATTGGGATTAGTTTGGAGAAGGTTATTTTGACGAAAGTTATTGCAGTATTCTTCGACAATTTGTATTTTAAGGAATATAATAAGGAATGTAATCGTTTTAAACAACGTTTTCCAAGCTTCTTATTACAGGCTAATTGACATCATATGTCAACTTGTTCTTATTAAAGTTCTTAATAAAGACAAATGTTTTATTTTAGACAAGAAAATATGCAAGAAAAAGCATTCTCTAATAATTATTTGCCCGATTCCTTTCCCAAATAGAAGAAGAATTTTCGAAATTTATTTAAGCCAAGTAGACCGTAGTATTCTTCCTCCCTTTCTCCATTTCCTCACGCACGTAGCGCCGTATAGCGCCGTATAGCGCCGTATAGCGTCGCGGAGCAGATGGAACTGCCAGTAAAACGCTGGATCGCATATAAAAATGTCCCTTGCGGAGAGACTCGCTGCTCTCTCTGGTCGGGCAAGGAAAAAAAATAGGGCGCGCTTAACCCTGTTTTCTCTTTCCGCGGCGACGCCGAGATGGAAGGAATGATTTGTGCCGCCGCCTCCGGGTAGTCATGCTATAATCCGCGCATCATTCTCGTATTTTACGCTTGTTGTGGCCTGCAGTCGCACTTTGAGCGCCAAATGTCAAGCCGAGCCTTTTTAAGGCCGTCGAATTGAAATCGCCGAATGGGAGTTAATGGCTTTTTGATGGATTGATTTGTGCAAGCAAGTTTTGTTTGCCGATTTCGCGTGAAAGAAGGGGATTTGGGTAATAGTTACTTCCAGTATGTCGATTAATGTGTTTGAAAATTAATTCTGGCTTGCAGGTCAACTGGAATAAACAAATATTGACAGTCAAATTCAAGGATAAAATGTGAAATATAGATAATTACAAATAACATTAATCTTATAGGTACGGTTTAAATTAAAAGAGTTTAAAAAAATTTCTTTAAATATATTTAATAGAAAATGAAAATAGTTAGTGCATTAAGTACTATTTTATGGAGTGCAGAAAAGTCAAAATAAATAGGATAGACAAAAAGCAATGAATACAATGTCAATGTCCCGAACAATAGCGGACCCCACGACAGTCGCCGTCAGAAATCAACGAGGCGAGGAGCTCGCTTCGTTCACCACCTAGTTTTCTCTTTCATCCTCTGCTGATTTCGCCCAATGCGTGCATAAAAACACAGCGGCTAAGTGGCCTTTCTTTTTCAATACGTAAAGCATTGAAATGATATTTTTGGACAAAAACTGCAGTTTCTAAAAAACAATGCTTCCCTAAGATTTGGAGTTTTGAAAATGACTTCCTGTACCATAGAATTCAGCGATGAAAATTCTCAGCGCCGAAAGCAGATCCATCATGTAAATTCCCCTAGCCAGCATTACCGTTCGCGCCAACAAATCTTACTTACACGTGTCTCTCCTTACCTCCTACAGCAAAAGCCCATCCCGGCTCTCGATTCCGCAGAAAAGGGCGAGCGTACTATCTTAAAAGCTCTGGAAAAGCGCATTGAATCGGCTCGGATTATGAATAAGGGATGGGGGTCTCTGGGGGGCAAACCTGTGCCACCCCTCCTGAAAAAAAGTAGCCCGCGCGGCTGGCCAGGGGAATAAACATGCTTGTTGCGCAGGGCTAGGATACCGCGAGCGGCGAACATATGCGATGCATTGCCGCGCACGTACGGCTTAAGTGCCGAAAATGCATTCCGCGGAGGAGGAGGAGGGAGAGGGGGTTAAGTGCCGCCAAAGTGCGCGGCTGTCTCCTGCGTAATAAGCCTTTTACGCGAGCGGCAAGCCTAATTGATTTTGGCGAATCGAGCCGCCGACGGTGACAGAAAGAGGGAGCCCAGCTGATGGCTATTGAAATTATTGCTCGAGATTCACGGCTTGTGGAAGAGAGAAATATTTCAAAACATGTTTTATAATTGCTGTCTTTTTAGGAGGCCTTTCATATTTTAGCATATATTTTATTACCTATTACGGTATTTATGTGACCGCTTGTATCCGTGAAGGCAAATAAAAAAACTTGAGATTATAGTTATTTTTTGATGAATGTAATTAGACACAAGGTTCAAAGTAGTTTTTCATTTATCTATAGATTGAAAAATTTTTGAAAATTTTTCATTACCTGTGTTGAAAAATCAATGTCATTACGATAGCAAAAGTTTTGAAAGACTTTCGGTGCAAAGCACTATTTTCGTAAAGTCAACGATATAATAAGAAAAAGCTGCAGCGTTTTCTTATTATTATCAGAAAAGATTCGAATAAGCTCTATTAAAAAGTTGTTTTCTTTTTCATAAATGCTTCACACGTAAATGCATATCACTGTAAGCAGAGCCTTTCCAACACATCCCCGTGAATAAGTAATAAACGTAAAACTTTGAAACGGATAATTAACATTGAAAGTGAACAGGCCTGCAAATCATGTTACGCCCTGATACTTGATTAATTATGTTTTTAAATTACTCGAATTTAATCTCTCCGAAGAGTAGTGCAGAGTTTCGACGTCCACTGCCGTCTGCATCGAATGATTAAATTATCCTCACTTATATCGATCAATAATTATTCGAAAACAAGCATTGATCCGAAACTAATAAAACAATCCGAAAGTAAAAGCGGCAGCCTTTGCTTCCCCTATAATACATGTCTTTGAGGAAAAAAGCTATCAACAACGCCGGAAGAAAAAGCTTTTGCAGAGGGAAGCAATAGTTTCCGCGCATCCGGAGCGAAATAAAGTAGCCGCTTCTAGCCAGAAGAGGAGGAACCTAAACAATTCATCAGCGCCTCGAGCTAATAAAAAAATCAGAGACGCCGCGCGCTGCTGCTCAGGAAAAGTGATAAAGCGATTCTTTTCTCGTTTTGTTGTTCTTTTTTTCTCTTCCCTCCGCCTCTCTCTTTCTCCCTTTCGCTTTTGCGTTGAACGCGGACCTTGAAAGGAAAAACGAGTACTCCGCGTATACGCACGCTTATTTCCCGTTCCAGGCTCTTATTCTATATAACAGTAATGCTGCTGTTCTTTTTACTTTTCAGCTAATTTAAATTAGCTCAATTTGACGTGTTTTTTTACTAAGGTTACTTTCGAATAGTGTCATTTTTGTTTATTTCACTTTTTTAAATAAAACTAAAGCAGAGCCTTTCCCTCTTCGAGGGAGAGTAGTGCTATTATACAATGCTATTATATTGCAGTTTGGACGTTCAGATCCAATTTATGCAAATTTTATCAATGATTGATTAGCATACTAATATCGTAATCCTCCAGATATAAAACTCCTGCAAGAAAGTGGCAAGAAAAGCGCAATAGAAAGAAAGCTCGCTCGACGACAGGCGGCCACGACGCTGCCGTCTTTATTACTCGTCACGATATGGACTCGCTGACAAGCCTCGCCGACGCCGCCGTACGCACCGGCCGAGTAATGACAAGCTTACGCGCCACCCCCAACAGCCGATGAGTTATTTAAAAGGCAGCCTACGACGCTGCGAGGATGGCAATTACGCAACTTGCGTACCTTTAAAGTTATTATAAGGTGAGCGTTGAACCAAGCAAAACAGCTGCGATCGCCTGTCGGTTGCGAGCTTTTTAGCCGTTTTTAGCCCAGTTGCAGGCTGCGGGATTCGGAAGATGGGAGGAGCTGACTTTTGTGCCCGGGAAAAATTCCTTTTGATGGTGGCGCGCAGAAAAAGTGAAAGAGGACAATCTTTTTAATTAAATTAACAATGAATCTAATAATTTACATAATAATTCACATGATGCTCGAATTTTTACCACAGAGACTGGGGTGAAATCGACAGTACATCCACGTCGATCCCTCCTCAGTCCTTTTTCAGACTTTTTTGCGTCCCCCGTCAATCCCCAGCTTCTCTCCACTATGTTTCTGCGACTTTTTCTCGCTCTATAGTCACCGCTCGCTTTTTTCCAACGCAAAACGCGCGCAATCAAAGTGTAAAGAAGCCAGAAAAAGACTCGCGATAGTCAAAGAGCCGAAATTCGTGAATAGCTGAAGCGACGCCGCAAATTTGCGCAGTAAGTTAACAGGCGATCGCTGTACCTTTTACTTTTTTCGCGAGTCCTTGCCTTCGCCTGCAGCGAACTTTATGATTTATAAGCTGTTTTGCATAATTCAGGGGTTATTGAAAGATGGAGGAGACGTCAAGTGTTAGGCGGAGGATGCTGCAAAGATGCCAGGGAAAATAGGAAATCCGCCGGAGCTGAGAGTCGAATAAAAATAACGGCTCCTGCATGATACATCGAGGAATATATTAAATGAGACTTTAGCGTAAATAAGCTGTCTTGCTGAATATTTACTGTCGCTCGGGTTGACAAATGTTGATAATAATAAACCTGAAAATTCGTCGGTGTTTTTCGAGCTTTAAACGTGGTAATACGCTTATTTTATTAGAGCAACGCTGTGCTTTTAGCAAATTAGGCTTCGGTTTTATCAACACAGATTGAAATTTACCAAAATGTCGATCCGCAGTCAATTTTAAAAAACCGTCCATAGTTTAAAAGAGGGTCAATTTGTAGCACTAACTCTATCAATCCCGTCCCAAAAGGAAAGCAAAGTCGAATGCAATTTCGCCACATAACCCTCGAAAATTTCTCCGGAAAGTCAGCGGAAGCAAACTCGACGCCATCTTCTTAAAATAAACGAGAGCGAGCGAAATTTGAAAGGCCGTCCGTTAAAAATGCATCGCCCGCAGCTCCGCTCTCAAATAAAAGAAAATCCCCTTACATACAGGAAAGAGAGAGAGAGAGAGAGAGAGAAAGCTGCTCGAAGATCGCAGCATCCGCGTAAAAAGCGACGGGGCCGCGTGTCTTTCTTGATTTGAAAGCGGCGCGCAAGTGACCCACGGGGAAATCAGTCTGACTGGAGTGTCGGATCATTTGTCGGCGTCGGCCAGTCGCTTTACATAGGGGGCTTTTCCCGGGATGGACACTTTTCCGGACGCGTGGCTTTGCTAGATTACAAGAGAAGGAGATGCCTTCTAGATGGGAAGTTGTGGATGGAAAGTTATGGCTGAGTGAGCTGCTGGGATGGAGGTGCTAATTTGGGGAATGAAATTGAAATTGAAGAAAAGTGCAGCAAAGGTGCAGCTGCAAAAGTATTAGTTTTTGAAAAATATTTTGTTTATCTTTATAAATTCCCTTGGAGTCTTGTTTCGCTGATGCAGAATAGAATGAAAATAATCTGCGTGTGACTCCGAAGAAAACTCGTGCAAAGTAGACAAAGTTTTGGTCACATAAAAGTGATCCCAGCTAAATTATTTAGCAGCGGTTGCCAAAGTTTTGCGTTAAACATGTGATTACGCCTAATCTTTACATGGAAGCGCGCGGTTGGTAAAACATCGACTACTTTTTTCGCGAGCAAAACTGCGAGAGAATACGTAAGTAAGGCCACTCAATAGCTCAGTTCCATAAAGAATATGCTATTAATTGTTTTATTATCTTTTTAATGAAATTAGAAAGCATCGAAATTTAGCTTTTCTTCCATGAGGAATGTAAGACGTAATTTTAGAAAAGCGGCTCGGCAAAGGCAAATGCAATAAATAAAGCTGGTAATTAGATTAACGTGAGCACTGTCGTGGAATGTAATCTCCCGCGCAGCGATAAACAAGAAATTTTCAATTTCCATTCGGCTGCGGGCCGTCTTACCCCAATTTTCCTCCGGCACGAGGCGCGTTTTCCGCGCGCAATTCCCTGCGGAAGAGGCTTTTGGGGTCGCGGGCAGATGTGTGTACGAGGGTCGCAAGCACGCACTTTGTTGTTTCTTTCTACGGCTCTCGGAAAAGCTTTTTTCTTCGCCTCAAAAGCAACCTCTCTCTCTCTCCTCCCCCGAGCTTTTTTCTTCCCGATGTTTGTCGGGAATGGGATTGCGAAGGGTTGAGGATAATTGAGGAGATTCGTCGATGCAGCTGCTTGAATTTTTTAAGCCGCTCAGTTTATCGCTTTGCGTCCCGGAGAGAAGGGAAATGAGCGAACATTGCCGGTAGGGTGTTTTTATTTCGGAAGCGGTGGAATCGAGGAGGTACTTGTAGAAATTTCAATTAGGCTAAGTTTAACGTAACATTTGTAGTCTGGTAAGCGTTTACCAGCTAATCTTTATTCAAGAGATGTTGAAAGCAAAAAAGCAGTCACTCATGAACGTTTAAAAGCCTTCCCAAAAGGAAGCGTCCATAAATCATGCAGCTCAAAGCATCCGCAACAAGCGAGCGTCATCGGATGTCATCAAGCTCGGGGACTTGAAATAAAGCGAGCGGCGTATTAAAATTTTAAAGCGCATAACCGCGACCGTGTCTACGTCGTAAAGATTCGACGATATAATCGGCGAATGCGGTGCGCACGCGAGAAAGTCGCGCACATAAATGAAAATGACCGTGTAAGTTATCGTTTGCGAAACTAAGGCCGCAAGCTGCGGGAAATCTTTTTGGCTTGTGATTTTCTGAAGGAGTGACATTTTTAACAACTGGTGTGCAGATAAATCTGGGCCTGCTATGAGAAGAACCAGGCTGGCTGCAATATATACCCAATATATTTATTTACAAGTGCAGTCTAATGACAATTCTGACATAAAGTTGGAATAGTCATAAATAATTAGCCTACAGAACTCGCTTAAACTTAGCTTTAAAATGCTGAAATGAGCTAATTCTGACGAATCTAAAGTAAGAGCAAAGGAGAATAATTATCAACTGTTACGAAACGGGAAAGTGAAAATGAAGCAACATAAGGTGTAGGTAATTGGCGCACTCAGCACGTATTACTGGTACCGCTTGGTTGAACGAATGGCGGTGCTGCGATGATCGCTCCTCGTGCTTGAGAGCTCGCTTATTATCCACGCACACCTCTTCCGAGACTTGCAATTAGCACAGCCACAATGATTGCGTCGGCCGCGCGTGCATATATAATCCCTCGTCTTTTCCTTCGCTCCTTTGCTGCCCTTTTCTCCCGTTTTCTCCCGTTTTCTCCCCTTCGCCTACATTTTTATACCTCTCGTGTCTGCTTTTCATAGAGAGCTGTATGTGCTATTTACCTAGAATCTCATGAATTCTTTAGCGCCGATAGCATAATTACTGTGCCGGCCGACGGCCGGGGAGCTCGAGGAAAGATTTAAGAGAGATGAATTCGCGCTCAATTATGGATGCGCATTCCTGAGAAGATAACAATTATAGCGTCTTTGTTAGTTCATTTAGAGAAATGATTTTCTTCCCTTCTTTTAGTGGGTTCTTCCTTTTTTTACGAGTATTATATTTTTTAGGCTATTTACTTTTGTAAGGAACTAATCACGTGAAATATACATAATTGTAAATTATCATGCGTATAATAAACGAATAACTCTAATGATATTCCTTTAAAAAATTGAATAAATTAAGGTCTAACTCGGTCCCAGGGGAGGATGATTCTCCAGATTAATAGTAGATTATTAGAAAAATCCTGTGCCCCAGCCAACGCCGTTAACCCTTTTCCGCGTCAGCAGATCGAAAATTCATGTTTTGAAATTTCCCCAGAGAGACGTCGTGCGCAGGCTAATTACCGTACTTGAAATTTTTTCCTTTTTGCAATCTAAACGATTATACGCGGTGTAAGTTTCAGCATAGGCCGGAGATCATTCGGGCGCGAAATCAACTATTCCCGCGGGCGCTTTCCTCTCTTCCAACCCTTTCGCGCGACTCGGGACATGTGCATTAGGACCGGTCGGGCCCTCAAAAATTCATAACCAGCAGAAAACTTAAATGATCAATTTCCGCGTGGATCTGTTTTACTGCAGAGTAATGCGATCGGGACCAGCGGAAAAACAACGGAGCTGAAGATTTGCATTAGCTGACGGAATGGGATTTAATAATTGATCTAACGGCAGGACTTTTGCTAGGTTTTCGTCTTGATGTTTTGTCGGGTTGCCAATGTCCCAAAAGTTTTCAAAAATTACTGTAAATTTTCCAAAAAGTAAGAAAGCAGTCATATCTTTAGGATTCAAAAATTACATTTTTTTCATATAATATTTTCTATACTAAATTATATTATTGAGTTTCAAAATATTTGTTGAAAAAACCCTACAGTAGCTTTTCCTGGTAATAAAATTTTATTACGTAAAAAACTTAAGAAAGTAGGTTATTACGAGTTTTATCCGCTGTAAATAAGTTCAACATTATTAAAATTCTTTTGAATCATTCGGCAAATAATTAATGCCTCGAGTATTTAAGGAGTAAAAAATTGCAAAATCGTGATAAAAATGACATTTAATTTATTTAAAAGACGCTCGTGGAATATTTTCAAAGTTCTAAAATGGAAGTTCTCCAGACTAAAGTCGATTACTTATGCATCACTAAAAAGTGAATGCATACATTTTAAACTGTCCTTCAGACATTCTTTGAATTTAAATAATTAAAATTGTTGTTATAATTAAGTTCAACTTCTTGACCGTTTTATCAGTCTCTAGATAAATTTCATTTAGTCCAATTCAATAAAATCAAAGCTAGAGAATTTAGAACAACTTTCAGAACAACTGTTTCGAAAAAATGTTCTACTTAATCTTTAAATTATTCAAGTAAATCAGCAACCAATTCACCTTTTTAAGTAACAATAAAGCAAACAAACAGCCACCACTAATAGAACATTTAAATGAAGGAGAAAATCAAGTCGATTACGCATAGCGAAATCGCTTTCTACCCAACGAAGCTCATTTACTCGGACATCCACTTAAATCCACAAGCGTTATAATCGCGTTTATTACAGTTAAAACAATAAAGGTAAGCGAGGCGGCCGGGGAGTCATGCAAAAGGAGGCAATCAATCGCCGCTCGCCGGTCTGTACATTACCCGACGTGTAATGCCTTCGCCTCCTCTTTTTTCTATCACATTTTCATTCGAAAATGGATAGTCCAATGGAAAATTCATGAGCCCGAGACACGTAATAGCGTGCGCGTAACCACACCCGCGTTTTCGCGCGAGTTTATTGCGCGCCTGCGCTCTAAAAGCGGACAGAGCAGGAAACGTCGAAAAAATTCAACTGAAATATCGCGTCCTTTAGTGCTTTAGTTCTTTCATTTTCTTTTATACGTTTTTCGAGAGCTCTCACTAATATTTTATTGTACAAGTGCGAGGGCGAGGGCAATTTCTGCAAAATCACATTTCCGTCAAAGAATCCTAAAGAATAAAAGAAATATTTGAAAATATGTTATTTTTTCAAAGCGCTTGCGCAAATCTAATCGACTTGGCCGCATGCAGCGCCATTGAATTAATCCTTGTCAGTTTCGCGACCACTTCGTTCCAGCAGACTGGGAGAGGATTTAAAAAAACATAGACCTCAGGAAGCTCGGTGCGATCGTGAGTGCGATCGGATACATCGGTCCCTCCCTCGTGAATAACCTTTTCCATCGGTGCAGTCCTCCTTTGATTCTTCCTTGCCATGCAAAATACTCCTCCTTTCTTCCGGCTTCGGTATTAAAAATAAAATTCGTCGAACGGCGACTTTCTCTGTCTGGCTGCAGGCGACGGGGAGGCACTTTGATACGACCCCATGGGTACATTACTGCGATCAGAGGTTGCCGAGTGTTTTACGAGGCCTCTTTACCGAGCGCACTGTATTTTTATAAATAATGACGCCTGCTGAGATATTTAAAGTGCGGTTCGAGTGTAAATTTCGGAGGCGGAGCCAAGTCCTTGCAAATTATGTCTGTTAATACTTTTATTTTGCGATCTTGGTATTGTTGGAGAGGTTAGTAAATTCTGGGAGGTGAATCTTGTGTATTCACTAAAATGATAACTTTAAATGAGAAATTCAACTGAATCTGTGCAAGAATAAGTGACGAACTTTGGTCTGATTTATAATAATTAAAGAAGCAGTTTCAGTATCTTAAAATAAAATTCAATTTGGCTTTCATTATTTAAACGTATTTAAGAGAGGATTTTAGAAACATGGTATTGCAATCCTCCCTGAAATAATGATTACTTTCTAATTATTTAACGAGCTGCATAAATTTATATTAAGTAGTTATTAAAGCTAAGTTATTTAAAAACTCCTTTATAAATTTCATTGAAATATATTATTTTTCAAGGTAACAAAAATATAATATAATAAACAATTATTTCTTCAAACTCAATCCCTGAAATAAAAAAATTCAGTTTTCATTACAACGTCGCACTTTCAATTCGCGTAATGTCAAAATTTAATTTTTCCACCGGCTTCAGCGCTCTCTGCAGCCCCTCTCGGCATTTCGTAATTTTTATCGCGGCCATATTTCCTGCGCCGCCCTCCAGAGAGAGAGAGAGAGAGAGAGACAATAGAAGGCGAAGGCCTAGACGCTTTACGATTTCGTATTGCAGCTCTCGGAGAATATAATTCTTGGCGGAAACTTTATAGGGATCCGAGCTCTACTTCCAACCAAGAGAGAGAGAGAAGACTTCTCGCTTCCGTCCTACATAATTGAACGACGCATTGCCGGGCCTATTTCTTGCAAATGTATGTGGCCATCTCGGAGAAATACAAACGGCCGGATTTTCCCAAAGCCTCCGGTTATATATCAATCTCGACCGTCCACAAATTATCCTCCCGACGACTTTTTCTCCCCGGAAAAACTGGAGCGCGGACTGATTAATCATGCAGCCACGGCCTTTTTTTAAACAATGCTCGCTTTTTTCCCCGCCTTTGTCCTCTTTTCGGCTTGAAATCTTTATACTCGGGAAATTAGCCGCGCGAAAAACCAACGGACTCGATTTAAAAAGACGCGCGAGCCGCCGTTCGGCGGGGGTAGAGCGTAGAACGCGAGGGACACTGCAGGTTTCCTGCTTTAATAATTCAAGGAGCTGGTCGATAAAAATAGTATTATTTTAATATTAAGCAGTGAATAATGCAGAATTTTTTTAAGCTCCCGCGTCCGCAAAGCGGAGATGGAACTGGGGCAAGCTTTAATTTTTTCGAAATTTAACGCGCGACGACTGATTCGATATTGGAGGAAAATTTTCAGACGGAGATTGAATAGTCATGCTTAGAGTATTTGCAGATCGTCTGTATAATATTATTACGAGCTTCGTCTAGAATTGCGCTTCCAGCCTTTGCAAGATTAATTGCTAATAAATCAATTACAGAAGAAGCGATTTTAACTTGACATCCAGAATTTTTGCTTCATAAATCTTTTATGTGCAATTAAACAATCCAGATTGACCGAGAAAAGAAATACAGCCGATGAGCCGCTATGCATGAGAATCGCCTATTTAAACAATACCCCTCGACTCCCCCGCGATGAAACTTTCATGCGGCATCGTCTTTGCCCGGAGAATCATCCTTACTGCGATCGAGGCGGGAAAATGAGCGAAGCCCGGCCGAGATCTGCCCTTCTGGGAGGCAATAATTCTCGAATTATCATTGATTCGAGATTGGCTACGAGGCGGAGAGGAGCGGAGAGAAAAAAACACAGTGCGGAAATATATAAGTCGAGAGCTGCGAGATTCGTAAGGGCATCATCTCGTTCATATTTAACGAGGGCGGCGCGGCAAGTTGTTGGCGATGCCGCGCGGAAAAGTGCAGGAGGAGGAGTGGCGAAGTGATATCCGAGGTGCTTCCCGGAGAAAAAAGAGAGGAAAGCGAGAGAATCCACCCTATCCCCGGGCCTCTATCTGGGGGATATGCTAGGCGATACCGAGGGAATTAAGGTCGCGATATTGCAGCCTAGCACTGCGCATAGACGCCTTTTATTATGCGAACGCTTTCCGGGAAATGCCGGCTCTGTAATTTCGAGCCGGAGAGTAATCGCGATTGGAGGAGAGCCTCCATTCTAAGGGCTTTTCTGCTTTTTCTTATACTTTTTCCTGCTAAGAAATAAATAAATGCGTGTGCTTTGTGAAGAATAGCTTTTTCATCTGATCGTCTCAATTCAATTTTTTTACGTCAAAAATAGACCTATGACTCGCGAATGCTACTTTTAAGTGATTTTATCAAATATTATTAATTTATTAAATATTGGAAAATTGCCTTTTTAGATTTGTCTCGACTGAACTGCACTACTAATGTACGTTAAAATATGAAACGCTCGAGAACTGCAAGTGGAGCCACCTACTGGGTGGATACTGAATAATATACGGGAAAGTATTTCTGACTGAACCGACTGACGATTACAGTAAAGTATAATTTAATATATAAGTAATTCGATGATTTTGTGTTAAAAAGAAAATTAAGCGTTTCTATTTTCATAAAGCTGCGCGTAAATTATTTATCATTTTTTTTACATATTATTTATATAAATTCCTTATTAAGAACTTGTTCATTTTTCTGAATGCCAAAGGACCCGTAAGTAATATGAAGAACTTTTTGTCTGACCAAACTTATAATTATGTCAATTAGCAGTTTTATAGAGGAAGCCATTTGGGCTACTGAATAAAAAAAAAGCGTCTTTTCCCAGCCTGAAAAAATAATCAATCATCGTAAGCTAAGTGACTCTTTCCTCCTGCAGCTCCTCCGATATCAAATGTCCATCCCTTAGCAGCTTAAATCGTTAAACGCAGCGCAGCTCAGCATTAAAGGCCGGAGACATCGTCTCCAGCGGGCAGCGGCGTCGGTCATACTCCTTGATAACTCCGCCGGCAAGTTTTAACTGCCCGGGCTTTACGAGAGGTGGGGGCTCCGAATTCTGGAAGGAGCAGCCCTTAACTCGCCGACACAACGACTTTTCTTCGGGCCGCCTTTTACGAGGCCGCAAGTCGGCTGAATAATTGATTTTAACAGCGCTTACCGGCTGTTTTTATAACTGTTTTACTGTTTCGCTCGAGCGGCGTGCGTCCCGATGGTTTATTCACCGCGCACTACGCGCCTTTTTAAAACTTGCCTGATCCCCCGGGGAGGAAAGTACGCCAGGAGTCAGGGAAGTTAACCCGTTGCCAAGCGTCCGTGCGAGCTTTCTTGCTTTTACCTTTATTGCGCAGCTGTGAGCATTGCAGAATTTTCCGAAATTTCGTGCAGTAGCTTTGAGAGGCGATAGGCCTCGGCCTTTCACTTCAAAGTGCGTGAATTTTAATGAAAGTATTCTTTCGCCTATTGTATTACGACATCATTAGACTGACACCAGACGGCGGTTTGGCGTATTTTAATAACCGTTGAAGTACACTTAAGCTTCTTTCATTTTTGGCAATGCCAATCAGAATTTTAAAAAAATTCTAGGATAAAGTTTAGGGAGAAAGGTTTGGAAGAACAACAAAAAGGTGTACTTTTTATGGTTTGATAGTATATATTTATTGATACTCTTAACTCGAAATTTCAATTCCTTCATGAAGAAACAAGTCAAATTCAGCCTTATTATAAGTAATAATAATATGCAGTAGATAACAAGAACTATAACTAATTAGCTTTAATGTAGTTAGAACACATTTTATTATATCACTCATCGAGACTAGAAGATGACTCAAATACTCCTTTAAATAAGATACTTAGCGCAAATGAAAATCTTTAAATTTGCACACATCGTATATTTGATTTGATTAGCATACGCGGAGACTTACGCGTTTATCTTGGCGAATCAATGATAAACGATTGCACGAGTAACTACTCAAGTTGTCGACAAAAACCGAAACTCCCTAAAAATTGAGTATTAAAATTCATTCGAAGTCGTTAAAAAATATACTAAATCAATTTGGTCCAATAAATTGCATTAATGCATCACCGAGAGGCTATTTTTACGAAACATCAACCATTGATTTGCTTGGAGACACTGAAAGACGATGCTAATAGAGGTTGTTGTGTGTGACAAGGTTAATTTTGATTTTCGTGCAGTTAGAGGTAATACTATAAGATCTTGATTTGTCGCAGTATGTTCCGGATTTGTCGTTTAAGGGACGTGCGAACGTCTGCGGGCAGCTCGCTGCTTATCGAAGCGCATCTCCATCTCCTCGAGTACCTTCGGCGTGTAGCGCACGACGAGTTTTACGGAGCTCTGGGCTTGCTTCAGCAATTCCACGGCCCTCTCGTGGTTCTCGCCTTCGACGCACTGGAAAGAGAGCAGCGATGAAGCGATGAAGATCTTTGCGGTTTCTTCTACTGTTTCTATTTGTGAAAAGATCTTACCACCCCGTTGACAGAAAGCAGCTGATCTCCACGTTTGAGGCCTCCGTGCCTGTCAGCCACGCCACCCGGTATAATTCTGGATATGTAGATAGGCGAGTTCTGCTCTCTGCCGCCCATGACGTTGAAGCCTAGGCCCTCCTCGGTCTTGGGCAGCTCTACGACTCTAGGATGCGCGTGACCTTCGCTGGCTGCAAACGCTGCAACGGTTGCTTTTGCTGTCGCCGAGGCTCGCACTTCCTGAGAGCCCTGGTAGTGTTAGAAGGGCAATTAGTGTGGCGAATTTCATTAGCTTTCCAAGTATTAAGTATCATTAATACTTTTCTAATTTCAGTTTCGTAATTGAGCTTTTATGAAGGGATTTATGAAGGGATTATTGTCGCGAGAGTAGCTCAGACTTAACTTTTGTTAACTTAAACTCGTGACCTGGAAATGTTGCGTCTACTACTTATACCCACACCAGAAAACTTATTCTTGTCTGTCCAAGCGAATTTTTGCCTGCAATTAATTTGCTTTTACAATTTTGAAAAAGTTATTACCTGAACATCCACCGTATCATAGATGTGCTCATAAACTTCCCGAATTGCGTTTAAAAAGTCACTTTGCAAGACCTTTTGCAGAGCTGCCAATTTCGTTGCTGGAATTTCTCCACCTTAAAGAGGCAAAACTTATTTAGCTCGATATTTTCAGTGATAAATTAAATAAAAACAGCCCACTCACTTTTCTGCAGTTTGTCTAATAATTCAATAGATCTTTTAACGTCTGTAAATAAAAACATTAATTTTATTACACTTCATTGGGATTTATCTGTACAGTGGCTAAAACATATGTTTTACCTCTTTCAAGAGTAAGTGATTCTTCAACGATTGCCATAGCTGTAGATTTAAGTGTGGATTTTTACGACAGCACCTGTTTAATGAAAAACAGGACATAGAGTACCATTTGTGTGAACTGGAATATTTTTACTATTAGAATCTAAAATAATAACTTGTTAAACCTTCTCGTTTTTAATTATTTTCGTAGAAGGAATGATGTGCTCGTGCATTTGCCAGGGTAATCTAGTTTGATCAGCCACGAAAATAGCCTTGCAGCGTATATTGAAAAAAAATAAAATAACGAAAAACGCCTTCTCGCACCACGCCCTCAATAGCAGATTAATAAACTAAACAAAAAAAGAGCCAGATTAATCGCGATTCCACGAGAGCCTAATTGCAGCGCGCGATTCGCCCAAGAAAAATCAGAACAGCACGCGATCTCACTCCACATTCTGCGTACGAGAGCCACTTTCGCAGCACGCAAACTCGCCGTTTACGAGCTCTTTTACTGCCTATTTTCGCAGCCGAACGCGAGCAGCAACTAACTACTAAAGCGTCGCGCGGTTCGCTTCATCACGGTGCTCACCTCGGGGAAGATTGTCCGGCTGGTTCCAGTCTTAGAACACCATTGTCAGGGAGGAAGGTGTGACCCGAGAAGAGACCCGAGCGAAAATACAGACTACTTGCACGCCCACGGAGCCTACTAAATGCGCTACCCCAAAGGCGTGTCGAGAGTTCGACCCCTGGGAATCGTGACGTCAGAGCTGCTCGGACGACTTTACCTTTAGTCGGTCGCGTATCGCCTGGGATGAGTAGACTGCCGACTTACCGATGGTCGTTGGCTTGCCTGCCTTTGGTACGGAAGAGTGGGCTGAATTTTTAATAGCTAATCGCTTTTTCAGGAAGAGGAATGGGAATTTGAAAATATTTTTCTGTAAGCAAAAATTAATTCTTTGCTTTTAAGTAATTTAATTGATTAATTAGATAATTAGAAGAGTCGTAAGCGATTCTCCGTGAATTATTAGTAAAATCAATAGTGCAGACTAAGGAAATAAAACACAATCCATTTATATTATTAAACTTTTAGATAATTTATGTATTTATCAATAAAGAAATAATGCTGCGATTAATAAACAACATAAAAAGTAACTTAAATTATAATCAAATAAAATCATAACGTAAGAAGAAAAACGAGTGCACGAGTTGTGACGGTAAATAACAAAGCTCTGATTAGCGATTTCAGATACAATAATTTATTTTCTTATTATCGTCAGCTCTTTTCTCTCTTCATGAGTACGATATTCCGTTACATAATGAAGTAGTAATGTTCATTGAATACGAAGTACGAAATCTATCCTAGATATTCGCTATACCATTTTATTTTATTTCGCCACATACAAATCAAACGGTGGACCATAGACACTACCGCAGATAGGTACATGTTTCTTTTTATTATTCAATGTTTATTCCATTAGTAATTAAATTTTTTCCGTGTGACTCTGTGTACGTGTCTGTGTGTGTGTGTTTTGCCAGCAAAATCCCGGTGGCGATTGTAATAAGCGTTAGACATTCGTTTCTCACCACATCAAGTATTTGCGTGACTCGGATTGCTTCGATATATATATATATGTATAATGGAAAAAATTTTTGCGCTTTTGAAACGCCGCCGCCAAGCATCGACAGGAAGACTATAGTTTCATTTGCGATTATCCCCTCTTCTTAAATTCCTTCGCACTTCTTAACCCTTATCTTACTTTATTTACGACATGACAAAGACATTTACGCGATTGAAATTAAACACACGATTTCCGTTACAGTTGGAAAAAGGCTGAATTAGATAATAAAAACCGAGTGATGCGCCATTGGCTGCTTTCCTTTTTAACCGCTATAAAGAATTTAAAGTATCTGGTAGTTTATCTTTCTATATAAACTTGCGAGTTGAATTATTTCCTTCCGGTTGAAAAGTCTTGCTAGCTCGAATTTGAGGAAGCAAAACTTTGCACTAAACGCGCTATTACTCACAAAATATACGACACCATCGTTTGTAATCTATGTACGCCTATACGGCTTTCTTTAAACCTTAGTCTATACCGAGAAGAATCGCTAATCGTTTTTCGCCTTTAGGAGGCGCGTATCGAGTCACGAAGAGAAGTTATACTGCATAGTAGTACGTATATTTTCCATTCTTATAGTATCTTCAGTATATTTATTTATTGGTTTACATCAGTCGAGTGATCTTGTATTTATTTCCCCTTACAGTATTCTTAGTAGTAACGTTTAAACTTTTTTTTCTTGTTATTTATGTACAGAAAAGACGCCGGACTACTGTTTTTCGTAATTTCTTTCGCGCGACAGATACAATCAGCGATACACTATTGTTAATTAATAATCGTAATAAATCCTTCAAAGTAGCGTGTAAAAATTCACATATCGAGCTTTATACATCGGATGCATTGGTTCCTGCTTCGAAATAAACTATCGACGCCGAATGAGTAGGTGCAAAGAGGCAAGAGCAGTAGGCTTACGAAGATTCAGAAAGTGCTGAGGCTGAGCTTTTCGCTTGAGACGGAACGTTCGTGTATACAATAACGTGCGACGAGTGAATAAAAAGCGATATCGGTACGTTTAAAAAATGCAATAACAAAGCGCTTCCGGTGCGTGACGTACACTGACGCGAACGATTCTTGTGCGCGTTCACGATCAGTTCTCGAGCAAATTTAGTCGGTTTAATTTATTGGTAAATTCGGTCGCAGGTTGAAGGCAATCGTAGAAACAGACTATTTTAGATTTAACACTTAGAGAGAAAAGGGCTATTTATTTGTGTATACTTAGACAGTTATCGAGTAGCTAAAGTATCGCTTGAGAGAGTCTTAGATAACGCGAGTGAGATTTATCTTTAATCTGCGAAACTGATTACATTCATTTTTGAGGAGAGTGTCAGCATTGACGAAGAGAGAGAGCTAGTAATTAGAGATTATTACCACTTTAGGCAAGATAGTTTTTATTTCCTAGTTTATTGTAATTCGCTTCCCGTTCCAAAGTTTTTCGACTCGCGTACAGCTTTTTAAAGGCTAATTAAACGCGCGGGATTGTCATCGACTCAGATTCAGCGGCTTTTTTTAACTTTTTCATTTAATTTCGACATCTCGAAGGGTTTCGGTTAATACAAAGATGGAATTCGATTACCTTGTAAATGTCTTTTCACTTTTTCAAATAAAACGTCTATACTTTCAACCGTTTTTTAAGCTCCGTTTGTTTTTCTCTGCCTTCGCGACTTTACTCTAAAGATTAGAAGATACCGTACATAATTAATTCATTATCAAGATAATAATTGAAAATAAATCAACGATCAAATAAAATCTGAAAATTTCTTCTTTAACGACAGGCACAAAATCTTTAACTAATTAAATTTACAGTCAACCTTTACGTACAAGATAAAATAACGATCCGCAATGCTTTTACTTTCGAAATAAGCTATCCTTTCACCACCTCATTCATTCTTCAACGAAAGTTTTGTCCATTGCAATCGTAACAATGTGTGCGTTTGTTACTCGAACTAAGAGATTGTTTACCGACTTCTATGATTATCTAAAATTTCATCAAGTGATTTCTTTTTGTTATCCATTAAGAAAAAATCGTGTACGTTGACAAAAGTGATCTCAGCCTTTTCAATGACACGTAAAGTGCCTGAAAAGCAATTGAGAAACAACCATTTTTATCACGGTACAAGACACATATCAAGAATAGTTTCTAATAACAATATTGAAAAACATTACGAGAAAATAGAGAGCGTCATCGATTGAGCTTGAAAGCAAGTATATGTCAAAATGGAATGGTTTTTGCTTATTTTATCCAAGTAATCAATGTACACCGAGAAAGACTTGTTCTTTTAATGACATACTCTGCACACGTTCTGACAGTAACATTTATAAAATGCCGATGACGCTTGTGTTAAATGTGTCAAGTGTTCTTTATATTAATGATTAACAACATTCACCGTTATATTATAATAAATCTTTATCCCCATAAATCATAGAAAACGCGGCTGCGCGCTTTTCCTTCCTTCCTGAATAACAAAAGCCATGAACGCTATGTCGTTTACAGCATATAATATAACACGAGGTATTAGTTTTTATTTTCCCCTTTGTCTCATTTTCTAAGGTACTAAATAACCTAGTTTCTTTAGCACTATTAGAATTATTCTCGTGTTGAGATTGCTTCGTATCGAAAAAAGAGCAGGAAAAAAGAGCGTGGTAATGACGCAACAAAGTCTCAATGAATGCGTTTAATACAAGGCGTGGCATCGGTGAGGACTAAAAGCACCAAATCTTTTCACGAAAATTATAACGACTTAAGGATGCGCGAAGACTCATAATACGGTTAAGATTAGTTTGACTAGAAATTATTATTCACGACGCCAAGTTTTTAATTAAAAAATATTTGTGCCGTCATTTTTTCTACCCCATTTCTTTTCCCGAGTATCATTACTTTTTTTGCTTGTTAATGGTTTTTTATAAAACTTATAATTAGTATTTCATATTTCCTTTATAAATCACGAAATCATAGCATAGACAACTAAATCGAAGAAAAAGGTATGATACAGAGTTTGTACAATTGTTGTAATAGGAATATACACAATTATCGAGATATATAAATGTACTTTATTAACGCAACTAATTTTTAAGTAACGAGACGCGAAAGCTCGTTTTTTCAAACATGTACCTAGGAACTTTTCAGGACAATTCGAATAATCGCTCGTCTTAGTGTCGATAACACGAGCGATTTTTGCGAAGTTCCTGCGCTTTGGTGCATCGCCAGTGCAAATGCGATTTAAGTAGACCCAGAGACGAGTCAGTACTTGTTGGTGTTACTTTTTTAATTGATACAATTTATACAGCTAACCGATTTTTGCGACTAGTCTGTGGATCTACTTTCACAAGAAAGGAAAGAAAATTGCGCATAACAAAATGCAAGTGTTATTCTTGAGGTTTTGTAAAGAGGTGCACTCTTTGACATATATTTTTATATATATTGTGATTAAGCGTATACGAAAATTTGTACGAGTGCGCCCCTTTATTTGACAATTGTTTATTCGTCGGAAACGTAAATAAATCGAGCTTCTTTGTGCCAACTCTGTACGATACGAGTACAGAAGGTGAAACGAGAAAAGAACAAAACGTCAACGCGTATTTATATGAATATCCGTATTTACAACAATTTCGCCGAGCTCACGATTTTACATATATATTCATAAGGATAACAGTGATAATCGAAAAAAGTATATTTATATATATTCATTAACATGCTAGGATATCTAAATGCACCTAAACGTTACATTCTCGAACTTCGGGTCCTTCCCTGTGCCCTCAAATCCTTACCTCCTCTATAATTCGTTAGAGATTAATCAGTTCACTGTTTTGTATTTGTTTAATAATCTTTGTTCCATTAAAATTACTGATCTAGACTTGTTATTTAAGGCGCTGCGGCCGCGCACACATGCACACACATATATGTACCATATATATATTTACCGCCGAGTGTGTAGAAAAGACTTTGTAAACATTACTTCCGACGTAGAAACTACAGACTTTTGTCGCGCGGGAGAAGCTCGAACGACGAGCCCGAAGATCAGTGCACTTTCATTATTACTTTAATCATTCTCAAACTCTGAATTTGAGTAAGATTTGAGGCAAGGCTACTCGAGCTCAAGAAAGCATCGTCGGGCTCGTCGTCGCAGCTCGGCAGCCCCTCGCGCGGCTCCCTAGTTTTTTGTTTAATTCGCGACTGTACATTTTAATCGAAGTAGACAAAAAAGAAAGGACGAAAGTCCGTGGCACCGGTTATTTACAAAGGGAAGCCCAGTACTTAGACGGGTCCGCGATAGCGCCGTCGAGTCGAGGCCGAGCGTCGCTCCTCGTCCTCGGATAAGCCATTCGAGCAAAGGCTCTCGCCTTGCCTCGACGCTGCTAGGGGTAGATGTCGTGATGACTAGTCTGCTGGAGTCCAACAACGCGTCACACGTCATCTCGACTTCGTCTTTGCCACAAAGTACGTCCCTGACCGCCCTGCTGCCGCCCTCAGGTTTCCTTCTCAGGCTCGTTTCATGCCCCACGATGACGGCGGTGCCTAGTGGCTGTCGGACGAGGCCGAATACCGCAGACGAAAGCGCGCAGAGAAAGCTCTCTAGGCTTCGGCGAGGATAGAGTGAAAAGCCTCATAGCGATACCTGGGCCGGGATGAGTGGGGCTTGAAACGCGAGGAGCCTAGAAGAGCAAAAAGGAGACCCGTGTGCGGCGAGCGTCCCCCTTGGCCCGTCGGGCCATCCCGAACTGTCAGACGGACGGATCGCTGCCGGGGGCGGAGCCCACCTTGCTGCCGTCGCCTCCTGCTCCGCTGCCGTCGCCGTCGGCACCCGCGCCGTCTCCGCCCCGGTACGGCGAGCCGCCGGCCCCGCGCGCCGACAGACCTCGGAAATCCAGGTTGTACTGCAAAACAAAGTCACACGGGTGGCTATTTATCATACGGACTGTCCAGCACTCGGCTTACATTGGCTGCTCTCTCAAAACAGCTCAGAGAATTCCTCTTTGCTCTTTAATCGACACTATAAAGAATTATCGAGGAGCATGGACTGTTTTCTCAAATAATTCTTCGAGTAGTGGACTGAAGAGGTCACGTGAAAATCAGGTGTGGAATGAAAACTTGTGCAGAAATTCAAACAGTTTAGCCTTTGGAGAACGGGCATATGGGCTTTCTGATCCGTCTAAGAGATTGCATGAAAAATCAATCATGGCTCGATTCAGTTTACCGCATTTCCCGTCCTCTAAAGATTCACACTGAAAATTGTGCTTTTCTTTCAAAGTAACATTACAATAATTCTATTTTCAACAACGCTCGAATAATTATCTTTGTTATTAATTGCAATAAAAAACATATGTATCTTTAAATAATAAAAAAAGTTGTAGTTTAGTGAAAGAAACATTTAGAACATTAGTGTGAAAAGGGTAAAAAAAACAAAACTTGAAACGAAAAAAGATTTGAGTTAATTGACAATTTCTATCTTACCATTTTTATCCACTTTTCTCGACAATATCAATTAATTAGTGCAAGAAAATTGTCGATTGAGAAAAGTGTCTTTTGCTATTATCGAGACAAACCTTTACAACAGTTGAATGCAGATGCTGAAATGTTAATCAACATGTGTTATAGAAAAAAATTTAGCACACTATATACAAGTTTACAATCTATTAGTCAAAGCCAAAAATCTATAGCATCATAGACGCACATGTACACCCAAAAAATGTGCGAAAAAATCGAGCTGAAACCTCTAAGTTTTTACCTAAATAATCTCTATCCCAAAAGAAGCCTTGAGGGAAACATCAAAAAGTTCTTGTTCCGTCTGTATAAAAAATTGCGATCCAAAAAGTGGGAGTGTTAATGGGTTCAAAAGGCAAAAATGGAAAAAAGGGATAGATGTCTGGCTAAAGCAAAGTCTGAGATATAAGCGGAAGAAAGAAAAGAAAGCGGCCGAACCTGTGCGAATGAACGAACAGAAGTAGAAGAAGTAGAAAGAGTAGTTGTAGTAGTAGAAGTAGCAGTAGAAGAAGAAGAGATAGCAGAAGTGCGTGCTGCGTTTATGAAAGTGGTTGCGATTAAGTTCGCTCGACAGTCGGGTGGCGCAGCTCGGGGCCAAGTGTCATCTCGGCAAACTCGAGTGTCTCAGCTGATGGAACTGTGGCCGCAGTCCTTGTCGCAGGTACTCGTCCGTCATCATCAGATCGCTTGTCGCTGGAAACATTTGCGGGGAGGAATTGCGAGCGAACGGCAGGGTATTGTAGTAGTGGTGCTGGATGACGGGAGATTTCGAGAAGGAGCCCAGACTTAACTGGTTCATCAAGTCGTGAATTAAAGGCAGTGGGTAAGGCAGTGGTGGCGTTGGCTTCACGATGGTGTACAATTGCTCGCGAGTTAGAGGATAAGGCTGAACGTAGGGTTTTGCCGTGGGTAATAACTGGGGACTAATCGGGTATAGGCAGTCCTCTTCCCCCTGACCAGGTGCTGACGTTGGGCTGGCCTCCACGTATTGCGGCATGCTGACATTGTGCTAGTGCGTAAATATAATATAAAACATAAAAAACGAATGACACGTGTGTGTATGTTTTTAAAGTACCATCTAAAAGAAGTATTGCGGTAAGAGACACACGAACATTAGCACCATTAAACGGCGTTACTGCGAAAGACGACTGCATTGCGCTTCAAACTCTACAGCTTACTCTATCTCTCTGTTACTCTGTATAATGGTATCGAGACTTTGTAGGATCCCTAATTATACTATTCGCAGAGTGTAAGTACATCAGTGCCTTTATGTAACCGAACATGATCGTCTTTCGCGCACGCAACCACTACATCGAACGTTCATCATAATCTACGTCTACCATCGATATTAGCGTCTTTGTGCAGTATAATGCAGGAGAGATCGTTGCTGAACTCACCTTTGTGGCGCAGACGAAGCACGTAGTGACAACTTTCGATATAACGTTCATGAGATTTTTAGTCTCTTGTATGACATTATCGACCTTTATGAATGTCGCAGCCTTTCCCACGGTGGGATTCTTCACCGTGAACTGCAGCTGCTGGACGTACGTCGGCACGCGGTCCAGGTTCTCCAGGAGTTCCTTTTTGTGTGGCCCACCCGGTACCTGCGCCCATACAGACACGTGATACGAAGTTGCGATATTCACCAGTACGTCAAACGAACGCATTGAATCCGAGCTTCAAGACTTTGTGTCCGAAATCAATAAACTGTAGGGTCAGTGTTTTCATCTCTTACAATTAGTGTCTCTTTTTAATGTTGCTGATGAGATCGTAAAGTTATTGTGTTTTAGAATTGTTTTTGAAATTTAATTTGCTCTGTTATATATAGCTATTTATTGTCCACATTTGGACTGGTCAATATTTAAAAGGCTCGAAAAATGCGTTTGTTTCACGACATTATCGATTGTATCTCGACTGCATTTGCTTAAAACTCTGTAGTATATGCAATGTATATGCTACCGTTATCTAAGCTATGCGATCGTATATATCGTTACTGTGTAATATACTAAGTACGCTTGTGCATACACCTTTGACAAGCTCTCTCTCTCTCTCTCTCTCTCTCTCTCTCTCTCTCTCTCTCCCTCTCTCCCTCTCTCTCTCTTTGACACTGCTAATGCATAGATAAATAATTAATTTTCAGAACATCTCTGCAGGACTATCGAAGGTGTTTGCACGTACGTTCAATGTTTATATGTATCATCTAAGTAATTCCTAATTCAACACAATGCATTAGTTAAAAATTTAAATAAATAGAAGAAATATAATTAAGATAGATAGAAGTAGTCAAGAGTGATCATGTGAGTGACAGTGATACAGTACAGACCTTGTTGCTTTTGCCAGCTTCGTGAAATATCGAACTTTATATATTTACATACGGCTTACTGTTCAATATTTCAGTATCTTGACATAGAGTGCTTTACTTTCGTCAAGAGACGAGTGATATATACATTATTTAAAGTAAACAGCAAGAATCAAGTGAGGCTTGTTATTTTTCTTTTGTTAATAGGAAGCCAGCAAAAACTTTGGGACACATTATAGTCATGCCCCAGATAGTGGAAGGAGGGGGACCACAATGCACATAGACGTCGTCCACAGACGGAAGCATTCCCGTAGCATCTAAAACACACCTTACTATCGTACACAGAAAAATCTTATATTTATGAAAGTATGTACGTTAATACTCAGAGTGCACATTATAATGTTTAAAAAAAAGAGAGAGAATCATTTCAATTTAGATCGCGGTTGTCTAGAATCGCGCTCATTTATCAAAGATCAATCTTTTAGTTCGCACATGAAGTAATGTCTTGATGTTTACATTATTAAATTTGAGTTTTTGAGCGGGATTCGAATGGTTCATCGATCGAATTGGTCGTAACATCTCTTTTGGTCATAAATAAAAGTGTTAACACATAATTAAATACAGCTAAACGATTAATAGTTATGGGCTAAGGTGACACAATGTTTAATGAATAAGAGAACGATAGAAAAAATAGATTAAGACATGAGTAATGAAAATATTTTTACAGGCGAAAATGTGACATTTACAAAAATAGTTAACAACCAACGGGTCTAAAGTAAAGATAGAAAAAGTTACCTGGATGGAGGCATTCAAGAGCGAGGGTCAATCGAAAGGGCGTTATAATACAGAATTTACAGGTTAGCACTTATCTCTCAAAGAAACAGTTAATGTGAGAGATCGAAGTGGTATAAATTTGGATAGCTATATGTAGAAGTTTGCCTAGCTAGGATGGTCGAAGGGCAGCAAACGTGTTAATTTCAACGTGTCTAATGCTAAGATATTGCGCATGAGCTTCATCCAATTGCTTGTTTGCAGCTCGTGACTTTACAGAGTGATATAATGTGAGTAAATTCTTAAGGTGCTCTTACGGTGTATTTATAGATTCGAAATTGCAGATACGTACTTGTAGCGTGTGAGGTACAGATAGAAAAAAGACAGAGAAGAGAGAAGAGTAGGTTGGATGTAGCTTGTGCGCAAGAAATTACAAAATAATAGTATAAAAAAAAGGAAAAAGAAAGTAGTCCAACAGTAAGTAACGTAAGAGGAAGGTAGTTAATAGCACGAATATTTGGATTCAAGTCCAATATAGAATTCGTAAACAATGGATAAAGAAACAGTTGTAAGATGATTCAGAACATTTCCAGATAGTTAGGCGAGCAAATTGGGAATCGGGCGAACGTACCTGGTAGCTGAATTGTCTCACAACTTTGTACAATCTGTTGGCCTCCTCGGCAAAGTATTCGGCCTGCGTGAACAGGTCCTGGGTGGTTTTCAAGGCTCCCTCGCCCCTCGTGAACTGGTACATGGAGAACGCCATCGAGGACATGTTTTTCGCCCGCTTAACGATGTCGTTGTTCTCCTCGAGGGCCGTGCCGTTCTCCTGCCACTTTTCCGTCTCCGCGTCCATTTCCGAGGTGATGCGTTTCATCTCCAGGCCGGCTTTCGCTATCTTTGCCTGCTCTTCGCTGTCGAGCCTAACCGGCTTCAGGGGTTTGCTCGTTGTGCCGTGTTTCTGGACAATCGTCAAGGGGTGCATTCTTAGTGTCGAACCTTTTCATTCTAGTTCAAGATTTAATGATACTTACCCCTGGTCGTGGAAGAGACATGTAAACTTGCTTCTCAGGTCGACTTTGACTTAGCTCAAGAACATCTTTCGCGACTGTTGTCACATCTGACATTAACCATTGCCACATGTCTGCGAATACTAGAAGAAGCAAGCATTTACGAAAGTTTTTTATTTAAAAGATTATTTAAAAGATTTTATTGAAATCTACTCGGTTACTCTCTACTAATTGAAATAAAACAGGGTTAACACTAACCTTCGAGGTTTTCTTTAGCGATTTTACTAGTAGGATACCTCGCTAACGTATGCGCGGCCGTAACCACTTGAGGCCCGTATATCCGCAAATTGATTTCCGTGAACTTGGCTGAAACTTGCAGTGATTCCGAGAGCGCGATGTGTCTCAGAAGTTTGCAGACCTGCGCAAAGAATAATAAATTGCAGCTGCCACTCGGGAACAGCTTTTACTGGGAGAGTAAATGTGTCGATGATTATCTCACTTCGAGTATGTGCTCGATGTACTCGTGGAATCGATCGCTGCTTTCCTGCAATCTCTCGATGTCGTTGGTGAGCGCGAGACTCCGGATGGTAGAGACGAGCTCCTGTCCGGCCTTTGTCACCTGGCCGAGATCCCCAGCCTGCTCCATCGTCGTCTGGCACAGTTGCTGGCGGAGGTCGCGCGTCGCCCGCAACACCCCCAGTATCGCCTGGTCCAGTTCCGAGCTTGGAGAGCCGCTTGCGCTCGTATCGAAATTCTGCACTCGTCGATTAGTTCGTTAAGAAGGCTAGTTCTCTTTTACGAGGGTAGATCAAGGAAAATCTGTCATATTTTAGATATTTCACGACTGACAATTAAAGTAGTTCAAGTTTTAGTCAACCAAGAACGCAAATTCGAGTCACTGAAATAATGCAGATGTAACTATGTCTACGGATATGTTTAAAAGTAGATTCGTCTCGCGAAACTGCGATTAAAATTGAACATCCCCCAGCTGTGAGCACTCGTCGAACTTACAATGCTGTTGCCAACTCTGAGCAGCGAGTTGAGCTCCAATTTGGCGCGGTCGCAGAGCAAGAGTATGTTTTCTCGGTGCTCGTGACTCGTGTAGGCGCTGTCGGTGAAGTCCTGGGTGCGCTCGACCACGACGTCCAGCGCCGCGGTGAGGGTCTCGCGGCATCCCGCGCTGAGCAGCGTCACCCGCGTCGACTCCACCAGCCGCTCGAACTGCTTCAGCGCCGCGAACACCGTGCTGCTGTCCCAGTCCTCCTGTTGCGGACTCTAAGCAAGCGAAAAACTGCCTGACCTTTGCTCTGTAAAGCTAATTCTCGATGGGGGAGGATCTTTTCTTCGATTTATTGGGGCGCATTTCAGCCGAGATTTGAACTTCAATTTCGCTTTTATTGGCTCGTATATTTTCGAACTTTGGTGAGAAGCAGATTGCAGGGGTGGAAAGAGAAAAGAATATAAAGCTCATTTTTATATTAATAAATTAATAAATACTGGCTGCTAAACTACATTAAGCGTTTTTCAGTGCCTTCTTTGTACTCTATGTTTCAGTTTACTTTCTTTTTTACTTCCTTTTCATTAGTAAAAAAACAAGTTTTTTATGCGAAAAGTAACAAAGAACTAGTTTTTAATTAGCTAAAGCTTTTTATTCAAGTCCAAGCTCAATCGTTCCGCGTTCAATGCCTTGTGCCTTGCAAGTAATAACATTAAAACGAGGATTGCCGTATTGCGCAATAATAGGAAAAAGGATTCTCGCGATAAAATAATTGGATCTCCGCCGCGAGCAAAGCAAAAGGTCCTCGCTAACCTGTGAGTTCGAGTAGGTGGACTCGCTGCAGTCGAGCACGCCGTCCTTGACGACGTAGTGGATGAGGTCCATGGCGCGCCTCATCTGGCAGAAGACGGTGTCGCGGTTCTCCTTGGCCGAGGGGCACTCTGGGTGCCTCAGGCAGGCCTTGCTCGACGTCAGCAGCATCATCGTGCTGCGCTCCAGCACCTGACGCGCTGCCGCCATTTGGGCCCGCCGCCTCTCGTCCTTCAGGTCGTTCTGCGACACCGGATAATTCAATCACGTTTATTCTTTGCAGGTATTCGTCGGGGAATTTTCAAATTGTTAAGGCCTTCTTCCTAATGATAATTCATCAAGAATAAGATCAAGCTTCCATTTTCGAAAATCATTAAATTACTTCTTTCGTTAAAATGAACTGATTTTATTATATCGCCACTCTTATTTCACTTATTCACTATTGCAATGGATAGAATTTTATTAAATATATTTTGCTTTGATCATTATTTGTTTTCACTTGTTTAGGATTCTACGGCTGTAATACAGCAGTCCTCTTTGTCTAAACCCTCTTGACTTCTGCAAGTTTGCACTCTGGCGATCTAATATACTATAGATTCTCGTATATGTAATAATCTACTGCTTCGTATTCTGTGAGTGCAATATTAGCTCGATTCCAAAATACAGGAATGTAACCTTTGCAAATTAAATCGGTTTAATTACTTTCTAAAGACTCGCAACTGACGTATTCTTTATATTTGAAAAGAAAATCAATGCTGCATTCATAAACAACAACAAACTTGTCGAGCCGCTTTCTATTACCCGAAAATTCCCTTCGACGCTTTTGCGCATACCTACGCAAAAGTGGCAGTAGGCCTTTGTCGATAAAGTCGATGCCGTGTAATTAAAAAATCCGCGCACTTACGGCTCTCGAAAAAGTCATTAGGTGGTACTCGGGAATGACGCCAGCTTCTTTTTGTCTTTATTTATATTGAAGAAGCCTTTTCGCGCGAATCGCTTCTAATTACGAGAGATTGAAATAGTTAATTTCCATACCGATCGAGTCTTCGGTTTCGAGCAAAAAGAAAACGAAGCCAATACGTATTAATCAAAATAAAATCTTGGCTGAGTTTTATTTTGAGTTGAGATATTATAGAAACTCCATGTGGAGCTGCGATTGTTTAAGCTTGCCTTTTTTATTCATGTTTTTACAGCTGAGTGATATTAATTAGCGATGCAATTAGCAGAATATTGAAAGTTCAAAATAAGAACCCACTGAACGTTAAAAAATATCAAATAGAGTGGAAACTGCCTGATTAAATTTAGCTAATACTGATGATTTATTTACGCGCGTTGGTGACGTATTTCTATTGTTTCCTAGAACTGATTCTTTTTTATGGTTAACCTCTTTCATTTTTACGAAAAAAAAAAAAAAATTTCATACTTTAATGACATTGCTCACGTTTCTACGCTTGAACTCCGTTTGCGCTTAAATCATTGTTACAATAGCTACAGATTAGTGCATCGATAATGATGTATGTTTTTATTTTATGGAGCTTGAAAGGTGCTATGTACTGTTGGAACACATATTTCGACGTCTTGTATAAAGTAAACTTATTTTTGACCTCTTTAAAGGGAAAGTATTGAAAAGCTATTAAAAAGATTTTCTCGTCTCGTCTTGTTATTACCGTTTTCATAAGACATTTCGGAAGAATAGTCCATAAAATTTTTTTTAATAACTTCTCAGTGTGTTTTATAGTACAGAGATTTATGGAAAACTCGGTTCGGAAGCACACTTCCTCCTACGTCAAATATTATCCTTTATTATATGAAGACATAAATTTTTTACTTGAATTTTGGGGCCAGAGGGAAAGTATAGAAAGATAACGAAGAGAAAAGGAGTAAAAAATTACTTTCAGAATAAATGTTTTACAATGTCATAAATATTTAGACTAGTTTCCGTAAAAGGCATCATAAATACTTTGAACTTTTATGAAATTTAAAATTTGCCTCGCATATTGAGAAAGCTATTTTCTAATTAATGTCTTATTTTTAGGCAGCTTTAAGATAAATATTATAGGTTTCATATGATTTTGACAGGCCAGTTACCTTTAAGATTGCCTTTAGAAATAAATGAATTCCTTTTCGAATGTTGAGTTTAAGCATGACTCACCTGCCGGTCTCCCGTCATGTGCGCCAGCTCGACCATCTCCGCGCCGAACTGGCTGAAGGCTTTGACGAATTCGGTAAAGTTGGAGACGCTCTCGAGACGTCCGAGGCTCCTGGCCACCTTGTCCTTGGCCATGAGCAGCTGCTTCACCACGGTGATGTCCGCGAGAAGCAGGACCCGCGTGACCGCCCCGAGCAGGCACTTGGCCGCCCTCACCACCGCCTCCCGGTCCGTTAGGCTCTCCTCCATTGCGCACTCGCATAGCTTCTCGATGGCCGATCCTATGAAAGAGCGAGGCTTTCAATACTCAATACTCGATTCCAATGGAAGTCTGATTTATTTGCGTTCGGGAACCTGGACAAATAGTAAATACTGGAGCGGTATTGATCGTCTATCGGAATACCGCCTTCAGCTAATATTGAACCAAGGGGAATAAATTGTAAAAGGACAAACTTTTACATTGTTCTGTAATTGCAGAGCTCTGTCAAGCTTGGAAAATATTGTCAGTGAAAATAATTAACAATTCAACATTCGTGCCGAGTGTCCAGTTTTTCCTCTTTTTAAATCGTTTGAAATTTGACACAAAAATGTCCGAAGAACATTTTCAATCCCCAAGTCGCCAGTTGAATCTAAATGCTATTTGCATCCCCGCCTAAATAAAGAGGCATCTCGCGACGCAAAAAAAAGCCGCGAATCGATACGAAGCGAGAGCTCCCCGCGGAGTGGCGCATTAATTACTCCCTCCGCGAGACTTAAACCAACGAAAGGGGCCCTCCTTATCGGCGCGAGCTTGACGGAACAATTAGACGAGGTTCGACGTAAAACCGGGCTCTCCCTAAATTATCCGATATATTTAGCGGGATACAAGGACTCGAGCAGCTTTTTAGATTGCGGTCTCGCTTTCTCCGCTACCATCTCCGCGCCGACAATGGGGAATTAGGGTTACCTTTAACCCTGCCTTGCCCCCCACCTCCATTCTTTTGGAGCTCCATTGTCCTATTAGTTTTGCTCGAAACTTTGATGATTTTTTTATATGTTTTTGAGGATTCTTAACTGTTTGGCCATTGTTTACAAGTCTGTATGTTGATTTAAAGACTTTTCTCATTTAATATGGCTCGTAATAATTATTCAAGCTTTTAGCTCTATTTGCTCTACATGCGATTGATTGTTATAATTCATTCTTTATTTACACACATTTTCATCAAAGAATAATTTCCAATGTGTGGCTTAAAACGCTTCCGCACACCGCACATGCAACTCTGTTTTCAATGATAACAGCTCGAACTCTACATTTTCATTGGGTAACCAGGTCATGCAGCAGATCGATAATTCAAAAGTCGGGGGAGATTTAATCAACACACATAACTTTTAAAAATTAAGGCAAAATATAGGGGCAGTTTATGCAAAGAATGAATTCCGCTGGATTTCGCGTTCAAAAGTTAAGTTTTTCGATACTTTAGAGTTTTAAAGTCGAGCATTGTGTTTGTACTTATTATAAACTTGAGTGCGTGATATTTCACTGGATTATAAAAGGGAGAAAACTGCGGGGATTCGTTTTATCTGCGTCCTCATCGCATCGGGAAGCGGGCGGAGTAAAAGATTGCATTGGGTTCACATAGAAGAGCGCGATAAATATTAGCGCTTACAATGGAGAATTGATTCAAGCACAGGTAACAAACATCAACGAAGTCGGGATAGTGAATGAACTGACGTATGATACATAAGCTTGTACATGTCAAAGTGAGTGACGTTTAAGGCTTCATAAATTTAGTTCAATGAAAAATTCTGTTACAGCGATGTTACATCGTAAATAACGATCGCTTACCCTTGTCCAAACAAAGGGAACTTTTAACTTTCTTAGATCGTCTTTTTAATGGATTTATACCAGTATATCTTCCTTTATTGTTAAGGAAGGCGTGTTGATTTTGGGACTTTTATGGTTACAATGATTGACTAGTTTGTCATATAATAATATGATAATGAAGATAAATTAAATAACGTATTTTATCATAGTAAAGATAACTCTTGTTAGCAATTATTATAAATAAATTACTAGAATTCATAAATTCACTTTTACCTTATTAACTTAGACGAACACAGGTTACGCATAATCTTGATTTTAATGACTTCTGACTTGGTGACGTTATGTAACTACATTGCACTTGAATTTATTTCTGCATATCCTACAAGGTCGCACGTGTTTCTAAATTATATACGCATACTATTCAAGTCTTATTCAAACTCCCCCGTGATGAATAATTTAAAGCCAATTTTCAAAAGTTCAAATTTCATCCATCAGAGTTTCCCACTTATCATCCCCAATCATCTCGATTTACAAACTCGAGCGCAAAAGCATGAAAGGCATTGGTCGTCTAGCGCCGGCAAGCCCTCTTTTCCACTCCTCCATAATTCGAGAAACGCAAACCGAGTATTAAGCCGGAAAATTGCCGTTCCATCAGAGCGCGAAAAATAGGCGGCGGCCCTCGAGCGCCTGCATTATGCATGCACGCGCGTTTTACATAAGTTCTCTTGCTTATGTCGCCGCTGTCAGCCTCCGTTTAGGCGACGTCGTCGTTTCGACGCGCGCGCCGCTGAAATTTTAACGCCCTCCGAAAGTTTCGGCGCGGCTTTATTTAGGAGAGTCTTTCCGAGGAGGCGTTTCGCGGTGATTACGCGGTCATGGCTGGGGAATTTATTTTTCTCTCTTTACTAAAGGAGTTCTTTTAGTTAAAGTAGCTCATGTGCCCATTGCTGGCTTCTTGCTTTTTTCCGACCTTATTCGTTTCGAGATTATGGATAAAAATCGAGATTATGATGGGGAGGGGCCAAAAAGAAAATACTACTTTTCATTAAATTCAATCATAATTTTTAAAATTACCTTTTTTCAAGACACCCCCTTAGGAGAAAATACCGGTTCCAGAAACGATAAAACCACCTCGATTCGGGTAAATACGCTCGCTCCGAAAGGCAAAAAGTATCTCACCGTCTATACACTGAGAAAAATGTCGTAAGAAAATTTAATACATCATGTAATAAAAATTACTATATTATATAGTAATGCGTGGA
>JAWWEM010000054.1:13768224-13783955 GCA_035582935.1 Ormyrus thymus | reverse complement strand
GATGGCAATTAAAGCACTGGAAGAGAGAAGTACAATTTCAGTAGATAGATGGTGAATGAGAAACACTGTAAAACAATGTCCTCGCCTCTCTTTCTCTTTCTGTCTATATGGATATATCTCTGCGCAAGTCATTTTTCTTTGCTATTTTCGCGATCCTTGATACTCTTCTGCCGCATTGTCTATTTGCCGCGATAACGTAGATCGTTTAAAAGAGAATCAATGAAATCAAATATAATTTTATAAGAAACACCTTTATCAATTAAAATGTTTTTCCTTTCAAGGAATTGCAAATATCAATTTTTTAATGCAAGACTGAGCAATGTTAACTTTGTCCAATTTATGCCAAATATGTAGTTACTTTGAAAGTTCAGGTCAAGATTATAATCTAAAATTTCAATTTTTATATTTATATTATCTTATTATAAGTAAAAAAAAATAAAACAATTATGTAATTGCTTTGTAACCTATGTTATGCATTAAAATTGTTTTCTTTACGTTTTCTTATTTTAGATAACGAACGAAACTTTTTTTTAATTATGCTTCCATTTTTTATAATATAATTTTTATTCAATAATTTTTATATATTTTAAGGTAAATTAATATACAAAAGCATTACGTAACATTGCTCAGTTTTTAGAAAAGTTATAATATCAACACGCTAATGAGAAGTTAACCTTTTCCGTTATTCAATAAGAAATAAAAACAAATTAAATCTGAAAAACACATTTAAGATATAATATGTCTTGGAAGGTTTTTGGAAATTTAAAATTCTTAGAATTTACTTTTAGACTGTATTTTTATATATGCTGCCAATTTTGGTCATTCAATATTTTATTAAAATGTATAAATGTAGAAAAGATTTTAACTTTTTCGTAATTAAAATTTAAAAACAAATGTTTCAGAAATCTTTAGGATAAACATATTTTTAAAAAAGTAGAAGCTGAAGATGAATTTAATGCATAATATTAAAGAATTTCTTAATAAGAATAATAGAGATAGTAGATTTTAATCGAGAAAAATGCCAAATATTACTGAATCTTATAAATAATATGTGTAGGAAATAAAACGGAATCTTAAATATCCAAAAAATTTCCACATCAACTATGAGCAAAAAAACTTTGCCTAAAACAAATATAACAATATTTTGTGAAACTATACGCGTCCAAATGTTTCTGATCAATTATAAAGTTTTGTGTATTTTTCCTTCCATTGAAAAGCGACACACTGCCAAAAACCAAAAGAGCATTTGTTCCTAATTGTGAGCTGCACTACAGTTTTTTAAAGTGACATATTTTGTGATTACTGAATGCTGGGTCCAACTGATAACAATTGAGTCTTAAAAGACATATTCCAGGTAAAACGGATGTTAATACGTTTTATGCACTGATATACTTCATGATTGGCTCTAAATAATTTAAAAATTAAGTGCAGAAAGTATCAAGGGTACCCGATATCAATTATAAATGAAATTAAAAAAATTACCTAAAATATTATTTTATATTTATATATTAATTAATTATAATGATTTGGTTGAAAGTGAAGAAGTGACTTTCCTTCTTTAAAATATGCCTGAAGAAAGTATTGAATTTATATATCATTTTACCATAAAGAGAGTTTCAAGCTGAAAACTTCTCTCAAAAAAAGAATATATCAAAACACAAATTTCTATAATTTTACATTTTACGTATTTTTCACGCGAGTGACTGTTCTTTCAAAAAAAAATATTAATAAAGTCAAAATTATTGAATGTATGATTATAATTAATTGTACGAAATGTAATGGATTGACTTATGTAAAATGTAAAACAATATTAATGACACGTATCATATGCAAACTATGAAAACGTGGCGCCATTTTCGATAGTAAGATTGAAAAAATATGTACAGTGCGGAGTGAATGTGAAACTGTTTTATAAAACTACTCGAATTATAAAAAAAAAATTATCGGCAAGTCTGCATAATAAAACTATAACTGTTAAAATATTAATTAGAAATTAAAATAGTTTTTTATTACATTTTTTTTTCCTGCTATACTTAATTTATATGCAACGGACAACTTTCCGAACATTTTCTTTAAAAATATAAAATTATTACTACCATTTATTTTAAATGTGAAACTGATTATTAGGAATGCTAAAGAAATAAACTATAATTTATTACATAATTCTTCAAATATTTTATTCACATAATCGGTATAGATAACACGTTTATTATAGAATAACAAACTATATATATAAAATGTTCTTTATACAATAACTGACTTATAACTACAGTACACGTTGTCCAGATAATGGATACATGACGCTGTTTATAAAAAAAATTTACCAAAACATTGAAAAATAAGAGTATATCATTTGTTCACGAAACAGTGTTTGTTCTATACCTTAATTAAATAATTACAGTATTTCTTCTCTCATCACAAAACATAATAACCAGGAAAATTTACACTTCATTATTCAGAAGCTTCTTGTCATACAAGAATTCTCCCAAAGGTCCATGTGACGCCATCATCTTACCCAGAGTCGAGATTTTTCCAGCAAGATCTCTTTGGCCCTTGTACTGCTCATCTAAGAAATCTCCAGTAAGGTAATCTACCAACTGAAGCAAAAAACATTAGAAACTTAGTTACATATTAAAATAAGCTTTTCTTAACTAAGGACTTGTAACAGGGAATCTCATCGATATATTTCATAAAAACTACCAATTGTTTCAATTCCGTATCATCAAGTCCCTCCAAAGGTGAACTCTCCGTCTCAAAATTCGGCTTATCAATTCACATTCCTGTTTACCCAAGATAACATAAAAAAATTAATAATAAACTCTACTTACATGATAATCATTGAAAGGAATGTCCTTAGGCGACTCGCAAGTCATAATGATGTCGCGAATATTGCGAGTCACTTGTGTCTCAAGATTGAGGGCATCAGTCAGAGCCTCGACACCGCTGTTCCACTCCTCGCGGATGGGCTTCAGCGGGAACTTAAGCAGCTTGCTTACGTCACTGGTCAGTTGACCGCGCATCAGCAGGTATTCGATGACCTTGATGGCGTGCTCGCGTTCCTCACTTGCACTTGCCAAGAAGAACTTGCTAAAACCAGGACGGTTGTATGTATCCCGAGCGAAGTGTGCGCCCTGAAAAATAAATAATTATTTAGTTTTAACTGTTCAAAATACTTATGAAAAGTACTTTTTTTAAATATTTGATCTTTTTAAAATCAAGTGAAGTTTCTAAGCGTTATAGAAATTCAATTATTTTTAAAATATAATAATTAGTTAATAAAAAAACAGTAGTAATTATATCTTATTTTAATAAACTATTTTTATTATTTAATAATTATAATATTTAATTTGTGAATATTTAAATAGTAAAGCATTGTATACTTTATTGCAAACTATTTTCTTAAATGAAAACTTGAGTAATATTGATGTGAAGTACTTGCTTGAAAGATTCTTTCAATGATAGATATTTTCCTTAAAAATATCTAATGAAAAGTTTTAAATAAATGTAAGACTTCATATGGACTCAGACTGGATTCCACTTATAATTTCAGCAAATATTTTTAATTACTAAATTTTATTTTGTAAAAGTATTACAAAAATACTCTTAGCATTTTATTAAATTTCTAATATTTAATATTTGATGAGTTTTAGTGAATAATTTGCAACAAATGAATAGTAAGCAAAATGAAAACATTTTAACATACTTCAGCATAATTATATAATCAAGCAAAAAAATGAATTCTTTTTTGAAGTTTAATAAGTAGTTTCTTCTTCTAAGAAAATGTATTTTTTTCTTACCATAGCAAGGTAAGTCATGGCAGCCTCAATTTCTACTTTTACTTGTGCTTCCAAAATTTTGATACAAGGATTAACCATATCCTTCCATGCTTGTGGAACCTCAGCAGGTTTAATGGTACCTGAAATAAAAATATATTTTTAATGAATTTATTCTATTTTATTCTAGTATGTTACTAATTTTTAATTTAATAAATGAGAGCACAATCATCAAGAGGTTCTTATCAAACAGATGCCAAGCCTGCTGGCAATGATGCATTTGTTTTCCGCTAAACATGAAATCAAAGTAAATTTATCAGCAGCTTATCATTGCAAAGCAGGAACAGTTGCTCTGTATGTGCATGGACATTTTAAAGTCAGAGACCGTGATGGTCATTTTAAATATGTGCATCTTCATAGCAGATATTGAATAAAATACTGCCTAAAAATTTAGTATAAGTTTTATTAAGATCAATTTTATCAAATAAAATTTTACGTGACTATGAAAACTCTATGATTTTATCAGAAGCAGATGAAGATAATGGAGTACTGGTTTAAAATGCTTTAATTTATTTTTTCTTTAAGATTTTTATTGTGGGTTGATACTTTATCTGTCTACGTGTAAAGATAAAAACTTAGAGAAAGATATCTGAATAAATCTATTAATTAAGAATTCTTTAAATATATTATAATAAAGTAATCTATTTAAAAGTAAAATATTTTATCTTTAGTAAAACCATGCAATTAGCTACAACTTTTCACACTTTTTCAACACAAAGGAAAGTCATGCAATTGACAATGACTAAACTGTTTTCCTGTTAAGATATCTCTTTGTTCAATTCAAAAAATATAAAAAATATATTAAATCAAATTAAAATATTTTTAATATTAAACATTAATGATTCAAGTTGATTTAAGCCATGAATCATCAGAGGAGTGGGGAAAAACCTTTTTTGCTTATCATGAGATTGATAATTACATCAAATTCCAAGAAATTAATTTTTATATAGAGTCAACCTAGTTTACTTATTAGAATAGTGTGTGTTATTCCACTGACGAAAATCACAGATCTATTGCACGAGTATCACTTAAAATTGCAAAGTGCATGCCAAACAGAAGTTTCCTAGAGCTACTAAATAGTCAATTCATTGGCAAGCTATATTTCTATGACAGGATGAAGTATTCAAATAAACATTTGTTTTCATCATCTACTATAAAGGAAAATTCAAATATTTTTTAAACTAAAAAAATATTTAATGGCATTTTTCAGAAATCTAATATTAGCATAAGATTCTCCTTTGTTTTCAACTTGCAAAGCAGCAAGGCAGTTATTTATAAATTCTGAATCTTTTACATTGTAATATTAAAAGAGAGCAAAAGAATTAAAACAATTGATGCAATACTGAAGTTGTTCACAACTTATTACACAATGCTTATTAAAAATTATTGGAACTCTAATTCTAACCTTCTCTTCCAAATAGAGCATTAATTTAAGTTCATATTGTTTTATGAAATAGTAACTGCAATACTGATTGTTAAACATTACTAAACACAAACAAATCTAATCTTTGTTTGGATATGTTAATAAAGTTAACCTTTAGGTTAAACATTCTTTTGAATTTAGTGAGAATAGTCAAACTAACTGTGAGAAAGAATTTACTTATTAAAATCTCAATGTACAAGATTAACTTCGAAGTGTCTACTAGACGACAATAGAAAACCACTAGATAATTTTCTAAGAATTCTTCAAAGATCTTATTATCAACTCCATAAGTACTTAATAAATTAAATTCAGTCTCTCCATCCCACTGAACCCAAGGTCACGCGACTACTCTCTCAGACCGCAAGTGGAAAAATTCCATCGCGGCACAACAAGAGTGCATGTATTATTGAAAGAAATTATACTTACATTTGAAGCTGTCCGCGGCGCAGAAGCCGAGACCTGCGAGGGCGAGTAGAACTACGCAGAACTTCATCTTGTCGACGATTCGCGTGCGTGCGTTCAGACGAGAGATAAAAGAAAAAGATAGCCGGAGCTTAACTTGGACGACGAAAAAGTAATTGACTCGTTACGAAGCAACCTTTATACACACTGGCATAGAAGGCTGGCTTCTAACAGCGTTCGGCCTGCGGCCTCCGAAATATATATCCGTGTACAATGCGCGGCAAGCTCAAGAGCTCTCAGACTTTTGAGCGACTACGTCGATCGCTCGCTCGGCCATTGGCCACCTACTCTTCGAAGAAAGAGGGAAAACAATGGTAAAAGATATCGGCCAGTGCGGGAGCCACCGATTTACGTACTGTACGCGCTCGCGATGTGTGCTTACGTTGTGCGACGAAAACACACGGGGAGGGGAGGTTTCCGCTGGAATATTCTTCGCACTTCTTGCGCGAGGCAACGTTGCCACTTTTCTGTCGAACGGTGCCGCCCGCTTTATTTAGCGTTGTTTGCACATGGACTCTTTTCTTTTGGGGCTTGTTTTTTTTAGCAGGGATTACTTAGCAGCCATTTTTGCCTTTTTTTGCTTTGTCTGTTTAATGCCTTTTAATGTTAATTTAGAAAGGATCCTGGCTTTTTTAATTCAATAACGAGTTTCAACGTTTTAATTTAAACCGGTCTGCTGGAAATTTGAATTTTGCATTGAGAGAAAGGTATTTTTTATACGTGTAATTAATTCAATTTTAAACTTGTTTGTGGACAAAATCAAACAATTTTTCTCTCAATTGAGAAATTGAACATAAAAAATTTATCAAGTAAGAGTATTTTTTAATTAGCTTATTTTAATAATATAGCTTCAGAATGGCCTGAACAACACAACGCTAAAACGATTATAAACAATTGCTCTATAATTTAAAATGTTAATGTGAACCTGTTTACCTTCATTGTCCATCAAATTAAAAACGTAAAATTGGCTTTTATAATGTGCAAGAACTTTTTAAATTGCACACAAAATATGTTTATTTATTATATTATATAGATAAAAATAAAAAAATTACAGTTTTATATTTCAAGTAAAAAATCTTTATTTTTTAATGATATCGCACGATATCAAATCAAACCTCTGATAATTTATACACAAAGGAGCGTTTAAATCAAGATTTCTTAAATATTGCAAAATTTGAAATTCGTAAAAAATTGTTTGATAAATATCTAGAAATCTATTACGTTCTTTCTTTTGAAAAATTTGATTTGTTCTGAAATTTAAGGTAAATAAGGTTTTTCTTCTAATAGAGTTTGACGAATTTCTCCTTTGGTACAGTATAATTGTAAGTTCGTGCTAGCTGTTGATTTATAACAAAATTATTTGAAAAATTTCAACTACGCGCATTGACAAGTATATAATATAGCTTTGTTTCCAATAATTTATACCGTGTGTTGCGGGAAAATTCGCGGTTTGCGGTAATTTATACACTTGGTTCCAAATACTATCGCTGTTTACGATTTTCTCAAATACATTTTGATATGAGTAATGTTACAAAGTCCACTGTTTAAAATTAATTTTCGACATCAGGTAAATTATATTCGTAAAATTTATGACGCTTTATCAAAAACCTTTGACCCATGAAACATAAATATATTGGTTAAGGTAATACCACAAGCATTATTTTACATGCTACATCCTCCGTATGCACATTTATGTGTAAAAACTGGAGAAATTTCCAGTTATTGGTGGCATATATGGTGCAATTACAATTTAATCTAACATCACCGATCAAACCGGTTTTATTGCAGTTTTTATAGTAACGACACGTTATTGATTTTTTTACGAATAAACAGATATAAAATGATAAATTTTCCAATAATCAAATATCTTTATAACTTTTTGTTGATAATCTGTCTTATTTATTTATCAATACTAAAAAATCATAATGGTTTGTAAATGCGGACTGCAATACCCTTGCTATTTTATCACAAGGATAATCTGTTAAACAAATACTCGCACCTACCGATATAATTAATCGTGAAATTTGTTCTAGAAAATTTTCAATTTATTTTTTATTCTAATTTCTTTTTTATCATACACATTGTTACATGCAAACAAGTTATATAAAGCATTTAAAACTTTTATATTTTCGGTTAGATATAGAAAATTCAGTTTGTTTTTAAAAATGCAGATTTACGAACGAAAATATTTTTTATATTTAGCTGTTGTTCAGTAATTTAGAAATACTTTTTTTGACGTTACACCACTCGAATTCTTTCATTTCAGAATTCAAAAACTCATTACTATTTTAAATTCCAAAAAAGTCAACCAAATTAATATGCCATATATTATAACGATTCAACAATGCCTTTGATTCACATAATGTTATTACATTATACCGATAAACTCCTTCGTCACCGCATGACGATTAAAATATTAGTCACCCCAAATTATCAACCGCCCCCTATCAAACAAAGCATTCTCCCAAGTCATTCGATGCGCAATTGCATCCGCGAACCATATAACATCGAAAAACTGCAGAACGTTCAAAGTCAATTAATCTCGAAATTTCAGTGCTCTAAATTTTTAAAAGCTCACCCTGCGTAGTGCGTGTATATAGATAACTCGAGAAAGTTAGAGCCGGCAACGTCGCGTAGCAACGCATGCGCGGGCGGCGGCCAGCTGCTCTCCCCACCACTCGTCGAAAATACGCAGTTAAACGGCCGCGAGACGATCGCCTCATTGTTTAGCACAGCGTCGAAGCGAGAGTATTCACGCTTTTTGCTAGACACCACCGGGCACTCGTCCACCCACTATGAGGTACGTATACTGCTCTTGATTCATTATTCTCTTATAAAAGCAATTTATGCAAAGTTTCGGGTAGAGCTTCCGAGAGCTTTGGAGGTTAAAGGACTGACGTCTCCAAATTTTAAAGTCAATTTTTAGCAGACCAGGGGTTGTTATTGTTTTTTTCATAGTTGAGGAAGTTTCATGCTTCGTGGTAGATCGACATCGAAGCGCGTGGAAGGGGAATAATGCGCCGCCGTTGTGTTGCCTTCGAGAGAAAGAGAGTGACGAGTCCGCGGAAAACATACTATCCGAAGCGATAAATGTGTCCGTAGAGGACTTTGTTCACGCATTTCCTCGAAGAGGTCACATGATTGCAGATAAATAACGTATCGCTCTGCCCGTCGACGTTGTAATCTTGATAGATATTTGTAATTACATTGGCCACTGTGTACTTGAGTTAACTAGCCTCTTCTTACTTTGGCTTTCAGTACTAGTTAAATGTCTTACGTATTTCAACTGGAGCTTCGATAGTTTTGTCATTGAATACTTAATACTTGGGTAAATTGATTCGCAAAGCTTTCCCTTCTTAAGAAAATAATGAGCGGTAGTTAGAAATAAAGCACGTTTATTTGCACTTGAAAATAGTGTCAGATTTATAGATTTTTATCATTAGAATGAGTTATTGTAATTCTAATTTGCTAAGTATGTGTAAGTGGATTTTAAAATCTAAAACTTAAACACTTGTCTTGTTGATTATCCCTTTCTTTATCAGAGTTGCAATTTTCTTGTTTATACTAAATAGCTGTTTCATTATGATTTCATTAAGTTACAGCATGTTACTTTTGCAACATACTTGACCTGTTATCTCTATTTAAAATACAACAACTTTTTTAATTATAATACAATTATTCTTAGTACAATATTTTATGCTTCTTAGAATCTGACAAATTTTTTGTGATAAACAAAATCTTTAAGATAATAACTTGATTTAGATAATAATTTAATACATAAGATTTCTAAATTGATCTTATTTTTATTTTGTTGATTATATAAATTATATAAATTTATGTGTATACATCTTTTTCTATTCCAGCAAGATGTTTCTATTAGGAGTTTTCTGCACTTTGTTAGTAGCTGCTTCTGCAGAGTTTTGCTACAATGATGTTGAGGCTGCTTGCAGTCCCAAACTTGCATCAACATTCACAGGTATAATTAAAATTTCATTAATATACCTATTACTATAGAATTACAGTAGTTTATTAAATAAAATTATTTATTCATTTTTAAAAATATATAATTATGTTTTTACAATGTTTTTAGGAAGTGAATCGTTACCCAATTGTAATGCAAAGTATGGACACATTGATGCTATGCAAGCTGAGCTGCAAGCTTTTGCCAATGCTCACATTGAGACCAGCTTTGAGTTCTTGTTAATGTCCACACACTTTGGAAACTATGAAACCAACAGAGATGGATTTAAAGGTCTCTACAGAAAAATGTCTGATGGTGCTTGGGAGAAAGCCATCGATATGATCAAATACATTACCAAGAGAGGAGGCAGAATGAACTTCAACCAATTGCCTCACTTTAAGAAGAATGTGTGTAACTTTTTCTAATTTTTTATATTTTGCTATTTCATTAACAATATTAAGTAAATGTGAAAATTTACTGTAGTTAAAGATAAGTTATTTATTTGTAACTAAATTAATTAAAATTTACTTTCAGGGCAAGGATTCTCGCGTTCTTGAACTTAGTGAGCTTCACAGTCTGGCCAAGGCTCTTGACTCTCAGAAATTGCTGGCCAATGAAGGCCTGCGTCTACATAACCGTGCCAAGGAGCACGAGGATGCCGCTATCTCTCACTACCTGGAGGAGGAGTTCTTGGAGCCTCAGTCCGACGTCGTGCGTACACTCGCCGGTCACGCGACCGATCTCAAAAACCTGCTCAACCGCGATGCTCCTCTTGGCGTTTTCTTGTTTGACGAATACCTCCAGAAGATTCTGTAAATTCCTCGTGAATATTCCTTTTTTGTTAAATATGGTTCCATTTATATATATATATATATATTATAGAGTATTAAATACTTATTGAAACTGAAGAACAAATAATTGTAAAGTATGTTGTACAGAGGAACTAAAATTTTTTGGTACATGTGTTTTTATTAAAAAATCGATAAACAAGTAAATGATGCATACTTGCAATACATAATTTATTACTTTATTATTGCAATACTCGAATTTATTAGTCCTATGAAGACGACAACATTAAATATTGATCAGATCTGTACTCTCTGTAAAAGTACAGTTTATTACATTCAGTTGTACTACATTTCTTATTGGTAATATTATTGAAATAAATTGTGCGTTATAAAGGTATCATTTAAAGTGTAAAGATGGCTTTTTTTATTTTGTATAAATTGTGATAACAAAGATTGTTTCCTTATATTATTAATAAATTCTACTAAATACAGACTAGTCTTATTTAATATATTTTCCTATTTCTTCTTTCATAGATATCAAAAAATGTCATCAACAAAAAGTTTGTAATTATTTTACTTTTAATCCAAAAATTAATATTCACAGAAATGCCAATTAATATAACTTAAAAAATTTTTCAAGCAAAGGCAGATAACAATCAGCTTTTAAAATTAAATCAGTCACGTAAAATTTATCTCTATCGCTCTAAATCTTCATAAGTAGTTAGTCGAAAATAAATAAGGATCTCATCAAATGGCACGGTAGTGCCACGAAGGCGAGTTTGAGAAGCAGACGACGCGGCACCCGTTACACTATTTACTTCTCATTTCATTTTCGTACTTATTAATATAATTTTGATTTTGAATTTTGAATTTTTTTGAAATGAAATTATTTTCTTACGTTAAACCCTGCATCTTCGAAATGGCGACGTTGTTGCTGTGATCCACATCTTGTTGAACATAAAAGGAAATGAATTTGCTGATAAAAATGCCTAAGATGCTGCATTAAATGGTATTCTATCGATTGTCGACATATCCTTCTCTGATGTGGTTCCTAGATATAAGTTGATTTGCAATAAAAAAAAAATCATAAGTGTTGGAGAAACGAAAGGTTTATTTTATTTTCAAAACTTTTATAATGATTCGAAAAATACGCTGTTCTACAACAGTTTATTACCTAGGAAAACAATATCTGTGATAAACCGCATTAGAAGCGATCATACCTGCTTAAAGTACAATCTTATTAAGATATCAGATAGTTAATAATGACATTTGTAATTGCGGAAAGTATTCTGATACTGTCAATCACATATTTTGGCAATGTGAATTATTTGAAGCAGAAAGAAACAAAATGTTTCATAAATTTCTGTTTAATTTCTATTCTTTCAGTTATGAATGCCAATATAATAAAAATAATATCTAATTTTATTTTAGATATTAATATTTGTATTTAAATTTTTACATTTATTACTTAATTATTTTTTTTAAGATTTCTTTTTATATATATATTATTAATTTTGTACACTTTATATATTGTATTTTAAACTTCTCACTTGTATGTTGTATATGTATTGTATGTTGTATCTCTGTATACACTTTATGTACTATGTATTACAATGTATTATATACTATGTATAAAACGAGCTGTGTCATGGTCGTCATGGAATCATGGCTGTGTAACATATGTTAATGCCAATAAAAACTCATTACTTTTACTACTACATTTGCATGTTAATAATTGAATATGAATATTATTTTTTTATTTGAATAAACTTTTAACAAAGTATGTGGCCACATTCCACAAGTACAATGTTAATAATTGAATTAGAATTAGAATTAAATAGATTTTTATTGGCTTTCAAATTAATACGTAGCCATAGCACAAAGTGTTATTAATAATTGAGCAAACATGCAGTCGCCCTCTAGAATGAATTTCTTACCATTTGGCGACGTTTTTAAACTGACACTGGCATTACTTTTTAAATTCCCGAAATTATAATTACAACTAATAACATATTTTTAGAAGAACAACAATAATTAAATGAATGATGAATAATATATGAAATTCAAGGTATAATAATGATTATTATAATATTTCTAATTTAAATGATAATAAGATATTTAAATTTGTTTCAAATGACTTTTTAATCAAAAAAAAAGACTTTTGTTAACCGTAAATAACTTTATAATATGCATTGTGAAAGCATCGAATTGAAACAATCAATTCCTTAGATTTGTAAAATAAATATAGATTAATTACAATTTAGTGAAAACAATTTGAAATATACCCCAATGGAAATAAAAATTGTACAAAAACGTACGGAGACATAAGCAAATGAATGCAAATGTATGAAAAAATTTAATAACATATGAAAATGTAAGTTTGAGTTTCATTTCGGACATTTCGTACATTTTTGTATGTTTACGTAGATTTACGTATGTTTGCGTATATTTTTGTACGGTTTTATACGGTTTTGTACCTTATGATACGTATACAATTATTTATTTATAAAATTCATTATTTAATTATTTATTTATTAAATAATTATTAAATTAAATTATTAAATTAATTTAATAATAATAATAATTAATTAATTAAATTTATTTATTAAATTATTTATTTATTTATAAAATTATATGATTTTTTTTAAGTATAAAAAGGTAAGAAAACTTACAAAAACATACAAATTTGTGTATACCAAAATTTACTTCTTCATACTTTTTCATACCTTTTCGTACATTTCCATTTTTGCTTTGATTCAGCTATTGAAAAAATTTGGTAAAAATGTACCGAAATGTTAGAAACCGTATAGAAAAGTAGGGAAACGTAAAAAAAAGTACAAATTGTACGAAATGAAAGTCAAACCTATATTTTTCTTACATTTTCGTACGTTTTGTATATAATGAAAAAATTATATAGTAGGACTATCAGTTGTTGAAAAATCTTACGAAATAATTACGAAATCTAAAATATTTCATATTCAATAGAAGTCTTTTTGGTATAAATTTTTTTTCTTTGTATGACTCACATTTCTTGAATAAATTTTTATTTATGGTAGGCTTTGCAAAGCAAAAAAGCTTCCTCATTTATTCTAAAATCAATTTGAACTTTGTTGAATCAATAAACATCAAATTCAATACAAAAAATATACTTTATAATAGTTAATGAACCGTTTCTTAAAAGTTAAAAAAATAAATATCCTTATGACATATATTTCTGAGTCATGAATACCTATATTTCTTCATTATTTTATCTGCTCGTAATTGACATTGAACTTTATAAAGTTTTTCTTCAGAGACCCTACCTTAAATCGTAGCAACACCTCTTTAAACTACCAATCCAATCAAATTATCTCATTAAAATCCGGTTATGTCACAATGGCTCAATTAATCTAATTGGCCCACCAAATCTCCATGCAAATGCGCGTCGCTCTTCATTTCAATTTCGCGCCCTGAGGTTACGTCACAACTCACAACCTGCTATCGTATCGCAGTGTCTTTTTCTTTTATCTACCCATGCAAGCTCTCGAGTCTCGAACAGCTCAGAGCACTTGCACGTGTATAGTGGATAGTGTATCTCAGGAGCGCAAAAATTGCGCAGTTCCAGCGCACGCGATGCGCTGCCAGTGGCGATATATTAAACATTAGAAACCCGAGGTTCCTCCTCAAGTCCTCAGCGATCAGTTCGGTAGCGTCCAGTCGCGCGACAGCGCGCAAACCTACAACCTCGTCTCTCTCCCAGCCCCAGCAGAGGAAGCGTTTGATCGTTTTGTTTGTTTTTTTGGAGTTAGTACATTTGGTAGAGCTGTTCGGTATGGAGCACCGGAGATATACGTACGTGAGGAGAGTGCCGGTAAGAGGGCTTATTTTATGCTTTCTTAAGGGAGGACCGATCGATCTATCGATAGGTGTTTATAGTTTGCTACTTGTCAGCGCGGATAATTGGCTTTTCTTTTAGCCGATGCTGTGAAAGATGCGGGTATTTTTAGATGAGATATGTGTACGCTCCAATTAATAATGAACAGTTTATATAAAAATAAGCTTATAATATCTCGAGGAAGAAGGATTTTGCACGCGAATATTTTGCGATTGTAGTCGAAAATTTTACAGGGACTGACACAAATAATTGACTAAATATAAGTTTTCTGGATTCTAAATTTTCATTCAGTTTCTGTTACATATTCGAATATAATTTAAAAGTTCTTTTACTTGAATTGATAGAACAGAAATGAATTGGTAGATCAGAGTAAATATTTTTGAATATCCATGTCAAACTATATGAAACAGAGAGGTTACCGCTATAGTGATATTGCTTGCTATTACTGTACATTGTGTAAATACTAACATGCTCGCTGCTAATTATTAGTTACGTTTTTGTTTTTTTATGTACGTTTTCCTTTATTTGTTTTGCTTTTACAAACAAACATTGCCGCCTTTTTAGGGCAATAAGAACTAGTCTGTTTTATTTTTAAATTCTCGGAAAGAGTAGTAGTTACCTTATGTAGGTTTGCAGCAATTATTTGTAAATTGTTTATAAATAGTTGAAGAAACATAAGAGATAGTATTTAATGGACCATGTTTCATTTTTAGAGGATTTGGATAATATTTATATTCTAAAAATTAAAAAATTTTAGAACTATTGAATTAAAATATTTGAATATTTCTAAAAAAAATTATTAAATTTTTTGCGTCAGAGTAATTAATTTTTTCTTAAAATTTATTTTTTATATAAACTAAAAACGCAACTTTATGCTAATTTTCATTTCATACAAACATTTACCACCGAAATGGTTCATTAATTTTGTTCAACTGCTAGAATGTGTATATTAAGTGCAGAAATTTTAACGCATCGATTAAATTAAAAAAAATTGTTTAATTAAGCTCTAGCAATTAATTCACTTTACCCAAAATCCAAAAAGGAAATTTTCAATTATTCATTTATTCTCATCTCGTGCGATCGTTGTTACATAATTAAAGCCAATTTTCGAATCGACGTAGAGTTTTAAATTGGTAATTTTTAAGCGTTTCAGTTTCTTTTTTATTTCGTGTATTTAACAAAATCGACTTGCTGAATCCGAAGTTAATAATTCGAGCTCGACGCTTTTACCTTCATGTTGTCTATTAAAAAAAATTGATTATTTTTCATTTCGAAAGCAATATTTGTGGCAAGGTGCGTTTTATACACATAACAATCGTACACGTAAACATTGTACACAATTTAACATTGGTGAAATTTATATATAGATATATTGGGCCATGCTAAATTG
>JAWWEM010000054.1:13695765-13768124 GCA_035582935.1 Ormyrus thymus | reverse complement strand
GTTTAAAAAATATTTTTAAAACACAATATGCTAATTAAAATAAATTGTTTTATTTAAAAATTTTTTGCGCAGTTATGAACCTCGATTTTCCGTGCCTATCTTGCACTAAACACCTGATTCTCGCACTGTATACTTTGCAGCAGTGTGTCAAATGTGTTCAAAGCACATCGCACACTAATATTCAAAAACTGCTTTGTTTTTTCCGGAAACCAAAAGCATCGGTAAGAAAAAGTAGAAGCAAAGTGTGTGCTACCACTTTTTATGATTTGAGTTGTTGGTAAATAATTCCTAAAATTCTAAATCTTCCGTTCTGCTTAAAAATGTAAAAAAAATGGACTATTTGTGTTTATGCGAAGCCGTAATTATATTCGCGCACGAATTAAGCATTATACCAAATGAAAGGAGCGTCGATTAGTGTACAATAAGCTTAATACAATCCTGTTGATCCTTCCGCGCTAATTCACTCCCCAGTAAGATCAATATTCCCAATCACCGCCCAAAAGTCCGCTACTCTCAAAGCTCCCTATAAAATTACCATAAACTCGGCGCAAAAACGCGGTACAAAGTGTGCAATAATTGTGAACGTTGCTCCAATCATCGTGACGTAAGCGCGGTGTTCAGAGCCGCGCGACCGTTCAGGTTCGTACAAGCTCTTGTTACCGGACACTCCATCCGAAGCATAAAAGCGCGCTTAGCCTAGCCGGCCTGACCTTGGCCGTTGCTGCGTAGGTTGCAATTCGTAACTCGATGTTCTCTGCGATTTAGAGAATAATCATCAGAGATGGGCGAGGGCTTTGCTCTGATTCGCGAGAATTGTCGGTGTGAAAAAAGAGATGTAAGGGCTAGATTTTTAAACGTCTTTTTTTTAACTGTATGCACTGTACTGTAAAATTGCCTAATTAAAAATACAACTTTTTTTGTCGGATAAATAAAACAGCCGTGTGAAAAGTCGCATCTCTCTTTTCAAGGCCTTGGCCATTTTGTAAAATTGATTCAAAGGTATATTTCTCTATTTTTAGCGATTTTGCATTTTAATAAGTGAAAAATCTGACTCTGTGAAATTGTATTTTTTTTTAAATTTCATAAAACGTTTAAAAATTGCATCTCGGTAATTCTTTAACAGGGTCGAAACTAATACTTTGCGTAGAGGAAAAATAAAATACTAAAATTTTTCTTTGAAAAATATAAAGCTAACAATGAACATTGTGCCAATGTCCTAAATAAACAGTTTTCGTAAAAAGGGAAAATCAGTAAAATAATTTGCATAAATTAAGTGAACTCGGCGTTTTTGATCGAGAAAAATAATTGCACGCGTCCACCTGGCCAGTTCCTTTAAATCTTCCCAAAACCACCACTGATCACTCTCCCGAAAGCATCAAAAGTTCAAAGCAATTAACTTCGCCGCTATTTTCGCTGAATCTCATGTAACCGTTCAGAACTGACCCATTTCTTCCCATTCCATCGATTCGTATTGCCTTAGTCAACAATCCGCATTTACTCCGCGTGGATAAGCCGACGAAAGAGCCCTCCAAAATTCCAACTCCCGGCGGGAAATGGTCGTCTCTCCCCCACGCCCTCCCCCGTAAGCAGCTTCTTTCGTAATAGTCTTTTAAAAATAAACATATACAGGCCGGACGCCGTCGAGTTCGATTATTCGCGAGCCCGCCGTCATGAAGAGCACGTGGAGGGACAGGGACAGAGTGAGACTTAAATATACTATATACGTTGCACGCGGAGAAAGTACGCGCAGCTTTCTCCGTCGAGATCAGTCGGGTTCGAGGAGGCGATGGAGGAAGAGGCGCAGAAGGTCAAGGTCTCTCTAGGGCGTCTTTTTCGAAAAAAACAAACAAAGCGCGTGGACTTATTTTAAAGTGTCGTTCAAGGCGCGGTTGCTAAACTTCAGGGCATGGTGCAATCCGCTCAGTGACTAGTGCAGTTTTTTTTTAATGCTTCTTTGAGGTCTCGGAGAAAAAGATCCTGCCCTTCGATCGCCTTTAGCGCTGCTTGATACTGGCGAGTCTTAATCGAGTTAAATTAGTGCTGATTGCATTTACGTTTTGCGGGAATTACAGGCTTCGAAGTTCAACTTTTAAAAGTGCTGATCAATGTCTCTTTTTACGACTTGGCAGACCACGTAGTTTTAGTTTTTAACATTGTAGTGCAGTTTTCTAATCGATTAATGGCCGGGCAGCTAAAGTTTGTTGGAGGAAAACATTATAGTGGAAAAGAATCAATGCTTTATATAACGCAACATTATCTCTCCCTTAGTAGTAAATCAACAAAACAAGCTTTTAGTAGCAGCTGCACATTTCAATTAATAATCTAGGAAATGGTCGATTTAAATTCCAAGTCTTTGAGTTTGAGTAATTGCTTGAAAATAAAAACTTTTCGTTTATTCGATATACAACGAAATTGTCGCACGATTTAAAGAACCATTTTCAAACTACGTAACTAGACGCACCTGTTTTCATATGTTAAATAATTATTTAAATAATTGTTTTTAAACTTCTTAACATTCGATAACATTTTTAAAACAGCTAATTTGACTAAATTTTTATTTGTTACCAAGGACTTTCAAAAGCCGCTAGCCGGCGGAGAAACTACCGCACAGCAGTTAGCTCAAGCTCTAAACACTATTAGAACAGGATATAAACGCCTTCCTGGATTCGACCCTAACATTGATAACAGAGAATATTATCAAGCTCAGCAGAACATCGATTGTGATGAAGTTTACCCACGTATTTATATTGGAGATTGGTAACAATTTCTAGATTCTACATTTTTTTTAAATTATGTTTTCGAATAAGTTCTTTGGATGTAAATTTTAAAAGTAGTCCTTTTATCCTTTTCTTAACTAAATATTTACTTTGGCTTGACGTTGGCATTACACTTATTATTGAAATAAATGTTTCGTTTTTTTTACAGTATTACTGCCAAAAATAAGTCGTACCTGAAGAGGATAGGAATTACCCATGTATTAAATGCAGCTGAAGGACGACATTTTGGTATGGTAAATACAGGTCCCGGTTACTACAGTGATATGACAATAAAATATCTCGGCTTATCGATGCTCGATTTGCCAAGTACAAACATAAGTCAGTTCTTTTTTACAGCGGCATCATTTATTGAAGATGCCGTTTCAACTGGAGGTGAGAACAAACATTTATTCGAAATTAATGTTATATAATGTTTTAAATCCTTCTTGCACATGAAAAATATTACTTTTCTATAATTTTTAACATTTACTTTATAAGTTATTAATCAAAAATGTAAATTAGTTTTTAATATTATTTTCACAGGCCGTGTTTTTGTGCATTGCTTACAAGGAGTTTCTCGAAGTGCAACTTGTGTAATTGCATATTTAATGATCAAAAAAGGAATGTTAGCTGTAGATGCCGTCCGAACAGTGCGAATAAGTCGAAGCATTCGCCCCAATGATGGTTTTCTTTGTCAACTTGCAACGCTTGATAATCAATTGCGCAGGCAACGATTATGAAACGAAATAATTTCCCAAAGTGATCTTACTACAAATTACAAAAATGTATATATCTAAAACTATCATTTTTGTTAAAGAGCATATTAAAAATCTATTATACACTTGCCTTAAGAATAATTAGCTTGCCACAAGATCACTTTTATTCTGTAAGTTTTAAGTACGATTCAATATTGTGTTAGAACTCTTAATTTTCAATGCAGATTATTTAATTTATTAAAAAGTATTAATAGGCTTTGTTATACTATTTATTATGTTAAGAGAATATTGTACGTTTATTTTGTTTTCTTAATGCCAGTTTTACTTAATTTTATGAAAAATGTATAAAAAGAAATAAAGATTTTAATACAGTAATAAATTCAACGTTGCATATTTAATTTATTAAAAAGTATTAATACGCTTTGTTTATGATTTATAATTTTAAGAGAATACTACATTTATATTTAATTTTTTTCATGAAATTGGAAATCCATTTTATAATTTTGTGGAAAATGAATAAACAAAGAAAAAGAATTAATACTAAAATCCTAATTTTACTTATATAAAAAGACAGGTAATGCAGATAAAACGATAAGACATGAAAACACTTTGTAGTTTCATGAAAAAATTCAGTTTATTTTTTTCTTACATACTTGCGTACTTAAATTTACTTCTTAGCTTTCTTATCTTTGGCGACTTTTGTAACGTCGTCCGGGTTTTCTGCAGCGTCTTTAACCCGCTTTGCTCTAATACCGACTAAACGAGCGTCGGCTCTTGCCTTACGAAGTGTTATGTACGCATTTAATTTCTTTTCTTCTTCTGTAATTATACGAGCCCTGGCCTTTGCTGGAGCCTGGTGCAGACCCTGTGGCATTACCTCGCCTTTCACTTGGGAAGCTACCTTACACTCTTCTGGTGTAGCCTCACCTTTCTTGATCTGCAATAAACATAAGTTACAGATATAGATAAGAAAATTATAAGTTCAATTATAAATTTCATAAATTACTAATCAGTTTACTGCAATATACGCATAAACTAAATATACCAATTACTAGAGACCTTAAGAATTGTCTCTGATCTAGTAATTCACCATGATACTCGCATTGAATTAACATATATAGTTATTACGTTGATTAAATGCTATGATGGTTCTTAAGGATTATTAAAGTATCCAGCTACTGGTACATTTACCTTAACTGTTTAGTGCAAATTTAATACCACTATTTAAACATTATAAAACTGTTAATAAATATCAATAACATAGCATATTTTTTTTTAAATTAACAACTATAATAAAAATTATTATATTGATTTTTAATTCCTCTTAATTTAAAAGAAGTAAATAAATTCAGATATACTAAATCTAAACATTTATTCTGTATTATTTTTCCTAAGAAATTTACATGAAATAATTTTATTTTCCTGTGCAATACAAAAAAAACGAAAGATGATAGAATATAGAAATGTAAGATAACATACCTTCTTCTCATTTAATGGGAAAAGAATTAAATTGGCTTTATATTCCTTTAGCCGTTGTGCATTTTGCTGCAAAGACTCAATTGATTTATTTCGCCTTCGTGGATCTACTGCTACTCCAATAGTTCTTGCAAATTTCTTGTTTAAACCTGCTGCCTTTACTTCTGCAAGGGTAAACCCTTTTCCTGCCCTAATTTTAGAATGGTATCGAAAAGTTGGGCAGTGAACTACTGGCCTTAAAAGTTTCACTGGTCTAAAATACAAATTGATTTAAATAAAAATTATTTTATTCATATTTAATAATTCGGAAGTAGACATAAGTCAAAATCAGCCGTCGTACCTTGGGGCAACAGTGCGAGCCTTCTTGACTCGATTTGTCCGCCTTCTGTACTTACGGGCAGGCTGATTAAACCACGTCTTCACGAACCGCTGCCAATCCTTGTGGAAGTGCCCGTTAGGGATCATATTGTTCCGTTTTCCCATTTTTGAGCTGAAGAAATACAAAAAACATACTAAATAACGGCATTTTTAGGTTATGTCACGTACACTTCACGTAAAAATAAGAATTTACTAAAAATGAAAATCAATAATTTCGAATTCAATAAACTTTATAAGACTTATTTAACTGTTGCAATTTAACTACTTTTAAAAACAAGTATTATCTTAAAAACCATTTGTTATCTTTTTTAATTATTTTCTATCACATCACTTTTACTGCTGAACAAAGTCGAATATGAAAAATATCACTATACAAAGAGACAATAAATGTCAGAAAAGAATCTTGTGCATTTTTGTAATGTAGAACATTATGATTACTATGATTATTTAGGATTCAATTTTAGAAAACCCTCTTTACCTGTTTCGCTTCGACTTGCAAACCGGAAAAAGACCGTTCGTCGATCAGAAAGTATACCAGCATATAGCGCATGTATTTGTATACTACGCGACTCAAGTTTCTTTTTCTTGAATCCTTAAATGTCCGAAATTAATATTTTTTATTTTTTTCAAAGAATATATTGTTTCAAAAATGTTTAAGTTATTGTTTTTATTCGATACTTTTACAATATGGATGCGTATTATTGTAAAGTTACTTGATATTTATATAAGTAATTATTTAAATTTATTTTAAATTATTTTTTAATCATTATACCTTAAATTTCGTTATGTTATTCATTTAATTATTGTTGTTCTTTTCGAAATTTTATTATTTGTAATTATAGTTTTGAAAATTTAAAATTAGTAATGTCATGACTAGGAACGTGTTAAAGCATGTTTGCTTCAATTTATTATCATCTACCAAAATATTAAATAAAAAATTATATTTCTTTTTGTTATTTGAAGCTGATTACCCTTTTTAACGATGAAACATAGAATATTAACCAATTTCAAAAACAGTTTAAGAAATAGACATATTCAAACATGTATTTTTTCAAGAAATGCATCTAGCGGTCTACAACTTTGGGTAAGGTTATATTTTAGAATTTAAAAGGAATTCTAATAAAGAATCTAAATTTATTCAATATAATTTAAAAATTTTCAATGTGATTGTGTTTTTAGAGTGGAAAAATTACAATTGAACATAAACATGAAATTGAAAAATATTGGAAGGAAAAAATTCATGAAACTAGTGATGGATCCTCAGAAAAGAAAGAAAAGTTTTATGTTTTATCAATGTTTCCATATCCTTCAGGTTCTCTTCATATGGGGCATGTTCGTGTCTATACCATAAGTGATGTAGTTGCTAGATTTTATAGAATGCAAGGTAAATTAGTTTATTAAATGGTTTACTTTAATAACAAATATTGATTAATGAATTAACTAAAAGATTAGTTACATCATAACTTACAATGACATTGATCACAAAAATGCAGGGAAAGATGTAATCCATCCAATGGGATGGGATGCCTTTGGATTACCTGCAGAGAATGCAGCTATTCAAAGACAAGTGGATCCTGCGGAATGGACAGAAAAAAATATTCAAAACATGCGAGAGCAGCTGCTTAAATTAGGTTGTACATTTGATACTGAAAGAGAACTAGCAACCTGTGATCCAGAATACTATAGATGGACTCAAGAACTGTTTTTGAAACTCTATGAAAATGGATTGCTTTATCAAAAAGAAACATTTGTAAATTGGGATCCTGTAGATCTAACAGTTTTGGCAGATGAACAAGTAGATGAAAATAACAGATCTTGGAGATCTGGTGCTATTGTTGAAAAGAAATTACTTAACCAATGGTTTGTAAAAACAACTGCATTTGCTGAGTAGGTACTGAATTTTCAAAAAAATTATTAGATTAAAAAATAAGAATAAAATTTATTAGGTTAAAAAATAAGAATAAAAATTATTTGTTTAATTTTAATAGATCATTATCAGATGGTTTGAAAGATAAGACATTAAAGGAATGGAGGGATGTTATTAAAATGCAACAGAATTGGATTGGTGAATGTAATGGAACAAATTTTGATTTCCAGTTAAAATCTGATGTGTTAGGATATCCAAAATTTTTAACGCTATGGACTGACAAACCCGAATACATTGAAAATGCCAAATTTCTTGCATTATCTAGCAATAATCTTCTAGCCAAAGTTGAAAGATTTGATTCATCTGAATCTATCAAGAAATTAAATGCAAAAGTTATAAATCCATTTACACAAGTAGAGTTGCCAATATTTGTAACAAATAAAGGTAATTAATTTATATTTCAAAATATTATACTAACTAATAAAATACTAACTAATCATTCTCTATAGAAATCTTACCCTATCCAGTTTTGAGAGATGATTACATAGGCATTCCATGTTCTTCTGAGGCTGACATTACATTTTGTGAAGCTATTGGTATTAAATATGAGGCACTACCAGTTTATTCAGTTGATGAGTTAAAAGAAAAGCGTTTGGAAATTCTTAATATTGCTCGGCAAAGAAATATTGGGGGATATTTAGTGAGCGCAAGATTGAGAGATTGGTTAATTTCCAGACAAAGATATTGGGGCACACCAATTCCAATTATTAATTGTAAAAATTGTGGAACCCAACTAGTACCCAGAGAACAACTTCCCGTAATACTTCCGAAACTTGATCGAACCGTGGCAAGTCAAAATTTAACTTTAAAAAATGCCGATGATTGGGTGAATACGAATTGTCCTAAATGTAATGCACCAGCAAAAAGAGAAACTGATACTATGGATACGTTTGTGGATAGTTCTTGGTATTTCATGAGATACATTGATCCAAAAAATAAAAATGAAATGTTTTCGAGAGAACAAGCTCGTCGTTATTTACCAGTAGATCTATATATAGGTGGTAAAGAGCACGGTAATTATTTAAATTGTTGTTAATACTTGCTCAATTTAAAGATATATACATTTTAAAATTGTAAAATTTCAGCGGTATTGCATCTTTACTATGCTCGTTTTATAAGCCATTTCCTGCATCACTTAGGATTAGTATCAACTAGAGAACCTTTCAAACAATTGTTGGTGCAAGGAATGGTCATGGGTCAATCATACACCACTAAAGATGGTAAATATCTAAAGCCACATGAAATTAATCTTACTGATTGTGGTAAATATATTGAAAAAGACACTGGGAATCTCGTCAATACACAGTGGGAGAAAATGTCCAAATCAAAATACAATGGTGTAGATCCATCAGAAATGTTTTCTCAATACAGTACTGACACAATTAGACTTTTAATTTTGGCTGACGTTGCACCTACTTCCCACAGAAACTGGTGTAAATCAAGTAAGTTTTCATTTTAAAAGTTTAATCGCATAATTAAATTTAAAAACGTAATTAATTAAAATAATTCAATTTATTCAAGCATTTCCTGGGATTTTGAATTGGGAACGACGTCTTTGGCAAACTATCTGTGAGTTCATTAGTGTCAGAACAGAGTTAACTCCAGAGGACTTCAAAACGTCGCCAAATGATAAGAAATTCTTGCAAGAGGACGACTACATGTTTGACAGTCGCAATTATTACATACACGGCGTTACGTTTAACATCACAGGCTCGCAACAACTAAGCGTCGCTATCTCGAAGATGCAAGGTTTAACCAACAGCATCCGCAAATCTTCCAAATTGTGCATCGCCCGCAGTTGCGAATACGAACGAGCTCTAGCCGTTCAAATTATCATGCTTGCACCACTGGCACCGCACTTCGCTTCAGAACTCTGGGCTGGATTCTGCTCGGCACCGCACAGGATCTGCCAGGATGGAGAGATTCAATGGGAGAGAGACGTGTTGGAGCAGAGATGGCCTGAAGTCGATGCGGAATACAAGCTAAAAGTTCGTGTTAGGGTGAGTTGTTCGTTATCTTGGAAATATAATTACATTATAAGTTTCTACTTCTTGTGCATAAAAATGTTTTTTATTCAAATTAATCATATACTTTTTTAACAACATTTTTTAGGTAAACGGTAAAGATTTCTTGACATTAAGAATCCCCAGACGACAACTTGATACAATGAAGGAAAACGATGTCTTACAGTTGCTTACGAAAGAAAGCAAATTCCAAAAACACATGAAGAGTACCAAAATCACGAGAGTTATTTTTCAGTCAGAGATAGGCTGTGGAGCAAATATTTCGATTACTACGAAAAAAAACGTAAATGAAAATTTTTCTAAAGAAGAGGCAATTTAAATTTTATTTCTATAAAAGATAAATTATTTTTTAAGTTATTAATTTTATGATCTTCTACACCACTAATTATCATATTCCTGAAAAATTTAATTATAAAACTTTTTTTCTTAGTTATAATAATTACTTAAAAATAAATACTTATCTTTTTATACAAATAGAACTCACAGATATATAGGACAAGGTTGTCTTTCTGGCATTAACAGTTTAGGTTCATAAAATTGTTGTGCCGATTGACGCTGTTGATAAATTCTGCATTCTAAATTTTCTCCTGACGCAATGTTAATAGAGACAGTTTTCGCTAAATAAATATTGGCATTGACTCCTTCTTGCTCATTCAACAGAGCTAAACTATTTTCATTAATTTCCCAAACGACTCCCCAAACTACGGAACCTAGACTCCGTACAATGGTCGCCACACATCCTTGCCATCGCTTTGTAAATCTATTAAAATCTAGACAATAATCCTGAAGACTCAAATTTTTAAAATATTCTTTTAAACAAATTTCTAAACTTAGAGTAGTTAAATTTACCTTCAATTTTCCGATGCATTTTTGTTTAGCAGTAGGATTTTTGTAATGAATTCGTTCTGAATTCATATTACTCCCGTAAGCAAAGTAGAGAACTGTTCCGGACGTTTTTCCCGTTATTTTTAGCAATTAAACTGAACCGACACTTGTAAATTAAGCTGCAAAAATTTTTTAATACAAAATTCAAAAAAGAAACCGAAACCAAAATTATTGAATGGAAATTCAATAATAATTGTTTTTAGATAATTGAGGTATCCCATGGTTTCTGTTTAAGATATTAATTAAACTAGTGACCACCTCTTATAAGATCTAAAAAGTAGTTTAAAAATGATGTTCCGCGAAAATAAGAGTTAAGATTATTAAATTTAATTTAAGTTAAAATTAAGAGCAGTGCAAAATGGAGACTAATAAAATAACTAGTGTCGCAAATCCCGTTCACTTCTTCTTCAAAGACGATTATCATACTTGCACTATCTACTTGTTTTTGAGATAAAACTATTGGCAGTAATTGACTTAAATTTACAAAAAAAGAAGCAAAAAAACAATCAATGCAAGAAACGAGTTCTGAATTAATTTTAGCACTATTTTTCCTCGTTTCTCTTTCTAACAAATTGTTTTAAAATTCTCGAACTTAAACGATCGATTTTAATGTAGAATCTTTTATAAATATTATAATAGTACAATTTTTAAATATGTTAACTTCATTTCTTCCAGATTCTTGAAGGGCCACTTAGGTTTTTGTTAAATGTCTATATACAGATCAACGTCAAAAAAGTACGAAGGAGAATTTGACCTGAATCAGATGCCTGAAGCGATTTGTGAACTAAGCCAACGAAACGTTGCTTGCTTAATAAAAATTTTTATTTAAAAATTGTTTTATTATTTAACAAAAATCTAAGTGGTTCTCCAAGAATCTGGAAGAAATCAAGTTTACTTATTTAAAAAAACTCCAGGTTGTGGAGGATTCATCTCTTAAAAACAAAATTTTTAACACATGGGACAGAATTAAAATCATCAGATAGTTATAATAAATTTTTATTTATACAAATATAGCTTAGAAATATAAAAAAAGAAAGTTGTCTTTCTGACTCCAATAGTTTTGATTCATAGAATTGTTCTTCTAATTAACGTTCTTGATAAATTCAATTACTTAAATATAAAATTATGCGACAAGGGCGCTAGCAGTAGAGCTCTCATACTTCCAATTCGGTGCTAAAGAACCCTTGGTTTTGTAATACCTGGCAAGCCTATGAATTCTCGATTCCACGAGAATTAAACGGAACTTGCTGTCTTTATCTTTACGATTGCGCTCCAAGTGTTTGCGAATTGCAACAGCTTTTTTTATCAAATAATAAAGATCCTCCGGTAAATCGGGAGCAAGTCCAATGCTCTTAACGATTCTCAAAATTTTATTTCCTGTGCGAAAACGAACCTGCGCAACTCCATGAGAGTCTCGGAGGATAACACCTGAAAACCACAACTTAATTGAAATATATTTATAAATAACAAGATAATTTTTATAATTTCAATATTTTTGACTACCTATAATGATATTCAATATTTGACTTTGAAATCACTTCAAACATCACAATATTTAATATTGCAGACATTTAGGAAAAGAGTGGACTACAGTGAGTCAAATGTCACCTGGTACTTGTAATTTAATTATTTTAAATTTAAAATTAATATAAAATCTTACCAATCTGTGATGGAGTATGGCCTTTTTTGGCAAGTTTGGAAATTAATTCTTTGCAATCTTCAGGTGAGAGCTTTAACCAAGTTGGGACACTTCTTCTATAAGGTAGAGCAGACTGAGATATACCCTTACTGAAATGATAAATGAAAGCAAATATAAATAAAATAATAAGTGAATCATATTTTATTTGTTTATTTTTATAGGTTTACATGTAAATAACTAATATGATATCAACTTAATCAGTAATGTTTATCTTACATAATTTTATCCTTATATGCTTACGATATATTTTAATATATACAAGCATAACCTAGCATTGCTGAAATTGTACATTTAAAAGCCTTTAATAATATTTAAATGTATTTTGACCAACCGTGTACTTGCGCTTCATTGTATACTTTTGACAAACCTAACATTAGACTTTTAAAAAGACTGAAACAATTGATTACCGAGAGGAAATGCCGAATTAATATAAGATCGCAAAATTCTGATCCGTTTTAAGTTAAAAATGACGCAAAAACCAAACATTGACAGGTCATTTACAATCATTAAAAAGATTAAAATAAATTATAAAAAAATTTAATCTTCGGAAAAATGAAAATTTGCAAAAAAGTAGAAAAAAGCGAATTTTTCTTACCCAGGTGCGTGCATGCGACCCATCGTGCCTCGTGCTATCTCTTTCTTTCATCTTACGATTGTCGATAATTATAGGCTGAAATAACACGAAATTAAGGTTTCTGACACATACCGGTAAGAAACTGTCAGAAAGTCAGAAACGTGTCATAAATGTAAGAAACGTCGAAAACTCAGAAAAGCTTAAAAGCGCATGCGTAAAAATGCTTCGTCAATTTAAAATGATCAATATTGATCATTAGTCTTATTTCTATGCAGTGTATTAGCTCGTAATTACTCAGTTTTGTAAATAAGTTTGAATTTTTTTAACTGTTGAATAAAGTTTATTGATTTAGCTTTTCAAATTAGTCAGTTCTTACTTTTAATTTTACTAACAAAATCGAATAATTTCCTCGCAAATAATTATGGCATGTAAGCTAAAATTTCTTGAAAAGTTTTGCTATTAAAAATTACCAACCAATTTGGATATTCGGTTTGTTCAAGGCGGTCATTAAACTCTATGTCAAAAATTCTAAAAGAATATGTTAGAATTTAGTTTCGGATCAATGCCATTTTTGAAAATATTAAAGAACTACTTTAAAAAAATGTTTCATTGTATAATTTTGTTACCTACAACTACAAACATAATTAATGGGTTTGTTGATCAACTTTAAACTTTTTTCTTTTCAACCTTGGTCAAAATTATTAAGGCAATCAAATGTCTATAAATTAGTACATGCTACAAATTAAATAACCATGCTTGATCTTATTTAAATTATCAAATTAGCGAATTTGATCCCAGTCGCTGCCATCCATTATAAATCATAATACGTGTACAATTCCGCACCCCTTAATTAAAATTTATTTAAAAAAAAAATCACCTAATCATCTTCCGTTTTGCTCGAAAACGCGAAAAATAAAATTGTTTATTTTTATGCAAGATCCAAATTTTTAAGGAAATTAAATATAAACTAGATAATAAATAATACACAAAATTTATTTAAAATATAATTTATTAGTAAATCTATTTTTGTAAAATATACATAAAATAATATTTAAGCAAAGGCACGAGTGTGGTTTATAAAATAATCACTCTAATGCAATAATATAACACCTGGTAAACATAGATATTGCTTTTATGTTGTTTTTAAATTAGGTGAATTAAAAATACACGACCTATGGCTTGAAAAATTACAGTTAAGAACCCTTAATTATTACAAGTATAGTCAGTTGGGCCTCTTATTGCTGTAAACAAAACAGTTGTATGTTCATAAGTAATAAATTTTAACTAAATACATAATAAAGTAATTATTTAATAAAATTACTTACGATCGGTACGCCAACTTTGTCGATGTACCCGTTATGTCGGAAAGATTCTAGATATTTTATGTAATCCTTGGGAATGTTATATTCTTTTGCTCCTGTTATCATTGTGTTTCTAAAAAACAATATTAATATTTTTAAGTGTTATAGTGGTATATAACATATCCCCAACTCTATTCGTGACAAAAAAAACTTTGTGCTAATTTAGTTGTAACATAATTAAGATATGATCTCAAAAACAATTTGAAAAAATTTACAAAAGGTTTGACTGACTATAAACTGCTATAAGGCTTAAAAAATTAAGCTCAGCTATGGTTTAATTTAATTTTCATATTTTTTCTAAAAAGGACTGTTTTAAAGTTGAAACATCAAATTCTAATGAAAAACACTTAGGGTGACATAATTAATAGTGTTAAAATTTATTTAAATAACATTTAAAAATTTTCAGTTAAAAAACTACTATTGCTTTGATGTGCATTTTGTTTCAAATTTGTTAGAGCAAATAATTTAAAAAAATATTATTAAATAACTAATCATAATTATTAAAAGCACAGCAAAATAAGCTTACAAATAAACAAAAGAAGGCTGTCTTTCTGGAGGTAGTTGATCTGGACCAACATATTTATCTGGAAGCTGACATTGTTGGTAGACTCTGCAATTCAAATTTTTTCCTTCAGTAGTATTAATATTTACATTCTTTGCAAAATAAATTTTATTTTCCACTCCTTCTTGATGATCCAAATTGGGTAAATTATTCATATCAATTTCCCAAATAACTCCCCAAACTTCTGACCCTTGACTTGGAACAATAGTCGATGCAGCTCCTTTCCACAAGTTTGATTGTAAATTAAAATCCAATCGATGATCCTATAACATTTATTAATTTAAGCTAAGGTTCAAAAAGATATTATTTTTGAAGTCTAAAAAATAAATGTTACCTTAAGAATACCTATATATTTTTGCACTGCTGTAGGATTGTTGATGTGAATCCGTTTTGCAAGCATATTACTGCCATAGGCAAAGTATAAAAATGTTTGGGCCATTTGATCAGAATTCTGATCAGTACTGTCTTTAGTCTAAAAAACCAAATAAAACTTTCAATAAGTATCATAGTTTTGAACGTTTGTTGATTCTTTAAACATTATGATTAATAATGTTGCAAGAAACCAGTTTTCTTATATATAAATTTGAACTAAACTATTTTACTAATAATATTATATTATTCAAGACTAAAAATCAAAAGAGATTGATAATTAACTAAAAGGAGCTTTTTAGCACTTTAATATTTATGTATTCTAGATTATAAATTAAAGATTATTTATTTACTTTGTTTGTGAATATCAGTTTCACAAATTAAGCTACATTTCTTTTTATTAAATTCTCAATTTAAAAAGTATTAAGCTACAGCTATGGAAATATTAAAATTTACAAAACAATAAAAAATATGTGCAGTATGAAAAAGATAAAAATATAGTGATAATAATTTATTGACATGTCATCAAGATAAATACGTCTTTTTAGCCTGAGAATAACAATAAAATACCGAAAATATCTTTCTCTAATAGCTAAATTATAAGCAATTCAAATTACTCCAATAACACAATTTACCAACTAAATTTTTCAGGTTTATCGTCTGAAATAACCATGTACAGCACCAAGCAGTAGGGTTATAAAGTTGTTTGCTTTCACGTGCACTTAAACCCCCGCCAAAGTTGCGTGCGCAATAATGACACAGCTGGGCTCCAGCCAATCAAAATCGGGGATCAAATAACCCGCGAAAATGCACGTTGGAATGTTGGAAACATTCGGATATGGCGCTCAGTTCTGTTTTAGGTCAGAGACGGATTGTAAGTACCGTGTTTGTTATCGACTTCTCAGAGTCAAAGGTACAAGATACAATGAAGATTAATAAGGTTTAAAATAAGATTTAAGCATTAGGAAAAGAAAAAGATGATGGCATTGGAGGCTCTGCTGCCCTCGGAAGTCGCTCGACTTGTTTACGGTGAGCAAAATCTACGTCTTGTTGTACAGTCTACACGATGCTAGTATTATTAACCTACACCCATCGAAGTTGCAATGTTTTTTATTTCTACACGGAGAGTGAACTTGATTATTTAAATTGTAAATTGGTTAATATGGAGAAAAGTGAAATTTAAGACCGCTGTAGAGGTAGTCCATTGAGACCTTTATCTTTGCGCTAATTTTTACAATGTATGTTTATGTTTAGGATATCAAATGGTAATCTTAAAGACTTTTTTCTTTATAAAAGAACAGTGCATAAGTTTTTGATTCACAATGTTGTTTTGAAATGAACATAAGTTTAAATTATTTAATGTTTATTGGCATTTCTAAGTTTTTGTTGACATTACACATTTGACACAAAAAATGATTATTTTCTTTTTGCACAGGATATCTCGTTGATGAAAAATGTTTAGAAACTGCAAACAAGTTTCTCAATGAATCTCCAAATTTACAAGAGTGTCGAAGCGTACTGTCTTATGGTAGGAATTTCACTACTCGTGTATGTGGATATGCTTTGCAGGAGATTTTAGATAAATTTTGCTTAATCAATTCTGTTGGTAAGTTTTTGGTATCTTTAAAGGGATTAAATAAAACAATTACTTCAAGCTTGCTTTTTATTAGCTTTATTTTTTACTGTTATCAATCATTTTTGCTTTGCATCTAAATAAATAATTTAAATATTTAGTTATTTGGTAAATAATATAGTCCATTATTTTTGTTTATTTTTGCATTTATTAAATTTAAAAAATTAATATAAACATGGCAAAATTTATTAATAATTTCATTTTGTTATTAATCAAAATTTTGTTTTCAGTACAAGAAGAAATTGAAAAATCTGGTAGCTCAGATAAATTAAAAGGCACTGATTTAGTAAGCCAAATAAAGTCTTTTCTGGAAGAATCTAAAATTCAACATTTTCAAAATAGCATTAATGAAGTTACTACAATTACATCATCGCAAATATCACCACAGGTAAATTCATCAACAAAATTGCATAAGATTTGATAATTTATAATTATGGATTTTTTTGGTTTTATAGAATTCATTTACAACTGAAAATGCATTACCTACAAAATTCCATAGAAAAACATTTTGTTTTAACCAAAATGAAGATAAACAAGGAAATAAAAATATGGATGTTGACATTGAAGATCCCACACAATCAAATCTTGTTCAAAGTAAGTATTTATAAGAATTACTTTTGTATTTTAACAATTTTGTTTCATTTTATTTTTCATATTAACTTATTTATTATTTCAAGATTCTACTAATTCAATAGAAACTACACTGTTAAAAAATTTACCAGGATACGTTAATAATTTACAAAATCAAAAGAATGAGAAATATAAATACAAATCTCAAAAAAATTCTGGTGAATTCATAAAAAGTAGCGACATTGTCCAAAATGAAAAGGCTGATAAAAACTTTAGCGTTCAAGAAACACAAAAAGAAAGTCAATTTTCATGTAAACAGAAAAATAATGAGTTTAATGAAGATACTGTAATTGACTGTGCTGAAAAGATATTAAAGCAATGCTCAAATGTAGCAATTCAAATTTCTGATAGTGATTCGTATAATAAAATAGAGAAAAATATTTTAATTGATGATAAATTGTTTAATGATGCTGAAGTTCAAACGTCGAATCTTACATCTCCTGCTTCAGATGTACTGCCACCAAATCAATGTGCAGAATTTTTGAGTGTTAGTATTAACAAAAATGATTTACAAAATTATTTATTAAAAATACTTATATCTTCATCACGTTAATATGTACTCTATTTACTTTTTTAGGAAATGACAACAAAAATTTTAGATCGAACAGAAATACAAGAAAGGATAGCTACAAAAATAAACAATATATTAACACCATTAAAATTTAATTCTCAAAAATCTACTGAAACAGACAATGAAAATTCCATAAAGGCCTTAACAGGCTTAAATAAAGTTGTTGAAGAAGCAGTCAATGCAACTGAAAATGATCCCGAATTTCTTAAACTAATTGATGAAATATTTGAACTTAGTGAAGGTTCAACTACGGAGGATGAAGATACGTATGTTGCAAATATAAATAAATTAATTTTTTTTATTTGTTAGTAATACATTTTCGGTTTTCTTTTCAGAGATGTAAATAATTCAGGAGAAAATAGTATTGCAGAGTCTTCACAAAAAATTGCTGATGCTAATAATGACCAATGTACAATATTAAAAAATAATGATCAAATTGTACCTACAGTTTCAGAAACAAATGAGCCTGTGCACACAGTTAATATAGAGTCTACCAATAAAATTATATTTGAACAAACAATTGCTCAAAAAGAAAATATTCAAATTTCCAAAAGTAGAGAAAATGACAATATGCATGACAAAGAAAATAATGAACCATCATTAACAAATACTTTAGAATCTCCAATATTAGCCAAATCTATTCAAGCTTCTGAAGGGATCTGTATGCATAATACGACGTCAACACCTATTAAAATTTTTACTGCTGTACAAAATTTTGAAACACCTGATTGGTTTACAACTCAAGATTTAGAAACACCAAATAAGTCATATAGTAAAGCCGACTATAATCCAACTTTGAAAACGAATTATAATTGTAAGATTTGATATATGATTGCTGCATTAAATGTATATTTACTCTTTTATACAAGTAATTACTTTTTTGCAGATGCTTTTACTGCTTGTGAAACCATAACTTCTAATTCTTTTTTTTCGCCTATTATTTCTAAAGGTATCAACTGATTTCAATTAAAAAATATTACATAGTATTGTATCTTTTTAATTTCATATAATATTTTTTCAGAAACCAGTAAAGAAGCTGAAAAAATAACAGGTATGACGCTAATATAATTTATATAATATAATATTAGATCATTGGTGTAAAATAAATTTACGTTAGGTTTTTTTTTACTTTGATATTATTGGCAATATTACACTGACTATTTATTTAAATTGTTGTTCAAACAAAACAAAAAAGTCATTTTAATTTTATATTATTAATTTTCAGATAAAACTTTGCATACGCCTGAAATTGTTTATTCTACAAAAATGATGAATGTTCCAAATAATAACACAACTTTAACTACTACCAATAGTCCAAAAGATAATACATCTGCAACTATTACTAATTTTGTAAATAATAATGCAACTTTGACTACAAAGTCTGCACCAGAAGGCAAAGCTCCTCCAGTATTGCAGAAGACTAGCGAATTAATAGACGAATTACTAAATTCAAATTCTTTGCAAAAAACGAATGAAAATACCAATAATTTATCATCTCTTTCAAAAGATAGTAAACAGTCCGACAAAATATTAGGGACAGATACTATTATGCTTTTTGGTATGGATAATAATGCAACTACTGTGCCAAGTTCCGTAATTATGCCTGAAATTGAACTAGAAGATTCAGTAACGTTTACGGGCACTGGTCTTTCTCCATTCTTAAAAATAAATAAAAAATCTGATAATAATATTGAAAGTAAAAGAATCAATGAAATTAGTACACCAAATGTTATTACGCAAATTATGAAAACTCAAGAGGAGCAAGTAAAAGTTTCCTCTAAAGAAAGGTCTGAGATTTACGTTATATCTAGCAAAAATAATGAGGCGTCACTAACAAAAATCGATATTAGGTAAAAATAATAATTATGATTAAAGATTATTATAAGAACTAAAAATTTTATTGCAAATATATTTTTTGATTTTTTAAAAATATTTTTGGTCTTTTTTTACAGCAATATTGATCTTATAATCAAAAGTACTCCACAAATGATTTTTGACGATCGTACTCAAAATAATCGGCTCAGTTTATCAACGCCCAAAAAGAATACTTATGTAAGAGCTATTGATTTTGATGCACCCTACAATCGATGTCAATCCGAGGGTACGGTAAAAATTTTAGATAATGGCCAATCACCTGGTGCATTGACGAAAAATATGAAAACTTCTTGCATATCGCATTTATTTCAATCACCGCCGTTCACAGGTTCAGATAATATTGATTATAGTAAAATAATAACTTTAAGTAATGGTGTAACTCAAAAAATGAATCAAGGTAAGAATATACTAACCATTTTTTTGCAAATAAATTCTTAGAAGCAAAATCATTCAAAAATATACAAATTACTTACTATCCACCTATCAGAATAGTTAAGCGTTTAATATTCATAATATTGTGAATATTAATAATATTGAATTAATCGTATTAAATTATTATTTAAATCTTAACATTTTCTTTATTTAATGTTTAGGTGCTTCAACCTCGACTTCTACAACACATAATTTAGCTATTTCAACTTCTACAACTTCTACAACAAATAGTTTAGGCGTTTCAATTTCCAATTCTGAAACAATTAATTTAGTTCCTTCAACATCGAGTTCCGCAATAATTAATTTAGAAATTCCAACTTCGATTTCTGCAACAATGAATTTAGGTGCTTCAAATTCCGCGACTATGGCAAATAATTTAATTCCTCCAACTTCGAGTTCTACAACTATTAATTTAGATCCTTCAACTTCAACTTCTACAACAAATAATTTAGTAGGTTCAACTTCAACTTCGGTAAACAGTGATTTAAAAAATTATGATATCAATGCTGTTGACATGGTACAAGAGAATCAAGACAAAAATTTGAAAACGGAATCTACTTTAAAAAGCAAACACGGAGATGTTAAATCAACTGATTTTAAAAAAAATAACGATTTGAAAAAAGATTGGGATACTGATTTAAGGAAGTACTTAGGTCCAATTGAAACTAATCCTAAACAGCCGACAAAAAATCGCAAGAGAAAACTTGAAGAAGATTCAAATAAGAAAACACCTAAAAAGTCGAAAAAAAGTAAATCTATACCTAAAAATTCGAGAAAAGATGAATCTACACCTAAAAAATTGAGAAAAGATAAATCTACACCTAAAGAATCTGAATCGAATGAGTATGAATCGAAAAAAAGTCATTCAAAAAAAAATGAATCGAAAAAGGATAAATTTAGAAAGAATGAATCGAAAAAATCTAAGAGAAGCAGCAAATTCAAAAAATCGGATGAAAACAAGGGAAAAAAAGATAAGGTGTCACAGGTAGAATTTGAAATACCTGTGGATGCAGATTCCAAACAAACAAAAGATTCACTCATGAATATTCCATCAGACAGTATAAATGAAAATAAAATATTGAAAGACAATTATGTAAAAAACGAGATCCCCGAAAAAAAACTTAATTTAAGTGTATTAAAAAATAAAAAATTTAACCAGAAGGATGAGGAAAAAAATATGTTTGATAGTTTTGAAAGGAAAAAGCAGAACAAAGCTATCATAACCGAGGAGTTCGAAAAAATAGCAAAAAAGATTGCAGCCAAACATTTCCCTGAAAAAGATTCAGGACAAAAAAGTGTTGAGAAAAAGGTATGATATTAATTTTCTAAAATTACATTATATAGGTTGAAATACTATTAAATATACTTTATTCAAGTTACAAAAACAATAATTTAATCTTCTATTGTCTAATTTTTCTCGTGTTACTAATTATTTTCAAAAAATTAACTTTACTTTGTCGCAGGTAGAGGAAATGCGTTTAGAACAAGATAATGCCGTAGATTACGATAAAATTGAAGAGCAATTAAGTTTGATAGTGAACAATGAAATCTCAGAATCAAATGAGCAAAAGAATTCAGAAGTCATCTACGACCAAGTAAATAAAGTTGAAAAAGGAAAGGTTGTGCAGAAAAAGTATGCTCGTCTGAAAACTCTTGAAACGAACTTAACGCAGGAAAAGAAAGACGTACCCTTACTTAAATTTATGCTTGATATCGAAACGCCAAAGATAGACGAGAAATCGCTTGATGTACCACCTACTCCGCAAGTAATGAGTCCCGGAAGTAGTATACTTATGATGCCACATTCCAAGATGAGCGAAGATTCAAAAACGATAGCAAGTTTCGTTTGTGAATCTCTGGAATGTCCACCTACGCCGGTTATAGTCTTGACACCTCCTAAAAAATTAAATGAAAATACACTCGATGCTGAACAGGTAAATTTTCAGTTATTCTTTCTTAAAATGTCTGTGGCCATACTTCATAATTCATATTTTTTAGTTAATTATATATTATTAAAAATTATTTTAGAAAAGTGAAACTGAAATTACTTTTCAACCTAAGTTCATTATGATCGAAGCTTCTAAAAGACCAGAAATTACACAATTTGAAGTGATTAAGGAAAATTTAAAAGAAAAAACGAAATCTGAGTCAAATAGCGAAATAGCAGGTGATTATTCTACTGAAAAAAATACGTTATTAGAGTATAGAGAAATAGAATCCACTGCGAACAAAGATACTGATACTTCATCCACCACGTCTTCATCTTCATGTTCTTGTAACAGTTGTACATCGTCTTGGTCATCTGACCAAAGGATTAATAATGCAGGTAAAAAGTAGTAGTTAAAATAAACTAAATTAATTGTTTTCGAATTTTGATGTTAAGTTTTAAAAAAATTTATTTTTGTTAATATCACCAGTAAAATACAAACATTTTGGTAGTCATGTAAAAAAAATTATTTAAATGTAATACTTCTTGGATTTCAGAAAAAAATGTAGCAAATAAAGAAAAAAAAGTTGAAGAAAGTCAAAAAAATGAAGGAAACAAAAAAAATAAAGAAAATAAGGTAAATAAAGAGCATGCAGGAGCTGAAACAGATAATAAAAATGATGAAATCGAAAATGAACATGTCACAAATGAAGAGATTGTTACTTTTGAACAAAAAAGCGAAGTTTCGCCACAAAAGGTATTTACAATTCATAAGACTGATAAAGAGATTCAAGAGACCATACATGAAACACCTGCTAAAGATGAAAATTTAATTCCTGAAGTCGAAATATTTGAAACACCCAGTGTATCAAGGTCAACAGAACAACAAAACCCAACAAACTTAAATGCGAAAATTTCTGCCATTATGATTAGAAAAGAGCAAGAAGAATTACAAAAATTGCAAACTAAGTCAAAGCCATCGATAATCGGAGTTCAAAATATAACAACAAAAATTGTTACAAAACCCCAGACTGAATTGATGAAAGCTTTGCCGTTAAATATACAACTCAAAGCTTTAGAAGTCAAGAACGAACAATATCGGTCAGCAATAGTTAAAAAATTGAGGGTTGAGAAAAGTAAAGCAGAAATTGCTCAAGCTATTGAGAGCATAACTGCTAAAAAAAAGTTGTTAAATGAAAGTCTAGAAAAATTAAATAAAAGTATTGAAAGCACTCTGGAAAGCAGTCTGGTAAGTCCAGAAGGGCAGAAAGATGATATAGCCGATACAACAAATAAACTAGAACTTGTTAAAGCTATTGAAAGTATTACAAAAAATGACTCTTCAACAGAAAAAGTGGAACTGCATCTTGATGAAAGTAGCAGTGATACAAATCTTGAGCTTATTTTAGAAGACGAGGAACTGCCTCAGGATACGAAAGCTGAAACAAATTCTCAGCAAAAAATTGAAGCCAGTGAAAATGTCGAAGAAAATAACAGTACAACTTTTTCGGAAGAAAGTCTAGGAACAAACGATTCTTTGAATATTAGTAACAATTTCAAAGACAGTGTTCCTTGTCAAGAAATTCATTTTATCTTTGACGAACAAAATTACAAGAGACGACGAAGAAAAGCTTACACTGATGAAATGTTAACAGCTACATTTGTTATGGGCTCAACCCAAGAAGTACTTGAAAATGTCACATCAACACCTTTCGAAATGCTTCTTGTTATCAATCCCCCAAGAAAGAAGCGAACTAAAAAAGCAGATCTTGCTAATCCAGTACCTAATTTCGAAAGAAATGATGAAGAAATCATCGATGATACAGTGGAGTCGCAACCGTCGACTTCCACTGCCATAAACTACGGTACATAATACATTTTTAATTAATATCAATATGAAGATGCTTTTACATTTTTAAAGTAAATTAAAAGTAAAATTATATCAAATTTAAAAAGCATTTCTATGAGTTAAATAATTGATATTTTTATTTAGATTTTTAAAAATAAATAATAATCATTGGTGTTATTTATACTTTTAGAGGACCATAACGTAAGACCTAAACGCAGACGGTCATCCGAGGACAAAAGAAAATGTAAAAAGACTAAAAAGAGTGATTTCATCTATTAAAGTAGAAAAATCTAACAAGATTGATGCGAAAATCCACATATTTTTCAAACGTTTTGTAAAATACATAGGAACTTAAAATATTTTTCATGACTAGTCATCTCAATAATAAGTTTTTTTTTCGTTATTATTTAACTTTATCTTGCATGAAATGGAAGGATGCAATTGAAAAATGAGTGAATATATAAGTAATGCAATTTTATGCATTTATTTATTTATTTTTTTTGTTATAATTAGTTTAAATTCCTTAAAAATAAGATAACTAAATTTGTCGAAACAAAACGAAGAAAGTTAGTTTTTTTATTTAAAATAAAATTTTCTCACTATATTACTCGATTTTAATTTTTGAATAGTGATCATTTTGTTAAAAATTCTAAATTTGAATTTTAATAAATGGGCTTATACTTATAGTTTGAATCGGTAATGGCTTGAATCTTGTTGTTTGTAATGCAACCTATGCCTAAAGTCAAAATTAGTGTACATTTTATCATGTAAATAAGTGTATTTCATTATAATTACATTTTCGGTGAGTCATTAATAGGGACTAATATATAGGTATTATTTATTATGTATTTAAAAGCGTCTGCAATGTACATATAAGAAAATTTCTATTTTTTTATGTTTGTATAAAAATAAAAAAATTTTAATTCAATGTTTTGTATTTTTATTTCACTCGTAATTTTTGCTTTACCAAATAAATGAAATACAACGTTTTAAATATCAAATTAATAAATTGCTTCATAACCAATGGTGTCACAATATTTTAAGATTCCAGCTTAAAGTTTTTCAGAAATAATCATGGAACATATTAGACCAGGTAATATGATTTTAATTGATAAATACAATTTTTTTAAGCACATTCATACGTAGATTTACTGTAGTTAGAAAATTTTTTGTATTAAAATTTAGATGACGAAATTTTGCGAGAAGTTTTACGACAATTATTTCCTAAGTCTGCAAACTCAAGGAGTGATGATATCTTAGCTTTAAAGTCTTATCAAAATTTAATTTATGAGAAGACTCGATGCTTCTCTTTAAAAAACGAAAATGTAGCGAAAGATTGGAAAAACTTTGTGGACGGTTTGCCAGACACCAAAAATAAAATTGTGCCAAATGTCGATGAAAAGTATGATTTACCAGCCATTTAATATTTTAGTAAAACTAAATTAAGTACCATAAAATTTTTTTCACAGGTATTGGCGTTGGAAAATGTATAAAAAATACTGTCCCGAAGAAAGAACAGATTTTAGAAAGAAAATGAGATACGGCCCTGGTTTTGATTGTGTGGGTCCATTGCCAGTGCCCGCTGATGATAAACGCATATCGCATTGTAAAGACCTAACACCAAACCTTAATATGGACCACCATCCGCTTACACTTAACAAGCAATTTAAGCGGAACACAAAATGCAAAACCTAGGCATAAAATATTTTTATAGGGTATTTTAAAATTTTATTTTTCTACAAATTGCATGTGTCAAAATTCATGTTTATTTAGTAATTATTTAGTTAATGATTGAAAGAACAATTACGATAAATTTCGACTGTTGAGAAAATTGAATACATTTATTATACTGTACATAAAAAAAAATTCGTAAACTGAAATATTTTTATACCAAAATATGCACTATCTTACTTCACTGGATCCTGATGTTACAGTTATTAATGTAGAAAAAGCTATTAATATAAACTGTAATATAATAACTTTTAACATCATTGTCGACGAACAATTGTTGAAAAAATAAGACATCGTCAATGTACAAATATTATTGCATACACTTTGGTTTCGACTTTGTAATAACCACGAGATGCTCTCCTAAAAAGATTATTTTAAAATAGATTGCTTCGAACACATCTGCTAGCGTGCACAAAATAATCAATTTTTTAATTGCGTAAGTATGTCAATACGAAGAAAACAAATACGATAACGCATATTGAAATGATAATTTCTTATTGCGTGTTTTATGTACCTTACGTGCACGAGTCGCAACAATAGAAAAAGTTTAAAAAAATGTACATGTATGATGTAATAATCAATAAAAAATAAACTTCCTTTCATTGAATTAAACTAAAATTTTGAATTTTTATTAAAATTTTTATTTACAACTATCATAGTTTAATTCTAATTGATATAAACATTTAAATTCTATATTCTTTTTACAAGAGTATAAAAATTATACTTTTCATGATATTTACTGCTGATGAATGCAATAATTTCGAACAATTAAGTAAAATATTAAAAAACAATTTATTAAAGCGATTAATTTATATAATACAATAAAAATACCTTTATACAAATGTAATTTAATTTTAATTAATTAAATTGGTAACTTTTATAAACTCTGCGAAACATATCTCGACAGTTAATTTTTACTCTTAATTTTGCACACAACAAAAATACTCCTGAGAGTTTTCTGTGCAAACTATAAATTTCTTCCGGTGGAGGACAGAGTCGGTGATGTACAATAGTAGGAACTAAAGCTTGTATTCTGTAAACAAAATTAAATATTAATGCTTTAAATTAATCAAAATAAAAAATGAAAAGGGTTTAATAATCATTTAAGTTATTTCCATAAAAAAATTGCTTAGTCATGCGATAATTACCTTTTTGTTACATCTTGACCACCAAAATCATAATATTCGTGATCTTTATCAAACACTTGACCTAAAATCATTACTGCATCCACATGCGTTTCTTCCATCAACTGTACAAGTGAAAAATAGTCATTAATGGCATTCCTTCATTTTAAAACTAAATAAGTATTTATTTCATTACCTTCGATTCATATCCAGTCAAAAAGCCCATTTCTTTAGATAGAGTTAATACTTTTTGCCTATCTCCTTCACTGGCACCATTAATTATTTCTATGTATTTATCCATAAAGGCTTTATCATAACTTCTGCAAGCTCCAAAATCCAAAAGTATCATCTAAAAATTCAAAGTTTAAAATTATTTTGGGAAAACTAGGAATATGATAACTACGTAATCTTTTGCAATTACAAAAAACCTGTTTCGTTCGTGGGTTGTAGAAAAAATTAGACCAATTAGGATCTGTTTGCATGTAACGAAATACAAATAATTCTTTTAAACATAATTCCATTATAAGTCTACAAATGTGTTCCCTGGTTTGTAAATCCATATCTTGACATTTATCTATTGGTATTCCTTCAATTAATTCTGACGTGAAAATTTGTTGCGTGCATAGATGATCTAAATACATTAAATACATTAAACATATTTATTTCAATGTTATCTGTATAGTTTTTTAATCTTGAACATTTTTATGATTACCTATTACTTCAGGAACATAATATTCTGTATAGGATTCAAAAAATCTCCTGTAAATTCTGGTACATTCTGCCTCTCTAACATAATCTACTTCCCAAGATAATTCCTTTTTTGCAACTTCAACGACGTTGTCGATAAACATTCCTTCAGGGAACATATTCCACACCTGTTTCAATAAAGAAGTAAATTACAAATAGTGTATAAACAATAAATATTAACGTAATTAAATATTATCTCTAGCTAAATTAAATATTAACTTCATTCAAAAAGCAAAACTAAAAAGAATTTTTTGTAGGAATAGGATTATTACAATTATTCCTAAATACTACTAACCTTCATTACACCAACTAAATTATCAATATCACTTTGTATACCTGCAGCCACTCCTGGGTATTGAATTTTGACTGCAACTGACCTTCCATCAGTTAAAGTAGCATGATGCACTTGTCCTAAAATAATAATAATTATAGTATGCAAGAATAATACTTTACTTAGAATTTACAATCAAATAAGCCATACCAATTGAAGCAGCTGCAAATGGTTTTTCATCAAAACAAGCAAACTTGGTTCTCCAGTCAGGTCCTAATTCATTTGAAAGAACTTTCTAGAACATATTTATTCCTGTATGATTAAAATTGTATTTTATTACCAAAATGTATACATTATATAAAGAAAGAGTATTTACATGGACTTGCCAAGTTGGCATAAAGTCAGCACTTTGTCTAACTCGTTCAAAAGCTTTTTGCAGTTCTGGACTAATCACTGTATTATCCTGAATACTGAGAATTTGTCCTATTTTTAAAGCTGCACCTCTTACCTTGCATAAAGTTGAAACAATTCTTTCAGCATTTGCTTTAGTAAGAAACATATTGTCAAGAGATTGACCTACACTTTGCTCTTTTAATCCCAAAGTACGGCGGGTATATTCTGCTAATGTACCTATACCAAGTCCAACCCCAAGGCTACCAAAGCTGACCATTCTTCCTATCCTAGTTGATGGAACTTTTCTGGCTTTTGCATTTTCTGCAAGCTAAGAAGATTTTATTAATTTTATATTATGAGTAATGAATAAAAGACAGTATAATAAAGTATTTATGAAATGGATATTTAACTGTGTCTTGTGGTTTAATATTTCCTGTAGGAATTTGTTTTCTTGTTGAATTATTTTTTTCTATGTTTGTAGCTGAAAATTTTAAATAGTCTTTATCTGATCCTTGAAACTGTTTATTTTCACTTGTTTTACTATTTAAATCTTGTGCTTGTGATCCCGAACCATCACCTTTTGATTGATTTGATCTTTTTGATTCTGTAAATTTCTGTTTTTTAATTTTTTCTTCATGCTCTTTTTCTAACTTTCTTAACAATTCTTTATCTTTTTCTGACAATTCTATTTTTGGTATTTCTGCTTCTGTACATATAGTTTCTATTTTTTCTTTTACACTAGAATATTTAATTGATGACTGTTTGTTTTTATTATTATTTGTAATTATTTGACTACCATTTGTGTCTGAATTATTTTCACGTTTTTCGGAAGTACTTTTTTGAACAATAATATCACTCAGATTTGATACTTTTTCTATAGGCACTTCTTTCGGATCTTTTGCTGGATTATATACATACAAATCCTTACCAAGATCTTTTAAATCTGTTTTTAGAAGATCAGATAAGCTCTTTGAGCCTATAATTTCTTCTAATCTAACTTTTGAGTACTGAGATAGGCCTTTCTCAATTACTTGAAATTTTTCTGATAATTCTTGGAATTCTTTCCTTAAATTTTCCTAAAATTAAAAGACTGATTGTAATATCTTACATAACAAATTAAATATATTAAATATTAAACAGAGAAGTGCTCAATTTTTAATTCTGTAAATCTTAAAGCAAAATTATTTTTTTAAACCCTATTTGGAAACTTACTGGAACCTTACTTGATTCTATATTTCCTAGCAATTTTTCCAAATTATTAAACCCTTCATCAGTTAAATTTTGAAATTTTGAATCTTTCATCATTCGAGGAAATCTTTTTTCTTGCTCTCGTAATACAGCATTAACTATTATCTTCATACTACGGAGAAGGGCAATAACATCTGCAGCTTTTCGGCTTGCCATTTTCACCTGAAATTATTCAAAGTAATATATTGCACAATTATGAGAAAGCACTTCATTATCAATAAGCAGTTTTCAAATTCATGAGTGACATTTCATAAATATTGCGTTAGTCTAATTTAACTATTTTATGATAAATGAAAGCACTTTTTAAAGTGTCAAACCTCTTTCTCCGTTGATTCTCAAAACACAACATCAAGCGCGTGCGAAGAACCAAAGGATACTACAAGTTGGCTCGAAAATATTTTCGTAGCAAGCTAACGAATAATGCGGCAGTCTTGAAAGTCGCACTGCCGATTACGTAAGTGAGGTTAGGGATACAAATGCAATCGGCGTGATTGCATTCCTGAAAGAATTTTTGACATCATCTTCAGAGAGATTGCACTTTGCAAACACGTGTGTGCTAGTTGATTATTTACCTCGTGAGACATTTTTCGCCCGAGCGAAGCGAGGGAGTAGTCTCACTAGGTAAATAATCAACTTAAATACTTGTATCTAACATTATTTTATACTACGAGCGCCGAAAAATCATGTTAAAGTCGTGATTTTGAGATTAGAGTGGTATAAATTCCATTTTAGGGAGATTCCACATTAAACCTATTGGGCGTATTCCGAAACTCGGGCGCCCGTTTTTTGAAAAATCCAGATACACGGAACGTTCCGAAATGTTTAGCATGAACTGTTGAAACGCTCAGCTCCGTAGTTCGGGGCAGTGGTGGGCTGGTGGGTTTGCGACACGATATTAGTTTTTGACATATTATACGCGAACCGTGTAGATAATGTCATTTATGTCGTTAATGTAATTTACGACACCGTCCTGAAGTGGCACCTCAAACGGTTAGAGTAGTTTTTTTAATGGTCTAAAAGGTCTGACAATTTTTTTAATTCGCTTTTCAGAAATAATTAACCAAAAAATAATAATTATTATATTCCATGTTTCGCTTTTCGATTTACGCGCGCACACTATATTGTACTCAGGCGCGTATCATATTTATTTAAAATTTAATATTTTTTTATGCCTAAAGTTAATTAATTGTAAAATTAAATAAGTGATGATTTAGGGGGAAATTAATAGTTTTAATTTAAGCCCCGAATCATTGACGTAAGTAACGTATTTACCGATAAAAAGCGATTCTTTCCGGATGCTGGGGCGTTATAATTTTAAACTTATTTGTTTATTATCTCTGAAAGGCAAATGAGGCCAATTAAAAACATGGTCAGACCTTTTAGACTATTTAAAAAACTATTCAAAACCAATTATTTATTTAATTCAGGGTGTTAACTTCACGTCGGTCGTTTAATTGCAACATCGTGTCGTAAATACAAGACTGTAGAAAACTATGAGGTTTTTTAAAGTAACTTATTTCTAATTTACGACACGTCGTAAATTGGATTTTCTACGTCGTGTAAAATACCGACCCACCACTGTCCTCCACTGGTTCGGAGTCTAAGTGTCAATTTACTTCGGGACGCTGTCTAACGGCACTTGCTTGCCGATGATGATGTCCAGGTGACGCGCTCCTTGGTTTTCGGTGTCTAGGTGTCGATTTAGCTTGACGCAGTTAGCTCAAAGTACAAGGTCGCCGACGATGATGTCCAGGTGGTGCGCTCCGTAGTTTTCGGGGTCTACGTATCGCGTTAAACGTATGAAGAAAAAATTTGCTGATGAATGAATTTCTAATTGCAAAAAACAGGGGCTGTAACAAAATTAATCAAAATTTTCGTTCTAACAAAAATATAATCTAAACTTTGGCAGAAAATGCGATTAATTTCTTTCTATATACATTATGTAAAGCAATTAAAAGTTTCCGATCATCTTTTTAGTAATGCATTTAGCTTTATTTTTAATAGAAACTTCAAACAATGCATCATTACAGCATGTATCCATTGTAATCGATTTAATTGCTGAGCAATTGAAATATTGGTTATTGATAATTTTAATGAACATTTCGAAAAAAGGAACAAATTTTAATTCTTGGAATTATTATAATTCGAGGTATTTATTTAACTGACTTGCAAATACAAGTTCGTCAATATACTTTAAATAAGATATATTGGTGTTATTGTAGCAATTGTTTAGAATGTACATTGTAATTGTATTATTTAGCGTTTAAATTTTACCCTTTCTACCCTTCACATATTTATGACTATAAACGCCAATACAATTATTTAACCTAATAAAATGTAAAATTTAATAATAATGAACATAATGACACATTAAGAATAACGACATTGCATAAAATCAATTCATGTTTGATACACAAATCCCCATTATCGTTTCAACTTCTTAGAAATATTTCAGAAAATTTTAAATAAAGATTCACGCCCTCTATAATAAGTTCAAGAGTCTGCAGTTTGCACGTGCCTATCTGAAGAGATCCATGGAATCCTCGGAATAGCCGGTACGACCACACTCAAACCTAGCTCCTCTCTCCCATTTGCAAGTGCATTCCATGCCTCGAGCCTTTTTCTCGATTCCATAATTCCAACATCTTCCTCTCGAGGCGAAAACCGTTCCTGTACCGAATCTTCGCCTTCGATTTCGAAAGACTTTCAGTTTATCGAAGGGAGGTTCTCTCTCTTCCAGCACCAACGGGAAAGTGCCGGCTCTATATTCGCAGCGCGCTCTCGGTAAAAACACCCACGCAGAGGGCGCAGGCGCGTGCATCGTTCCTTCTCTTTCGCTCTCGCAGCGAAAGACTCGGCTCGGCATCAGCCGCGCAAGAGATCGTCACATCGCCGTCGTCGGGGCCTCGACAACCGTCCGTCGTGTCGATACATATACACGCCCGCTCACGAACACACGCACGCGTGCACGCATTGCTCACTCGTCCCGTTGGATTTTAGGCACTTGGAGCGAGAAGGAGAGAGCGCGTGGTGTGTGTACGACTACGAGCGGTGCACAGGCAGCCTGTACACGGGAAATTAACGTCTCGTATGAGAGCGCACCACCACTGCCAGAACTAACACCTCCGCAAGAACGAGCTCGCGTGGACCGCCAGGTAGTGCAGAGAGAAAAGAACACGCTTGCATACACCGAGCGGGGCTGGATCACGCAGCGCGTACCCTTTCCCCGCTGACGAATTTCACAAGGATATAATGGCGGTGCCGACAGCCGGTGTAGGTTCGTATCCGTAAATTTCTTCTTTTAATTAAAGCAAAGAGATACTGGAAGCCGGAGGCGTAACCTCGACGCTGCTACAACGGCGGGAGGCTCAGACTTGTGGCTTCTGTTTATGAGAGTTTGTACTTTAGGTCTTTGGACTCTGTAAGGACTTACAGGTCTGGTATTTTGGACTTGAAACGATGAGAGTAATTGTCTCTTTTTGCAGTTGTGCCCAGAAACTTCCGTTTGCTGGAAGAGTTAGAACAGGGACAGAAAGGTGTTGGCGACGGTACAATTAGTTGGGGTCTAGAAAACGATGATGATATGACATTAACTCACTGGACTGGGATGATCATTGGACCACCTAGAGTATGTATCTTTTCTCAAAAAATATTTTTGTGTTTGTTAGAGATTCTTGCTGTGATAATTGAACGTTTTAGAGGTTACATTTTTTTTTTAATTTTCCTTGGAAAAGAATCAAATCAATTTATAAATGATACTCAGATAATGTGTGTAATATGCATTAAAATATTTGTAATTTTTAATCTACAACACACACACTAAGAACCTTGAATTGTAGCCCAAATAGTTTATCTGTAATTTGTTTTATTGGGAAATACAATTAACTTTAATAAAAATTAATATAAGTTTAGCAAGAGAAATTATTGAAATGTGATTCTTTTTAAAACAGATGATATAAAACTTAAACTTCTATTATTTTTAATTAAATCAATAATTTGATAAACTTAGAAATTTAAGAATAAATTTCATTTTAAAGAAAAGTTTATTTTTTTAATTTCTGATTGATTTGTTCAACAAAAATTTATTCCATGTAAAATTTTTAAGTTTTATAAGGTAAACAAGTTAAAAAAAAGGCTTCATAAAAGTTAGTTGTAAAGTTATAAAGAAATTATGAAACAGGCATTTAAAACAATATATATTTTGTATAATCAATATTATCAACATTTAAATCTAGTTACTATTTTATTATTTTATAGTTTCAAGATTTATTTACTTTTATTTTATAGACACCATATGAAAACCGAATGTACAGTCTCAAAATTGATTGTGGTCAACGATATCCAGATGATGCACCTAGTGTACGATTCCTCAGTAAAATAAACATGAATTGCATCAATGGCGCTACGGGTGCAGTAAGTACAATTTTATATTATTAGATTACCTTTTTTGTTCATAAATTAATTAATTACATCATTTAGAAAATTAAAATACTTTTGAAAGAGTTAGAAAATTATGTATATATACAAAAGTTATATTTATGACTTATCATTACTACCTGATTTCACACATTGATATCTAGAATAGATTAATTTAAATGAACTATATAATGTTTAAAAACTATGTCAATATTCTATTAGAGCTTATGTATTTTTTCTTTAAGTTATTTACTTACTTATTTAATATTAAATATTTAATGCAAAATGTATTTGATTGTTTTAGTGTTAATACAAAAATTTTCTACTGATTTACAAACAAAAATTTTAAAACAATTAAAAGAATTTACACATTAGCAAGTTTTGTAGGCTTCCTCAAATAATGCTTTCGTCACAATAAAATTGACAAATAGTCACATAAATATGTATGTAACAATGATTTAAAATAAATCTAAAATGCATTGATTCATAAGGCTTGTGTTTTGCCTACTTTATCAACAAAAGTAGTTTAGATTTCATAAAGATTTAAAAGTGAAACAAAAAAAATCATAATTAATAAAAATAATCTCTTGTATTACAGGTTGATAATCGCAGTGTACCGATTTTATCAAAGTGGCAACGCGATTATACAATTAAAACAGTTCTGACAGAACTGCGTCGTTTAATGACGCTGAAAGAGAATATGAAATTGTCCCAGCCACCCGAGGGCTCCACATTTTAGCCGAACCGCATATAAAGATATTACCTCTTCCTGTATGCGAACTAGCACGAAACAAACAAAATCTACCAAGGCACGACATAATATTGCACTGGTGCCCTGTGAAGACGTATGATAAAACAAAATAAATCAAGCAAAGTGTGCACACACCTTCATGAGTATGAAGACGGATGTGTGATTGTGTTGAACGGTCGAATCTGTACTTTGGTTCTTATCAGTAAGAAATTTTAGAATTAAATACCGCTAGTGGTTTTTTGCTAATAAGCTCCCAGGTTTACGCAGAGCTACAATCGTACTCTAGGCATATATAAGATATTTAAGCTGCAATCGCGTATATTATTCTTACTGAATTAATGAACACGAAAATACAGATTCGACTCACTGAAATTTATTAATATATAGTAAGAAGTCATATTTTGAATCTTAAAAAAGGAAAAACTGGAAATGCGAACTGTGTAATAAAAATTGATATTCAGTATGAAAAGAAAAAAATAATGCCTTCAAAGTTTTTTGAGTGAAATGTTACCTTATTGCTTTGTAACTTGATAAATTTTAAAACTTTATTGATGCCATTTTCATATGTTTAAACTACTTTCAATTACAATGTTTAAGATTTATTTGAATTTACGAATGTAATATTGCTTGCAAAGGGACACATTAAATATTCCAAATTAAAATTTTAAGACGTTTTTGTTTCGTTAAACTCTTGAAATTAACCTGTTGAAGGTAAAATATCTGACAAATGTGCTATTGCCGTAAGTGGCAAATACTAGTAGTAATTTATCCTAAAAATTTTTTGGTACAGACGTAGAATAAGATTTGCAAACAGTAATAAATATTAATAGAAGCAAAAAATTAAGTTTTTCAGAATACACTTTTTATACATTTTAATTTATAAAATATAATGAAATGCGAGATTTTTCACTAGCTTTTTATTAAAGTAAACTGTAAGTTTTAAATAATTAAAATTTGTTAAACAATTTGTATTTGTCAGATATTTATAAGTTTGATAACAAAATTATTTAGAAAATAAAACAAAAACTTCTTAAAAATACAGTTGAATAAAATATTCAATTAGTGAATGGTTTTTTACTGAATATCTCCCTTTGAATAAGCAGCATCTTTAAATACCATTATTGTAGGTAAATCGTCATTACTTACACCTAAATAAATGAAACAAATTTTTTTGACCAATTAAAATGTTAATTCATTTTGCTAAAATAAAAAATTTAATAATTAAATGGAAAATTATTTTTCTTTAATAAAATATATACGTGGTCTAATGTAAAAAGTAATAGTACTGGAATTGTAAATGATTTAAAATTTATATGAAACTGATTTATGATATGGGGTGTGTACATTATTTAAGCAGTCGTTGATTCATAATCAGCAAAGAAATGTCTCAAAGGCACTGTATTACAATTATTTAATAATTTTTCATTTAGTTTGTTTCTCTTTCTAAATTGTTCAAAAATTAAATGATATACTGGTAATGATTCCGTCTTCTAATCTTCAGCTTTACAAATTAATGTTCTCGTAAAATATATTTACCATAATAAATCCGACACATAAAATATAAATTTCTCAGGCTTATAAACTTACGGACACTAAGAATTACGTAAACAGGCGAGCTTAAAGCTTAACAAGTGCAACGACAACAGAAAAAAAATTAAGTGCGTTATACTATTTTTGCAACGTAATTGTCAGTTATGTCAACATTAAATAACGTAAAATTGCTTCATAGAATTATTTTGGCTTTGATTCTTATAAAAGAACTGTGAAATAGTTACTAAAAAAGATCCCTGTGAGTGACAACTATGTTAAAGCACAGTTTTCTATGTGAACATCCGAAATAAGTGATTCAAAAATCATTTGTGAATGCTTTGTAAGTCACTACTATGACTAAAAAATATAATACAATGAAAGATCAGGTTCCAATTTTGTTATATTTTAGCAAAAAGAGAAATATAATCAAATAATTTATTTGAAAATAATTACGGTTCGTTGTTTTGATTTGAATGATTACCTTCTTTTTAAAAGTTGACAATAACATCTTGGTAAGGAAATGTTTAAGAAATATAAATATTTCACTTTGTTTTTATTTAGACTACCTTTTCGTTTTGATTTAATGAAAAATTTGTTTCCTTTCAAATTTATAACAAGGAAGCTAATTTACATAAATTGACTTAGCAGGTGTTTACGCATAGGTGTGTAACAAAAAATTTGTTTTCAATAAACTTTAGAGATCATTTACAGTAATAGTTTTTTTAAATTTAACGTTTATAGGAAATAAGTTAGCACAATTTTAAAACAGCAGGTTATCTAGATGAATTAATGATTTAATTTTACAAGACAATGAGACCATTGCTTGTATTATTTATGTACATTGTACAAGTTAATTCATTTGGCGATGATAACAATCGGGCTCTTTTCAGAAGTGGAACAAACCGGCATATTGATGGAACAACGATGGTAAAGCCCTTTATAAATTGTCTTCATTGAATTAATTTAAATTATAAAACTACACATCGTAACCAGAATCACTATGTGTTTCAAGCAATTTCCGTGAGCTATCAAATTGAATTAAATTTAGATGGTTTAATTTTACTACTTCTTCGGTATGAATGCTAGTTTGGTACTCTTTACAACAGTAAACTTTTGTCTCTTCATGTAGAAAAGTATAGCAGTGATAAGTGCACTGATTCCAATTACCTAGAAAAATTTTTTTTTATTTTCATTTTTTTTAACTCGTTACGGTTATATTTTAAAATTATAAACTATTCTTTCAAATTTAACTATTATTAATTTTAAAAAATATGAAGAATAATAAAAATAAAGTCTTACTCTGATTGCAAGCCTCTTCCTTTCGTCGAATTCACGATTAGCGGTCCACTTAAGGAATGTGGCTATATCTTTAGCTATTTGAGAAGCTGTAGGTGGTGTTCCATCTTCAAATTCTAACACTTCGTCATATACAACCTAAAGGAAAAATTTAATAAGTACGCAATTATGGAAACTGTTAATATTTTTACTAACAGATAATGCAAGCCTTACCTGACCCATACCAATGGCACCTCCAGGGAAGTAAGGGTTGAAGTTTTGACCCTCCCTCAGTTGAACTCCAGCTGGTGGATCACAATAACCAGTCAGCAGTGAGAATACATAGTCCTAAAAAATAATTTCAATAAACCATTACTTTTTTATTAATTATTAAATTACTATACGACTACATTTTTAAAATTAAATGTTCAAATTAACGTTTAGTTTTGATATTTCAAAAAATTTTTAACAAGCACTTACAATTACTTAACAAAGATTAAAAAAAATATGTTTTTTAAACTTTTAGTTCAATGGACTTGTAATCACTAAGAAAAAAATCCAATTTTATATGTTCAAATTCAATACCTCTCCTCCATGTCGTGCATTGACTATATAAGAAAGATCAGGTGGATAGGCCCCATTGTTAGCTGCACGAGCAGCCTCTTCATTAGGATATGGATCTGGAATAGGGTCGGACAATTTTCCTGGGCGCATGAAATATTCACCGACATCATTTGGTCCATCTCTGACCTAATTAGGCAAGGTTAAAAATTATTTAAAAAATTTATTTTAATACGTAATTTTGAACTTATTGTATAAAAATTTACTTGGATCTCCTCAGCTAGAGCTTTAGCCTCTTCTTCGGTGTGAGTTACTCCAACAAGATGACGATATGCTAAATATTCCATACTATGGCAGGCAGAACAAACGTTTTTGTAGACTTCCCATCCTCTTCGCATACTGCAATGAAAATTATATAATTATTTAAGTTTTGTGTTTTAACAGCTTAGGATATGTTTAAATCTTTTTAGAAAATTATTGCACGTCTTTATTCATGTGTGTAAAAAGTCTGATTAAATAAGATCAAATATAAAATTAGATAAAATTTGACAAGACTTGTTAAACAAAAACTTGACTTTAATTTTATTTGAATTGAAAAGCAGATTAACTTGTAAAGTTACCTGGCATGATCCATGGCTGCAAAGAGACCACTAAAACTCCAATGGTAGTGAGGTGGATGTGCTATTAAGTCAGTTGCTACCGACCTGTCTATGGTGAATATAAGGGCACCAACTCCTCCAGCAGCTATACCCAAACATGTTGTCATCTACCATCAGAAATACAATTATTACAACAGATCATTAATATCTAGAGCAACACTAATGTTAGAAAGCACTTACTGTTAGGATTTGGTGAGCAAGGGATCTTAGGAAAATCTGGTTTTGGAATATGGAACAACAGGACAGGAATTTTTGCACACTTCATTACACAAAGCTTACCAATTTTCGACCCCTGGACCATTCTCTCGTTGTTGAGAAATTACTAGCCTGCAAGATAAACCTTTATTAATAACATTCAATAGTTAATAAGTATTTTTTAAATGATTTAAAAAAAAATAGCCCACATTTTTATATAAAAAAAACAATCTATTTATATTTCTCTATTTTTATGAATGAAAATATATATAAATTCAAAATATTTATTTTTTAAAAACATTAAATATATTTTCAAGAAAAAGTATTGATGTAAAATCCAGCGTTCTGTTCTTTTGTTAAATTGATTTGTCCAATTAAAGGTAAATGAGTTTCTTTATGCAATTAACTGATAATGTATAATGTTTTGCAAGATAAATATATTAATCTTCATCGAAGTACCTTAAAATTAAAAGAAATTGAGAAGTTTGAAATTTTCAAATTCTATCAGGAATTTATTTCATAAAAAGTTTTTATTTTAAAATTAATTAAGAAAATATTTAAAACTTTTTCAAAGATAATTTAGTGATCTTATTAAATTCAAATTTTCTGTCAAACTTTGTGCAACTATCTTTTATTATGTTTAGTTATTATAAATCAACAATTCCACTACAAGTTTCATACAAAGTCACTATGCAGTTTTAAATGACATAACTGACTTCTAAAGATAAATGCAATCAAGAAAAATTTCTGGAAAACAATGTTCATAGGCAGCTTCTCTCAGATGTTGAGATGAAAACAAGCAGTACTGCTCTAAGAAAATCAACCTCAATTTTGAAAATTCAATGTCAAAAATCCTCTTTTCTCTCAAAAATCATCTGAATCCAAGCTTAGAAAATTTTCACAATAAAGTGCAATTCACACAACCGACAGCACAACCCAGCAACCTCCGTGCACGTTTTAGCAACTCCCAAAAAAGAAACAGCCCGACCTTTCATTACTCAAAGAAAATCACCGTACTGACACTTTACAGATGTCTGGCAGTGCCGAGGTTCGCAGCATCACGTAAATTTTTCGCAGCCGCCCGTTCTCGTTATGTAACCCCGCGCGCGAAAAATCCGTATTTCGACTCAAAATTATCCCCAATTTCTGCGACAGTAAATCTCGTACCGTTCTCGATCTGATGGGCTTTCGGAGCTATAAAAATTATGGTCTAGAGTGTGGAAAAAACCACGAGACTCTCTTCCATGATAGCAGCCGACAAGGTCCTACAGAAGGGTTCGCCTCGCGACTCTCCGAAAACTGCTATACACATCTGGACTGCGGTCGAACCCCAGGAAAACGCATTCTTGTCACCGCTCGGGCAGATAGATCTGAGATTTAAGAAGGCCCTGGCGGGAGCCGACGAGGCTTACCTGATTGAAAAGCGAGCCGTTCGACGGCTTTAAAAGGCCCGATCGACAAATCCGTCCCAGCGAAGCCGCCATGTTGGCCAGAGGTGCAATGTGCGCCGCCGACGACGACGCGCCTAGTCAAGTCAAGTCCTCGACTGCTTCGAAGCTCGTGTACTGCAAGAGCCAAGGCTGCGTTCACAACTAATTACGAGCTTTGAATTTTTCTTCAATGGTTTTGTGACTTTAAATCATTTTTTTGTTGAAAAATGACTCATAATTAATTTAAGTTTTTAAGAATTACAGATAAGAGTTTTTGATATAATGTTTTTGATATATTCGAGGGTTTTCCTTAAAGTTGAGTTTTCAATTACTGGCCTTCAACTTGATAAGCGAGTTTCGAAATCCAGTCGGTGATTTGTTGCTGATAGAATTTTGGATTACGTTAAATTTTTATTATGCTAATAGTTGACCGTTAAAATTTTGTGCAATAACCGACAATCATTGCTAAATCGGTTTGTGAGTAGATTAATTGGTTTTTCATAAAACAAGTAAAGATAAATAAATTATGGGCAATAATTAGATACATGATCGTCAATCTTTATTCAAAAGTAATTCATGAATTTAATCTATTAAAGGGCAAATACAGCGCATTAAAATTAAATGCTATTAAAATCTATTTCATTAATGAATTTTCGCGTTATCGGAATAATTTTTTCAAAAATTTTGTACTCATTAAATTTTATATTCTTAAGTCTTGAAAGAAAAAAGTTATAAGGCAATACTATTATGAAATTTTCAAAAACGAAATTCGTAATTATCAATCCGACCCAACACCCAACTACCGGCCACCATGTCATTCCTTTAAAAATTAAAAATTCAAAAAAGGAAATCGATCAGGTTCCTTTCGAATGAAGCGCTTTTACCAACTCCTCTCAGTTTAACCTCATAGAACTGCGCACGCCACGCGTCCATTCTCGTCTCGTCAAAAAACGCGTCTACAATCCGCAATTTCATTTGGTCGCCTATCGCGGCACGGCGGACACGGCAATGTATAAAGCGTGCCTGACGGTCAAGTTCGGGAAATGCTGACAAACTCTGCCCCACCACTTTCTCATCGCGTTCCAAGCGGGTAGTAGTCGGGGGTCAGCTGGTGCGTCGCTCACAGATGGTGCCGTGAATCCGTTAATATCGCATCAATCGCCGCACCGAGAGGAAGCCGCAAAGATGAGCGCTGGAATGCCGGAGCTTGGCTCGAAGATCAGCCTGATCTCGAAGGCCGACATACGTTACGAGGGTCGTCTATTCACCGTCGATCCGCAAGAGTGTACCATCGCCTTGGCCAACGGTGAGTTTGCTCTCCATTTTCCACCCGCCGCAGAGAGAAGCTCCCGCCGCGTAAACGAGAAAGAGAGAGACATTCCAAGATGGACGCGCGCTGTTTTGCGATGCTCATACCACGAAGCGTCCGGCTTTCTACATCCGAATTTCTTCAATGTCGTTCTCTTTCAATCAATTCTCGAATTTGAAAAATTTTCCGCTTTCTCGTGCAGCCTCCGTCTGTTTATGCGTACGTCCTTTAGTCTCTATCCTCTTCCCGGTGCATTTTTTTTTGTCTCTCATTCTTGAAGGGGTCGCTTAACCCGCTTTTTCGACGAACGCTCGACGTGCACGTACACGCACACATCGTACGTCCGAGAAAGAGTGAGAGAGACGGACGGAGAAAGATGGAGACTTTTGTTCTTTCTTTCGCCTTTCTCCCGATCCGCGATTTGCTGACGAAATTCGCGATGATCGAATTGCGCGCTTGGTTGCGCTACTGAAATTCTAGAGGCTACCTCCGCGATAATGACTCACTTTGTAGATTATCGTGGCGGTTCAATTTGCCTGCATTTGTGTAAAATAAACGACGAAATTCGCTACGCAAAGGAGCAAAAATGAGATTTTTTACGAGTTCAACTCAATTTTGAACATATAGATTTTAATGAAAGATTCACAGGATTTGATACAGGTGCCTTGGTAAATCTTGTTTATGTTTGTTTGCTTGATTCTCCTTGAAAGACCATCTTTCTGATGTACAAGGTCTTGGATTATGATTGTGTATATAAACAAGTAAATAAGAGTTTGATTGATAATGAAAGTTGCTCTGAAATTTCTCCAGAATTTAATTTATGTATATGCCGATAATCAAATTAAATTTTTAAATGTTGGATTGTGGCATATTGATAAATAAAGTATATTATATCAATAATTAATGTTTTATAAACTGATTTTGCATTATTGATTTATGTTGATAAGAATTAATTTTGTTAACATGCAAAAGACTATCAATACACTAAAATTAGTAATTTATAAAATATTCATAAAATTTTTAAATTGTAATTTAAACTCTTGGTTTTTTTTATTTTTTTTATTTTTATTTATTTAACCAGATAAATTTACAAAGTAAACCCTATAGGAGGTAAATAAATTACCTGTACATAGGCTGGTAAAAAAAACTTACTAACTAATTTTAGCTATAACAATGAACATAAAACATTTAAGTATAAAGTTTATAACAACAGTAAATCACATTTGTCTTATTTATCTACTATAACATGTAAACGGGAGAAAATCCGGGCCCTAAGCCGGTTTGTTAGTAATAATTTATGTAAAGACCTATTTGTCTTTATAATTTACAGAATTGCAAGCCAATTTAAAATACAATCTCTATGAGCTGAAATCATTCATTTGTAAAGTATTAGTGGGTCAAAGTTTATTAACTTACAGTTTTAGAAATATAAAAGAAGTCACCATCATTTCTATGCAAGTAAGAGTTTAATCTATAAAGGGAAAAATCTAAAATTATAAAACTACTTTAAAATGTTATTCAACCTAAAATTTGAGGTTATTCATGTGTAAAATAACATATAACAAAAATGAGAATTAATTGAAAATTTAAATAATTCAATTTAATTTGCAGTTAAATCGTTTGGTACTGAGGATAGAGAAGCACAATTTCCAGTAGCACCTCAAAATCAAGTTTATGAATACATTCTTTTCCGTGGTTCTGATATCAAGGACATCAGAGTTGTAAACAATGTTAGTTCATTGCCCAATGATCCAGCCATTGTCCAGGTGATATTGATATTTTTATCTGCTGTTTGACAAACCATGTAAATAGAATAATGTACAGTTAGAAATAAATCTAATAGGAATTATAGATAATCAATAGTCACTTTAAAATTTTATTAATAATGCATAAAAATTTTTCTGAAATTCTTCTAAAATAAATTGAATTCATATTATTCCTACTAAATAATCATAAAGAAATTTTTTATGTTGAAAAACTTTTCAAATATATTTAAAAAAAATTATTAAATAGAATGAAATACTAGATTCTTTAAATATTAACACAAATTATTTTAATATTAGAAAGTTCATTAAAAATTCTGTACAAATTTAAATAAGATTTAAAATTAATTTATAAAAGATATTTAAAAGATTTAAAATTAAAATTTTCTTTGAAGTTACTAGATAAAAATACATAATTTGACATTTTCCAAATAAGAATGTGGATATATTTATATTATTTATTGTCTATAAATTAAATACATTAAAAATGCTATAATGTAAAAGTACAATTGGATAAATTTTTAGTTTAATTTAAAAATTTTATAAAATTTAAACAATTTACTAAAATAATAACTTTTCCAGATGACGGTGCAACCGTCCATGAGCCAGCCATCCTATCCACCTCAGACTGGCTATGGTCATCCAATGATGGGCCAGATGGGCCCAATGGGAGGTCAGTATGGTCCACCCTATGGAATGTCAATGGGAGGAATGGGTCCTATGATGGGAATGGGACCGACCCAAAATCGGCAGCAGATGACCAAACAGCCAAGTGAGTTGGGCCTGGGTCCAACTGAACCTAGCGCTATCACTATCCCAAACTCGCAATCGGCGGCCAATGTCGATCCATTGCCCAAAGACCAATCTCTGGAGGATGGTAAACTGTTTTTGCTATGATTTTTACTTAACCTGCTGATGGCATGCTTGCTGCTGAGTCTTTGCTTTTTCTTCTTCTGCCTTGTGTGCTTCTACCTACAAATTGTCACCTTTAGGCTTAACTATGACCTTCTAATTTAGATAGTTTGGCTTTATTTCACTGAAGAAGGACTTGTTAAGTTTTAAAAGGTTCTTGAACTTTGATATTCATAATGATAATAATCATTTATAATAGTTATAGTTTATTAATGCAAATATTGAAATGAAGTTTTTAGTTCATTTTACTTTAGAACCTATACTAGAATATTTGATTTACAGTTTAAGACTTATTATTGCTTCTTAACATAATTTAAAAATTAACAAATGTTCTTCACGGTTTCTGGTTTTTATAAACATTCTTATTTTTACAAAATTTTTTGTAAAAGATTGAATACAGAAAATTTTTACTTTGATTTTGAAAATCTTTATCTTGATAATAAGATAATAATAATAAATTAATACTAATACTATTTATTACTTACTTTTTATCTTCAGTCTTTAAATTCTTTTTTATTATCTTTTGTATGACAAGAATGAAATATCTATTATATTTTCTGTTCAACGTTATTGTTTTTAAAAGTAATATTTCCAATTCCCCTAAGTAAATTTAAAGCCTTAATAGTTATTTGTAAGTTGTTTTATTTTTTTAAAGCTTCATCCAAGCACGATTTTTTTTCAACTTGAAATCACTTAAGTAAAAATGATTTTGCTAAAATGGGTATGGTACTAGTTGTTTTATATATATATAATTTGAAGTGGCTTGCTGTAAGTATTTATATTTTTTTAATTTCTTTCCAATTGTTTGCATTAAAATCTGCTCATTGTTTTTTTTATAATGTACATTTTCTAAAACTGTATACTGTTCAATAGGTGCTTAAAGATGATACTGTTGCCCATGTTGTGATTATTTATTAAAAATAAGAGCAGTGTTATTAGGCAATGGTAACCTCTTTTATGATCTTTTAAGTAGTTCTAGAAGTTAGTAAACTTAATAATTAATTAAATTTTGGTTCCATTTTTGAATTTAAATTATTATTAAAATATTGTTTTGAATATTATTTTGATAGAATATTTTTCCTGCATACATTTAAAATTTAATTTAAATATTCATTATAAAAATTATTTAGGTAGATTTTAGATAATGCAAGAACAAAATTGTACTACTGTAGTTACATAATTCTACATAGCGAGCCTGTAATTAGTAATTAATTACTATTGAACAGCATTGTAAGACATATACACTATATTTATATTAATAGCTATAGTTTTTATTTCTTAGAAAGCATAGATAGAAACTCTGCATACTTATTTCTTTAGTTTGCAAAATGCTAAAATTTAAAATTTTGTATATACAACTATTAGTTTCTTCCAAAAAGGGTGTTAAATAAATGTGTTGCTTTAAATAATCCAGTTTTTGCTACTTATTTAAAGTGATAGCAATCATACTCAATGTACATTGATGGAAATTATTACTTAAATAAGTCGTAAAAAACTGGTTTGTACAAGAACACTAACGTCCTAACTACGTTAATTTCATAATTTATTTTCATTTTGCTTCGTTGTAGAAAGCTGAAAGCTGCCATTAATAAGAAGCAGTAGAAAAGTATGAAAATTGTAGCAAGAACAGTTAGAATTATTTGTAGATATATTTATTAATTATTTGCATTAATTTGTTTATGTACATAAGAATTGTACATATATTAATTAGGCACAATTTAACATACCCTTAAGTTAAGTGTACAATTCTTACGTGCATGACAACAACACGTCAATTATACATTATACATTATTTATATATTACACGTGCGTAAATACAAGCATATGCATATAAAAATCAATAGACTACATTGTAATTCTTAGTTTTATTAAAAAATTTTTTTAAATTTTATAATAGCTTTTAATACAAAATGTGGATATATTGCATATATTTTTATATGTTGATATGCACGTATCAAGAACAAAATTATGAGATTGGATATTGTGTTGTCTTAAAATTATAGATGTTTATCCATTGTGTTCATATATTTTATAGAAAACATGCTAACTTATTATTATATGTTTTAAAATATAGGTGTATTAGAGCTTATTAGTGGAGGATCTCGTTCAACAACACCTACCTCGCTACTGACTAGAAAGAGTCCAACAAACGATCAATGTGTACAGGTAGGCTCTCAACAGGGACAGTCTAACAACATTGGAAAGATTGGAGATAAGCAAAACCTTCGAAATCAACATCGAGATCGTGATAGGTAAAAAAACATTTCATTATTATATTTCCTTCAATGGTATATAATTTATATTAAATATTGCTGCAATCACGTTTGAATACACGTCTTTATTAATACGTCTTGAAGGCGAGAAAATACTTAATAATTAATGATAGTAGAAATTGAATGTTGCCAACGTTGATGGGATTTATCAAGTAAATTTTTATCGACTAATTATACTAAATTTCATGAAATGTTACTTTTTTTCATTCGCGAAGATAATTATCATCAACCAACTACAATGTACTTACACCATATTTCGTATTATTATCATCCATGACTTCCTCTTCGCAATCTAAACCTTTCCAAATTTATCAGTCATGGAAGCGGAAGAGCGAGCGGCATGACGCAGTATAGTGAAGGCAAGCAACATCGAGACATGGGCAAAGATGGACCAATGCACGGAAGCCACCAGGGTGGTCACAATCAGAATATGCGCACTCGCGGCGCCGGAGGGGGACAAGGTGGTGGTGGTGGCGGCTGGATGAATCAGCGGGGCCAGATACGCGGCAGAGGAACCCAGGGACGAGGTGGCCGAGGAGGAAACTTCAGAAATCAGCAGGCCGGTAATATGGCTAAGCCCAAGAATACGCTCAAATTCGACAACGATTACGATTTCGAGCAAGCCAACACAGAATTCGAAGAGCTTAGGTATGAAATAGTTTACTATTTGGATTAGATCGTTACTAAATGGATTTGATGAAATTTGAAGATTTGCATGTTTTCTATAATTGCATGAAACTGTGCTTTTAATTTCTACTAGTATATTATTTCTTAAATAGAATTATAATTTTCCCTCAAATGGACTTCATTCTTTATTAAATAATACTTACAAATTTTTACTTTGATCAACACTTTCGTTTCTGCAATGTTCTTTGACAATAAAATTTGATGTTGATTATATATTTTTTTTGGTGGGTGACTTTGATTATTGCATTACTTGTAATTACTTACTAATTTGATTTTTTATTTCTGCAATTGCACTGCTTGCAACAACTTATCGCGCATGGAATGTGCCGGATTTGTTTCAATAATTAATTTGAAACAATGAATGTGGAATCCATGCGAAATCAATACGTGACATTTTTTAAATCGGTTCAGGGATTATTCATGCTGTATCCGATTACGCGATGTCTCAACATTTTTATTTTATTTTTTAACTTAAACCATTTAAAAACTTGGTCATTAGCAAATCTAAAACGAAATTTTGATGCAGGTCGCAACTGGCAAAAGCGAAAATTGAAGCGGGCACGGAGAATGAGAAGAAGGATGATAGTGGTAATGAGACTGGTGCAGGTGATAACGAACCAGAAGAAGAATCCGAGATTGTACATTACGATAAGGCTAAGTCATTCTTTGACAATATCAGCTGCGAGGCTGTCGAAAGGAGTAAAGGGTTAGTAGAGGTTAATTACAATAACTATATTAGCGATTCATTTTTGCAAAATTGATATTGAAATATATCTATTTGTCTTAACAGACGATCTCAACGTACGGACTGGCGAACGGAGCGCAAGCTGAACTCGGAAACGTTTGGCGTAGCGTCCATGAGGCGCGGTGGTTTCCGAGGTCGCGGTTACTACAACCGCGGTAATATGGGCGGTGGTATGTACCGCAACAACCAGTCCGGCGGCAACCAAAACTTCCGTGGTGGCTACAGGGGCCAGAGGGGTGGACAGCGCAAGTCAAATAATCCCAACCAGCAATCTCAAAACAACGCGCAAAGCAATTTGGTAAGTGATTAATCTTTTACTTTCTACAACTCTACAATTTTATCAATTTAATTAAAAATCTATAACTACTTTATTTTATACAGAATACCACGACAACAGCTAATAGCCAGAGCAACCGTAACGCAACGAGCAACAATACCTCTGAACAAACCACCAATGCCAGCGCGAGCGCGTCAACGTCCACGACTCCGTCAGCGCCGAACCGTCTTGTAACCGGTACCGCGTAATCTCCGCCGTTTGCCACCTCGTCGTCAATGAGTGGTTCGGTTCTCCTTCACTCATGCATATGTCCGCACGCGCGTCGCCGTTACGAACTTTAACCCTCAATTCAAGGTTGAGGGAAAAACAAAATACAGGCCGGATTATTTCCTTTTCATTCGTATACTGTAAGCATATATTAAAATTAATTTCTTCCTATAATAACTTGTTGAAAATTTTACGTTCATTTCTTTTTGTTCACTAAAGATGCAAAATTTATTTTGTATTTGACGAGCAGGTGCTCTTGTGCAATTTAATCATTTGAACGTAAGATTAAGCGGTTTAAGTTAATTTCTCGAGATTCTCGATAAAAAGTATATGAGAACGTTGCGAATGACCAGAAAATAGTTGAATGACCGCATACCTGACGATAAACAACACGCTATTAATTCATAAGTATTCATTTAGTCTGTAAGATTTTTACGGTAAACGCGCTTGCGAGTGGAAACGAGGACTGATATAATGGAAAAAACTATTGAAGGAGAAGTGAATAAGGGGTAGGCTTTTCTTCGTATGGCGATCGATAACCGATAATGAGAGGAAGAAAAAGTAAGAAATAAACACTTAGAATTATTATAAATCGAGAATGTGGAGAGAGAGAGAGAGAGAGAGAGAGAGAGAGAGAGAAACGATTCATTGTAGTGGACGAACGCGAGAGAATTAAAAAAAAGGGGTATTGAGCAAGTAACTTTGTAATCGTGCGCCAGTAACGAATATATTGTACATCTGTGTGTGCATAAACACTGGAAGAGGAAATGCGCCGGATGCATTTCGAACTTACAGGTTTATTTAAGAAATTTTCTAAAGAAAAATTAAACTAAAAATGATTAACGAAGAAAGCACACACGGAGACGAAACCACGGTACCTACACATTCGAACTTACGTCTACGATGCCAATTATGCATTACTACATGTATGTACGTACACGCCGCCGTAATTTTGTTCATTTTGACAAGGAGGATCGTGATTTGTATAGCTTTGAGTAACAGAACGCCTGTTCTTGAAAAAAAAATGAAGAGAATTGGAGTTTTTAAAATTAATGAAGGAATGGTATAGAAATGAAAGGCGACCCTTGGAATCGTTGGATTGTATCCGCATGACGGAAGTGATGGAATACGAAAATTAAAAAGAAGAGAAAAGTATCGAGAATTTTATTGTGAAGCAAAGAAAGTTCGCGTGACAGCTTTGCATTTTTTGACTGAAAAGATAAGAATTGAAATAAAACTCCATCGCGTTTTCTCTTTAAAACATTGTGTTTAGTCTTTGCGGTGTATACGGCTAATTTTTACAAAGACGTAAAATCTTTCAATCTCTCTCTCTCTCTCTCTCTCTCTTTCTCTCTCTCTCTCTCTCTCGTGCCGTGGTGGTCACTTATTGTAAAAAAAATAAAGGAAAGAAAAAATTAATTATTTCGAATGTAGCTGTAATATTTAGTAACCTGCTTTGATACGTCGTCACGTGGAACGAAAAAATATTAGCTTTTCTATTTCGGGAGAGCGTTCTATTGTAATTAAGGTTACCAGTGCCTGGTACAACTTTTCTTCCAAAGTTAAGGAATAAATAAAAAAGAAAAAGTGTACCGTCGTGGATGCACGTTCACTGTATCTTCTCGCTTACAATAAAAAAATCAATCGCGTTTTTCGATTAATAAAACCGTTGACCCCAAACTAGAGTAAAGGTAGGGTGAACGTGCAATCCTCGACGTCGATTAAAAATGAGACTTCGTGTGTGCAGGTTACTCCGCGAAAAACCGAAGGTGTTATGTTCCGGACGAGTATCAAGGCGCGCTCGCTGATCTTGATCAATGTTTTTTTTTGTTTTTTAATCACAAAAGTGCGTGAACAAAAGAAAAGGAGGAAGGGCGCTTTCCTTTTGCCGATATAGACTATTGGACAATACGGTGTCGTTATTCCAAACGGTCAAAACATTTCATTCTTTATTATTAAAAAAAAAAAAGAGAGATAGATACTGTGCTGAAATAATGAATCGTTTTACTTTTATAAGCTTATCGGACGGTTTTGATTTTTGAATAGAAGAGACGCACTAAGCCATTTTCGATTTAAAAAAGAATGTGACTTTGTGCTTGCAATTGAGTGTCATGAATCATTATAGAAATACAAAAAAAAATCACGATTAAAATTTTTCGGCGAATAATACTTACTCGGTACATCATAGCACAGTCAAGCAGATTGTAATTGTACAAAAGTGCCAGTTTAACTTAAATAAACCTGCGAAAGAAGTAAGACATTGATCCGCTGTATAACATAATGCTCATGACATTCGATGAAAAACGTAAGAACATGAAATAAAATAAAATGTGTAATAGAAAAAAAAACGCATGATTGTACGCCGCATAAAAAAAAATGAAACAAGCAAATCGAATGACGTTCGTTTATGACTGTTATTTTTGTATGGCTCTTAAAGAAGAGTCCACTGTAATGCGTCATTGTAACTAGGGATTTAGTTGAAGCATAAAGAAAATGAATGCAGGTGAAGTAAACGAAAATGAAAAAAGCAAAGCTCGATCAAGCCATGAATATTAAAATCGCCAAAAATTCCATATGTAGCCAATCTATTGTGAACAAAACAGTATAACAGAATTTAAATTCAATTTAATTGGAATGTAAGACAGAATGAAAACGAAAAATAGTATACGATGTACACGATTTCATGACGATAAATATTTTTTTTGTTTTGTACAGCGGACATTGTGATTCCCGAAGCTGAATAATACAAAAATGAGGAACATTAAGAACTGTCTTTTTACTATTCCCAAAAGCGTCCTTTACGTTATACTTTTTTCTTTTTCTTTATAATGTATTAATTCAGTTTGATAAAAAACAAATATATTTGTTAAATATGCATTTTATTCTTACAAACCATTTGTCGTTACAAAACAATTATTTACAAAAATTCAACAGTTTTATATAAATTATCATTTTATAAAATAGATAAACGATAATTCTTAAATTTCATCTGTGCTTATAGATTTCTTCGAAATGTAAGCAGTCTGCCATTAAGTTGTGTCACCGAATTTGCAACATTCCAAGAAAGCTATAATTTCATAATAATAAGAAATCGTCAACGAAATAAAATAATTTTTCGCCAATCGATAGTCGCAGTCGTATTCGAATCTAATTGACGAATAGTACGAGTGAAGCTTATCTAATAAATTATATGAAAACATAGCAACGTGTTCGTGGAGTCGCTTGACAATTTACAAATATCACTGTTCTCACGAACTGAGGCAAGGACCGTTTAATCTATCATTAAGGTCAAGGAAATAAACTTTTTATTTTTGCTCTGATAGCGATCGATCAATTCTGCGTCACGAGCGTAAGGTCAATTCTTTGTGAGAAAGAAATTCAGGGTTTAGATTTCAAGGACTGGTGTGTTATCCTTGATGCTGACGTGCATATAAAATATGAAAAGCTCGACTTAAGGTTGCCTTTTAGTTACATTTTGAAAGTTTTTCAAAAACTTACGTTTATGTTTGGATTCCCTAAATTGTAAACATAGAGTATTAATTATTTAATAATAATCTTTTTTTATATCTTTAAGTATTTTTAATATTTTTAGGATCACAAATGAAAATATTTGTGCAAAAAATCCTTAATATGAAATTCATGTAATGTCAGACCAATAAATTTAAAAAACAAAAGAAATTAAATTTAGATTTTAATCTTTTCTCTTCAATAGAACTATTACCATCATAAATTTTAATATATCAGCAGATAGTATTGTATTTACTGAGTATTAAATTTAATAATTTAATTTTTAATATAAATTCTTTGATTTATTACCAAAGATTTCTTACTTATAAAAAATGAGAAAGAAGTTATAATCAAAGTTTGTTTTCTATAAAGGCAGTAGAGTGTAAAGTTGAAACAGCTACAATACAATGAACTTTAATTAAATACTGCAAATATGTCATTGTGATGCTCGTTAATTTTTTTACCCTCGACTTGTTGTGCGATTGGTTTATTTTAGCATACTTGATTGATTTATTAGATGAAAGAAGCGCATATATAAATTCTTGCACTCATAAAAGTGTGAAATATGAAATGAAATTCTTTCTATGTTGTGGGTTTCAAACTTAAATAATTTGCATATAAATTTTGTGGCTAAGAAAATTTTATATTGATTAAAAAAGGGTAAAAGCCTTGCTTTCTTGATTTGTCAATTTTTTACTGATAACTAAATTGATGGATTTCTTTGTTATTTTTTCTACGTATTCTAAACTTAATTTATTGTACTCTATTATCTCAACCCAAGGCACTTACTTTTATTTGCTTATTACCAAATATCCGTGAACTATAATATATTCCTGGATTATTTCGCTTCTATAAAATTAATCACGCGTTTCCTTTCAAGAACTTTTCACCCAACATTCTTCTGAAACATGTAATCGTAAAAAGCTTGCAACTCATTGCGAGCCCGAATCGACGAAGCTTATCAGCTGACAGCGCCGAGCCAATATCTTTCTACGTGATCGAGAAAATCGTCGCGTCTCGTCGCGGACAATGACGCGAGAGTTCGAGACGGCTGCCGGTTTTCTCGCCGTTTTTTTTTCACTCGTAAGTTACTTCGGCTGGAGTTGATACGATAGTTAGGCTAAGAGGGGAGGAAAAGACGTCGGTCGTATACTTTGTTTTTTATCGTGTATAAATAAAGTTGATAACTGGCGTGACGGTGTAGCTTTTGGCGCGTGCGCAAGCTGCGTGTTTTTCTGATTTTTCGCGGGGTGATAAGGGGATGAAGATTGTCCGAGGGTGATGCGACTGATGGTGACGGATGGTCGATGATTAATGCAGTCTGACTGTTTTCTAGATTTAGGAAAGTTGGACTGAATTCTTACTCTTTTCTGTTTGTATTCATTATGCGCATTGCAATAAAATATATAAATTGCAAATGTTTTATTTTTTCATTTTAAATTCTTTTTGATTTTAAAAAATTACTAAAAAATTCGTTTATCATCGTCATCAATGAACGTAAAATTCTTTATAGCTTTTGATATTATTACCTCGAGAATAACACATTACCTTGAGTATTTAACATTGATTGTCCATCAAAGTCTTCAATCGTAAAGCAAAATTATTCTTTTACGTACAAAAATAGATAAGCATTACTTGTGAATTATCCATTGATTCGGCCCTTTTCTATACGAGATAAAACGACAAAACCCTAAGCTAAAATCATGCTGAAATGAAAGAATATTTTAAAAAGGGAGCCACTCCACGCGATCCGGCACTCCCAGTTGTAAGTCAACTCGAGCGGGAGATGCCTCACAAGCTGAGAAAGCTCAGCCGAAAAGAATCCGATAAGAAGAAGAAGCCCGAGAGAACGCCACTCGGGCACAGCGAAGGAAACGCCGCGAGTTATCCGGTTCTCGCCGGTTGGCAGTTGCGGCGTCCTGAACTTTGCCCCGAAAGTTCGAGCTTGCGCGCGGCGAGCGGCGATTTTTGAGGTGCCCCCATAGACACGTTTATTTATACCCGCTTGTTTTTCTTATTAATTTAGCGCCGATAAGCGGCGGCTATCGGAACCGAACGAAGATTAGACGCAGACGTGAGACGTTGAGTCGTGAGTCGTGGTCGTCGCAGCTAAATAATGATGGGGCTAAATAATTCCCTTCGAGTTTCCTGGAACGGCGAGTCGGCGAACTTTACTCGCGGTGGAAATGTAGTTGGAAATTGCTGAGTTGCTTCACAGTGGATTACTTGTTTACTAATTAGTTCGGGATTACATACTGAATATTGAAATTTTATTTGATTAGTACATTGTACAAGAAGGGGAGAAAATGAGCTATTTCTAGCGAGGGTGAGGTATTCAGCACGAGTCGGAGTCGGAGTCTGAAATAGCTTTTCACCCCGTGTTACACACCGTGTTTTTGTCAACGAGGGCATGGAGAGAGTTGGGTAGATGATCGTGCATTTCAAATCGTGCACAGACATAGTAAAAAATTAAAGTTCGAAAACGATAATAGCATCAACGCTAATTTCGAAGTCATCCCCTCATTCAGATAATTTAACTAAAAAATTCTTCTCGCACCTAACCGTCCACGTAACATCTACATTTTTGTGCGCCTATAATACGCACCTTTTTAGTCTTAACAAACTCGCCTTTTTCTACTGAAATTTCGAGCCTACAAGATCTCTAAAGAATGTCTGCTTGCAAATGTGATAAAAACGTATTTTCAATCTTTCTTGATACATAAACTAAATCTGGAGATAAAAATGAAACATTTTTTGCAAAAGCGCGATATAAAATTATCAAAAGCCGCCGAAACTTTCGATTGGGCCAAGTAACCGTTCTTTTTCTCTGTCACTTATGCTGATTGCACTTTATCTGCCTTCGTAAGCTACAAGTTGAAGATTAATTCGTGAAAGAAAATACGGTTTAAATGCCTCGAATAAAATAAAAATTTGGCTTTGAAAAGGCTGTATATCGCTGAGTTAAGATATCGAGATCCCCAGCAACTCAAAAGTGATTTTTGGGGGATCGAGATTTGAAAAAAAAATTATCTAAACGATACAGTGATTTAACGAGCCTTGTTTTCAAATTTAAATTCTTTTAAGACAAGGCATAAGACCAGTTAATTTCTTTTTCTTCTTTTAAAATAAGTTTTGTAATTTTGCAACAGGTTTAGTAAATGACACATAATATAATATGTACTCGATTTAAGACCGATCAATTCCACTATTTTTCTGTTTAGGAAAAGAAGATAAACATATTTTTATACTATACATCATAATCATACATTGAAAATGAAAATTTCATGTCTATTATACACATATAAAACAAATAAAAATTAGTGGAAAGAAAATTTGCTAAGCTTTTGATTGAGAAGTAAAAGTTTGATTAAAATAGTGAATCAGCTAAAGGCTGTTGCTTATGAATGATCCTATTTTTGCTCAAATCTAAAAAGTAAGTAAAACTATAATTTGATAAGTTGAGCCTAGTGAAATAGTAAAAAAATGTCAATGCTAATTTCAAGAAAGCCCATTGCCAACGCAGCCAGGTAAAGTCAACATTATAAGCGGTAATCATCCGCTACATTGTAGAAGTGCAGAGTCTGCAAAAGAAAACGATCGCGAAGAAGAAGACAAGAAACAAACGCCGGGAAGTTTAAGAGGTCAATTTATATTTTATGCGTTATCTCTGCGTCCCTACACACGTAACTGGATGATTGACTGCCGGCGGCAGCTCGCGACAACTGCGTCTCCCTCTTCCCCTTATCCGACTAAAATTAAAAGAAACTCGAGTTAAAAAAGAAAACAAACATACAGCCAGAAGATTGTGAGAAATGAGGCACTAAATGTCTGCGGGATTTCTAGAATTTGCGCTTCGAGAAATAATTTCGTTCGCGGGTATCGATACACGTCTTGCGTATTAGTTGAAATGCTAAGTGCGCTTATTTCCTTGAAATCTTTATTTTTAGAGAAAAACTTAATCAGGGACAAAGGGACCTGATTTTTTAGTAATTTCCTCCATCCTTAATCATATTTCGGTATAATTAAAACTTGATAAATATACTTTTTGAGAATTGCGATATGCAGAGTGACATATCGGTTGATATGTCAATTGTATTTCGAATCAAGTCTTATTCTAAGGCTCTTATTAATAATAAATAGAAACATGTTTAACTGTTCTCACTTTTTATTTTTTAATAATTATAAAAGTAATGCGAACTCAATGTTTACTTTATTTTATAAAAAGTCAAATTTGAAGATCATTCTTTAAAGTGGAATCAGCGAACATTCCAGTAAATATTTTATCAAATCATTAGTACTTTTTATTCTCTAATGAGTTAAATCAGTTGGCACACTATTACATTTCATCAAACATTGAAATGCAGTAATCCTTTTTTTGCTACTTTGGAAGTGCATTAAAAAGATCCTTAGAAACGCTTGAAAATGGTGTAAAACAGTCCCTAGCCATGAATTTTTTTCATTCTTCAGATTCTCCAATATCTCCCCTTGTGCGGTTCTCTCGCGCGAATTCCCATTTGAGCAGTCACCCGGCAAAAATCCATCGGCATGAGGCCAGCACGTCTATCTGTCCCCCTCCCCGGCTGCTGGGAACGCGCTGAACATCCCCGGCGCGCGACTCAGCATAAATTATACGCTCGGTTCTTTTTTCGCCGAGTCGCGTGGCGCGCGACGTCCGCCGAGCCGTTCGGCCACTATAAAAAGACACGGCAACTCGGCTGGCGAACAGTTGGCTGAGAGCGGACGGGAAAGCTCTTGGTGTACTGCTTCGGGAAAGAGTTTGGTGAATTGAGTTTCGTGACTTTACTGACCAGTGTATCATGAGTAAGTTTTCAGCTTTTCGCTTTTTCCTTGCATGCTTGGGAGATTTTATTTCGATGTGCTTTTTAGAGTAGTTCAAAACTGAGGAAGATCATTTTAGTGCTGGTTTCAGTTTATTTTATTATCCATGTGGTATGCTTTTATTTTTAATATAAAACTTTAATGTTTTTACTAGTTGTGAGGTCAGAATTAAGAAGAGAAACAATTACGGAGTAATTGAATTGTCGCACATAATTTTCAACTTCTCTCGTCTCAATGATTTCGTACACAGAACTTGAAATCCAGTTATTTAGCAACCTAATTTCGTGGAAAAATAATCTGTAAGAAGTAAATGAACAGTATTTTTTCATAGCTCATAATAATTGACTTTTAATCAAAGCAGCATTTTTATGCGTACATTGCACTATTATTGCGATAAGAAGGTTGTTGTTGACCTTTCTTATGTGATAAAAACGAGTTTTGTTTTGACGTTTAATGTTTAAGTATATCCATTTGCATTTTATTAGGAATAACAATGAAGCTTTAATGATTGATACAACTGTGCATAAGTGTATATTAATAATTCACAAGTTACTTGAGCAAACGAAGTTACGATTTTAAATTTGTTTACGTTACACAATTTAACGAAGCCTTTTTTCATTCATTCTTTATTCATAAGTTTTATTATTAACTATCAATTTCACATTTCATTTGGATTGACGGTACGAAACAAGAGCATCAGAAGGTCCAGGAAAAAAAGCGGGCTTATTTCTTTCTTCCTCTCCTCCGTAAGCAAGATAAAGCAGCCTTACGTAACCCCCTAGTTTTCTCGTACTTTTCAGTGGCTCCAAACGCCTCGGCAATGGAAAAAAGTGCAGCTTCTGCGTCAAGCGGCAACAGCCGAGCCCGCCGCTTCTCCGACGATAAGGTCAGAGAGATGGAGATAAGCGGCATCGTGTCCGGCAAGAACGTAGTCATCACCGGCGGGGCCGCCGGTCTTGGACACGCTTTCTTCAACCACTTTCTCCAGTTCGGCGCTAACGTAAGTCGGCTTCTGTCGTTTCTGAAGGCTCGCTGGGGGCTGCGATCTGTTTACTTAGAATGACAGTGCAGCCTTAATTTTACTCGAAAGGAAAAGCTCCATCAGGCTTATCTCTTCTCTCCAGAAAATCTGCATAATCGACGTGGACGAGGTGGCCGGCAAGCGGATCGCCAGCTCCGTCGACAAGTCCCACGGCACGGGGCGCACGATCTTCATCCACGCGGACGTATCCCGGTACGGCGAGATCTTCGGTAAGTACGATCGCCGCGGCTCTCGATTAACCGGAGGAGCCAGTCGATTAACCGGAAGGGCCTTTTCTTGCAGCTGCGTTCGAAGAGGCGAAGAAGACGATGGGCGACATCGACATCGTCGTCAACAACGCGGGCATCCTCGACGAGCGGAGGTGGGAGCGCGAGATAGCCGTCAACCTGGTGAGTCGAGAACCCGAGGCTATTTTAATTCAAAGACGCTTTCCCTGTATATAGTACTCGCGTATAGCTTGGGCTAATTAAAACTGATTGTTTAGACTGGAGACTTACGTAATCACTGAATTTCTTGAAAGCCAAGACGTTTTTGTTAAATTGACTTAAATTATGCAGGGCGGCATGGTGTCAGTGGCCATGCTGGCCATGGAACACATGGGCACGGACAAGGGCGGTCGCGGTGGTATCCTGGTCAACGTCGCCGAGCACATGGACGTTCACTGCACTGCCCAGCTGCCCGTTTACACCGCCACGAAGCAGGCCATCATCGGGCTTTCTCAGTCACTCGCGGTAAATTCATCCTTCGATTCCTTGACACTTTGCTGCTTCTCAATGTAGCTGCGTAAAATTAATTAGTTATGTCTTTCTCTGGTCTTAGGCTCCTTGCAACACTGAAAGGACAGGAGTTCGCGTCATCACACTTTGTCCAGGACTTACGGAAACTGTTCTCACGATCGACAGCCCCAATAAGCTTCTTTCCAGAGTGATGAAAGCAGATTTTGTGAAGAATTTGGAACAGTTAACTATTCAAACGTAAGGGTTTAGTCGATAATATTTTATTTTACTATTTTAGCAATTTTCATTTTCCTAAAAATATAAAGTTTAATCTAACTACCGTAATTTTTAATAGAACCTTTATTCTATGCAGACTCAATGATATTTTACAGTAAATGAATAAGTTAAAAAAATGAATTTATTAAGAAATTTTGTTCGAGGATTTAGCTTAGCAACATTACTAATTAACAACTGTCCCCTTGCAGTCCTTACGTAGTGGCGCAAGGCCTGATGTCGGTGCTCCGAACGAGCGAGTCGGGCAGCATCTGGGTGATAGAGAACGGCCAGTCGCCGTACGAGGTGTGCGTGACCAACTGCCGCAGCCTGCGACGCCTCTACAAGAACAACTTCACCGTCTCGGAGGTGAAGAACGCGACGAAGGGCCGACCCATCAGAGAAGTGTGCGACAACACCAGAACTGGACTCATGAGCTGCGCCTGACTAACCAACTGAATCCTTCGATTTACAAGTATTCACTGTCGCTCGTCCTCTCTGTTTAAGAAGCGATGATATTTGGGAAATTTAATGTTTCTGTGATAGCAAGGAGGCTCTCTACGTCAGACTCACATAGTATCACTGAGAAAAGAACTTTTCCGCGACCACTTTAGACTTGACACATTGAATTAACGTTTTTTAGAAGCTTCATCACATTCCGTTTATCATCCCACACTGTGAGATTCATGCTAAAGACTTCGTACTGCTATATTTATTGTAAGTTAAGCGATGAATTTAATATTAAATAAGATGTAGTTTTATATCTTACTGTTATTTTATATATTAGTGTAAATACTTACGTTTAAATTTTTAATAAATCAATTTTTTATATAAAACCGAGACGTGCTATTATTATAACTACTCCTTGCGAATTTAACGCTTTCCAGAAGTACTTAAGATACGTATCTTAAAGTCCAAAGCTCAAAAGTTAAAAAGAAAAAAAACCAGTGACTTTGAGCATACAATCAATACAATTAATCCACAGCATATCGTAACAAAGATATACACAATCAAAAACGAGATAATTTTTTCAGCAAAATTCGCAGAATAATTAATTTGACCAAATCGCAGAATAGAGCTGATATTATCAAATCCGTCGAAATAATCAAGAGTACCAGCTGCGTCTTTCCCGATCCGATAGGCATTCCAATATCCTTGATGACGAGTCTTCTTCTAATCAAAGCCACAATAAGAACGTAAACAACATGCTGCGCTCCGAGATATCGTGAAACTGCGCGCTAATATGTAACAAGTTCATGCAAGTCAATCGAGATATGAATGTAGGGACTTTTCTCTTTTCCAAGAGATAAGAATTTTCACGTTTGTGTAAAGGTCTTTGAATGAGAGGAAAATTAATGCACCGTACATCGATCAGTGCGGCAGTGCATTTGGGGTAAAAATGGAGTGACGCATGCAAAATAAGTCAACTTGTAAGTATATTAAATTATGCGGAGTAGTCATGGAAATTACGTAACTTACTTCCCTACAATTTTTTCATAAAATTAATATAAACCTAAAAAAGGAAACTGTCAGGTAGCTATTTGTGAAATGAAAATAAAGCCTTGTACTAGGTATAGCTGCATGAAACGATAATCTAACAATAAAATTATTTTTTTATTTACAAAATATAATTAATGTGTAAGCAGCGAATAAATGTTAATTGTAGATTAAATCTTTCAGAGCTGCTTCCATACCCACAGGATTATGAGCTGGTATCTAGAATTAAAAAAAAAATTATAAAACGCTAGTCAGCGCAAAAAGTGCACGTTTGCATACCATATGTCCAGATCTTTCAATCACATAGAATTTGAAATTTCCAAAACCTTTGGAGTATCCCTCAATAAAATTGTTTACAACTAAGGGTGACCTGGACGCATCCATCCATTCACTAATGTTCTTCCACCTCATTTTTTCGATCCAAGCCAAAGTACCTGTAGGGGATTTCGAAATATTAATTTTCCTGATAGATTAAATTTCCGATGCGACATTTGTATGTTACCTGGGGTGTTTACGATGAGGTCCAGCTGCCCGTTGAATACAAAGACTTTCAGGTCTGTTTCGTTTAACAATTTTTCCACTGCAAATAAGGATAGATTTAATTAACTTTTTAAAAGCGAATCGGTATGCAGACGTTTGATTTATGATTATTCACCTTGAGGAACAGCTGACTTAGGAAAGTCTTCGTTCAACGTTCTGCCAATCGCAAATTCTTGCGCTCCCCAAGTACTGTTTAATCCTAAAAAGGTCTTAACTTGCTTCATAATCTTCTTTAAAGCAGTCGAATATATTTTTCTGGTAAGATTTTCATTTCGTTCGACTGAAAAATAAAAATCATTCGATCCTTGATGTTTCAAGCAAACTTGAAAAAAAAAATACTTACGAGGTCGATAATTAGGCTCCACTTTTTTAATAATATTGTATCGATCAACGTGATTAGTCAGATTCTGAATGAGATTTTCAATGGTTTCCTTTATTCTCGAAGCACCGATATAGTCACCTTCGTCGATTGCGCTTAAGATTTCGTTTGCTACCGCATCTACTTGTTTGTAACCGTTCTCATCTATTTTGCCCTGAATTCATAATCATTATTTGAATTTTTAGTAAAGATTGTTTCATTTTAAATCTTCTATACGAAAAACTCACGAATGTGTATAAATATGGGGCCCAAGATTTGTACATTTCAGCAGTGAAATAACCGTCAATGACACCGAATCCTTTCAAATTTGAATTTATATTACCGCTGACTTGCTCCTGGAAAATTTCCAATGAAATTTTTTCAAACTTTTAATCACATCCCGTTTAATTTAACTCACCTTGTACCACAAATTAGCAAATTCGGAGCCCATTTTTCCCCCGTAAGATTCGGCGAGAATGTAGGTCGGTGTTTTTGAAAATCTGGGGTGCAGCATAAAGAATTCCCGAATGCATTCTACAAGATCTTCTCCGATTTGCGTGTTGGTTGAGCTCAGGAAATTAAGAGATTCAACGTAACTGAAACCAGTGCCTACGGGATTGTCGATGAAGAGAACATTGTAGTCTTTAATCTAAAATAAAGTTTCAATGAGATAGATGAAAAATTAAAAGGTTCGTAATGAAAATTGCAATATTGCAGAGTAATTTGATGAAAAACTGTAAAAATCTAAAAAAATACGCGTAAGATTTAAAAATTGTTTAATGTAATCAAAAAAGATTGCGCTAAAGCTGTTTTGACTGCAGAATTACATATCCACGAAAATACCTCTTATCCAACTCAGGATAAATATGAACTTCCAACACCGTACAAAAAGTAAAGTAAATAATATTATATCAGCGTTAATTCATAGTATTCATACCCAGGTGTAATTTCTGGGTTTCAACTCCGTGTCCAGAGGACCAAGTTCTTCGAAATTTCCATAAGCAGTGCCGGATACTCCGGGTCCGCCTTGAATCCAAATAATCAAGGGTTTCTCCTCGTATTTACCCTTGACATCTTGAGTCGTGTAGTGAAGCCACCAGAACATGTGAGCTTTTGAGCGGACTGTCACGTAACCCCATTCTTGCTCCCCGGGACCGAAGCCCGACTTTCCTGGAAATCGGTTTTTATTTCTTGTTATTTATTTAATCGTTATTTTCATTAAGGCATTATGCTGTAAGCTGTAATAACGCAACACTTGGCAATTATTCTAAAGTAGCTGCGTGTGCTCCTAAATACTTTGAGCTATAGAAAAGTTACAAATACAATTTTCAAGGTTTTTTTATGACTCGTCGAACTTACCCAGCGACGAATTTATAAGTAAATACAACAAAAAGAATACAAATGTTTTGAACCTCATGATCAAAAACGTACGAATGCTTTGATTATTAAAGCATTATTGCTACTTCGTAGTATATATAACATAAAAGTGCTATCGAATGATAAGTTTAATCAATTGACAGATTGATAGATTATAATCGGCCTGTATATTTTTTCGTATTGGAAAAAAAGGCAATTGCAAATCCGTGTAAATATTTCTTTTTTTAAACCATTTACATTAATCAAAAGAATTTTTAGTATTTAATTATTATTGAATACTGTAAACCTACTGTAAAAAAAAATATTAGTTTATTATCCTAAAGCACTACATCTATTAACATGGCCAAGATAATTGTTTTGTTATAAACAAATTGATTTTCTTAAATTATTTGCATTTTCAAAACATGAGAGAGACTTGCAACTTAAATACCACAAGTACTTATAATATTAGAAAGTATATATATAGTTTATCGCGTTGATAAAAATTTATGAATTTGCATGATCTATTACTCTAATAGAGTTGTTAAGAAGTTTGTAAATAATTTTATACCAGTTTTGTAGTTAAAAGCGACAGATTGTTATTATTTTATTATCATTATTAAATAATTATATATAAATACATGTTTAATCATGAATATCATTTTACTGTAACGATATTGCATCTTTTGAGATGATCTTGGAATACTTTTTATTTAATCGAAACTGGGTTATTTCAGATCTGGGTGATAATTATATCAAATATTATCATTAAGGTGGCTCCGGCGAATTAGCAAGTCGATAAGAAAAAAAAAATAAAAAATACGTTGAAAAAGTTCGAAATTAAATTTTTGATATCAAACTTAAGTCAGGTTGCCAGACAACCCAAAGAGATTTTACTTTTCAAAAATATTAACTTTTACATTAGCTCTAATGGGTAAACCATAATTAAAGTTTTTATAATGCTTATGTTTGCCGAAAAGTCACGACCAAGGATTATGTCTGCGCATGCGTGGACATTAAACTTTACCAAAAAAATTCATCAATTGTTCCACACTAGACGCCACCTCACGAGTCGCTGTGTCCTATGGGTCAAATTTTTGAACTCACGGACGGCGCAATTTAGAGATACTAATATTTTTAATAATTTTTTTTAATGCCTTAGTCATTGTCGAGTTTTCTTAATTAAAAATACTTGACAATGAACTAAAGCATTGTTAACCTATATCTAAATAATTTTTTTAACATATTATTCAGCGCCCCTCACAGGGCTCCTAAATGATACAGCCCGCAACGCCGGAGCCAACTTGTTTAGTACAAAACAAAATCGATTTTTGTTAATAACGTAAATGAAACTGGTCGATACTAATGTCAGAGATACGTTTCGATCCGAGATTTTTATTCTTCCCTACAATCAATCTCTAACTCCATTGAGATATCTAATAATAACGTTGGCCTGGATCAAAATTTTATTTTAAAAATTTTCGACAGATGGACCATTATTAGTCGTCAAATTTCCCTAGAACATATCATAATCGACCAAAAATCTCTACAATTAATTTTGGCGCCAACGGTTTCCATAGCAACTGTAGCCATCATTTTTTGTTCGTTATCATCGTCTTTCGTTGAAATATTATATGTTTCTAAGTTTTTTTATTTTTTTTAATTCTGAAGTATTCAGTGAAAAATGGAAGAATTTACGAGTCAAAATCTGCAACTTGTTTTGGGAGTAAAGGAAGGTAAGGGTGCATTATGGTTGTTTGAATGTTATAACCTCAATCACTTGTTGATTGTATTTTTCAGCGAGAAACAAAATAAATATACTTTTTATTAATAAATTTTATTAATTATTATTGCAATTAATATTGTAATTGTACACTTGCATTTTCTATTGATATTCAAAAATTATTTAATTTTTTCAATTAATTTATACTATGATAATATATTGATTTACAAGAAAAAAAATGTAAGTGTTATTTGCTTTAACTACAGTAATGAATTTAAATAAAAATTCGAATCTTATTTCAGGAACCAATTTTGATAGAGTTCAGAAGCCAACCGTTATTATAGCCACTTTAAATGGACACAGTTTACAAAGTAAGATAATTCATCCAGATGCTAATCCACAATACGCAACAGATTTAAAATGGGAAACTGACAGAAATGCTTTAAGAAAGTATGTAGAAAACGTAAAATAATTGTGAAATGTGTACACTTTTATTTTCAAGTTACTTTTTTTAGAATGAGATGTAATCAGTCCCCCATAAAAATTGAATGTTATGCTGTAAATGATAATGGCAGTAGAGAAAAACTTGGATATATTTTACTTAGTGTACGATGTGCACAAATAATTCATAGAGGAAAAGAATCTGAAATTAAAACTACTTGGCATAATATATTAGGAGTAAGAAATGAATTTAATAATTGTAAACCAAAATTATTGCTGTATTTAATTATTAAAGAAAAGGAGACTAAACCAAGTAACACAGTATCAAAGGTATAAAATATTATGACTACTTTACTTTTATCAAATTTGAATTGTAATATCATTTGTAAATTTTAAGTTTTGTTTCTTTAACTATTATTTACTGCGATATATACTTAGGATGCAGATTTGTTTCAGTTAAATTTGAATGCTGTAAATATTGTTCCAATATGGGTACAAGAGGAGAGGTTTATTCAGCTTGGCCCACTTGATACATGTCAAGACATATTTTTACTTCATGTTATTGCAGAGGTTGCAACAAATTTAGATCTGCTAGAAGGATGTAAAGAAACTAATAATAGTAATGAATGTTTTCTTTTTTACAATATTTTGGATACATCAATTCGATTGAAGCCTTTTAAACTTCAATCAAAGGAAATATTCTTGAATGAAAAAATTGTTATAAGAATAAGAACATCTTTGAATGTTCTTGTAAATTTTTTAAATTTGAATCCTCATTTTTTGATTAAACTAAAATGCAATAACATTACATTATCCCAAGTGGAAGTTAATTTAAAACCTTTACTAAATACAAATAATATTGAAGAATTCAGATTTTTAAATAAAAATTCTGTGTCAACAATGGATCATTATTGTATTTTAAAAAATATTAATTCAAAAGAACTTAAGGGAGATTATAGAAGAGGTAAATATACATACATTTAATATAAATAAATATTTTGTATATAATATTTAACTGAAAAATATTTACAGATTAGCATAGATTATAATTATAAAAAAAGTAGCATAGATTATAAACAATTATAAAATTCTTTTATTTTAGGTGATGAACCAGATAAATTACCAAGTTTGAAACTTCATATAAAATTCCAATACTTGGAACCAAAGGATAGTTTTAATGAAAGAAATGTTCCTTGCTTTCATAATTCACCTAGAATGCAAGAGTCAAGAAATAATGTTACATCAATAACAAATAATCATTATCTCTTAGAAGAGCAAACTGTTTACGCTAATGTAAGTATTATAAAGAGACAATTCTTATTATGAATTATAATTTTTATAATTTTATTTTGTAGTTCCAAAAAGATATAGATCCGAAATTTTATCAACAAGCTATTGAAAATTTGGAAAAGAACAGCAGAATACCTCCTACTTTATCTTGGGATAAAGTTGTTCATTTCGATGAAGAACCTTTAGTTAGAAACACTAAACCTAGTCATTGTCCTTTACTAGCTGATAAAGAAATAAACAGCAAGTTTGAAGACGATAGTAAAACTTATTGTTTCAATATATATTTAAATTCTATTAAGTTTTATGAAAATCGACCTGACGTAAAAGAAATTGAATTTAGGTATAGCATAGTTTTATTAACTTAATTTTGTCGCTGTAAGTACTTAATAAATGTTCTCATTTTAGGTTTTATTACCCTCAAGGAGAAATGATTACTGCTATTTGTAATAATGTTCAAATTGTAGCAGAGCAGACATTAAAACTTCAAGATGTGAAGTGTAAATTACCTTTTGTATCAAATCCTAGTAAAATTGAACAAATAATAACCAGGTTTGCACCAAAAATTAATATTTGTGATGCAACTTCTGCTGAGAGACAATGCATAGCTCAAACTTCTCTTGACATTCAAAACTTGTTTAGCCAAACAATGGTAAATAAAGAATTAAGAATAATATTGTATTTATAATAATTTTACTTTTAATTAAACATAATAATATTTTATTAGGGATGCGAGTATGAAGCAATTTTAATTGACTGTCACAATCAACATGAAATTGGTTGCATTAACATAACTACAACTCTTGAAGATGATAGTATTCAGACTAAGCCTAAACAAATAGTTACTGGTAATTATTTTTTTTCAATTAGCTTAATTTAGATTAAACAAAGTTAATAAATTTGTTCTGGTTAAAAATTACAGACACAGTATTAGATAACAGTGTAGCCTACAAAATTGTAGATGAACTTGAAACTTGGAAAGAAAGGCAGAAAGAAATATTCAAAGGAGAGGTAAATAAACATAACTTTAAAATACTTTTATTTATTTAAATTAATAAATAAATATTACAAAATTTTACTTTTTTTTTAAATTTACTAAATATTATAAGCTGATTGACATTATCGTGATTTAAAATAATAGTTGCGCAAGAAAGAAGAAACCCATCTTACTTTGTTAAATGAAGAATGGCAAAGACGGCGGCAATGTTTGGAAACAAAATTAACCAATAGCATTCAACAATGTAAAGTTCTTGCTAATAATTTGAATAAGACGACCGAAAGTTTAAGGTTGCGTAAAATACAAAGCCTTGAAAAAGAAACAAAATTAATTCAAGAAAATGAAGAATTACAATGGAAATGTGACCGTAAACTGCATCAGTTGCAAGATGCATTGCAAAAAATGCAAGAAGAATTTACTGCTAAAGTTTGTATTATGATTTACAATGAGATTATGCTTATCTTACTTACTTTGTGCCTAATAAAATCGTTTAATTTTTCCAGCTGGTACATTTAGAAGAACAAAATCAAAATTTAATTATGCAAGTAGAAGTTTTGAGTTCAAAAAAATACGAACTGGAAAAAATGACTAACGATCAAGCTAAAAAATTAGAAGTGTATGAAAAGGCTTCATTGACTAAAGATCAGACGGCGACTGTACTGCAACAAATGAAAACTCTTGAGGAAAAATTAGACAGCGCTAAAAAAAGTAAATCCTTTTTCAAAGAACAATGGGGGAAAGCTGTAAAAGAAATTCACAGGATAAAAATGGAAAATCAGCAAGCTTTAAATTATCATATAAAAAGTAGTAAAGAAGAATTAGATAATTTAGAGTAATATATTTCTTATCTGTTATTATTAGAATATTAAAAACTTCTTATTTTAAACCTGATAATTTTTTTTTACAGTTTAGAAGAAATATTACATGCAGATTCAACAGCTTTAACTTACGATCAAATTGCCTTAAATGAAATTCAACGAGAGATTGACATTTTAAATCCGGAAAATTCAATGCCATTCTTTAAAACGACTAGCGATCAATTCCCTCAGCATTCAGATTTATGTTTGAATTTAGATCAAAACAATGCTAAATCAGATATTTCGTTAAATTCAAGTTCAAGTGAAAAAAAGTTACATATGCTCATCGAGCAACGAGACTCGCTTCTGAAAACAGGAAATTATACTAGTGATGACGGTACTATAATTAAATTGAATGCAGAAATAAGATCAACATTAATGAATAGTTAACAGTAATTTTTATATAAAATATTGTAATATACAGATTTTTATAGATTTATTGTAAATATATATATATATATAAATTATTTAAATTTAAATTATAACTGTGTATATATTTATAATATGTATGACTACATAAAATGCAAGACTTACAGAAGGTCATTTGTTAAAAGATCTTATGATAATCATATCACACTTTATAGAAATAAGGGAGAACATTTAATGGAGCCGGATAATCGTTTAGAGGGATTGGACCAGCATATACAGTTCCAGTGTTTGCGTCCTTCCACTTTCCAAGTGGCAGATAAACATCACGCGTAACAGCACCTTCTTCAATAACTGGAGCTATTAAAATTTCTTCTCCAAGTAGGTACTCTAAAGAAATATGTTAAAAGTAAATTTTAATAATTATGGAACAGAATTCTTTTTGTCAGCTAATACGAGTTGCTCTTACCGTCATTTATTTTGTGAGCATCTATGTTGGTCGGATCAACCCACCAAATTGGTGGATTTATTGGTGCGCCAGTTGCAACAGCCTTCTTCATAAGGTCCATAATCTTAGGTGAAATATCAGCATGTAATTTTGTGAATTGTTTGCAGATATCAATAGTCTAAAAAATAAATGATTAATTAATACTTTGGAGATTTTACCTTAAATTAACCAATTTCTAAATAAATTTTTACTTCTTTATCAAAGTCCCAAGGAACGAAAGAATACTGAAGCGACGGCATAAAAACATTGGCCTGCAACCACCTGATGAATAACTCCTTCGACGGAAGCTCCGTTCCATTAAACGAATTGTTTACGTAGCCGTTCCCGCCAATCATGTCAGGTAAAACAAAGACGTAACCATTCAAGTTCATTTGTAGCAAAGTCGTAATTAGGGTAGGAAGACCATTATTCCACGTCCACCTTGTGTCTTTGTCAATCATCCTTATAAAAATTGGGAGACCCTGAGTCCTCCAACCGACTCTCGCTTCGATTAGATCATCAAAGTTCTTCGCCAAAGTGGTTGCATAGTTTAGAGTGAAAATGCCGGGTTGCAGATCAGAAGATCCTGTTAAGGACGGAGTACCGGCTGGTAACCAAGACACTTCTCCGGCGTCGAATTTAAAGCTGTCAATACCCAACGCTTGAAGTTTTTTTAGACGGTCTACCCACCATTCAACTGCTTTTGAATTCGTGAAGTCTATGACGGCAGCATTTGCTCCTATAAATACAAATTGTTTTATTTTTGATTTTTTCAACTGAAATGTGAATAAGATACTTAAAACAAAATAATTCAGAATCAAATTATAAAAATAGAAAAGCATACCTTGCCACCATTGTGTGTGCACTTCGCCCAACTCGTTCTTTACAAAATATCCTTTTTCCAAGGCGTGATCATAGCTTTTCTCGCCGCCCTCTCCCAAATTACACCCCTCGTTAATAAACGGATGAATCCACAGCGTAACTTTGAAATTATTTTGCTTCAGCTCGTCCGTCAGTTTCTTCACGTTGGAGAACTTTTTACTATCGAAGAACGCCGATCCATAGCACGTTTCCCAGTTGTCGTCGATCTCCAGCTGGCTGTTGTTGAACTCGTTCTTTACGATCTCATCAGCGAACGACTTGACAGCTGACTCGTTGACGTGTACCTTGTACCTTGCCCAGGTGGACCAGATAGGGTGGGTGACCATCCGCTCGTTAGGGTGGCCAGTGGGCTTGTCGAAGTGTGTCTTGATGACGTTCTCGTGCGCCTTTCGAGCGTCACTGAAAACGCCTATCTCGTAGTTCAGCGTTAGGTTGGTCCGCTTCTGGTACGGAGCTTTATTCTTTGCTATCAGGCATAGGTGCTTGTCCTTGTAATTGTTCTGGTCTAGGAATAGAGGATCTCGCTCGCTCGCAAAAATGTAGATACCTTTAAGTAATTATTTAGATATTAAACTGTTTAATTCTCGAGTAGAAGGAAAATACGTACCTTTGCTCGAGAGCCAGTATCTTTCAGCCACGGCCATGTTTTCGGGATGAGTGGGTACATAGAGCTCCTCTTCGTAGTACATATGCTCAATGGGCCAGTGTTGGTGACGAAGTTGAGGTCCGCCAAACCACTCGGTCTCTTCCGACAGTGCGTAGCAATCGATGAGTTCGCCATTAGGATCGGTGTTTAGCCGATTGATGTACACAATTTCGCTTTCCGGGTTCGCTTTGATTTTGGTGTGAGTCAGGTTGCCTGAGATGATGCAGGTGGTTAGGAACTCGCAGTCCTGCTCGATTTTGAGCTCTTCTTTGCTTGACAGTTTGGTGCCTTTTGTATAGAAGACATTCTGAAGACTTGCACCGTCTGGAAAAATGGTTTTGTATTAGAAATTTTTTTTAAATTTATATGTGGATTTTTTTCCTGATTTTTGCTAGATTTTGAAAGGAAACAATTTTAAAAATATTTAATAGTATGATTTTAATATTTGTTATTACTTTTTTTATTCGATTTTAATCAATTAACGATCAAATAAAAAACTTACCATTTTTTCTAATGTTAATATGCACTGCAACCCCTTTTGTTTGAATATCAAGACTGCCAGCCTTAATTTTCCTGTTTATATGATTTCCAACTTGCCGCTGACAACCGAAACAATTTGTTGTCAACAAGAACAATAGAGCTAAAAATTTCGTAAAAAAAGATAAAATGAGAAATTAAACGTAATAGCTGTTTTTTATTAAAATATAAAAAATATTTAAAATTTTTTTATGAATCAGATATACCATTATTACGATTTATTTGACAGAAATTGATTTCGAAAAAAAATATGAATAGCTTTAAGTATATGCACGTTTAATATATTTTCGTTACATTGTCAACTGTTTAACAGGAAATTGATGTTTAGATTGATCTTAAAAGTTTAAAAGTTTTACTTCTGATCTTATAGCTGATAGTTGATTCAGGTTGCAGATAAAATTAGACAATTACGTCCTGCAGTTTACATCAGTAACTTACATTTATCAATAATTAAATTTACACGTGGAACATTCTGTAAATGTATAATTAGAGTTGAAATTGTTAAACCGACTATTCATGAAGCATAAAGTACTACTTGAAACAAAACTTTAGCTTATGACGAATTAAAGTTACTGTTGTGAATATAAATAAATATTATAAAGAACTATTAAAATATTTTAGTATAAAAATACTGGCTTAAGCTCAATCAACTGAGCATTATATTTTTGCCTTAGAATTCAAATAATTTTTTGATTGTAAACTTAACCTTTAAGACAAATGAAAAAAAAATAAATATATTTCTTCAATTTACGGTACAACTACTTAAAAATTAGATGGATAAATTTAAACTTCTTACCACATAGCAGAATGAGCTTCATTTTGTAAATGCCACTTAATCCTAGATTCTTCTAATTCATTTTATATATCAATCAGACACTTTTTTTCATTACTATCGGTTTTCAATAACACCAGTAAGGTAACGATGACACAGAGCTTGATAAAAGCCAGTACAACATAATCGTTGAGATTATCTATTTTTTAAAGATCGGACTTATCTTTCTGAGCGTACAAATACACATATTTTTATATAAAATTGCTTCTGCTTTTGAACTATTACAGCATCTGAAGCTGAAACTTGGAAGAAGTTTTACTACAAATTTTAATGCTGTCTTTAAAACGAGAATTTGTGCTTTAGAATGTTTTATTACAGAATTAAATTCATTCAAGTTGAAATGCTAGATTGTCAGTTATGATCACGTGAAATATCGAAGGAAAAGTTAATAGATTACAGGCTTTGATTATTTTGTGCGCTATCACGTGAAAACTAGCATGCACAGGAAACTTCAACAGTAAATACTTATTCTTATTGTTATTACGAATAAGTCAATTTTTTAAATGATAAATAAAAGTTCAAGAATAATTGAAATATTTACAAACGTTTCTTTTATCATGCATGCAACAGAATTTTGATTTAGATATTTTAATAAATATTTTGACAAATATTTTATTAAACTTACCAAAAAACCAGTCCTTTAACTTAGGAATATGAAAAGCACACCTTTTTCAATCATGGAAATTATGTTAAGAGGCGTGCTCTTTAAACAAAAAATAAATAACTGTTTAATTTCAATATTTTATTCCTTCACTTAAAATTGTAAAAATCGCTTGCATAATAAATGTAAGCATCTTATCGTCGTTAGCCTGTAGATAGGTAAACACTGATGCAATCAATACTTCTGTTGTTGTTGTAAGTTGAAATTCTTAGAGCTAATAAAGTTACACTGAGAAAAATTTTTTTGAAAAATTACTATTTTAATAGCACTCGTGGGACACACGCATCTTTTAATAATTTTTACTATA
>JAWWEM010000054.1:13673053-13694527 GCA_035582935.1 Ormyrus thymus | reverse complement strand
TAATTTTTTTGGATTTTTACAGTCTGTGATCAAATTAAAATGTACTATTGTAATTTTTTCTAGAAAATTTTTCTCCGTGTAGAAACATCCTGCGCCGATTCACAAAGTAAAAGCATTGAAATGGCTTTACCGATGCCGGGCATACTCGCTGTTAATTTTTCTTGCCTCTCTGTTATGCGTTTATCTCGTATTCGAGCATTTTCAGTAATTGCGCAATTCACTTTCGCATTTAATTTTGGTGCATTTAAAAATGCGCAATTTGAGGGAGGCGGATATTTTTTGCACAGGGAGTTTCTTTTTTCAGAGGAAATTCCTAGTTCTGTCATCTCAGTCCAACGAACAGCAAAAACTTCGTGCACTGAAGAAGCTAAAATTTTTTCTTCTTCCAGACGTTAATGACGTTAAGAATGTCGCTGCTAAGATCTTTCTCATTAGATTCTTTGCCGTTTGGTGTTTTTAATAAAACATCTTTACTTACTGGAAATCGGGAACGCGCTGGCGAACTCACTGCCGCCCCGTTCTTGTTCTGTACGTTCCGATTTTCAGAGCTCTCTCGCGATCGTTCGTCGCTTTGGCTCGAGCTGTGCTTCCTCCTCGAATAGCTCTCCATTGATCTGCTACCTGTAACAGCTGTTTGTAATTTCAATTTACTTTGAGAAATCTTAATAGAAAAAACTCGAACAAAAAATTAACACCGTCGAGTCTTTTTGAGGTTAAAACCTTCATTGTAATAATCCTCTCGTGCAGAAAAAGCCAAACTCGATTAGAACAGTTGAAAATCGATCACATAACCTGAAATTGTTTGAAAGGGTTAAAGATTAAAATCTTTAGCAAACATATCGATCGGATCCTTAAAAGGAAACCAATCTTGTATATCCAAACTTTTTATTCCTTCTTTACGAGCAAAGGCAATGTCTTACGATCTCTCGACGTGCTTCTCGATGCTGATGAGGAGTTATAATGCTTGTGATGTCGCGATTTTCTCTTTTTCCGATCCCCTTGTCACTCCAATCTCTCAAGGCGTCCGATTAACTTCTCTCGATCCTCCGATAAGCAACGATCACTACGTCTCGACTTCTTTTTTCCCATTTTTCGCGCGACGTGCGGCTTCACCGGCACGAAGAAAGAGAATGCGATACGCGGCATACGCCGCACGCGCGTGGCCCTTCTGTTTTTTTCTTTAAAAATTGTGGCGAACCCTGGCGTGGAGTGGGGGCGCTACATTTCACCTCTTTCGGAGGAGGCAATTGTTAATTATCATTTGTTAATTAAGGAAAATCTTAGGAAACAGAAACGAGGAAAACGTTTTCAACAATTTACAAGAAAAAGCGCCGAGAAAATTTAGAATTCAAATTTTTCATTGCACCTACGTGGTTTTTTTTTCCTTAAGCTTTTTGTAATAATGTAAAAACCAAAACAAAAAGTCTTATGCAGAACAAAAACAGATACTGAATCTCCAAAGCCTCTTAAGAAACGATGGCTCCGTTCTTTAAACATTATACTTAACCGATTAACTTGTATTGAAATAAAAAGCTGCTGGATAAACGGAACAATAATGATTTCTTGACAGATTTTAGAGATTCAATATTCAACAGCAACGACCAGCAATTTCTTGATTTATAGTTAAAATGAAGTGCTTATAGTAATATCATGTGGTCTCGCCAGCTTACCGCTCGGAGAGCCTTAAAAATTGATTTCGCGTGCTTCTCAGGCAAACGTCATGCGTAACACGTGCGGGAAGTGACTCCCACCTAAGAAGAGTTTGTCGTTCGAGCGAAGCACTCCTGGCTAGTACAACGTAAGCGTAACGGCTAAGCTAGTAAGAAGAATGTTAATTAGATTGATTAGAAGCCTCACATTTATGAAAATCTGATGCAGCCCCCTTGATTAAATTGTATAAAAAGAAACTTTATTTTTGTAAATAAAAATAAACTTTGCTCGCAAAGCCCTGTAAGAGTTTTTGACTTCTTGTTTAAGGGACTGAATTTATTTTTCACTTGAAAAGCAACAGTCATCTTTAAACTAATAAAAAGTTATTATTATTCGATATGAATATTATTATTATTATTGAGAAAGATTGAACCACAGTACTTTATAAACCGTCTTCTTTATTTTCTTTTTGAAATTGACAATGTACGTTCTTTCGTCTTCATTTGCATCGATATTTTAAGTAGCTTGGTTTATTAACTATTTATTACTAAAATTAAATTTTGCTAGATGTACGACATAGTAAAACGGACGCACGTGTACGGCATAAGAAGCCTTTTAAATTCACCCACGATTAGTATTGTTTCGAATATTCGATCAATGGAGATTTTATCTTGTTTTTTCTTGGCTTGCTCGCTGTCTATACCAGCTCAGAGACGAGACTGTTTACAACGATTCTATCTCTCTCTGCCGCCAGTGTCAGCCCGCTATCCCTTCCAGACTCTGGCCCGCGAGCGAGGACGATGCATTAGGCCACTCCTGCACCCGTCTGGCGCGCTTTGATTGACCTTACACCTCTGGTTTTTAATCGATCATAGCTCCAATTCTACCCACCGGAGAAAAAAATGGCTAAGGACTTTTTTACCCAGAATGGTAATCTTTTCCGCATACCTGTTCGGAACACCCTGTATGTAAAATCGGCAATTAGAAAGCAAGAAAGTTGCAATATGTATACTATTTTGATAAGATTATATTAGAACATATATTAAATTTTAATTTGATGGATAGTGAATGTTTACGTTGTAAGATATTCAGTTGAAGCGTATCAGTTAGATAAATAGAACTAGATAACAGGTTTCATTCATTCGAATAAAATGCGTTGCTAAAAAAGAATTATAATTTATAGACGATTACGTTATGTCACGTTTCATTTTATTCAAAATGACGCTGAAACATTGCTTCAAGCTTTGATCAATGATAAATAAAACGATGATTTACATAGTCCTAAGTTTAATAAGAGCAAATCACGTTAACACGGTGACCCATATTAGGTATATCCTCGTAGAAAATGTTAGATTAAACCTTTTTTCAATTGATACAATTATCAGTGTTGTAAGCTTTTTTTTGAATGTTACAAATTGTATGTATTACTAGTAGTACTCTGTATATTAGGACCAAATTTATAAAATTAAAATTCAAACCTAACATTTGGGTTTGAAGAAAGTTTGAACATATTTTCTGTTTCTTGCAGTACATTTATTATAGATCAAAATTATTATTATATGTATATACATATTAATCGTCGTTATTCGACTTATTTAAATTTATTCAATGTAATCTTGTTATTTTATAATCTTAATTATTTTATAATCTTAAACAATTAAGATTATTTATTGAATGTTTACAAATTCAATGACTTAGATAACGTATGAAATTTCCCATTTTTTCAATGGATTTATTATTTTCAGCTACAATGATTTGTTAAATTGGATGCAACTCATTGTTTTTGGATTAATTCCAGCTGTTCTTTTATTAATCAGCAATGCAATCATGATATTTGCCGTCAGAAGAACAATGAAGCAACGGCAGCTTCTGCTGAAATGCAGTCGAACAAGAGAAGGAAAATACTTATTTGTGAGTCATCCATTGATTTCGAATTCAATTTTTCATTCTATTTCCGTCTTTGCTTTTCTGAAACTCAGCTGAACTGAAAATCGATAATTTTTAACAAGTTTTATAAATTTTTTAAATTTAGGAAGAAAAGTACTTTCAAATAGTTAACTATTAGCTGTTTTCTTATAGTTACTCAAACACCTCCCTGTTATTTAATCATTATAAAGTAACTTCGAAATTACCACTTTCTAACAAAGCCGGTAAGTAAAAAACACAGCCAGAGACTTTATTTCAAATAACTGCTAACTTTTATGACAACTTCTTTAGCAATTAAGGCTTTTATTCCAAGAAAATGACTACTCACCTACTTTTCCAACAGTTCTAAATTATACTTCATCATTAACATGCAGAACGTACCGAGGAACGTACCGAGACGGTAATGAAAAGAAGGCAAAGTTGACGAGCGCAAATAACGCGGTTTAATTCTGTGCACGGGATTTATTCCGTTCAAATGTACAACGAGCCCTCATTGCGCGATGCGGGACTGACCTCGGCTGCACCTGCTTTGCCTTTATTTACCCTTTGCCGACTCTTCGCTAAGTTTGAAGTAGCGAAGTCGATTTTTGCACGTGTAGTTTTGGAATTAGGATTTTGAAAATAAAATAAGCAATGAGCTTAATTTTTTACGAAATCTATCGATGAGTTTCGACCTTCGGTCTTCAGGGACAATAGATTAGATATTTTTTTAACGTTTATTTTTAATTTAACTTATCTTTCAAAAAGTTGTTGGTTGAAAGTGTTTCTGATAATCTGCTGATAATATAAAAGAAATCTCAGAAATAAGCACAGTGCAACGAAATAAAATAAATTGTTAAAATTATTATAAACATGATTTGAACAAAAAATTCTTAACATGCAATGAATAAAATAATTTACTATAACCATAAACCAAAACTTGATTGCGCATTGTCCGAAAGTCCGTATGATTAAAAATTTTTTTTGACACATTGCTCAATATTCGTTTGCACTGCACTTATTAGAATACCCGTACAAATAACTGAAAGCAACGGAAAGTAATTTTAGAAGCTCTTTCATTGATTGCAGGACCAATCGAGGCTCACCATAACTCTGGTCGGCATTGTCTTCATGTTTCTGGTCGGCGAAGTACCGACCCACCTGGCGTCGCGAAGGAGCGCGGCATCGATTCTTCACGGAGGGAATCCAGACAAAATCGATCGCCACAAAATGGAAATGTAACGTCCCGATTTAGACGCACGACATTCGCAATCGCGAACGAACAATATAGTTTACGAATGTATCCTTTACTGCTTTCAGCTTTCGGACAATCGCGACACTTCTGAACGCGATCTCGTCGTCGGCAAACTTTGTATTGTACTGCTTATTGAATCCAAGATTCCTGGAAGCTTTGAAAACTTTATTCAGGAGTGAGAGCATAAGAGGAAAAAGGGGAGCTTTGGAGATATCGACCGTTGAAAATTTGAAGACTGACGCTTCGGGCAGTAAAATGTCGAGCAAGGATTGTCCCTGGCAATTTGATCTTTAGGCAACTCTGCAAGTGCTTTTAATAATTTTCATTATTAAAGTTCTTAAATTAAATAAATTTACTGATTAAGAGAAAAAACAGAAATATAAGTTTGTGTTTATTTTCAAAATTTGTTTATTATTAAATGTTATTTGCAGCTTATTTAAAATTTTTATCTCTCATGAAAATATTTTTCGTGCACAAACAAGATTTAATGCATAAATAATTTACAAATATCTTTCAAGTCCCGAAACTTTTTTATATATTTATAGATTTACACTGTAAAAAAAATCTTAAATTTAATGCATGTGCTGGAAGTTTATTTTCTGTACTGCATTAAATTTAATGTATTTACATTAAATTAAAGCATTGTACATTGAAATTACTGTATATTTACATTAATTTACACTAATTTTAATGTACATGTGCGAAATTCAATGCAAATACATTATTTTTAATGCATTTAACTGGAAGTTTATTTCATTTGTTCTTACAGTATAGTTTAAAATTAATTTTAGTCAAATAGACAGTACAGGATTAAAAGAATGGATTAAGTGGATTAAGATTGCAAATTAACTAAGGTAATGCACAGACTCGTTTGTACTAAGTTTATTTGACAAATAAAAAGTGTTCGATACAAATTAATTGTAAACAGTATATCTTATATTACACAAACTTGTTACAAGATAATGTCCACGTTTTATAGCCATCATCCTAAAAAAGAAGATATCCTCCCTCCCTTCGCGCTGTTTATACTTTTTCCGCAATTCTCCTATAATAAGGTCTCACGCACTCACGCATTCAGCGTTCATCATTATTTAATCATTTTTTTCCCTCTTATTTCTTCCAATCACACGCTACAATAAACTGAATCAAAAGAACGGACTTTACTCGACTTAAATTTAGCTCTCACTTTATGCTCATTATTTTTCCTAGATAGATGACCGCCCATCAAAGCGCCGAATATAATAAACAGTATAAAAATAAGTTCGTTTCGAGCGGGCGAGATTTATTAGATCTTGAAGAAAATGCCATGCGCGCGTGGTGAGTGAGCGTCTCTCGACAGTTTTCATTTTATTTTATATTTTTTTTTTTTTTATTTAAAATAATGTAATAGTAATAAAAAAGGAGAGGGTTGTTACAAAGCAAAAAAACGTGACAAACTAAAATTATTTTATAGCTTAGCTATTTTACGGAAAAAAATGCCCTTACGTTCGCCCTGAGGTCGCTTAATAAATCATTCATAAATGGACTGTTTCCGAAGTATTTGTTTCGGGGAGGGAGGCACACAATATACATATGACGTTTAACTGGGAATTGGGGGGAGGGCTTGTATTATTTTATTTTTTATTAGAACTTAATAACTGCAGTCGCTTCTTAAATCTCAAATTTAAGGTATATATATGGGGTACACTCGCTGGGTCGAAGAAACAGATTCCTTCTCTTGTTTTAATAGCGAGGAACGATGTGAAAAAAAGAATAATTATATATAAATGCCATTTTTTAACAACTAAAGATTCCAACGCGCTAAATTAGACTCTTATATCATTTTTATTCGTCGGTAAGTCAACATATCTTGATTCTCATCTCACGTATGTAATTTACGCATCTTTATACCGAATGTCTTTTTACTTAAAATTGTGAATAGTTAAATCTTATTATTCTTTTTATCATCAGCGCCACTTATTACTAACGATTCTAATATTCCTCTACAAATAGAAGGTTTTTATTTCTGGTATATTAGCTTAAGGGATTCTCCGTACAATCCTGTTTCACTTACACTTATATTATATACCATTTTATTTTAAATTTATAATATTATTTTGATGAATTTGAGGTGAAGCTAATAATTTCACATTTAAATAGTGAACTTTTAAAGGAAGCAAAGTAACATCAAAATAATATAAAAAAATTCGGTAAAACAGGCATTTGCGGCATCTCCCATTTTTTAAGTCTGGGAATTAAGGGTTATGTACTGCTAACTATTTGTTATAATTATTAATAAATCGTAATAATAAAATGAAGCTGCATCTAGGTGCAGTCAGCAGTCAAAGTATAGATGGTGTAAAACATGGAAGAAAGGGCTGCTTTATTGCTTATTTACAAAGTTTTTATGCAACGCTTTCCCCTTTTTAGTTTCTTAAATTTTACTGTTTCTCTCTCATCTGTTTAAAACAAATGTGCATAAATGGTGTCTTTGTGTACTTTCATTCGAAATAGCTGTTTTTAGACCTGCCTATCTTTATCCCGTAAAGTTATACATTGAGAGCGGATTAGGATCATCATGAGCAATTATCGAGTGTGCGTCTTCTCTTCTTTTGATAAAAGAGGCAATCGCGCGATGTAAAAATTTCCGAGTGGTTTCAAAATTTATCCATAGAAACATATTTCTTTTAGTGGCTCATGATATTTACAGCGTTTACATTTTTGTTGTAGGCTTTAATGTACAGGGGAATAAAATAATTCATTAGTAAGTCAATTAAAAGTCGCATTTTACAATTTCTTTCTTACATCATTAATATCGAGTATTAATGCACAAATAACAGCCTCGTTCGCTTAAATAAGAAATTTAAGACTTAAAAAAAAATTTTGTTATTAATTAGTAATGTATAAAAAATCACACGAATTAAAAAACTAATGTTAAGTCTGTTATAATTAGTTAATTGGCACGTCAGGTGTGAAATACGTGCACAATTTTTCGAAACCACTCGTCACATCGAACGAACCGAATAGAAAATAATCGAAACAAAATAAAGGGGTAAATCAAAGTTCGCCTTAATTTACTAAGCTACTTATGATGACGCGTGTAGTTTTCGTTAGTTGAAAAAATATGTTCCCTTTTTCCGTAATTTTTATCTTCTTTGAAGGACGATTCGTACGATGTAGCTCATCGCTTACGCAACATAATGTCAATCCACTCGTATCCATTGCTAGTATGGATCCTTTTCTGTTTTTTTTTCTTTTTTTAGCTATAACGCTCATTATAATCCAAGGTAAATTCCTTAAAAAAAAATTACAAACGCATCTTTGGCTCCCCCCTATGTTCTCTTCGGTGGTATTTAATAAGGATGATCAGCATTTTCATGTACACTGAAAAAAGAAAAACATTACGAATTAATTTTTTATTTATATTTTAAATACTAATAGAATACGGATTTTATAAAAAATGTGATTAAAACATTGTTGTAAAATAGATAATCATGCTATATATCAAAAACTGCCTTTTTCTTTTACATTTGAAATAGAATAGAAATTAGCGGTAACGTATAAGATAAATAATATATTAAAGTACCAATACATTAGTGTCTTAAATTTTAATTTTATTTTTTGATTAACATTAAATTAATAATTGAAATAAGTAAAAGTTAGGTGAATTAATATGTTGATTAAAAAAATATGTTTAAATTACATTTGCAATAACTTTAATTCACATATTGATTATTAGTCAATAGCATTATTAGTGATGATGAAATTCGATGGCGACGCTTAACTCAGGAACACGTTGATGTTAGTTTATCCAAGGCAAGCAAGACTGGTAGTAGGCGTGTGCATGACGATAACGAGCATCTTTGTAGGATGATTAGTGATTCCTTGTTTCATCATAAGTAGAACAACAAAATCACTAGTCTTCCATACAACGACACTCAATTTTTTGGATTTTTCGATTACTTCGACGAATCGTAGGACAACATTCCAGGACTCTCCTGTGGCATTCTTTTTTTATCTCCACTCCTAAGCTTTTTGTACAAGCTGTTAGTCTTTTGACAGGAAGTTAGTATGAGTGATATGAATTTAATGATTTATGAAAATCAAAGACTTAATAACTTAATAGTTTAATTTTTTAACAATTTAAATGAAATTATAAATTAAATCCTTGTTTTTCATTTAACATATGCTTAAGTTAGTACACATACAATAATTTGATGTATTGTAACATAATCAATTACTTAATAATGGCATAAATGCAATTTAAAGCGAGATTATTGTAGCAGATATAAAGCAGCTTATGTTAATACACATGACAGTTGTTAAATTTACATTTTCATGTAATTTTATTCATTCATTCACAATTATTTTCGTGCAGGATATATTGTAATGTGTCATTTATATTCGTTACTATTATATCTATTTTTGTTTAATAATATTAATATCGCAATTGTATATTTTTTACAATGCATTTATCGCAAATACATGAATTCAGCGTTTAGCAAACTGATTTCATTATTTAATAATTTTAATAAAATTATTACTTTTTTATAATTAATAAATAAAGTTTTTATTGTTTTGCATGAAGTTCAGTTTGCGTCATTGTTCACGAATATAAGAATATAAAATGAAACATACGAAAAATACGTAAAATATACTACTTGGTCACAATTGGCTTTATCTATGTAACCAGTTCACGACCTTTCTAACAAGAGAAACGCAGTTTTTTCTTATCCCGACAAACGGGATCAATATTTAGAAGTGTTAAAGAAAAGAACGACAATAACGAGAAAAAAAGAAAGAAACACATGAATGAAAAGAGCCGCACGAGTATTGTGACTGAACTCGCATTTACCTTTGTTGTAAGAGGAACTGAGCCATCTGTATCTGATTGGGCATACCGGTAATGGTGATGATGCGATCGTTGCTACCTGGCAATGGCAAGTCTATAGTTATGCCCGCACCACTGTCGGATCTGATCTTGCGAATTCTTGCACCGCCTTTGCCTATGATAGCTCCGGCGAGCTACAAAGAAAAAGAGATTAAAGTTTAGTTCCAATTTCCATACATTTAAACTAGAAGTAAGCAGCTTCTTAAATAAATTCGAATATTCAAGGATCTCTTTTTTTCAAATGTACTTACATCCTTGGGGATGGTGACTTGAGTGCTGGTGATATTTCCGCCAACACCGCTCGGAGCTCCGGCGGCACCGCCCTGACTACCCTGACTACCACCGCTGCCACCACTGCCGCCGCCGCCACCATTGCCACCCATAGGTGCATTTCCTATTCCAGCATTACCGCCGGCTGCTCCATAGCCGTTTGCATTGTTGGCGACGCCGCTGACACCACTGCCACCGCCGGCGCCACCGCCACCTCCCTGCATACCGCCACCCCAACCATTGCCTGCGAAGGAAGAGCAATTAATTGATTGATTTAAACTGTCGAGTATTCATAGGATATAAGAAGCATATATTTTGATTATTCAAATTATTTAAATCAAAATAAAGTATTTCATTACATCAATCTTTTATTTAAATTTAAAGAGAAACTACAATTTTTAAATAATTTTTTATTGATTTTACGTCTTACTTCTCTTATTTAACATACGATAAAAATCTCTTTAATAAAATTTCAATATTTTAAGAAACTATATGAATAATTTTATATTAGAAGCTGCTAGAGAATTTGATAAATGTAAGTACGGAGTACACTTTGCTCTTCGCATTTACAGTGCATCTTTCCAAAAGAATGCATCGTCGTTCCTGCCAAATCAGTGTTCTACCGAGACATCCTAAAAGAATGCAACATGAGAAAATGAACTTACCGTTATAATTTCCACCACCGCCGCCGCTACCACCGCCGCCTCCGCCGCCGGAGAAGGGTGGGCCGCCGCCGCGGTTGCCGTTGAAGCCGCCGCCGGAGCCTCCGCGGTCTCCTCCGAAGTTACCTCCGCCGACACCGCCGCCACCGCCGCCGCCGCCTCCGCGAATGTTACCTCCGCCGAAGCCGCGGTCTGGGCCGCCCATGTTTCCACGCATGTTGCCACCGCCGCCGCCGCCGCCGCCGCCGGCTCCTGCTGCTCGACCGCCACCCATTCCTGGGAAGCCGCCGCGGTTCATGTCGGGGCCTAAAATATTGCAACAAGTATTGAGAAAATCGATTTTCGCATTGAGAATTGAATTTTAAACGGTAGGAGCTTCGGGTGCTGAAGAGGTAGTTGAGGTTTAATGAGTTGGAACTAATCACTGATTATGAATCGATTAATCTTTTTCAAAGTTTATTTTTTCCTCTTAGTATTTATAAACCGTAGTTATTGTTTGATCATAAAAATGTCAAAGTCAAAAGAAAGTATTTTAAATAAATAAGAATATTTGAATCTGCAAGCTTTAAATTTTGCTTTAAAAATCGTATTTTATGAAGGCTAAAAAATAATTTATCTTTTACAAATAAGCCTTTAACAATAATTATATATTACAAAGCAATAATATTGTAGATAAGAGTAATCTTAGGATCGTCAACTTATTTCTCTTGACACAATGAAAATCAATTTCTATTCATACCCCACATTTTACATTTAAAAATTGCAGTACAGGAAAACCTCTTTCGTCTCTCAAAAGACTAATTTAAAAAAAAATACCCACCGCCACCGCGGTTATCTCTTCCTCGCTGCATTCCTCCAGCACCACCTCCTCCCCCACCGCCCATATTTCCACCGCGGCCTCCGGGTCCACCGAATCCGCCGGGCTTGCCGCCTCCATTACCTCCGGCCGGCTGTCCGTTCTCTCCGTAGCCGCCGTATTCCTCGGCGTAGAACTCATAGTTGCGCGGGTCGTAAGGGTTGTTCACGCCCTTCAATGGGGACTGAAACAGAGAAACTTTCATGAATATCTCGCCTCTGGCAGTGGGCCTTTTGCATAATTGACCGAGCTCGAGTTTTAATTTGTCTTTTAAGTTACCCGGGACGTAATCGGGTACTTCGCTCGGGGATATTCATAAGGCGGAAGGCTCGATTCTATTTCTGTTAGCCGTGGTGGAATGCTTTTTAATCTTTCATTACAGAGAATCGATTAGAATCGGGAAATTCTTTTTTTATACGATTTGTTAATTTTTATTTTTGACTAGAGAAACTCTTGAAAAATTTGAATACCAAAAGTCAAAGAATGAACGTAGTTGAACCACAGCAAAAAGAAGAAACAATCCCAGCAACTCCCTACAAAACACAAAGAATCCACTCCAACCGATCCGGCAGCCCCTACAGAAGCCAACTTCGAAGCAGGTAAAAGCTTTTATCCGCAAATCCGTCGCATCCGGCGCGTTGCGCAATCGAGTTATGCAGATTCGCGATCAAGAATTCCGAGCCGACCGAATGGCGAGGGGAAGGAAAGTCGCCCGAAGATACTCACGCTCTTGATAGTGGTGACGAGCTCGCGGATGCAGCCCAACACTGTCTCCGACTTGCCGCATACGCTGATGAGCCTGTCCGTGCTGTGCGGGCAGCAGTTCGAGTAAATCTTGATCCTGGCTCCGGTTTTCTGCAAATAGAAACAGAGAGAGTTATGATTAGTGCTTGTGCTTTCGATGCCGGATCGAGGAAATAGGTGAGTCCGGCGTTTTTTTTTTTTTTTTTTTCGAAGGGAACATTTTGCATTCACTTGGACGAGGTGAGATCGCCGATACTACCCCACGGAAAAATCAATAAATCGCCGCGCGTTTTCAAAGTGAACGACCGGCAAAAAGTCGCAACCTTTCGTAAATCTTTCTTCTGCCGTCTGTCGATGGACGAATGTCGTGCTCGAAGGTACTTAGCGCCGATATTAGGCACGTAATTTTTGGGCAAGACCGAATTCTGTTCTCTAAAAAATGTCCAATAAAAACCTAATTTGTTTTACTTCGCTTGGCTCTTAACACTTGTTTCCGACAACTGACGACCGTGTAAGTTGTTCAGTCGCCGAGCCCCTCTTTTACGATCGTCGAGAGCGGCGCCGAAAAGCGGCCAGTTTTAAAAAACAAAAACGAGCCGCGCGCGAAAAAGCAACGCCGAATCGGGTCGACGACACCGCGCCTCCGTTCGGCTGCGCGGAAAATTCTGAATCGCCTGCCGTTCGCTGCTCCGACAGCCGCAGAGTTTCCCGGTAAATTTTCGACGACGCGCCACCGGCGCGTGACGTAAGCGTGCGACCGGCAGGGATTTTCGTGACGTTCGCCTGCTTGAAATTTCAAACGGGTATGAATTATTGATCGCGGGATAGTCTTTCCCTGTATTTAATACGACTTCGCCGTCGTGGGCATCATAATTTTTGCGGCTTTACATAATCGCGGATTCGTATCTTGCGCCAATGGTGATTGTTCAAACAGGCCTCTGTTTGTGCGCAATTTTTTTTTCTTCATATTTTTATTATTAAACAGAAATTAAGTACAAGTCTCCAAGTAACATTTTCCCAGTCCCCCCCTCCCCAAACTTCAACTCAACAGAGCACAATGTTTACGAAAAGCAGCCGCACGATTCCATGAATCGATAAGTGCTAAGCGGCCATTCTGTGCAAATGAACCCTCTCGAAATCTATGAATTTTCATGAAAAGGTCGAGGCATCCAGGTCATTTTCTCCTCGACTCTTCGCCGCAGCTCAGTTCGAGAACTCGGAGCGACGGGTCACGTGAGCTGCGCGGCCAGTCGAGAATTTTCCGAGCGAGGGAACCAGTTCCGCCTCTCTCCCAGCCTCTCGCGTAAACAAAAGTAACCTAGGAGGTAATACTCGAGAAAGGTGGGATTGCGCGCGTCTCTCTCTCTCTCTCTCGGCTTTCGCCGAAGTCGGAATATCGCCGCTTTCCCCGGCGCGCTGCAGCTGCACCGACAAACCTGCCGAGCCGACGACTCGCGGTTTCGTCCGCGGGGTCTTCGCGAGCCGTGAAAGTGATAGTCTAGTTTTGAATGCCGCCGTTCGGCGACTCGGCGGATTTTGAAGGGCGTCGCCGCTTGCTGATCAGAGACCATTTCTCTTCTCGAGTCTCGTTGTTTATTCGCGCCGAGTAATGGCCTTATTGTAATTTCCACGCTCGTATTTAGCGAATCGGCGGCTCGTGAGCGATGTGTGCACTTCCGCGGACGTGAGATAAATCCCCAAAATCGCCACTGGCTTCTTCTCCGGTATCCGCGAGTCGGGGGATTTTCCGCCTTTTCCATGCCGACTGAGCAGCGCAGCTTGCTCCGAAGTCCAAACCGAACGACGCGACGGGACGACAAGCCGTGCCCGTGACTAAAATCACCGCACCGAATTCCAGAAGCAGCGACAGCAGCAGCAGCAGCATGTCGAGGAAATTCACGCCGGAGGAGGTCGCGAGGCACAAGGACATGGCCGACCTCTGGCTGGTGATCCACGGCAAGGTCTACGACGTGAGCAAGTTCGTGAAGGAGCACCCGGGCGGCGAGGAGGTGCTGATCGGCCTCGCCGGCGAGGACGCCACCCAGTGCTTCGACGACGTCGGCCACACGGTGGTAAGTGGAAGGGAATGCTCGCCGCGGCCTCCGTCGTCGCGGGGAAAAAAATGCGAGCCTCGCGCGATAATCGATTTGGAATTGAAATTCATCGGCGCTCTGATAATGCTTGTATCGGCTTGATATTGGAGAACGTTATATAATGATTTTTATACTGTCAGGTCTTTGATTAATAAGAGCGAATAATCTGTATCTGTAATTAGCAAGAATAAATAATCGATATCTGTGTCTACGCGTAAACATAAGCGCTACCGATCTACCTTTTATCCACCGAGATATTTAGAGAATTTCCGCGAGTAAAAATAAACGTTTCAGCCCGTTTCTGCGATAATTAATTATACTTTCTACTGAAAATACTAAAAAAGAAGAAACCGAAAATTCAATGAACTTTCCCCGCTCGCTTTACCAGCCGAGCGCCGCGGAAAAGAGCAAAGATTCTAAAAAAAACACCACATCCTCCCGCAGGAAGCCAAATGGCTGAAGGACACGTTCGAGATCGGCCTCCTGGACGGAAGGATGGAGAGCGCGGAGGAGAAGAAGCAGCCGACTCCGGACGACGTCGGCGACGACTGGCAGTACGAGGAGCCCAAGAAGGAGAGCTCCCCCTGCCTGTCGTTCTTCGTCGGGCTCGGCGTCCTCGTCTACGGCTTGCTGTTCTACTACTTCTTCGTCTAGCGGGCGGCGGATCGTCGAGGCCGAGATGCTCTCCCCGGTGAGCGTGTAATTGAGCGACAGTGACGCGGAGAGGCGGCGAGTGACTTATATTGTACATCGAGGAGGAGCTCCGATTCAATAAACAGAGAAATTTTTGATTTTTCATAAAGAACAAAAGTCTGATTCTTGAGTTTATCAGCCCCCTTGGCGACGATTGAATACTCCCCGCCGACGAGTCTCGGGCGGGACGCGTAATTGATGATTATTGCGAGGGAAAATTGCGCTGCTCGGAGGTGAATGAGGCGAGGCGCGTAAATTGGAGACGTCATAAAACTCCTTTATCATCGGCCGCTAACTCGACTCGATTCCCTCGATCGCCGAGGAGAGAACCTTGGGTTACGTGTCGCATTATCGCGCCATCGTGACTCGACGGATGCTGCACTTCTCTCTCTCTCTCTTTCTCTCTCTCTCACAGTCAAGGAAAAGCGCCGCTTTCTCGAATCATTGTTGTTCGCGGCCGGGACGTTGCTGGCAAACTACGGCTCTTCGTTTTTAAACTATCGAATACCGAGCCCGCTTATCGGCCTGCACGCGCCGCTCGAACGCAAATAGAACATACATCCAGTCCCACGTGGAGGCGAGGGCCGATATTCCGGCGCGCAACTGCGCAAATGATCGTCGTTCGTCGCGGGCGTATCTCTCTCAGCCTCGTCCGAGCGGACGACGAAGCAGAGAAGGGGGGACAGACGCCGAGAGAACGACTGCTCGATTGGCGCGCCGCGCAGGCAGTCTGCTGGCGAGCGCGGCTTCGAGCTGGAGAGCCTTGCTTTGCTTGATTGTCCGCCGTTGCTGCTGCTGCTTGAATCGAGGTAAGAATTTTCTTCTTTCGTCACCGATTCGTCGCTGGAAAGGGGAGGCGGGGGGGGGGGGGGCCGAGGGTCGGGTCGCAGGTCGGCTTCGCCGTCAGGTTGGGCGTGCAGGCGACGGGCAGCGGTGAATTTGGCTACTCGAGCGCGGGCAGGGACGCGGGGCTGCGCACTCGTCGGAGGTCGCGTCATCGCGGCAGTAAGAGGCGGCCTCGGTGCGCAGGAGTCGAGTAGGAGGCAAATAATCGACGACGCAGAAGCGATTCCTCCGCGCGGCTTCGCGCTCTCGTCTGCGGATATTCCGGCTCGGGAGCGCGATTCTTCGGCGGTAATTCACTTGTCATTGGTATTCGGTGTCGAGAAACGGGATTGATGCCGCGACGAAGGGGGAGGGAGCTCCTTATCTGCTTGTTCGTTAAATTTTTAAGATCGCCGACTCGGATAAACAGGAGAGATAATTGAGCTCGCGAAAACAAACTGATATTCCGATCTAAACTTGTTGCCGTGCCACTGTTGAAGATTTTCTACGTTATAATTTAATGCAAGCGCGCGCGAAGCAACGTTTATAAGCGCGCTGAGAGTGTTAATTATATGCAAATATTGACATTCCCAGTGCGTTTGCACTTAAATCTAATGTTTTGAAAGAGAGCAAAATTAAATTTACGGTGGATTCGCCATAATGCCATATTTCAAGTTCAAAAAACTTACATTCAATGCATATACAAATAAAAGAACATAAAAATTAATCTTATTTTTAACAGCGTGGTTATCAAGACCCATAACGTATTGTCTGAAAGTTCGAGAAATAAACGCGGAATAACTGCTTGTGACAAAGTGGCCATTATTATAGTTGTCAAAAGGTCGAATCACGATGAGTTGCAAGAAAACGACGCAGGAATCCTTAAACTCGCTAAGCAGCTTATAATTAACAACGCCGTCACTTATCAGCCACGAGTTTTCTCTTTCCCCGAACCTCGACGTTTGCATCGATATTAATTAATCAACCCACCGCCCAACAATCGCAAACGCAAAGCCAATGTAACACCGCGCAACGTCGCTCCCTCGCCGACGTTTTTCCAGATCGAACCCCGACGAAGCTCGACCCCCGTCCCCCCCAGCCATGAGCCACGAAGAGAAGCCGAAGCAGTACACCCTCGAGGAGGTGAGGCGGGCGAGCGACAAGGTGAAGACGGTCTTCGTGATCCACGACAAGGTCTACGACGTGACGCAGTTCCTGAACGAGCACCCGGGCGGCGAGGAGATCCTCCTCGATCACGGCGGCAAGGACGCCAGCGAGGACTTCGACGACGTCGGGCACTCGAAGGACGCCCTCGAGCTGATGAGCAAGTACCAGGTCGGCGAGGTGGTGGAGAGCGAGAGGCGGCACCTGCCCCAGAGGGACGGCTGGAAGGCCGGCTACAACAGCAAGAGACCCGAGGACGAGAAGTACGTCGCGGGACCGGGACTGCCGTTCATGCTGTTCGCCGGGGCCGTCGCCCTCGGCGTGCTCGCCGTACTGTATCTGAATCTGCTCTGAGGGCGACGACGACGTCGGCGGCCTCGGAGCAGATCGAGCACATCGAGTGTATATTCTTATGCAGAGCCTGCAGTGTGTCGTTACAATGTGTTCAGCGTGCTTCGGATCGCAGGGAGGGACGAACTTGTCCTCCTCCCGAGAGGAGAGGAGACGGTGTACTTATATAAGTTTATCAGGGATGGTGTTATTTCATGTTTTTTTCTCTTTTTTTTTTTCTTTGCTAGCACTTAAGAAACGTGGAAGGCCGAGCATTCCAGCTTCGACAATAAAGAAATGATTCTGTTACAAAAAGTGTGTCTTGTCAATGCAACATACACATCCCAAAAACCCCGGACCTTCGAGCGCGGCGCGTATCGATCGCGCGATCTCTCCCGCTCCCGGGCAATTAGACGATAATCAGGGGCTCGTTAACCGGCGGCGGACTAACTGGAGCGAAAGAATTTAACAACGAGAGAGGGACGCAAAGGGACGGGGAAAAATTGAAATAATAACGCGCGAGAGAGCACCGAGGGCGCGCGCGCGTCGCGTCCCTCCCGTTTCGACGCCACTTCGAAGGTTCGCAGCCCGGTGCAATTAGCGAGTAATTAGAGGACATAAGCTCTCGCCCCGGCGACGAGTCGCGCGAGGAGGCTTCGCGACGCGGTCACTTTTTCCGTTCGCTCCTTCGGCGCAGGAGAGGAAAAGCGTTGAATAATGTTTTCCCGTCGTTCTCCGGCTGTGCCATTAGTCAATTCAAAGTTATTTCCTCGTTCGTGCCGCCGCCGCGCGAGCAGAGTTAATCGCAAGCGAGCGACCGGCTCGCACACTCATTATTAAGTTAATTATCGACGCTGAATCACGCAAATCGCCGCGCGGAAACTCATTACTCGTCTCTTCCCGTACAGTGTAGAGCCGAGCGTCGTCGCGAATCGAAAAAAAAATAAAAAAAGCGACGAAACGGCCCGAAAAGAAAATCCAGTTCTCCCGGGGGAGCAGGTCACGTGTCCTCGACGGGCCCGACCGCTTGGGAGCGGAAGTGCGCGGGAACGAAAAGCAGATGGCACGATTAACAGGAAGGATATGCGGTCTCCCGCAGCAGCGTTGCGTCGCGCCTCCGGAGGAAGTGCCACCGTTAATTGCTGCTTTTCCATACGCAAAGCGGCACACGGCAACCTCCGCGGGATTTTTGACGCCGTCGGATTCGGGGGGGGGGGGGGGCGAAAGGGGAGGGGGTTCGTATCGCCGAGAGTTATTTAATAAACGGGTTTCGGGGAAAGAGAGAGAGAGAGAGAGAGAGACGTTGGAAGTAGCAGCCGGATGGACGCGTCGGGAGTGAATTATTCCCACAAGTTTTTCGGAGCCGAGGGAACTGCCTGATTCGGTCGGACTTTTCTTTATTTTACAGCGGTGTAAGGCCCGAATGGGTAAATAAAAGTTGCATCTCAGAAAATATTAAACTGTTCAAACGTTCACCGACTTTAAGCTTCAAACAATGTAGAGACTTCTTTTTTTCCTTCGCTCTTTTATGAAGTTCAACTTTTATTTCTCCGCTTTCGATAATCTCCGCCGCGAGGGCCACAACAGCTCGCTCAAATTAAACCATTCAAATTTCATGCTAATTCCAAGCGCTCGATAGACGGTAAAAGGCGCAATTACCTACGCAGAGAAACTTCCTGTCGATCGCCGCACGGCGGCAAACTTTCGCAACGGCGCATAACAATGATCCCTGACCGCGCGCCGCTCCGACGCGCGAAATATAAAGCGGACAATCGATGTGTAGGGACTTCCGAGGGCGACTCTCGCTTCAACCGGAATTCGCGCCCTTTTCTTTCGGAGAGCAAGAGGCGGACTGCTGCTTTGGCGAGACGCTCGATTAGCCGTCCCGTTTCGGATGAAGAGGTCGGCGATTTCGTTCCGTTTTCAGTTAATTTAACTTGGGGATTCTTGGGAGAGTAAATTACTGAAAGGATTTTATTTGACATTTCGAGGCGGGTAAAATTCGCAAAAGAATTTCAATCTATATTCTCTTCCATTGCTGTTCCACGTGTCTAAAGTTTATGAAACATGGAGGCACGAGCGCCGCCATGAGGAATAAGACCGAGTAAACATTCGAGAGCGAAATTTGAAAAATCGCCGGCAAAAAGTCATTTCGAAAAACATTGCTGCATTTTCAGCCTCGTAAATCCTCCCAGCGTATAAGCGCCAGCATAGAGAAAGAAAGAGAGAGAGAGAGAGAGAGAGAGCCGGAAGAAACTAGAAGAGGAAGAAAAAAGGAAGCCGAGGTATATAGACTCCCCGCCTTATAATACACCGATATAAAGTTTGCCCGAACGCTTCTTAGGGGTGATTTATCTGTCTCGTCACGTGCTCGCCTTTTCTCCGCGCTTTCCGCGGACGCCCGGGACTGCTTTATTTTAATGACCATTTCGAATCGGCCCCTCCCTAGAAAAAGGCGCCATTGTCGCGAGCGCGCGCTTGTGTGTGTGTGTGTGTGTGGAATGAGATCGAGGCTCGTTTAAAAATTTGAATAAATTGCGTGAGTTTAGCTGGAAATAAGATTTAGATGGAAATAAAATTGAAGCTCCGGGAGAGAGAGAGACAGAGAGAGAAACCTTTTAAATTTATGCCCCGAATGTTAATTGCGTCAAAAAACAAGAAAAAAAACGGAGGTTAATCCAATTAAAGAGACGCCTCGGCGAGAATAAATTTCGTTTTACGGTAGTGAAATATACCTAGAATCTAAGTAATTAGGTTAGCGTTTGCGAGTTTATTAATATAACGAGTTTTATTCACGTATTCGTGTCTAAAACTTCAAAAAGGCAAACTTTTTACCGACGCGTCAAATGTTGCAAACGTTTTAATTGCTTCCTTAATTGACGTTAAAAACTAAACTTCCACGAGAACGTACGATCGAATGAAAGAGAAAAAAAAAAGGAAGGCAAAAGCATCGAAATCTCACGAGCGATTAATTAATCCGGCCGAGAAAAGCGATCTCCCAGTAACCGTCGGCGAGGAATTCGAAAACCGTCCATTCTTCTAAAATCCCCGAGCAGCTGCGCGAGCCTTTAAAAGACCGGCCGTGCGGCGCGGCGGAAGAAAAAGGAGCCTCAATTTTTCCCGGGGAAGGAGAGAGAGCCCCGCCGTCATTGTCGCCGCCCGAAGACGCCGCTGCGCACCTTTGGGGGAGACGGGATATTGCGCGGACGCCTCTCTCGCTTTTTCCCAGCCCTCCTCTCTCTCTCTCTCTCTCTCTCTGCGTGCAGTTTTACATCGGCCCCTCTGCTCCCCTACTCCCTCCCCACCCTTTCTTTTTCCGAGGCGTTGCGTTATCGCACTTTCGCGCGATCGTTGCCGCGATCTGGTTTCGGGGCGAATCAACGGCTCGTTCGATTGTTCATTTATGGAGAGTCCGTTCAAAAGTTTCCGTTCAAAAGTTTATTTAGCCGGATAAACGAACGAGAAGCTAAAGATTTCTTTTCTGAACGGTACAGTAATCGAGGGTGGTGAAAATCTGACCTCGTTCAACACCGTCCGATGGTACGGAAAGGAATTTCGCTAAAATCCAAAGCCCTTAAAATTAGTAAACTAATCGGCAAATTTTCGGAGAAGCCAACCGTCCTCGGCGCAAACTACATCGCCCCCTGACAAAATCCCCCGACCGCTCTCCACCGTCCCGAGGAAGAGCGGACGGGAGGGCCGAGCGATCCACGTGCGCCGCGCCCTTACCTCCGCGCCGCGTTGCATTATGCATCGCCGCGCGGCGTCCGCGGACGCGGTCGAAAACGTCGAAGGGAGCCGCCTCGCGTGTTTGTGCGACTCGCGCGCTCGTCGTTTTAACGGATTTTTGGTTCGAGAGTCGAGTCTGCTCTTCGAGATTTTGAAAGGGGCCACGGCGGGAAAGAGTCGCGCGGAGGGCGAAGAGTTGAAAAAAAAATTGTTGTAAAATCCCCCCTTTTTGTGAATAAGCTGCCGATTTGAAAATAAAAAAAAAAAATCCCCGTTCCTCCCGGGCACACAGAGAGAAAAGATTATTAATATTTAATCCACCGTGGATTGAAAATACGATCAAATGAAATGTTCCTACTCTTAAAAACTTCGTGGATTAAATGTTAATGAATGGACTTACTTCCATCGCAGAATTACACTGAGAGAAA
>JAWWEM010000054.1:13653473-13666016 GCA_035582935.1 Ormyrus thymus | reverse complement strand
GAGAGAGAGAGAGAGAGAGAGACGCCCTTTCCGCGCGCGAGTTTCGGGATTGAGGCAATTCGCGCGGCTGGAAATGTCGGGGGCTCTGTACGGGAACAAGTTCTTATTTTTAAGTCAATTAAATTTCGCATTTAACGATTTGGAAGCAGAGGCTCGGGCCTCTGGATGAAAGATCTGACTCATCTGTTGAGAAAGGTTTCAATATATCATAATACGAAGATAACGAGGACTGGAGTGTGTCTAATGTTTTGAAGTCATCGAGTTATTAGAGTCATTCTCTCTTAAAAGAGTAATGATCGGAAGAAATGAAGCCAATTAAAACTCAACGAGATTGGTTATAATAAACATAAATAAATGCAGATTGCATTTAAATGTTTTTGTGAACATAAAAAAATATATGCTTATTTTAAAATGTGAATAATTCAACTTGGTCATCGTGGATAAAATTAAAAAAAAATAAATAAATAAAATGAATTGAAGGTATCAAGCTTTAATTGGAACACTCCAGAACTAAAAAAAAATTGATTTTTTCGAAAGTTATATTACAACGAACAATTAGAATACAAGTTGAACTCGGAAAATGGATGAAAATACTACAAAAATTCATATCTGTAAAATTGTTCAATCTCTACATGAATTTTTTCTATTCAATTTTAAACTAAAATAATTTTTAAATGAATCAATTGTTTAGCTCTGAAAGAAGGAAATTAAAGATAGATAAATTCTAATTCTATTTTCTTTTTATAATTTCATCGGCGACTATTCCAAGGTGAATTATTCACGTTTAAAAATAAGACTATATTTTTTTATATTTCTTAAAAATGTACTCCGCTAAAAATGTATAAATTAAACTTTCCAATGCATTTAAAAGAAAATAAAAATTTTATTTTAGAAAACTTGCTTAAATCTTTGTTTCTTGCTAAGCCCAGAAATTTATAGACTCTGGAAGCACGCAATTACTTTTCCTACCAAAAAACTCTAGCAATTCTTCTGAAAAAATTTAAATCCCCTTTTAGAAATAAAAAAAGAACTGCCATCGACTCCTTTTCACCGAGTCCGTAAAAAGGATTACTCCGGCAGAAGCATTAAACCTATCTTACCCTTTCACGTTACATTTCCTTTCTACAAATATACCCGGGCAGAGAAAACAAAAGCGAGGCAATATAGCCAGCGGGCAGTAACTTTATCAGCGGGGCAGAAGCGCGCCGCTCATTTTTCCGGAGGAAACGAAGTTGGCCGACGCGTCGCGGCGGCGGCGGCGGGGCGCAAACTTAATTTTTGAAAAATCGCCCCCAATAAAGCCGAAGGAGGGTTGCGCGCCGCTTTTTCGTGCCGGAGGAGAGAAACTTTCGGTTCCACCAACTTGTGGATTTACGAGGCTCCCGGGTCTTGTTCCCGACGTCGCGGCGAACGAAGCCGTGTACACACGACGGCGTGTGTATATATCCGGGCGGAGAGCGCGAAAAAAAAAGCGCGAACGTCGTAAAGTTTCGAGTGCCGAAAGAGGGGGAGAGTAAGCAGTTTCGCAGACGTTCTCTCGAGTGGCGCGTTAAAAATTTGAATATTGCACATTTTTCCGAAGGATTTTATCTCCGCTTGTTTTACGCGAGCCTTTTATTCTCGGAGGATGCCTTAGTTTTATCGCGCGACGCTGCGAGTTTTTGCCTTTCTTTTTGACGAACGGCTTTTATTGGTTTAGGTATCTACCTGGATAGTAAAAATAATACGCTTAATATAAGCAGTTAAGAGCACTTGACTTTTTGGCGAATAAAAGAGCTCCACTATTTTTGACAATTTCATGCACAGCGGACATGAAATTTTTCTCATTTTCAATTTTTCCAGTCTACCCGTAAGCGAATAAAACGCCGCATTTCCAGCTCGAGAATTCATTCGGTGGTCAATTTAAAAATCAATCCGCGACCTGATCGATTTATTCACGAGTCCGGAAATCCCATTCCCTTCCGACCGCGCGGCGATAACAATCCTTTCGTCTGTCAGGTTGTAGCGTCGAGTTCCGCGAGAGGGGAGGAAATCGAACACGCGGGAGGGCGGGGGGAACGAAACTTACCTCGCGTAGTTCCTTGATCTTCAGTCCTCCCTTGCCGATGACGCATCCGGCCTGGCTTTGATGAACAAGCATGCGCAGATCGATCTCGTTCTGGTCTCCATTTTTCAGGCCGCTCTGAAATATAGTTTTGAAAATTACTCTCTTGGTATTGATTGCCGAGCAAGTTGTATAGAGGAAAAAATTGCATGGAAGTGATATCGATTTCCTGTTCCAGTTCTGTTTTTTTTTCTTTTTCTAACCAAGTCGAACATTTTTGCTCGGAAAGTCGGTGTGAAATTGAGAAATAATGACTTTTTAATGTCGCGAAAAAGCGTTATTTCGATGCTGCTTCATTAATGTAATGAATAAGTATCATTTTGCAAATCAACAACGAAATTACCTTTTTTTATCGCGATTCGAGAGATCTTTAAAAAATTACCTGGACGGTCAATTGCTTTCAAATTACATTTATTGGCATTTTCTTTTACATATCTTTTAAAATTATTTACGTATAAAAAGGTGTTGAGATCGATCAATGTCTATCAACAACATCGATCAATCCATCAATGCCAAAGCAATTTATTCCACCCGTCGAGGAATTTTTTACGTTCGAATCCGCATTTTTACGACTTGACGATCTATTACCGCATTATAATATCAATAGGGGATATTTTTTATAATAAAAATAAAAAAGATCGATACTCATTTACCTCACTCACCTCTTCGAGCTTGGGCACCATATCACCCAGGACTGTCAGAATAGTGTCCATGTCCGAGCTGATGGTCAAGATCCTAAAATCAGAAAAATTGGCAAGTTATTCAGGCCCTTCGAAGAACCGCGTGACGAATAGGGGGTGAAACCGAATGGAGCATTGGCATTAAATCACAAAAAATATTTGGAAGTTCCGCGACTAAACGTGGAAGGATAATAGTGTCAATTTGCGCATCGTTAAAAAAATTCATTCAAACATCTTTCCGGAGCAACTGAGAAGAGGAATTTTCTATTAAAACAACAAAATAAAGTGGGCTTTAAAGCGTCTTCGTTTACGGTGGATCATAAAAAACAATAGAAAAGTCTTTTACCATGGAACAAAAATAAAAAAAAAAAAAAACAATAACTAGACTAGTCGTTACTTAAACTTTTACTGTACACGGGATTCTTCATAAATTTACTCACGCTTAAAGGATCATTAATATACCTTGACTTTTAAAATAACGGGCAAAATTAGATATCTTCTTTCTTTTCTAACCTTGGTACAGCTACTAAGTAAAATAGGTCTCTTTAGCCACTTTAACGGGCTAGTGAAGAGTCTTGGACATTGTTAGGAGTCGTTTTATTAGTTAATAGGGGAATTTACTACCTCTCGTTAGAGTTTTAATTAAATTTTCGACGCCGTAGCCTTCGGGGTATCTGAAAAAATCCTTCAGATATCATAATAATAGTCATTTTTTAGCTTCTGCAGACGCACTCGACCTGTCGAAATTGCTGGCCCGCTGGTAATAAAATATGCTGGTTATAATCGCTCGAATTTCGGACGGTCGAGCGCGTCTGCAAAATATTTCAAAACCATTTCACTTAAAATTATACCACTGGCGATTCTTAAGATTATTATCCAGTCACCAATCGACGCTTGAAATTTAACGGATAATACACGTGGAAGTATTAAACGCCAAAAAGTTACCAACAAAACCTGAAAATATGCCAGACAATCATGTTCAGTTGCTCAAAGCCGCTGTGCATGTATTAAAAGTAAGTTATTACCGCATCCTGGATTACACATATAAAAACAAGCGGTAGCCACCTAAGAGCTGTGTGCACATTTAGGGCCCTTCTAGTACGCAATACTTGTAAAAAATTTCGAGCGAGAACGGTTTGACAAACCGGAGACGACAAGAATTATTCGTGCCAACATCGTCGATTTGATATTTAAGGACATGGAATTTTATTACTTTAAGTAAATGATAAAGAATAATTGCTTTTTGCAACTCTAAGAATCGTTGTGAAATGTCTTTTATTCGTTACCACAAAGGAAACTATATTACTGACAAATTGTTAATATTCTAATTTGTGTCCTCTAATAGTTTGTTAATAACCTACTATTGTGCCGGTTAATGTCGAGATCACAAATGAAAGTTTAGGGATGATAACTTGTTTAATCACAGAATACTTACACTTACGATCGAAATTAGGGAAGTCAGTAAGGTAGTTTTCTTTAAAAAGTTCTTAAATATCAAACTGCAAATGTCAAATTGAATAAACGCAAACCCAACTGCTGCTTCGACAGAAGGAAGCGAAGAAGCTCCTTGAGGCATTGAACTGGAGAGAAGTAAAAACCAATTACATAAATAAACCACAAGTGGGCCACGGGGCGACGGTTGAAGGCTTTCGTGGCTCGTTGCTGAAAGAAGACAGCACGAAGTGAGGGCAGAAAAGGGCACGCAAGATTTCGATCAACGGAATCAGCGCCAACGAGAAAATAGCATTAGGACATTAAAGAAACATCGTTAATTTCCTGGTAGCCGAGGCTTCGATTCTCCCTTCCTATCCGTTTTCCAGTCGGAGCAGGAAAAACATTGAATACTTTACCAGAACTGGTCGGAGCCCAGTTTAATGAGGTACTGAGCTCCGAGTACGAATGATGCAGCTGTCTTTTTTTTGTTTGTTTCGCTTCAGAACTGCGAGAAACTTTCGAGAGACGCTGATGCAAATGGCGTTCGTTCGTCGCTTTGCCGACAAACACAATGTGATTTGCGATTTCTGGGTTTCTACCTGAGAGATAAATTTCAAAGTGCGCAACTCCCGCTAAGGCGGAGACGAAACATTATGATATGCAAAGGAGAAGCAGTGTTTCTCTTGGAGAATGTATATACAGTCAGATGTATACTCCGCTAGAAAGTTAGACACTCACAAAGAACAGTCCAATATCTAACCCAACAAATTCAGTTAAAGATGCGGCTCAAACTTGTCGGGTGGGTGATTGGGCCGAATGAACTGATATAATTGATAGACAAAGAGAGACAGAAAAAAGTGAGTATGAAAGATAGAATGAAATCCGTTAAAAAAAGGAAAAAAAGTTAACCCCGATGGAAGCTTTCGTTTCGTTCCGTAATTTCGTGGAATCGGCGTGTAGCAGAACTTCCATCGAGCTTCGACTCAGACGTGACAGACAAAAATTGTAAAAGTAAAAAAAGAAAGAGAGATAATTAATTGTCGAGCAAGTTTTTTTTCACCATTATTAAAATGTATAATTATGGCGCCGTAAACGAGAGCTTCGCCTTTAAAGACAACGTGAAATGATAATATATGCAAATAACAAAACAAAACAAAAAGGAAAAAAAAATCGTACAACTTAAAAGATAAAAATTTACTGAATAATAATAAAAAAGTATAAAGAGAAAGTAGAGAGTATAAGAGAGAGAGAGAGAGAGAGAGAGAGAGAGAGAGAGAATTAGAAACATTAAGTAGTGGTGTATTGGTATTACCGTTCGGGTCCGTAACAATCGGGTACAGTGATTGAGGCTTTGTACTGTTGGGCGTACACAGCGTGGTACAGTTGGTGGTATTCATTTTCATTGGCGTTCAATTCAGTGGCAGGTCGATTGGTTGGTTGGTCGATTCGGTCCATTATTGCACGTTCGCACACGTCCCGTGTGTTCGCATATTCAGTTCAGCGCGCAGTTCGGGTGTTGCGCGCGTGAAGAAGAGGCACAGAAGAGGTGTGTGGTGGTCGAGAGTATTCATCCAGATTCAGGTCGGGGCACACAACGACAAAGCCATGGTGGTTGGTGGTGGTGGTGGTGGTGGTGGTCATTGGTGGTCATTGGTGGAGGGGGCAACCGGCACCGGGGCATCGGGGCGGGGCCAGGGCACAAACCATCAACCAAGTTAGAACCACGTCAGAAAAAGCACTGATCGAGGGCGCATTTTGCGTCCCACGAGAGCTTTTTATAACTTTGCACATAATTTTTCAATAAAAAACCTTATGCCTAATGACGTCGCGCAAACGTTCGACCTTTCCTTTAACTGACAGATCGACATTCGGATGCCTCGTTTCGGGGATCGGCAGCAGTTCTTTGCGAATTTTCCGGCAAATCGTTTGGCAAAGTATGGTATACGGTTTAGGTTACGTAAGGCCATCGAGTGACTACAAGATGGCGGACTGACGGCATACTGACGACCTGAATTATCGCCCGTAAAGAACTTTTTATCTGCTGGACATTCAGACGAGAATGGAACATACTATTTCAATTCCTCGCAAGAAACTCGTAAACGGTAAACAATAGAGCAAGAAAATGGGTCATATAAAATGGCCAGTAATAGATAATGGATAGTATTTAAGCCAGATTTGCCTTTAAGATAAAGTCGTAAAGAACTGCTTACAAAGGTCTGAACTGCGATATTCCATATTAAGTAATACATAATATCATCAAATAAACTAACACTACGTAATAACTCTATCTACATATGCAAGATCGGATGTTCATAATCCCTTTCGTAAGAAACGATAAAAAATGCTACATGCCCAAAAACAAATGATTGAAATAATAACTGAAAAAAATTTGAAAGTAAAGAAAAAACCATAAATGCATAACAAAGGGAACGCGATGGCGTAATAATTAGCGCAGCATTTTTCGTTATTTCTCACCGATCCCCATCGACAACTAACGGCCAGAATGATATAATAATGAAAAAGAAAGAAAAATAATGTACCCGTCGTGGCTGAGCGCAAGCTTTGCGTGCGAAAATTTTTCTCCCACCCTCAGCCCCCGAGTCCATCGCCCTTAGCGTACTTCAACTAGGGGAGGTAATGGTGGTAAGTGGCTGTTTTTTTTTCTCCCTTTTTCGTTTCTCTATACGACACGCGTACGCATACGTATGAGCGCGGACGCTCGCCGTCGAACGCCTGCGCACACATTATACATTCCGCAAAAAAAGGAGAGAGAGAGAGAGAAAGACAGAGACAGAAAGAGGGAGAGAAAGAGGGGGAGAGAGAGAGAGAGAGCGAGAGAGGGAGAGAGGAGAGTAAATTACGGCTAAGAACGCAATGAACGCAAAAAACTAGCGGGCGTGCCACTTTGGTTCTTGTATGCGTGAGAGCTCGCTCGTATAAGTGTGTGTGCGTGTGTGTATGCGAGTACGCGCGTGCTCGTTATTATTATTTAGCCGCTCGCTTATTTCGGTGCACGCACAAGCATGGACAGATACGTGCACCGCGCCGGGAAGGTAAGCTCAGGGCAATTTCAGCGAGGGCGATCTCAATTTTTTCGTCGCAGAGAGGAGGAGGCGTGGGGGCTGGGGGGTGGGGGGCGGGTGAAAGACAGGCGGAAGAGTGACAGTAGTAGCAGATACAGAAGCGAAAAGAGTGAGGGGGCGGGGGAGAGAGAGAGAAAGTGGGGTATGATGCAGAGAAACGCTGACAGGTAGAGAGAGAAAAGCGACACTCGCCACCGAGCTTTAATAAAAAGCAACGAGACAGAGACTGAGGTACGGAGGAGCCGAAGAGAGAGAGAGAGAGAGAATCTTTATCTTTCGACTCTGTATGATTTCTAGCTTTTTCCAACGAGTCATAACACGGTTAATTCGAGAGACGTCAATCAGCCGTCGATTAACCGAACAAACGAACTCGGTTTATACGATTATCGTAGTTTTCCATTTCCTCTCTCTCTCTCTCTCTCTCTCTCTCTCTCTCTCTCTTCCACTCTCTCTCCGCTCCAATCCAGTCGGTGTCTCGACGAGTTTAACTCGACGTCCGCTCAATTAGCAGACGCACAGATTACACTCCTCGAGAGCAGAGTTCCCTTTCTCGATTCGTTATCCCCTGGTCTCACTTCTTTTTTTCTAATTGCTCCCCTCCCTCCCCCCGCCCACCGGCTTTATGATTTTTCGCTTTTCCAATAAAGAGGAGAAGGAGAAATAACAGAGGGCGTCCAGACGGTGCAAGTTTGTAAGTGAAAGAGAGAAGGGGGGGTTGGGGGGGTTTTGTAAGTAGTAAGAACAAGAGCGGGAGAAAATAGAGTTTTCGCTTGATTTCGTTCTTTTTTTTTCTTTTTTTTCTTTGTTTTTTTTTGCCCTCTCTCGCGAGTCGTTTTGCCGCCTCCGAGCGACGACTGGGCCGGCTGTTATTGTTCTGCTTTTTTGCTCGATTCACTACGGAATACAGAAGAAGCACCGGCGGAAAAGTGCGCTGGATCTTACCTGACTGCGCAGCTTGGCGATGTTCTGGCCGCCCCTGCCGATTATCGAGCCGGCGACCTGGAAAAGAATAAATTATCGTCTTAGTAATTGGAACGGAGGACCGGCTAGTTGCGTCGAGGTGCGATTGAAAAGAAATTAGCGCGTTTCGTACGAGGCCGATCGTTGACGTTGGGAAATTTGAAAATAAAAAATCTCTCGGCGGACTATTTGGAACGATCGTCGGGGATTTCAGTGAACAGCCGGATCAATACGCGACAAGATAACATCGGGCTTAAAACGCCGACATTGTCTCACAGCTATCTTGTTTTGCATGCATGTTCAGGGCAATTACGCTTCTAGCTGCTGCTTTCCACTTTGACATTCTCACGCGAAAATCGAATTTAACAAGAACGCTCGAGGGGGGGGGGGGGCTGCGAATTCTTTCGAAAAACTTTTCAAACACGAATCTTTTTGACTTCTCGTTTTGAAATCGGTCGTAATGACCTGCGTAATTTTGAAATTTCGACGAATAATCTCGCGTCGACTCGTCTCGCTCCCCAAATTTGTATAAAATTACCGCGAAATTCCCCGCCGAACCGCAACGTTCCACGAGAATATTGTTTGCCACTTCTTCGCGAGCGGAGCTCGTCAAGCTCCGCTACCGAGAAGCCCATTACCCCCGGCGAGCGCAAGCTTCGGTCATTTATTTCGAGTTTTCCTCCAATTCCCCGAGCGCCGAGAGCCTCGTCGCGCGACACCGAAGAAAGTGCACGGCTCCCGAAAAGCGAAAGCTCGCGGATAATAATTAAGCTCGGTCGTTTAGCGAAAAGCTCGGCATGCCCGTCGTCCTCCGGGGGGGAGAGTAATTCCCCGTCATTACGTCGGGCGTCAGACGTTTTCGAGGGAAACTCGCGGCCGAGACTCGTCGTTGACTATGCGAGAGCGTCGCTATGTGGGTAAGTCGGCGAGAGGGTCGATTTCAGCGCCGATCGAGCGGTCGGATGGCGCGGCGCCGAGAAAAATGCGTTAGTTGCTCGGTTAATTGCGCGAGTTGGGTTGCGCAGCGACGGTCCTGCTTTTCAATTGGAAACGCGCTTCGAGAACTGTTTTGGTTTGCTTGCATATTTTGCTGGATTTTAATGACGATATCCCGGGATAGGCTTCTGTAATAATAATATATGGTTGTTGTTACTGAAGCGTTTTTCTTCGTATACGACAAATGCTTCGTTGTTCGTTCGCTGAGATAAAACAAATTGTAAGGTGAATATAGAGGCTTTACATAATAGTTAATTGATTTGTTTTTAATAAACAAAGATTTATATTGATTCCTGTTTAAATAACTAAAGAAACTAGTAGCTTTTTTAAATTTATGTTCGCCGAGAGTAAATAATAAATTACCTCTATCCGTATGAAGTCGATTAAAAGCTCTTTTCTAAGATTTACCGAAACAATCAATCAAGTCCAGACTTTGAATTACCACATTCTATTCATCATTAATGCCCGAAGATTAATAAAAAGAAAAAAAAAACAACAACAAACCACCTCTGCTCGGTCGTTGGTTACGCGTCTAATTGCAAGCTTGTCAAACTTCTCATTTGACTCATCATTAAACGTCAAGCCTCGAACCTCCGGCACTCGTAACAATATTAATCGCCAGCGCGACGCTCGTCAATCTATTTTTACCTGTACTCATCGATTGAATCGCTTCCCGTTTACCTCCCCGCGCCGGAAACAAACCCCCGCCGCCGATTCGAGCCCTACATCCGCGCCGGATAACCCACATCGGAGCCGCCGTCGGGGGGGGGGGGGGGGGGGGCAAAAAACAAACCCCCCCCCTTCTGAGCGAAATGTCCCCTTTAAGGAATTTTAACCTGGGGAAAGATCCGCGAGTAAGGGGAGAAAGCGAGACCGCGCATATACGCGTGCATTCCCAGTCATTCGTCATCGATCCTTTCCGAGCGAGTGTCCCTCGGCCGCGCCGCGGCACTGCACACGCCGAGAGACGCTTACGAGCGGAGGCGGGAGACGGGGCGACGGGGGATTTTGGGAAAAAGTCCGGGGGACTTTTGCGGTCGATTTTTGTTGCGGTCGATTTTTATTGGGAAAATGGAAAAGTGCGGTTTTCCGCGTTGTGCCGCGTGAGTTATTGCTCGAGGAGGCAGCCGAGCCCGGGGTTTAAGTGTTAAGCGGAGAGGAATAATCCGGTTGAAATTACTGGCAAGGTGTGGTTTGCACACATAAGAATCCTGCGCATATTAATTGTACGCAGTTTAGCATTGGTGAAAATTATATATAGATATATCGAGCTATGCTAAATTGTGCACAATTAATATGCGCATGATTCTTATGTGTACAAACCATACCTTGCCAAATTACTGCGGTGCCGTCGGTCGGATCGGCCGTAAATTTACAAAGAGATTTTCGTCATTTGTTTAAATAACAATAAGTTTTGAAATGTATATCTCTCCTATTATTCATTGTGCAAAAGTATGCCGGGACGTTAAATAAATAGAATTTTATTACTCGCCGGCGGTGTTGCAAATTATAACCGCCGATGAAAAAAGCGATAAATCAGCGGCGCGATAAATCCTCGCCATTAGAATGACAGGAGAATCAAATGCCGCCGTGAACGACTGCCTACCTGTTTGTCTAAGATTTGAAACACACCGTCATCCCCCTCCCCCCCCTCCTCCAATTTTTCCAGAAACTCCGATGCAACGAAGCCGCTTAGAATTGCAAAATTACATGTCATTAAAGCATCTCCGATAAGCCGCCATAAAAATCAGCGCCGAGCGCGGCAAATTCCCCGCCGTCCAGATAATCTTCCCGACCGCGATGTTAAGCAAGCCCGTCCTCCCGTCGGACAATGCCGGCCGACTTTCCAGGGAAGGATGGGCAAAAAATCGAAATACCCCGCGTGTCATCTCGGCGCGGCATCGGCGCCTCCAGCCGGGCGCCCCCCTCCTTTGTATCCCCCGCTTGCGCGTCGGAATATCGGCCGGCCGCGCGAAATGTCCCGAATCGCAACGTCTCAATCTCGCCCGTCCCCCCTTCGACTCTCGCGTTCTAACGCCGACCTCTCTCTCTCTCTTTCTCTCCCGCGGCGCTGCGACGCTCGATAGCGCGAGAACGGTACGTTTTGTCGAGGATTATTTACGCCGAGAGACGAGAGAGAAAGAGAGCTCGTAAATTTTCCGGGCGGTAGCGGCGCTGCCGGCGTTACTCGGGGCAGCCCTGCGGCGGTGAATTGTGCTGCCGGGGCTGTAATTTTAATAAGTTTTCATTTGTCCGGACTGCTCGGCCGGCGATGCGAATTGAAAATTAAAGGCGCACAGCTCGAGGCCGAGAGGGCTTATCGGTCGAGGGGAAGTCGGACGGAGGTCGGCGCTGCCGAGACGTGTTATTTTAGAATTTTCTTTTGGGAGAGCTTTTTCGTTTTGTTCGATAAGTGGATCGAATATCTGATCGGCGTGTAAGTATTATTATTAAAAGGATTTTATAAAGGTACCGGGTTTTGCGTGCGCTGCGATACGTATCTGTTGGATTCTTTTTAAAAGTAAAAGAAGCATTTCCGACGAATTAGAATGGAAAATCATTTGCAGTATATTTTCGTCCCAAATCCTGTTTTATAGTTTACATTACAATTTATCGAGGAAACGAGCGTCATTACGATCGCTTTCCAAAACCAGTATCGCTGAACGGATCATGAACCTGACAGTAACAATTAACACCTCCGACAGTCGCCCCGTTTGCGAAACCCAGGCGCGATCGGCTCTCTTCGCTCATTACCTATTACCTTCGTCATCTTACGATCCGCGAGACACTCATCGCTCCGCGACAATGACGCAACTAAATGCCTACGGGCGGCGTAATGAGCCACGGCGCGTTTCGCGGCGACGCGAGGCCTTTTAATTTCAAGGTAATCGCGAGAGGAATGTGCCGGAGCTTCGCGTCGCGACGACGATTACGTACGAGTTCTCCACCTGTTTTTTTTTTGTTTTTTTTTTTTGTTTTACGGCCGAGAAAAAATCGGCGAAAATGAGAGAGCGATTTTCTAATTCGGTAATCAGTCGCGGGGGGAGGGGGGGCAGCCAGGCATAATGGCAGGCCGCCGGTGCAATTATGCCGGGCGGATCGCGACGCGGAGGATAATTAAGGATCGGAGTCGCGTTGCGAGAGCGCGCGTCGCGAATAATCAGCGAAATGAGATGTATGAGCGACGCGTCGCTCGGCGCGGCACTTGTCCTGCCGCGCCATTGTGCGCGAGTTCGAAAAAAGTTTCTCGAATTATATCGTCGAAACAATGCAGCGACACCGCGAC
>JAWWEM010000054.1:13628338-13645640 GCA_035582935.1 Ormyrus thymus | reverse complement strand
CAAATGTTTCAAAGAAAAATATCAGCTATATTGCACGTATAACGTATTTTAAATTAACTATATACACAATTTCTATAGCTGCTTATTTATACTGCAAATTTAAAATTGTCCTTTATAAAATAGTGACAATATACAAAAATACATAAAATTTAAAAAAGTACAAATATTATTGTTATATAAGGTATACATAATACTTCTCGTGCTCTCCTTTCGTTCATTACCATCTCTCTGCACGCACTTATTCACTTACTCTATATTATAAAGCAAAAAATAAAGCAAAACAGTTTGCTAAACATTGAGAGATATAAGTGCGAATATTTGTGTCAAGTCTTCAGAATTTTGATAATTGCTTATTTATTAATACAGATAATGTATTTGGATCAATTATAAATACTCACATTAATCAACAATAAATCAACTTATAATTTCTTATTCGTAATAGAAATTAATTAATTTTTTCTCTAGATACCTTTTCTACAAATAAGTAATAAATATAAAAACAAAAAATTTATTTATACTAAATCTATGGCAACTCTCTTCAACACTTATTTAATAAAAATGATAAAGTATTTTCTGCTTTAAATACTAAGATAAAATTCGAATCTTAGTGCTCTTAGTCAAAATTGTAACAAAATAGCGCACATAACATTTACCTCACTCGTACTGGTTACCATTCAAATTGAAAAAAAAAAAAAAAATTAATTCAAACATTGCAGCCTTATTCGTTTTCTCGAGACTTATATTAAACTATAATTGAGATTCATCTTAAAGCACTAACAGACTTTTCTTAGCTGCCTTACGAATACTGTTAACTCAAAAGTCCTTCGCAAGTCTTGTACAGTGCATTAAGAAATAATTGTAAAGTATATCTACGGCAGTTTCTTTGTGATTAGAATTGTGTTGATTAATAATTAAGATATTGGAGTATTTTTGTCAAATCTTTAAATAATTTTCAATACGTATTTTAAATTTAATATTGAGATTGTTAGCATATTATTCACGAATATAATTAATAAGTATTCACAGTTTTATAAAACATTGCATAAAAATATGTTTTCATTATTAGATTGATATAAAATTATTGACAAAATTAAGTTCCAATATCCGTAAAAAGGAAGTTATTAGTAAAATTCATTCAAAAATTGGATTTTGTGAAAGTTTAAGCTTTATATAAATTATAATACTCTTCAAAAAGATTTTAATACTTCAAAGTATATAATATTGTAAGTAAATTGTGCCTTCGCAATAATAAATAAAAAATACTGTACATTCCATCAAAAATGCAATTGAAATTCATATGAAAGAAATTAATTTTTGCTTGAATTTTACTATCTCCTCAAATTACTTCATTATAAAATTTATGTCGAGGTATGTTTTTCATCGGATGTACAATCCCACGTTAGACATGGACGTAATTCTCGAGCTCGTTGTTACTTATAATATCACACTTAAGAGAAGCCTTAGCTTTCGAGCCTTTGGTTTCTAGTAATATCGTCGTCGGATTTTTTCGTTTTGTTTTTAGATTACTTGTAGGCTTTGTGATTAGTCCGTTTGGCTGCCCTGGCAAACAATAGAAATAGCTGCTCCAAAGTAGACGACAGTACAGAGAAATCGTCGATACAGCTATATTTATTCTTTAGATCTGTCATGACATCGTACATTCGCTTCCAGGTAGTCTCGCAAGCGGTAACATGATACATAAGGAATCCCTGAAATTAATAAAATTTTAATAATATTTATCTTTTCGTTCTTTTATTTAACTATACTTTGTTTGTAAATTTGTACAGTATTTGTATCTTACTGCAATGTGCTAAAATGTTGCTTACCGAATTTTCATCTACAATTTCGCAATTCAATGATTGTTCAATATCTCTTTTAATATTTTCCACTTCACTCGGTGATTTTTCTGGATTCAACTTCATTTGAATATCGTATCCAGCACCAAATCGCTGCTTTAATTCTTGACATGGTCCAATACATACCAATTGTCCATTCACCATTATAACTAATCTATTGCAAAGAGCCTCGCATTCCTCCATACTAGATAAATAATTATTTTTATAATAGAAAAATTGTAATTATATTAAAAAATTATACATTACTAAAAAGAAAGATATAGGTTTTCAAAGATACGGAAGCAATTCACAAATTATTACCTATGTGATGTTAATATAATAGCCTGTCCTGTAGTTTGACACGCTTGTATGACATTCCAAAGTGACCTTCTAGCAGCTGGATCAACACCTGTTGTTGGCTCATCAAGCAGAACCAAATTTGGACTTCCTATAAGAGCCATTGCTATATTGAGCCGTCTCTTGTTACCACCACTGTACGTTCCGCTTGGTTGGGAAGCACAAATATTCAAGTCTGGAAGGTTAAAGTACAATATTAAAATTTTGATTAACTTATTTTTTTATTTCTTATACTTACTTAATATATCGATCCATTTTTTCACTTCTGATTCCACTTGACATTCTGGTATTCCTCGTAAACGAGCAAATAATCTCAAGTGATCAGTAGCATTTAAACACCTTATTATAGCGTCATTTTGAGGACAATATCCCATCTGTGATAAATACTGAAAAATAAAACATTTTTTAATTCTACAATATGCTTTAAGAGAATATTTAGTATTAAAGATGTATACTTACATATCTTCGATGCTTATTAAAGTCTTTGCTGCCTAAGTACATGGAGCCGCTGTTGGGCACAGATTCTCCAGTCATCATTCGGAAGGTTGTACTCTTTCCGGCACCGTTTACGCCAAGTAAACCGAAGCACTCGTGCTGTTTAACGCCGAAGCTGATTTCTTCAACCGCAAGGAAATTTCCGTAACGTTTACTCAACTCGTGCACTAGGAACAAGTAATTATTGGAGGTATCGTTATTCGACAGAACATTACTTTCTTCAGTGTTAGCATTTCCATTAACAGCAGCCTTTGCATTCTTCACAGCCTTCTTAGCTGTTTTTTCTTTCGCTGCAAATTAAAGCGTTTTCAATATATAATTTAAAAAAGTCAATATGAGTGACTATAAGGGTAGAGATACTTACGAGTACTTCTAGCTTTTGCAATTTCAAAAGCTACAGAGTGCTTTTCTTTTTTTACTTGCTCGTCGCAAGGATCTTCCAAGATTTCATATTTGCCATTACGCATTCTGGCAAGCATCCTTGGAATGAATTTATTTTCCAATAAACAAAGAATTCCAAAATATAAAATAGGTGAAACGCATAAGTATATTAAACTCTCTTCTAAAGAGATATCGTCTGTAAAGTTCTTGAAATAACTCAAACTATTCTTACACTTCCCTCCAGAGCATTCAAGTCCTGCAAGAATGAAAAATATAATTAAATAAAAGAAATTAATTTATAATTGAAATTCTATTTCAAAAATTCATTTTTCTTACCACAACACACGTCTTTAGTAAGACATGCAACATCGTGGAGTAAATCGGGTAGTCTTCGACATCTTGCATTTTGAGTTGCGATAGTAAAAAAAGCAACTTTACCATGGAAAAAACTTAAATATGGTATGAAAAGGAAGATTCCTTTTTGAATCGCACGCAGTACTTTAATACTGTTCAAGTGGCTCAAGGTCATTGATATTACATGCATTATGAGTTCCAGTGAAACTAAAAATGTTTTAATTAATTAAACTTTGTAACATAAATATAGCAGAATAATGCTTACAATTTCTAATTATTTTTATAAACTTACCAAGACCGAAAGGTAAAAGACTGAGTAGAGTAATAACAGTACTAATTGATTTTTTTAGAAAACTAAATATGTAAATCAATGGTAAAGCATTAATAGCAAACAAAAATAGCAGCAGTAACGTAATTCCTAAAATTAAAAAAAAAATTATTATAGATAAACTGATATTTTTCCTTTAACGAAAGCAGCTAAGCTTCATAACTCACCAATTTCCGTATCCTCATACATTCTCAGATCTATTGCAGTATCCATACAAACAAAACCGATAACAATGCAGAATATCGCTATCATGAAGACAAGAAAATCTAGTGCAAACATCGTGCCCCAATATGTGAAGCAAGATATTCCGGTCATGCGCTGCAGCTGCTTAACATTGGATAGTGATTCTCGAAGAGGGTGTATCACAAAAAGGGCGATCGCAGGGAAGAAGAAGAAGACGAAGAGAAGCACAGTTGCATAAGCATCAACATTCTCGTCTGGTATGTAAGTCGCTTGGAGCGAATGAGGAAGCTGATGGCCAGATATACTAATCGAATGATCGTCCCCGGCTACGTTTTTCAATATTGCGTTTGATAGGAGATTAAGTGATATTGGGATACTAAACATAGCATGTCCCGAATAGAAAGCGTTTGCCAATGTATCATTTCCTGTGCTATTAAATTCTGCGGCAGCAATCAAATTATTCCGGTATATTGCTATATTGTTTCGAGCTAAATTTAACATAGCTGAAAAAAAATAAAAATATTTTTTATGATTTTATAGAAAATATTATTTATTTAATTGATGAGCTAATGAAACGAAACAAAACTTACCTTCAGTAAGACTAGTGTAACCTGGAACCTCTTTTGATCTGGCATCATCATATTGCTCCGTGGAGAATTTATACTTCTGCCCAAGTACCTTATTATCGTCGCTACGATAATAAGTTAAAGGTTCATTATACATATCCAACTTCATTGGTATCAAATGAGTAGTATCTGAAGACATATTGTAATCCATTGTCATAAACATAATGCATATAATTGGTAGTAAAATCTAAAATAATAAAAAATATTTTTAATTTAAAAAAAAAGATTAAGAAACATCCCTATTGAAAAGATCTTATAAAGGCTGATATAATCCTATTGATTCGGGAGCAAATACACATTAAACCCTATCAAATTATTCTATAAGAATTTTTCAATAGGGATAATTTAAGTTTAATTTTTATTCACTTACAATAAGACTGATTGTTAAAATGTTCTTTCTGCAGTATGTGACTTTCTTTTTAAGCAAGGCTGTTACAGATTGCATAAAAAGAGCTTGACCCTTCAGTTTTAAAGTAGAATTTAGGAAGGGTTGACAAGAATCTGTTACATCTTCGTTTTCTTTTGTTACCCTAAAATAGCAAAGAAATTATTGTAAATTTAATTCTTATTTGATACTTTGAGCAGTTTTAATAGCATTTATGTTTGTAGTAAGCTGTTAATGTATATTACATTTTTTGAGTAGTTTTGTAGTTTAGTTACAATACTTTGTACCAACGTGCTATAGCAATGATTGCGCACAAAAATGAAATAATTTGAATGAAACGACTATTAGTAATGAAAAAATCCTATACCAAGAAGATAAAAATAAAGGTATTATTAAGTTTCAAAAAATTAGTGATAATGTAGTACATGTTCAATTCTAAAAGCTGATTTAAGCCATTTCAAGCTTTGAAAATAAAATAAAAAAAACCCTCTTTTATCGAGTACCTACAGCTCACTTTTTGAAGAAGTTTTAGTAAATGGTTGAACGTACTTAAGAAATACTTGTTCCAGAGTTATCAAAGAAACGCTTATTCCGGTAACTCCAAGTTCTTTCTTCTTCAATTCCATTTTATCTAAATAATCTGGTAAATCATGGGAATATGGAATACTTAATACAATTTTTCCACCATCAATATTTAGAATTTGTCCTCTTGAATCCAGTTCTTGACAAACTTTTTGCGGATCACACCACGATTCAGTCGACAAAGTTACTTCTATATTTCCTTGTCCAAGTAATTTCTTTAAAAACATGGAAGTTCCATAACTCCTTAATTGACCCATATGCACAATAGCAATTCTGTCTCCCAAAATATCCGCTTCTTCCATATCATGCGTACTAATTAAAATAGTCTTTTGACCTCTCATTTTCTATAAAACAAAATAACAAATAGATATTAGTCTGCCTAATTTTTAATCTTCATGCTGAATGCAAAAAAGATGAATCAGAAGTTACCAATATTATATCCCAAGTATCGCGTCTACTTTCTGGATCCATTCCAGATGTTGGTTCATCCAAAATTAATGTCTAAAATTTTCAAAATATTTATTCATTTTATCTTAAAACAATTTTTTGAAGGAAAATAATTTATTAAATCTTACACTTGAATCGCCAATGACTGCCATTCCAAGGCATACTCGTCTTTTTTGTCCTCCAGACAATTGATTAGGCATTGCATTTCGTTTATCAAATAATTTGAGTTTTTGAAGCAGTGCATTGACATCTTTTTGGATAGCAGCCTTCTTTTTATTCTTTCCTTTCAACTAAAATTTAAATTACTTATAAATATATTATAAAAGTATGTAAGCAAATGAAATGACAAAGTTTACCATGCCAAAAAACTCTATTTGCTCAGCAACTGAAAGATTTGGAAATAACATATCCTCTTGCGGACATAAGCCCATATCATTCATTATTGCGCTTGATTCCTCGTTTACATTTTTCCCGTTTATGTATACTGATCCAGTAGTCGGACTGATCATACCTTAAAAACATTTTAAAAACTTTCATTAATTAAACTGTCTTTCTTATTTAATTGTAATTTTATAATATTATTTATATTTAACGTACGGAAATTCAAAATTTTTACCTGTTAAGATCGACATTAACGTTGTTTTTCCAGCACCATTATGTCCAAGCAATGCAGTAATTTGTCCCTTGTAAAAATCAACTGACATTCCTCTAAGAGCTTGCACTCTCTAAAATTTAAAATAATTAGAAAATTTAATAAGTAGCTATACAATGTTTTTTTTTCCAAACGAAATTGAATCAATTAATATCTTACCGATTTACTAAACAAGTGGGTTTGATATTCTTTTTTCAAATTTCTTATTTGAATTCCTGGAATAAACGCATTTCTCGAAACTGTTTCAAATGGTTTTCCATCTACATCGTCGAAATCATAATCGTCCATTTCATCGTCAGAATTTACTCTATTTTTCCCTTTTCCAAACTAAATGCACATAAATTCGTCATTTGATTGTAAGAACATTAAATCAATATAATAAGCTAAAAAGTTATTACCTTCAAAAAATATAATGGATGCTTTTTAACGCCATATTTTCCTGGCCGCACAGCATAAACGTAAATGGTCATCAAAAAGTGAAAAACTATTCCAATTATGGAAAAGATCATTATCATTCCCATACTGCCAGCAGTTTTGTATACTGGATCTCCGACCGTGAACAAGTTGCTCCACTGAATTCCTTTCACTAAAAATTACGACTTCCTTATAAAGAGTACTGATAAATTTGTAAAATTTTTTAAGCATGATCAACTTACACATGCTTTCGTATTTATTTATTTCTTGAAATGCTCGAAAAAGTAAAACGTTTGGAAAGAATATTCCTAGATATGGTACTGCTGAGTAAAAATCTCCTTTAATACTGTACTTTTGCATCATACTTGAACCACCATAAATTACCAAAATTCCAGATATCATAAATAAAGCTATAACATTTTCAAATGATAAATTTCATACACAATCGTTGTAACGAAAATATAATAAAAATTGTTTAAATATAAATTAAAATATTGTATGCTTACATTTCGAAAAATACGCAGAAATATGCATCCCAAATGTGATTAAGTGACCAACATGAAGAATGAGCACTAGCCAGATAATAAATCCATTCCCATAATATAAGTATGGGTGAACATTTGCAGTAAATGCAAAATTAAATAATATAATTAGAGCAGATACGTAGGAGACGCTAAAAATCAATCCACTAACTAGCCAGCTCAGCAAATTCAAATAAGTTGGAACACCATTCATTGACATCAGAATCTAAAATTGAATACATAAAACATTAGAAATATTTAGTGAGAAAAATAAGTAAAACTGGCACTTTTTATTATATATCAAACTGTATGTAATACAATCAGTAAATACTCTGTTAGAAAATTTAAATAGGAAACATTTCATAAACAATTTTTTAAATCAAGAGATAAGTGAAGAAAAATGTTAAGATTAAGCTTAAAAACTGATATGTTTTGTCTACGTTTTTCTTAATGATAAAATACTGCAATTGCAAAAAATTGTTTTCAAAATAATGATCAATAAAATCAAGCATCAATATTTTTTTATGAGCAGAGTAATTTTTTATGCATACAATTGCTGATACAATAGCTTACATTTATTCCAATAAATTTTTCGTCTGCCGCAAAAGCCGCTTCCACGCATAGTGGAATTAAAAAGGCAATAACAGCAAAACCACAGAATAATATTCTTGTTATCATGTCGTTTTCATCTAACTTGACATGAGGTGGATAAGGCATTTGCTGTATAGAAACCTGAAACAAATTCATTATATTTAATTTAATTAAATTAATTAATTTTATTTTATTTAAACTCATTATATTTAATTTAATTAAAAAAACTTCTATAATTTAAAAGATTTAACATAAAATGTAACAAAATTTGTATACAAGCTACATTTTTTGTTCCACTCTAATTGATATTTCATGCAAATTTCAAGATCAATTATAAGCTTATTAAATATACGAGATATTATCAATAAAAATTCAAGGTTTTGATCACACAGTTCTTTGAATGCTTAATAGCAATTTTAATATATGCTGTGTGCATTGAATTTATGATTCAGTAGTGCTCAAACAATAGATCTGCTTACATACTTTTCTAATATTTTTTCTATTGATCAATTTAATCTATAAATACAACAATTTTTATGATACAAACCTGTGATTTAAAAGGTGAATTTGGAGCCTTCATCTTTATAAATGCTTCATCGAGACACATTTGTAATTGTACAAAGGGAATGACATCCATAAAGGCTTCTTCCAAGGTAATCTGAGGCCCTTGATTTTCCACTTTATACAAAATATTGGGAATCATATAGGATGTACGTATTGTGTATCCTAAATGCTTAGTTGATATATTAGCATGTTTTTCATCAAAAACTACAGCTATAATATCACTACTTGGATCTTGAGTTTGGTACAAAGCATATTTTTTTAACAGTTCATCTTCTGTATTAAATCCAGTTATCTCAGCTATAATGAAAAATTGAAAATTAATAATTGACAACTTATTCTTGCAATAAATTTTTACAGTATTTTTATATTTGAATAAATACAACAATAAAATAATCCTTTACTTTGTAAAAAAATCTTTTCAAAACTTTTAAACAATTACATTCTACATTAGCCTATAGATTGTACTCACTGTGACTAGGAAATTTCAGACAACTACGTGTCTTTTCCATCAAAGTCCTTGTAAACCTGTTTTCAGGTACAAAATATATAATTGTCATGTAATTGGCTTTAGATACCAAGTCAGCTTTGGTCTTCAACTCATAATAAGTGTTATTTTCAAACTTTTGTGGCTGTTGAGCAGAAAAATCTCGACAAGCTTGTATCAACACAAACAACAATAGAGGTATCAAAATCTCTACAAACAATCCCATCTTCCAGTGCCTTTTCCTGACAAGAAAGTTCTTGTAGAGCAGCAGTCGGAAGATCCTTAGTTTCTCCCTCATGTTGCCTTCTTTGCACCAAGCGTATTTTGTAGGAAACACTGTTGGCAATTGATGCCCCTTTCGGTTATACCTTGCAAAAGATGTCTAAATGCGTTGCCATTGAAACTTAAGTATACATTATTAAAGCAATCAATAATGCCTTCATAGTCTCCTTTAAGTTTTAAACTTTTAGACGTGAATAATCATAGGCCTTTACGTGCAGACAAAAAAAGAACAACCAGGTTGATCTAGACAGTGGATCTTCTGTTTATGACATACGGCACACGACAGTGTATATTAATAATGAATCCAAGTGCATAATATACACCTCAATTAGCCATTCGGGTCTATAGCTGTCCAGCCACTGCCTCCGTAAACAGTCTCAAAGCAGGTCAGAGCCCACAGAATAAAAAGAGCGCACGTGCCTTTGTACTTCCCGCGTGTCTTCTTTCAAGAGGCAGCCGTCGTAAAAGCAGTGCAATTCGGCCTCGTGACTCGGAAAACTTGGATGGATTCGACGGCGACGGCGAACAAGCGACTGAGCTCAAGCCTCACTACTGAGGGTATAAACAAAACGTCGATGTGGGAACTTGGGAGCATACATCGGATGTTCAGCCGACGTCACGGGCAGCCGGCCAATCGGCGCGAGCCTTTCCCCTGTACCGTTACGGAATTTTTCCAATGACGAAAGCGCGGTGCACTTGCACGCACACAAGCTCGCGGGACAACAAGTCGCGTAGAAAACCTGCGGGTGGTGTAGACGGGCCGAAAACCCTGTTGACGAGCTAGACAGCCGAGTTTATGTAAGAATGTAGGCATGCCTTTTTGAATGTCGACGGATTAATTGATCGGACTTACTTGTCGCTGGAAATTCGGCTGGCGGATGAAAAATGCGGGAGAGTGGGAGCGACACGCCTAGCCGATCCTTGAATTGTCGGGTCGTAATATGATTTAGATTCGTTTTAATTAATCGTTGTGTCTGCGTATGGCGTTGCTTTGAACGAGTACTTATGCACTTGTTTATTTATTGCTTTTTAAAGTAACTTATCGCTTCCATTTAGAGAATCGAAGTGAATGCAATTAAAGAACGATTAGAGAATTTCAAATAAACATTAGAAAAAATTGAATTTAAAAACCGATTTTTTTTTCAATTAAAATTTTTCAAATTGTTCTATGAATTAAAAATTTTAAGTATGCTTTCAAAAATGTTTTTTTGGATTGAATAACGAATATTAACGACGCATTTCGAAAAGCTACACGTGTGCATTCCACGTTGCATTTTTTGAAAATGACAGCTTTCGTAATATATACTTGCAGCGGTAGCGATTAGCTTCCTTGATGTAAAAATGCATGCTTATATGTATGTACATTTGATGACTATTTTCATATGGGGTTCGAAAGGCTTAATTTAGAATGTCGCGTGTTTCCTCCATTAATAAGTACTTAATTTCAATGGGATTCTTGAAGCAATATAATACTAATTATTTCTCAGAATAAAATGCCTCATAATTTATCTCACAGACATTCAGAAATTTGTCTTAAGTATAAGCTTTTACTCACTGACACTTTGTGAATAAATTTAAATAATATAGGCTCCGCCGTTATCAATTTTAAATAAAATGTATATTTTAATTTTGAAGAAATTTACAAATTATAATTTGGAAAAATCTTTGATAATTTCATCTAGAAGACTTGATGGAGTTTTATCATAAGCCAAAAATCTACAATTTCGAAAAAGAACTATGAAATCAGACACCGCATAAACATGTTTTGAGACTCGAAGAATTGATATAATACATTATTTTTAGAAAATGTCTTGCGTGCGTCAATGCACCTGGCGTAAACCATGATTATTATTATCGTTACATTTTCTTTATACACTTTAACAAAAAATTCGTATCAATTAAATTTTTCATATCCTTTTTATTACTTTGCTGGAGTACGATTTTGAAACGGAGCTTAGCAAGAACTACTAACTGGTTTTCTAGAATTTTTTATTTGAGTTATTAGTTTGAGAGGCTTGAATTTAAAAATTTTCAAGTGTATATAATCGATTTTTTCACAAAGTTTGAATGCAAATAGAGCAATTCCAGTCTACAAACAAAAAATCTCATCTTACTCGAATGCAACGACTAAAAGCCAATTAAATCGTCGGCAAGAACGTTTCGTTTTCAGGAATAAAAATGCAAAATTGTCACGTAACATAATTTGATGTTTTAAAAATCATTTCCCGGTTGAAAAATTTTATTTGAAGTTTCTATAAGCCGCAGGTTTGCCTTTTTCAAAAAGAATAAAAAAAGCTCTAAATCTCAACGAGTGCATTTTCAAAATCAAACATTTCATTTTTAATTCACAACCTACACAATTACATTTTCACAATTATTCAAAAACTCAAAAGATTCAAAAAAAAAAACAACCATTGCGTCTACCTAAGACCATTCCGCCAATTCCTTTTCTCGCTCGATTACCTAACGCTACAACAAACAGGTCGAAATATAAACTAACGCAAAACTTAAATTTAACATTATGCATATAAAAATAGCCTAGAGTACAGCGGAGCGGCGACCCAGAGTATGTCGAACTCGATTGCGGAATTCGCTTTAATGAGATCGAGGCCTTGTGCCCAGCCAGCCGCTCCACTGATCCGTAAACTACTCGGGGTATTCTACCAGGCGCACAGCTTGCGCCATGCAGGCGCACGCGCGCTTGTGTGCGTGTTTACACACCCAGAAAAGCGCGACTGACACTCCGCTCCTCGTGCTCCGCTTGTCTGGAAAGACACGCGCCTGTCCAGCTGGACGCATATGGGAGTGGATTTTTGATCTGCGATGGCGACCGTCGAGGAGCTCCGGAAGAGGATCGAGACGCTGGAACAGCAGCTGGAGGAGGCCAAGGCGGAGAATGCCGGCGCGCCCGGCAGACAGCGCATCCAGCAGATGTCCAGCGAAGTTGTTGACACGAACCCTTACAGGTGGCGATTCCGCTCTTTTAATTGCGAGGAGACTTTTTAATTAGGGAGCGTCTGCTTCGTTTCATGGCCGAGACTTTTTGTCGATTCTCTTTTCCGTTTATGACGCTGATGTTTCTTTGCCAATATGGAAATTCACGATGGAGTTTTTTTTGGGATCTGAAGGTTTTTCGTGCTTTTCTTGCTTTTATCGGTCCTTCTTCTTTTATTGGTTTTCTATTTAAGTAACAGATTGATTCCTCGTCGTCTGAATGTAAACAATACAATTGAAGTTTTCATTACCAGCTGTCTGCTGAGCTATATAAATGCCTTAAGTTTTTTAAGAGAAAATCGAATTTTATTATAAACAAATAGACGTTATAGATTTAAAAAATAGGTTTTTAATAAATTTGCAATTAATTAACGTATTATATTTTGATTTTTAAAAAACAAATGCTTTCTCAATATTGAAGAAAATGAATTGTTATATGTTAATATCAATATGTTTATTTGTTATAGCCGATTGTTGGCCCTTCAACGAATGGGAATAGTTAAAAACTATGAAAAAATTCGTGAATTGACTGTGGCTGTAGTTGGTGTTGGAGGAGTTGGAAGTGTAACTGCTGAAATGTTGACAAGATGTGGTATTGGAAAGGTTAATATTATAAATTAGTTCTTTTTCATTTATTATTAAATAGGCTATAATTAACTTATATTAAAATTTTAATGCAGGTAAAAATTTGTAGTTGTTTTTTAATTGTTTAAAAATTCTAAAAACAAACTAATTAACTTGAAATTTGTTATTAAATATTTGTTTACAAAATTCATGTTTTTACTTCCTTGAATGTTTGTATTCACTGTTGTACTTTAACTGCACCTAAAAACAAACAATTGACTTGATCAGTGCCTTAATAGAACAGTTTACGAATCAAGATTGTTTCTTCTTTCAGTTGGTGCTATTTGATTATGATAAAGTTGAATTGGCTAATATGAACAGGCTGTTCTTCCAACCACATCAAGTGGGACAAACTAAGGTCGAAGCAGCAGCAAGAACACTAAGGTTTATTAACCCAGATGTTGAAATAGAAACACATAATTACAATATCACCACTGTGGATCACTTTGATGAATTTATGAATACAATAAAGTAAGCATGAATACAATAAAGTAATTTCAAAAACTATACTAACTTCATAAGAGTTTATAATATTTTCATAAGTTCATATTAAATATTTTTTAAACAAATTATTCCAGGACTTCAAGTATTAAAAAAGGACCAGTAGATTTAGTACTAAGTTGTGTTGACAACTTTGAAGCTAGAATGGCAATCAACACAGCTTGTAATGAACTAAATCAAAAATGGTTTGAAAGTGGTGTCTCAGAGAATGCAGTGTCTGGTCACATACAGTTTATCATTCCTGGTGAAACAGCATGCTTTGCAGTGAGTACATTAAAACATGAAATAGCATTTCATTAATATCTTTATAAAAAAAATAAATTATGTATGAAATTTTTAGTGTGCCCCTCCTTTAGTAGTTGCTTCCAATATAGATGAAAAGACATTAAAACGTGATGGCGTATGCGCCGCATCGTTGCCTACGACAATGGGAATTGTCGCTGGTTTTTTGGTACAGAATACTCTTAAATATTTGCTCGATTTTGGCATGGTTTCACATTACCTAGGCTACAACGCTATGCAAGACTTCTTCCCTACAATGAATTTAAAACCCAACCAGAGTTGCGAAGACAGATTTTGTCGGCAAAGGCAAGCAGAATTTATTGCCAGACCGAAAGTCGAATATTGTGAAGAGTGTGTGGAGGAAAAACCTTTGCATGAAGATAATGAATGGGGTAAATTGCTTTATGTAAATCTCGGCGTATATTTTTCGTCAGTTGTTTAGCTATTTTAATTTATTCATTACTTGTTGATCACTGTACATAAGTGTTAAAATGTTCAGGAAAACCGCTGATGTTTTTGCGCGTCTTCATTAGAAAAGTGAAAACATTTTTTATATGGTTACATTATTCATATTTTAATTATCATAAAAGAAAACGTTTTTGTTTGAGAATATTAAATCTAGATAATTTTACTGCGTTAATTTTAAATTGAATAATAAAAATATTTCAGGAATTTGTCTCGTGGACGAGACAGTAGACGAGGAGACTGAAACTAGTAAAAATATTGCGCCAGGAATCACGCAAGCTTATGAATTACCACCTCAAGATGTTGATACTCTTGTTGGTGAGGCTGTGGATACATGTGATCAAAGTTTAGAAGAATTAATGTCAAAAATGAAATCCATTTAATTTAAACAACGTTATTCATAAAATGTTTTGTCCAACTTTCATTTTTTACTCAGAAATTGTTTTTAAAATAGATTATTATATTTAAAGTATTAAAGCTATTTTATCATTAAAAATTTTAAGAAATTTATATATTAAATAAAAATTTGTTTATTTATTTATCTTATAAAAATATGTAAGCATATCTACATTATAATTACTTAAAATCACTTGCATATGTACAAATATCCACTTAAAAATGCACTTATGACTTTCTTAGTAAAAAAATTCTTTTATACTTTATAGACAAAATAAAAAAATAATACTGGTTTTAAATGTCAAACTTATCATAACAAAGGGCATGACCTTCCTCTTCATATTCTTCTCTTTTTACAATTAAGTTAGAATAAGCTGGATCTTTTGACAGTAATTTTCCACCTTCCCATGCGTGTGAGATAGGGCTAAAAAAGAATAAAATTTATTTTATTTATTACAGTATTTTTAGACAAACATTTAAAAAAAGAATATAATAATCACTTTTCTGGTAAGTGGACTTTTATTGGATATTCTGCTGGAGCAAGTCTTCTAACTTCTTTTAAAACTCTTTCTTGAAGACCAGGGAATTTACTGCTTCCGCCAATAAGAACAATATTTGACAACAGATGAGGCCAAGTCTCTTCCTCACAAGCCTTTAAACAGTCCATTATAGCTTCTGGGATACCCATTTGACGAATACCAACATCAGACGGATGAAAGAGTATCTCTGGTATTGAAAATCTTTCATTATTCATACGTAAAACTTGTTGATCTGGAGCGGAACCTGGATCTGTAAGATATCCCCTTCTAATCGTAGTAAAATCTGGTAAAACGTAATCCTTTACTATAGAATTATCTTGCAGTCTTTGCTTTGCTATATCCATGTCCGCATAAAAATCTTGAGATACAAAACAAGAATCTTCTTTAACTTGATTTACAACATAAGTCTCATCCATAACATGTAGCTGCCTATATGATAAAATTTCTTTAAGATGATTAGTCAATAGTTTACCTCCAACATCTATCCTTCTAATTCCTGTTTTAATTTTCATATCATTTACATATGGTATGACATGACAAAAGCTATATCCTATGTCTACTACTATGCAACACTTTGAGGTAGGATTTTTATGTCTGTAATGATAACAAGACAAAGTTGAAGGATTAATTCTTAATAAACTAGCAACTTCGTACTCTTCAAAAAAGATTTCTGCCATTGCTTCTTGAATAGATGGAAAATTAAATGGAGGTTCTGTAATAATAATAGACACTTGATTAAGATTTACAGGACAGCATTCTTTTGAGAAAATGTAGTCCCAAACTGTTTTCTGTACATCCCAATTTATCAGGTAGCCTTTTTGAAATGGCAACATGTAAAACAGAGCAGATATGTCTCTGCATTCTTCAATTTGATTACCAATAAATGGCCTTCTCCTTTCACTTTTTGCTTTCATTATACAATTAGGAACAATACTGTAAAGTAAAAAATAATCATTATGAATAATGCAATTTTTTTAAATAGTTCTAAACAACGATTTCAAAGGCTTACATAACCTTACTTTTTGCTTTGTTTACTTACAGTGGTGAATCAGTGGACGAGCCAACTTTTGCCGTCCAACCTCCATTATCTAAAATAAATATTGGATTTCCCATTTTCATTTTAAAACAGTTTATTTTTATTCTGAATAAGATTGCCGGCAATTATACACACATCCCTGCGGCTCTTCGCCTTCGGAGTTTGGGACCCAATTTATACATTCAAGAATTTAAAAACACTACTGAAGTCAATTGACGTTGAATCTGCACATAAATATTTGCAAATATTAAATTTAAAAGTATAAATTATAAAAATATTAAATATTTAATTTATGAAACTTTCAATGATAAATAAAATTTTAATTTTTCCAACTTATAATAAAACACCAATGTTTAATATATAGACTAGATAGCTAAATTTTGCTAAAATTTGTTCCAATTTTAAAAGTTAAACATTTAATTAATTCATGATTTATAACAAAACTATATAATTTGTATTTTAATTAGAAGTCTTCAACATAGACTAAATAGTATTATTTTTTTACATTTAATAATAGCAAAAATTAAAGAAAAATTTAAATTTTTGTTAATAATTATAAAAATTAAAGAAGTCGGAAAAATTATAATATTTTTCATATAAAAAATGTATTTTAATTATAAATTTTTACCACAATTCTTTAATTTTCTACATTTTCAAATTAACTTCAAATAATACAACTATTCACGTCGTAAAAATAACGTTGAATTCTTGCTTTTTTTTTTAAACAAGACACAAGATTTCGCTTTTTGCTACACTAAGAATGTAAGAAATAAATGGAAAAAACTTCCATCGTTCGTGACGTGTCTTGTGGACTATTTAGTTTATGTTAACGCTGATATGAATAAAGCTTTAAAAATTCTAGAATTAAATTCTTTATTATCTATTTTTTTTAAATTCTCTCACCACGTCCTATGTGATTTAAGGTGGTTGTATGGTTTATTGACTTATCAATAAAGCAGTTTTATTAAATATTTATTAATTATA
>JAWWEM010000054.1:13581335-13628285 GCA_035582935.1 Ormyrus thymus | reverse complement strand
TTGACATAGACTACGCAGTCTATGAGAAGCGTCACGAATGATGGAAGTTTTTTCCACTTATTTCTAACAGTGTACAACATAAATACTTTAGTTACATATTTTAGGAAAGTAACATCAAATTAATCAATAAAAAAATCTAATCAATTTAATAAAATTTTATTTTTGGTTAGTTATAATCGCCATAATCCAATTAATATTTTATATGTTAACAAATTATTCAATTTTCGCATTTAATATCAAAGATCTTTTTTGAAAATCAAACTTATTAATAATGACGAAAACAGAAAATACACCAGTTTTTTTTATTCGGACTAAGGGCTTCTTTAAACTAGATTTACTTAATCTGATAATGACAGACGACGTATATAAAATTAACTAAATTATCAGTAATTAAATTGCGTAATTCTTTAATGTATTGACTAAAGAGCACAATATAACACAGTATTAAAGTACGCCTCCATTCTAAATCTATTTTTTTGATATTGAATATTGGTAATGAAAGAAGATTATGTTTCTTAAGTTACATATTAAACATAAAGATAATTCGAGAACATGAAAGTTTTGATTCAAAAAATCGACCTTTATTTAAAGCGAAGACGTACTTTAATAATAAAAAACATTTCATTTAGTTCATTTCTTTGTTATCATTGGCATCATAAAAAGAAGACTCGGTCGCTGATCAGCTACACGTTTCATCTGAATTTTCTTTGCCTGTACGTTTACTATACATTAGGATCGTAAATTCTTTTATTTACTAATTATTATTATAAAATTTTGGAAATGTACATAGCGTTAAGGCAAAAACGGCGCTGGGGGCATTGAAAGAGAGGAGAGAGATAGTAAAAAGCGAATATCTTATTGATTAGTATTATGAAGAAGTTTGCCGTTTTCTCTCGACTTTTTATGATGTACTCTCCACTTGATATCGACAAGCCCCTTTTTATTTGCATTTATTTATTTTTTTAACTATATTCTTAACTGTTTCAAAGAACAAAAATCGGTAATTTTTGTTTCAACAATTTTCAAAACGTTTCATTGATTAATTTTGTTACAAAACTTTATTTAGTACAAAATCTTTAATATTTCCTAACGGGCAGTATTAAAGCTTGCATTATATAAAATTATATACATGTGATCTTCAATAGATTAGTAAAAGAGATTTCAAAATATTAACAATTATTAATTAAATAAATGCAAAAATTCTGTGTTTTACCCAGTCGGAAATAGAGTATAAACAGATTTTTTATAGGAACTGATAAATCGACAAAAAAAAATGCTTGTAACATTTCAGCGTGACCTAACGGATATGCAAGTGGAGTGTAGTAACCTATGTACTCTACTTTTCTGTACAAACATTTGTTTCCTCGAGCTCGACCATTTTTAAAAAAACGTCCCTGGCAAGTCGAGCGATCATGAAATAAAGAGAACTGTTTTACTCTTGAAGATTTAAAACGAGAATCATTTAATAAAAATATAAGAACAAAGGGGAATTGTTACATAATAATCAGTGTAGTAATCATTATTATAAAAACTATTATCGTTTTAAATCCTCAATAATACTCAAAATATAAGTCTTGATAGGAAAAGAGAATGAGTTAGATAGTTTTATAAATACATAAATAAACTATTTTTCTTTTGTTCCGCCACTTTACGTGAATGTATGATTCTAATCATCTAGTATGTCACGGTATCTCAATGGTAGTAGATTTAATTTTAGGCTCTGCTATTGCCAAAAATTGAATTGTTTTGCACAAGTCTCATTTTCCCGAAATACGATGTTACTTACTGTAGTAAACGATTTGATAGAAAGATAAAATTTCATCGTAAAAATGTCAATCTTCAAAGAAGGGCAGTTATTAAATTGACAAATAATATAAATGTATAACTGAAATCTTTCAAGAAGTCATGATACTGTCATTGTATTTTCTTATTTTTCTTAACTGCCCGTACTTGAATTTCGATACTACATTCTTAAGTAGAGATGTGGGAAATATAAAGTAAAATGAGGATCTGTTCTACTTTCTAAAATGTTCTCGATTATACACGCTGATATTCGTGTATCTTTAATTAAATAAAATATACGAAAAAAGAAAGAAAACTCAAGTATCCTCAGACCTGGCAAACGTCTACGTATTTATATTTTGTGAGATGTGTACAAACGACATAAAAACGTTGTAAGATTTACACACGATTAACAAATAATATATTTATTCTACATTATTGATACATTAGCCAACCATGTATAAACCGTACACGAATTACATGCGCATCACGTATAATCACACGAACCATCGCGTAATCTCACATTCAATATTCTCTTTCTGGTCAACGATAAAAATGAAGTCTGAGTGAAGCGTTGCACGTTGATCAACGACGGCTATTTTTTTTTGGTATTATTTTGTCATTATTTTTCATAGGAATTCACAAAGCACAAATAGTACTCGGCTATAACAAACAGTTTATTCAGTTATCAATATTGTATCAGATATAAATGAACATCGCCTCATCTCTTCCTGTCTCACCCATCGTTTTCTTTTTTAAATATACTATAATATAAACTGAGTGACCTATTCTTCCGACACAACCCTCTTATAAACACTCGTACGGCTTACAATTCTTTCAACTCGTCGTAACGCTCTTTTAGTTGCGCTCGCCACAGTAAACGCGTTCTATTACATGCATAATATCGGTAGTACAATAAATCGGTGGCAGGGCATATTAGTTACTATCCCGCACATCGTTTAAAAGTCCGCTGCCTCCTCTCTCTCTCTCTTTCACTTCCAGCAGGGTCGTTCCCATCGGTCAGAGGGCTGTCGCATTAGGCTCTGCAGCAACTGCGCTCGTCGCTAGAGTTCCTGCTCGTCCAGGGGCTGGACTACTGCCGCTGCCGCTGCTGCTGCTGCTGCCGTCGCCGGGCTGCTGGCCGACGCCTCGGGCTCGCCGCTTCCCACCGCTACGCCCCGATCATCTGCAGCACACAAGCAGCACGCCCGAGCACAGGGTGCGAGTTTTAGCGAGGTTCTTCACCGCTTCCTAAGCGTGCGGCTTCTACGGATGATGATGGGAAGCTAAGCTGCGACGTAGCCGTTTTTGGCTGTGGCTGGATTTAGGGTGCAATGAACGCTTTAGCCAAGATTATGTAGACTAAATGATTGTGATTTATATTTTATGAAGTCTAAATAATTGATTTTCTTTTTATTTACGGTTTATGATTGTTTGCTCTGAGATTTAATTTTGACAATTTAATGTCAAACTTTTAGTTGATATTTTAGTAATGAATGTCATGCAGCTTGTAAATTGATGGCGTCAAATATTAAAAATAAAAGGCCAAAAGCACCTGTGACTTTCAAAGATTTTTTTTTCCAATTCAGTAAAATCAAATATTCTAAGATAAAGAACAGTTGTTTTACGTACAATTAAAAACTTGATTAAGCAAAAACATCTTAACATAATTTATGATAGAAAAAATAGCAAAGTTGTATTTCTTAGAAACCTTGAAATCATAAGCTAAACCATTTTGTTTTGTTCTTTTTGTCTTATGTACTTCACTTATACAATATATAATTTATACCTACCTTTCAAGATTTCAAAGAAATAATTTATTTGTGGTTTACTTAATATTTCTTTGAATCAGCAAATTTTTCAAAATCACAGGTATATTCACACATAAGTGTCTGCTGACTATTTTTGAATATATGATCGAACTATCACAAATTAAAGACACTATGACGTGTAAAATTTTAGGGTTTCCAAAATAAAAATAATTCGTGAAATAAAATATTAAATAAATTATTTACATGTGATCGAATATTTATTTAAAAAAATGTATTTACACATTTTCATATATTCGTGTACTATTTTTAAATTTTCGTTTTATTAAAAATTGTAATATCACATTCTATTCGTACATTTCTTATATAGTCAGCAGGCAGTTCTTAAAACTACAGTTGAAATGCGATACCCAAATAGCAAAATTAAATCAAAGATACTTTTTGCTATTTATGTTTGCACCTTTGTGTGGGGTGACTAAATTGTAATTAAGGTGAAAGCAATGAAATAGGATTTTGAGATAGAAAAGGATTTACGTTATAAAATTAAGTATTATTGAACAATATGTTTACAATAAAGATTGATAAAACTACAATTTGTACAATCAAAAACTGAGTTTTATTAATCGTCATTTTCAAGAAATAAAAATAATTATTTTATTTGTGTTACAGTTCTTTTTAATTCTTTTGAATTTCTATTTTACTTTAAAAACTTTACTAAATTTAACATTGTGAAATTATATGGTGTATATTATTTCTAAACAATAAATTTTACAAAATAAATCAAGTTTATTAATTGATTTTTCAAAATATTAAATATTAATAAAGTTTTTAAAAATTTTATGTACATGTAACGATATTTGTCACCACTTGATGGACATTACAAATTGTTACCCTAACTAATGTATATTTATACTAACAATGAAAATTAGACGTACACCAATTTGAAAATAATTGTACATCACATGAGAAATAGTCGGCGGAACAAATAAGACTATTGGTTGAAATTTTAATAAAAAAATATTTTTCAAAAGATGCAACTTTTTAAACAGCTTTTTATCGACTCTTAAAAGTCCCGAAAAAATATTCAATTTCTATAAAATAAATAGAGTCAATACACCTCAGCTTCATTTCTTTCAGGCGCTTCTTTAATATTTCTCTCATATATCAACTAAGATACCTAAAAAAACATGACTGCCTTAAGTTGACTTCTCAAATAAATAAATTTTATCAACTTAATCTATCCACATAGTCTATTAATTAGTAAGTTCATCAGGTATTGTTTAACATTTGTTCAAGAATTTAGAAATACTCCAATTTTTCCTTTTTTCTGTTTAATTATTACTGGCATTAGACTAACGATTGCTTTGTTATACAAATTTTTATACACAATTGCGCTTACTTCTTTTCTTTGAACTATTTATTAAAAAAAAATAATATAAAAAAATTGTTAGATTTGAAAAGAGTAAGGCATCTTTGTGGCTTACTTATATTTAACTTTACACATTCTAGAAATGTTTACATACGCAAGTTCAACATGCATATGTTAAAGCATGTAAGTTACTGAAGCCGTTAATATGTAGGTTGACGAATTTGTTTTTTCTTTTTTGTTGTTTTTTTTTTTGTTTTAAGGTAGAAGCAATTAAGATGATGACATTACCTGTATACCTATTATGTATACTTGTATGTATGTACCTGTATGGGCCGCTACTCACCTACAGGCAATGAGCCTGTCATGGGAGTAGGTGACGACGACACCATGGCCAATCGGCCTTGTTCCTTTACAATTGGGTCTACAAAAAAATAAAAAAAACAATTCGTCACTAAGCGTCTAACTTTACTAAAAATTCAGATTATCTTCATAATAAATTAAGATCATTACTATTTGGAAAGCTGTATTAATTAGAGAAAATATTAAGAATACTTGTTTTACGAATCGCTAATATTTTCTCCACAATATTAACAAGTAAATAACGCCATTAGTACAAACAGAACTTTGAGAAGGTACTTACAGAAATATGGATGGTCCATAGCCTCCCGCGCGGTGAGTCTTTCATAATGATCGTAACGCAATAATTTGTCAAGGAAGTCAAGACTCTCAGGTGAGACAAGATGCTGATTTTCCGAGTGAACGAAGCGTTCCCAGCGCTTGCGTGAATGTCTGCCCAAAATATCGTTGAAGCGCGGATCGAGCTCAATGTGATACTTATCTAGGTATTCAAAAAGCTCTTCCGTACCGAGAACTTTGGCGATCCTGACCAATTGGTCGTAATTGTCGTGGCCGTGAAAGAAAGGCTCTTTCCTGAAAATCATGCTCGCAAGCATACATCCTAGCGACCACATATCCAACGAGTAGTCGTACATCTATTAATTTAAGAACAAAATGTCAGTAATTTACATGAATAAACTTGAAACAATAATTTACAGAACAAAATTTTGAAATATTTTAAATTAATTTATTTCATCATCGCATAATGATAAAAGTTCGTCCAAAATAAAATAGAGATTAAATGTTTAACGAGGTTCTAGAAAAAGCACACTTGTTTTAAAGAAGTAAGATATAAACAGATGTCTCTTGAAAGATAATTCGGAATCAGAAGTGGATAAATAATGTTATTTTTCAGAAATGCTTTCAAAAATAGAACTAAAGCTCACCTGATAATCTACTAGGAGTTCTGGCCCTTTGAAATAACGCGAAGCGACACGCACATTATATTCTTGACCCGGGTGATAAAACTCTGCTAAACCCCAATCGATTAACCGCAGTTTTCGATTCTCGTGATCGATCATAACGTTGTGCGGTTTCACATCTCTGTGCATAATACCCATGCTGTGACAATACTCCAATGCCTGGAATCATAAAGTTTATAAATAAAAAGCAGTACGATTATTTTAATTTAATTAGAAATGAGTTTTACCTTCAATAACTCATAGAGGTAGTATCTTATATCGAAATCCGTTAAAGTCTGGTATAGCTGCTTAAAATCTGTGTTGTTAACATGTTCAAATATTAAAGCTGGTGTCCTAGACACTGGATCCTTAACAACAGCTTGGAGTGTTATAATATTGGTCCCTCCTCTAAGATTTTCTAAAATTTTGATCTCCCTCTTTATTTTCTTCTTTTTGACTGGCTGTAATTGATAAGATTCAAATTAGTTTTATGAAAAAGATTCATTATTTATTATATTTATTAATGAAATGTCCATAAATACCTTTAATATTTTAACAACGCATTTCTCGTTATTTGTTATATTATAAGCCTCAAACACTTCACTGTATTTGCCTCGGCCTAGTTTCCTGACTAACTGGTAGTCATCTTGCTGACTATAAAACAAAAAAATAAATAAATAAATAAAAAAAAAAAAATAAAAAATTATAATGCTATAGACTTTTACATCTATTCAAATTAAAAATATAAAAACAAAGTACTTTTTTAAATAGTCTTTTTAAATATTCCTTTTGAATATTTTTGAATATGCAGTTTAAATACTAATTTAAATTGGTGACTTATCCATACTCTAGAATATTTAATTCATAAACTTCAGCAAATATTCTGAACAGAAAATCACTTTTGTAACCTCTACAATGAATTAATCAATTCAACGTGCAGAATTCAATAGATAGCATAAAGTGACAAGTATGAATAAAAACCTTTTTGCTTGCTTCTAAGCATAAAAGTTAAAGTGGATGTAATAGTTATAGAGTTGCATTTAAAGCTCTTTTAAAGTGAATACAGGTACAATTACATATTTTTTAGTGTATGACGTAAAGAATTCTGGGCATTGCATACTTTTAGAAATAAATTCTATTATTTTAATAAATAAAGTTTATCTTACCCCCAATTAACAACGTATGACTCATAATCCCAGTATTCTCTGGGTTTGTGTGAATTAACGTCCGTGTACACTCTTGCTCTACTTGGAAGCGCCATTCTATCAAACTGGATTGTAACACCACTGTTGTCTGTTGCACCACTTTTTACCAAACTATTGCCTTGATCTCCTATAAATGCACGCCCAATTAATGAACTGTCTTTTCCTCTCACCCAACTACCAACATACGAATGGAGCAGCAGACCTAAGGGAAAAAAAGCAAAAAGAAAATTAGTAAACGATTGAAACACAATAGGCATAATCAGTTTAGTTAACATTTGATGCACTGTAATCTATCAATTTAACAACTGATGCTTTCAGGAGGTGAATTTAATGAGTCTCATCTTAACAAGCCCAGTTTGCACTTTGTTGTTAGCTTAAACAAACAAAAAATAATTTTTCGAGCTAGTCAAAAAGAAATACTCAAAACTAATTATTCAATTTAAACACCAAACAACTAACATCTATATTTACTTTTAAGGTAAAATATTGATTCATTACTAATTTTAATATACTGTAGCTTATGACTCATTTATTTCTGAACCCCTTAATAGCTATCACTTTTTTGTAAATGGTAATACAACTTTTTATTCAGCATTTTTAATGTTTAAATACAATTTTTCAAAAATAAAATAATTTCAAAAATACTGAATTAAAATTAGTACACTTACTTATTGGGCAAGCTAAGAGAACATTATTATATAATTACTTGAATAATATTTGGATATAATGCATTCAGTTTTACTGTATACCCCATAGCATCTGCCAACATGAATCATTATTAAGAGAAGGACAGAATTTACAAGTGCATAACTGGTTAGTTGAAGGGCAAGTGGAAATACACAGTGAAACTGAATGCAACTTTTTCAAGCAGAGAGCATAAGAGTTTTGTTAATAAAAACATCTAGCAATCCAAGAAAAGATAAGCAATGATTTTTCCAAACTTTAACTTTGTATGTCTATGGTAATAAAAACAATCTTGTGTAACCAAATAAGCTGCATTAGGTTAAATAAATTACAAAAGTATAATTTAAACTGATATTCTGCTTTTGCTTCTGAAAAGTAATCAACAATGATAAATATATATCAAAGAGAAATCAGTGTGCACATGCACTTGCATTAAAAAATGATTCGATACATATCAATATTTACTAAAGTCAAGACCATTTAACTTCTTGATTGGACAAGTTGATAGCATAATATTGTATACATATTATCAAATTTTTTTTATTGTTGATTACATTCAAACTAGTAATAGCTAAAGATATACATACACATTCATTCAGTCAAGCATAAGGTTAGTCGACTCACAAAATAAACTTAACAAACTGTCGCAATCAGTGTAAACATTCTAAATTACTCAATGATTCCTGCCAATTCATACTTGTTAAGGGGATCAAAATCTTGCTGCTAGTTGTTCATGTGAGCAGGTCAATAGAGAAAAGACTGCTCGCAAAGTACCTAAGTTTGCCCAAAGCAGAAGCAACGGGCCCACATTCCGTGCACTCATAGAGCTACGTGAAGCAGGATAGCCAGTATACGTCTACAAAGACAAATGCATCCTTAATAATCTCTAAGCAAAGTGACAATGATTACCATCAAAAAGAACATGCAGGTGCCAGAGTTAACAATCTGGAGGTCTGTACCTACTTTCCCAGCGACTCGACTTTGCTGATGAAGCCTCAAAAGCATCATTAGCCGAGCCGCCTGTCCATATCCCAGGCAAACTGCTGCGACTTAGCCAAAGCTATGCAAGATCTTGAGGTCTCTCACCTAACCTCAAACCTGCTTGCTGCAACGCAGCAACCGTTCACAAAGCACACTGTAGATGAGCAAATCCGACCTGAGCGTCCCCGCCGACAAACATTGTTTACGTCTGGAGGAGAAGAGCTCGGCTCGTTCAACAACAAATTAATCACGCAAATCGTGCAAAAGCAGCCCACCACATGGTCGATAAAACAGAGCGCAGTCCTTCCTGTCTTTTCCTCCGCAGGCAAGTCGGATTCAGGATTTGGAGTACAGAAGCCGCGTGCAGAAGCTTCTCCTCGGCGAGGACGTGCTTTCGGTGCCTGTCGCACAAGTGCTTATGTACCCTATATAGAGAGGAGTGCGGAGAGGCGCGCGCGCGCGCGCGTGGGGTGTGGGAGAAAGAGAAAGAGAGAGCCATAAGAGACGAAGATACCGCGCATTCGGTCAGAGAGCGAGTAAGGAGAGAGAGAAGGCAATTAGCGATCGTCGGTGTAGCCGCGTGTCGCTTTTGCTCCAGCTCCTTCTCGAGTTTCTCTACTCCGGGTGGCAAATACGGACTCCCGTCTCTCAGAAATATCGTCCTGTCTTTCTCTTTCTTAGCACACGTAGGCACGCGCGCACCGTATCATTCTCGCTCCCTCTCTCGTTCTCTGACTCGCTGCTCGCCTCTCCTCCGAGATATATATACACGGCGTGCTCGATTTCGCGAAGAAGAGCCGGCCTAAGGAGACTTCCATGCAATTAGCGAACCGCTTTGGCAAGACACACACACACAAGCACACACGAGGGGCCCAAAAGAGCGGGCCGGGCAAGCTCGGAGAATAAAAAGAGAAGTGGCTGCTCACCTAACGCATTCCGGCCTCGAATTTGGTGCGGAGACTGGGGCGTCCGCCGCCGGCTCGTTTCTTTGGCTGAGCAAAGCAGCGCTCGCTCTTCTCACCTCGGAAGAAAGGCGCCGTCGCTGCTGCTGCTGCTGCGCGCGTGGACGTCCGTGCAGTCGTCGCTACCGCCGCCGCCGTCGTCCGTGCTTGCGCGCGCGCTCGCTCGTGTGTACGTAAGAGAGAGCAAGATATATCGGCGCCGATGAGAGAGAGGGCGGCCGGCTTCCCCCGATTTCTCTCTCTCTCGCTCTCGTTCGTAAAGGCCTACGCTGGAGAGAGAGCGCAGCGCTACCACTGCTACAAGATGGCAGCCAGCCCGGCGGCAAGCTCGCCTGCTATCTACTCCTGGTAGTCGGAGCCACGGGGACCGACCGACTCTCGTCAGACATGTACCGACGAGCCCCAGCGCACACAGCAGCCAACCTGCGATCGAGGGCAGCCCGCGATTTCTGCCGCAGCACTCTGCCTTCGCGTGCTCCGGAGCTGCTGCTCTTGCTGCTGATGCGATGGTTATATATCCTTTAGAGCGACGAGATGGGCTCGAGCTGCGAGCCGTGGACAGTTTGCGCCTCCGAAGATGCATGCGACCCCTTGCGGCGGCGTTTAGCGCAGTGTACCTGAGCGAAGCGCCGCCACACCACCAGAACGAGATGATCTTCCACGTGGGTGGCGATTTCAGATTTGAGAGACTCCGAGATATACGAACGGACCAAAAGGCGATTTTGATATGCTGGCTGATATTATAGATTTGCCTTCAAATTATTCGCAAATTTGCAGAATTTTATTTTAAATAATGAAGCGTTGAATTCAATTACTAGTACACGAATACTTTTAAGTTCGATATTAAATTTAGTAAAAATACATTTTTGTTCCCTTCAGATGAATCCATAGACAATTTTGTAAACTAGATCGATTGCAACCTTCTATCAGTAACGGATTTTAAAATGATCTGTTTTGTTACAGGTACTGTGATAGGTCGCTTTCTCATTCAGCCTGCGAACTTGTAAAATCCATAGACATCAAACAGCAACTTTTCATGGTAAAAAATCCATTTTGTACTTCCCCACTTACATAACGTTTTTTTTCAGTTTTCTAGATTGTTTATGTTTTCGATGCTATTTTGTTTTCTCAGGAAGTTTGGTAGATGAGATTATTTATTTTTAATAGCAGATTCAAAGCAAAATTCTTGAAAATTCTGGGAGATTTTTCAAATGAAGCGCGAGAAGTAGCAAAACTTTATGCCGATTTTCATGATTAGTCCAAATTCGTTTTTTAATAGTTTTTCATTTTTAAAACTTTTTATTTGTGAAAATTAGATTCATCATTCATTCAATTATAATAAAAAAAAGATTGGCGTAAACCTTATACATAATTGCATTTTTTCAATTTACAATTATTGTAATGACATGTATTTTGTTTAGAAACCAATTATTATCCATTATATGAATGTTTAAAATAATCAGCTTTTTTCAAAATTCGTCAACTTTAGTTTTCGAAAAAGTATTTGTAAGACGAGTATAAATAAGAAATACATTATATGAATTCCTTGTTTTGATATTAATAAACAAATTTTATTAAATTATTGATTATAATTTAATATTTATAATATATTTATTATTGTTGATATTTATAGTATATTTAATATTTATTGTAATTGATATTTTTGTAAACAGAAAAAAGATTCCAAAAAACAACTATTAAAAATGCGTTAAATTGAAACTTATAACGCAAAACCATTTTTTTTAGAACTCATAAATACTTATAAATACATTTTCTAACGGGAATAACAGAAAAAAAGATCTATAACAAACAATGAAACATTTATTACAATGAGCGAAACAATCAGAGTAAAATAAATGGACTGAAACCCCAAGCTCAAGAAAAAAAAATGTGTCGCATGAAAGTATAAAGTTTCATATTATAAACGTCAAGGAATGTGATCGACATGTACGTCGATATATAAGCATTCAAATAAACTTCTTAAATTAAACGCTCATGTTGCCCGCTTATCTGATCTAAACTGCGAGTAACAGGCTTTGTCATACTTATATAAAGAAAATAATTTTATATAAGCAGGAGTCTAAATATAATTTTGAAATAAAAAGTGATTAGAAAAATGTCCTACGATTTTAAAAATACATAATGCATCAAAATTTATGTCCATTTCTTTGAACCAAAGAAATGGAAACTGCACTTATAATTTATATTAGTTTTATATAAACTATCTGAAAATCGATTGTTTTATTTTTGTGACATCAATTTTTCCAATAATACATTAACTCATAAATAGTATAAATAAGCTTCTTTTTTATGATAGTAAAAAATTTCATTCAAAATAAGTAGTCGAGCTTTAATCACTCGGCTACAGAATCGATCCGCCAAAAAGATTTTCATTTCAACGTATCAAGATGATTCGCTCTCCCCCCAAAAGTCGAGCCGCCCACTGCAAATAAATCATTACCCGAACAAAGAGGCAGTGTGCGCCGAAATCAGATCAACCCTCGGCAGCATCTTCTATTACTCATCCGCTGCTCCCCTCGAGTCACCCCGGCGTCTTAATAAGAAAAGTCAGCCCCACGCGCGTTCCTGGGGGATGACGATGACTCCTTTTCGTTCCCTCTCTCACTCCCTCTCTCTTTCTCTTTCTCTTTCTCGTCTTCTTTTGTGCGCGCAAAAATAGAACGTGCGCATGCGGGAAAATCCCTTGACAGTTGACAAGCCCAGCCAGGCTGTTGTCAAGCGCAACCAACTTCAGGAGGCGCCGCTTCCTCTGTCTCTGTCTCGCTCTTTTTCGACTGCACTCTCGGCCTCCTCATCTTCGTGTTCGTGCGGACGCTGCGCCGCTGCGGTTTATGTTGACCGTCACCGGACTGCAAAATTCAAACGCCGAGCTTACGTAAATTCTTATATAAGAATGTTTTGAAATTTGATTTCTGAGAGGGAACTGAGGTATTATTGTGGCATTGGCAAAATTGCGATTAAATTATGTATAGATACTGATTCATTATTTTCATTTTTTAGCTTTTAAATTTCCTTGAATAAAGAAGTAAGAAACGGAGATATTTCGTAATTTGTCCATTAGGTGCACTTTTAAACTTAAATTTAAAATATTCAGGTTGATAAAATATAGAAAAAATGAAAAGCGAACTCATCTTTGTTTAGATCGGCAATTTTTTCGTAAATTACATATTTGCACTCAACTGTATAACAATAAATAAAAAATACATATTGTTATTTACACCATTAATTATTAAGAATTTTTGTTTAATAATTTTTAAATTAGCAATTTTCCAACTTTTGTGATTAGAACTCATTTTATTGCAACTATTTTTTCCGTAAAAACTTGCCTATAAAGTTATTTTATCTTTGCAATTTAATTTCTCCATGCCCGTGTAAATTAAAAACAATTACAAAAAAAATATAGTTGAAAAATGAAAATCTGAATTATCTACTTCACAATTTTAGCATGATCATCCTGCAATTCTTAGCGAAGATTGGCGTCATGCAAAAAGCGCAAAAGGAAGTTTAAATGCACGACGTAGGTGAGTTCGATCGCGAGCCAGCATACGACCCGTCTCAGTACTGTCAGCCTCGAATGTTTACGCGTTGGGCATGTGTGTATATAGCAGGTCGTCAGTCGTATGCGAGCAGCGCTTGTATGCACTTGTGTGCGGAGGCTCGAGAGCGAGAGCGAAGCAAAGCGAGCCTCGCGACTCGCCAGATTCGTACATACATATACGTGCGCGCGAGTACATCCTACGTGCGTGTTTTTTGCTCTCCCTTAGCCGCGCACTGATACCGAGAAAACCAAATGCCGGAGGGAGCGAGACGGCCGACAACAACAGTGCACGCATGAAGCGAGAACGAGACGGAGAGAGAAACGCCACGGAAAGTACAGAGCCAGCAGCAGCAGCAGTAGTAGCTACTCCACCAACACTGTATGCGCGAGAGCAACGCAGAGATAGATAGAGCAGAGTGCGAGAGAAGGAGAAAGAGTGAGAGAAGAGAGCGAGCTTGGAGCAGTGTGGTGCGCAAGAGAGAGGATATTATGGCAACAACAAAACTCTAAAAAGAAAAAGGGCCCCCGGACACTCGCGTTCCTTCGCGCTCTAGATGGTCGAGCATAAAGGGCTGGAGTGTTTCGGTATCCGACGCAAGGGCAAGACCAGACGGCAGAGCGCCGCGACAGCAACAACGACGCACGCGAGTCTCCACTACCAACTCCTCCTCGTCTACGGCAGCAGCAGCAGCAGCAGCAGCGCGGGCAAGGCCAAAGGCGCAACCGAGTCGTTTCAGCAGCGTGAGCTTCCTCGCCGCCAGCAGCAGCTACGACGACTACGACGATTGCCGCCACGGCTTTCACGGAGATGGTTGGACTGGCGGGCGGGGGAGGTCATCTCTACCCCTCGCCCCCGATGCAGCCTAACCCGGAGCGTGAGTATCTTTGCACCCACTGCAGCTGTCAACTTGTTTCAGACCTACTGTCTGGGTCACTGACCACTGGGTCCAGTGATGTTCCAGGGAGGTTTGTCGAGTGCGTTGGTTAGGGATGCATTTAAAAGGGCAGGACAAAGTCATTGCATTGTGTTTATGTTCGCTGAGTGGAGGAGGATGCGATGAACACAAAAGCATAAGGCTTTACTCAGTGTATTCAATTCGTTATGACACAGTGAAATGCATAATAGAATGTAAACGATCTGTATTTTAAAAATTTTAGTGCTTTTGAGATAAAAACAAAAACTTTTTGTTTATTTTTTGCTTCTCAAGTTTGTCATGTAAATGGGAAATAAATAACATTGAGATTAAAATATTAAAATTTATTTTACTTTCCAAACTAGTATTAAAATTGATTTTAAAACAATTTGATTAAATTAGCAAAAGGTAATATTAAAAAATTATAAATATGCAATGACTATCAACTTATATAAATTAAATTTTTGAAATTAAAAAGTTTCCATACATAAATTATTTAATCCATAGTTTACAGTGCTTATACAATAATGATTTTCAACAATTAATCAGATTTCAATATTAATTTTAGATATTAAATTTCCAGTGAGGGAGATGAGCGGGATCACTCCCAGCGCTCCAACAAGTGCCGATGCTTGTTTAAGCATAGTACACTCTCTTATGTGCCATCGGCAGGGAGGAGAGAGTGAAGGCTTCAGTAAGCGAGCAATTGAATCTCTGGTGAAAAAACTAAAGGTGTGCATTTGCACTATTAATTCCACTTTTTGTCATTCTTTGATTGATGTATCCTCTTCTTTGGAGCATTTATTTCTGTTTTTTATGTGAATAATTTGATATTTTTTTACTATGCAATGTCTCCTAACTTATCAACTGTTTCTATTCAATTATCAAGTCTAGATTTAATTAGGTATATGTTAATGATTTTAAGGATTGCAAAATATATTAATTGATAGTTATTTGAGATTACAGTTTATATTTATATCAAAAAAATAATAAAATAATTTTTAAAAGTTTCTAAGCATACAACATAAAAAGATTTATTAACATAATTAATATATAATTAAAATAAATATAAAAGCTAACATTTTTTATATTATAATAATGATAAAGATTTTAAGAAAAAATTTTAATTACAGGAAAAAAGAGACGAACTTGACAGTTTGATCACTGCTATTACCACCAACGGCGCACATCCAAGTAAATGCGTAACGATACAAAGGACATTAGACGGCAGGTTGCAGGTCGCCGGTCGCAAAGGTTTTCCGCACGTTATTTACGCCAGGATTTGGAGGTGGCCAGATCTTCATAAAAATGAACTGAAGCACGTGAAATACTGTCAATTTGCTTTCGATCTCAAATGCGACTCTGTTTGCGTTAATCCGTATCATTACGAAAGAGTTGTTTCGCCTGGAATCGGTAAGTCTTGTTGTTTGAGGTGTCGCTTTTTTCTACACGTGCGAAAAATAGCATTTTTCGCTTTTGCAGCAAAATTTATGCGTAGATTCGCTGGAGTTTTGCTTGGGTATTGAATCCTTTTATGTGTAAATATTTTTACTTTAGACAAATCTTTGTGATTGGCGTATTCAAGCATGAAAAGGTTGAATATAAAACGCTTGTTTTGCTCTAAGCGATGATTTGCTCAAAAAATCAATTTTTCAGGGTTGATCTTTGTCAAAAAGTATGTATGATCAAAAAGGCAATTAATCTATTATTAATCTAATACTTGTACAGAAGATGTTGACTTACTGACAGTGATGATTAAAAAATTTGTTTACAAGGTCTTTATTATTTACGAACTATAATTTTTGGGTGGGGAGAACCTCTCTCTTATTGGTAACGCAAGAAAAATTCTTCGGTAACCGCGGCCTTTGCCATGTTCAACGAACTTAGTCGTGTTTGTTAAGCTCCAGGCTAAATTGCGAATTTTGTGAAATTGGGAGTTTATTAATTTTCTCAAGATTAATCAAAGGGCATATATTAAAGTGACAGTTATTATTTATCATTGAACTAAAGCTTAAAATTTTTCAAGTTCATATTTTCAAATTGCCATCATGAGTTATTGGAATCAATTCTATGGTCAGATACCAGATACGTTTTATTACCTTCAAAATCAATATAATATGCAACCTTTAATAAGTATGTTTTAGTAATTTTATCTAATCTCTTAAGTATCGATTTTATTTAAATTTAAGTCATTTATTTACTTTTCAACTATTTTATTCTTTATAATTTTGAATGTGAAATCACTTTTAAACAAAAAATAACTACTATAGTTACATGTATACTATTTAAATATCAAAAATGACAATAACAACCCTGGCATATTGATTAGTATTTAAAACAGTCTTAAAGGTATAACAGTTTGATTATTATTTGTTTTGAATAATTTAAACTCGTGATTTTCATAAAGCTGTTGAACGAAAATTGAATATGGATTTAACTTTTTTTCAATTGAAATGTTTAATATTTACATTATTAAATTATAATACCTATTTTTGTTTTTTTGCTACAATAAATATTTTCAATAAAAAAACAGATGAGTCAAGTTTAAGACTGGATTTTTCCTGAAAGTTTGCAAGTTTCATATTTAATTAATACTTATTCAGAAAACAATTTTTAATAATAAATAAACTATTAATAAATACAACTATTATAAAAAATATTAGTTCTGACTCAATCAAAAATATTTATAAATGATTTTATGAATGATGACAATTAAATATATTAATAACTTGCAAGTTTTCTATAAGGGATCTTGGGGTCTTAGGCTTTTTATTAAATCGACCTTCGTGTTTTAAATTAAGAATAAGAAGAATTTTTTAGTATTTTATTTATTTTACCAAATAAAAATATAAGTTTTTAAAAATTCAAAAGTGTAATAACTACAATTAACGGCAGATCTCAAAGCTTATTGTTTAATTTAATTTATTTGATTAAAAATCATTAAAAATTCAGAATATAGATAATTTGACTTATTTTATTTCGTTAAATTTTAAACGTGGAATAAAAACGAATAATTCAAATTAAACAAAATTTTTATTTTATAATATGTAAGTCGATAAGAGGACGTTGAATACCGATAATAAGCTGCTGCCTTATCTAAATCACTTTCGTGATTTGCTTAAAATTATAGTTGTTTCATTTTTTTTTCATTAAATTGAGCAATATAATAAAACATTCTGCAATGATTCACCAACTAAATTCTGAAATAGAATCTTTCTCACGAACGCATAAGTACTTCACTAAAAACTTGTTCCGATACAATAAAAAAAGAAAAACCAATAAACAATATACGATCTCGATTCAATAAAGCTCTTTACCGCCCCAGATCGCCTTTCAAACAGCGCTTTACGTAAGTTTCTTTATTGTTGTCGCCTTGGTGTACATTGGCTCGGTTTTGCCCCTCTCCCTGCCACACGCAGACCCATTCTTTACAGACCTCTCGGGCCTGACGCTGCAATCGGGGGTTGGCGTACCGGGCGGCCGACTGGTCAAGGACGAGTACAGCGTCGGCGGTGGCAGCAACGCCGCCGCGGCAGCCGCAGCCGCCGGCGTCGGGGTCGGCGTCGGCGGCGGTATGGACGTCGACGGCGAGATGAACCAGACGATACAGCATCACCCACCGGTCCAAGCAGCCGCCGCGCCCAGTAGCTCGCAACAGTCCCAGCAGCCGTTCCTGCCCGGACTGCCACAGCCAGCTGCCGGTAAGTTCGACTTTCGTTTTTTACTGTAGGATTGCTGGTAGTTTTTGAAGTAGCGTTTTTTAGAGGTAGTTTTAGGGCGACTGCTCTACTTTACCGACTAAGTTGCTTTTGAGAGGTTCATTCAATATTGTCTTAATATGGTTAATATTAGCTTTGTAATTATTAACTTTGTATGAAACTACTTGATTAATTCGTAGGGTGCTTCAAGTAAAAAGTTTTTTTGATTCTTTATTCAATATCGTACTGTTTTACCGACTGATTACTTATTCTTCAAGATTTTTCTTTTATTTTTGTTAATTTTTCGGTTGATGGTGGAAAATTGAAAGAGAAAATGAAAAATTTATAAAAACGATAAATAAAGATTTTATTTTACAATTGCAGCATTATTTAATAATGAAAACATTTCTCTTTTAAACTATTTAAAGATATGGATGGACTTGAATTTCACACTTTCAGTACACTAGTCTGTAACTAGTACTGTGAATTCTAATATCAATTTTACATCAGCTGAACACATTAATTTATATTCAAGTTCAGCACGTGTATTATACACTTATCAACAATAATTTTTGCTGATTATTAATATGATTCTTACTATTAGCTTATTATTATATATAAAATCCGTCATTTTTTAATACATATCTTTAATTTAGTCACTCTTCAAATTAAATTTGAATACGATTGTTTGAAGTAAACAAAATAATGAACTAAAAGAAAACGAAATTGATTCAGCTGAATTTTATTTTACTTTCAGTCATGTGCTTTACGAAATGATTTTTAAAAATATATTTTTCAATTAAGTTTGAAGTAAAATAATAAAGTACATAAAATTATTTGTCGGTAAAGTAGAACAAAATAGTAGTGTTTTATATTTTTCGTAGATTAAAACAGATTGCATTGGCATAATTTTTTACTATAATTCTTATATTAAAGTTAAAATTTTTATAATAAGCTTTGCTGTTTTATTTTTATTACAAAATTTTAATTTATTTTAATGTTACTTTATTTAATACCTTGCATAATCATAGCTTATTTGAAGTCTTTATTTAATAAACGTAAATAAGTTTCACTTAGTCCTTTAAAAATGTTCTTTTCTTTTTACATTTTACACTTTTGTACATAAGTTTATGCATTGAATGGTGGTTAATAATTATTAATAAAAATATTTTATTTTAATTTAGCAAAGCTTTTTAAATCCTAATTATATTTGACGATTATTTTATTTTTGTTAAAGGAATGCAAAAGTTTACAATAACGAATGCGCAAAATTTACACACTTTCTTAATATGCATAATCAAAAATTTTCTTAACAAGACTAATTTCTCAATCAAGCAACTTTGCAAACATTAACAACTTAATTCTCGTCTTGTAAAAAAAGTGCTGCAGATATTTAGATTGCAAAGACGTCAGTTTTTCAAGAAAATTCATTGTTTATTTTCATAAATGACCAAGCACCAATTTAAGCGTCGGCATCCACGAAATCGGCGAAGTCAAACGTAATTAAAGACACGCACTTGTGTAAATAAAAATCATGTCTGATCCGGTCCAACGTTATCTGTACGAAAGAGGAAACGTAGACTTACGCGTCAATAATTTTATCCAGACATCTGCGCGTTATTTTTAAGAGAATTATTTTTTTATGAAGTAAAAATAATTGTCTTTATCGGAAGTAAACAATTTTATTTAGCTTTGAGAATCCAACTTTTGCATTTCTTGTAGGATCAAAGATACGATTGCGAGGTCGAGAGATGAATTTGCAATTTTTATTAAGAATTTTTTCTTTAGTCCTTTAATTTCTCTGGTTTTATGATAGCAAAATATTTTTGTTAAATCTACAACAACTGTTATTATTTTATAATTTACTGTTTCAATATTTCAAAACATTTGCCCCTCAATTCAATTTCAATGACTGTCAGAATTTCTACCAGACAGCATCCTTAAAAAAAAGGGCTATTTTCAAAATCGTAACCACTCAAAAATTGCAACTTCATCCAAGCCACGATCGATCTTCCGCCCCCCAACGCAGAAAACCACGCTGATCGCTCAACCCTGTCCACCTCCCTGTTTTTTTTTTTTTTTTTTTTTTTTTATTCTTTTCTTTTTTATTTGTATTATTTGGCACACAGCTAATGGTGAGGGAATGTTTAACGGGGGAGCGAATAGTGCTAATCCCCGCGGCAAGCTGGAAGATAGTAGTTCATGCCCCCGGCAGACTTGGATTCCCACGCCGCGCCATTCCTCAGCGCGAAACATACACCATTGTACGTAGACTATGTTGCACCACGCGCTGGCTTTTGTCTTCCTTCCTCTCTTCTCTTTCTCTTTTGCACTCTTGCTTAATGGATATTTTTTACCCTCCTCTCTTCTTTCTTCTTTCTTTTCTTTTTTTTTAGTTTTTGAAAAGGATATATACTTGTAGTTTTCGAGAGTATTGGAGTTTCTTTTATTTTTGAGGCGTAAAATAGTTCTTTGTGCATGATGTAGAGATTAGTTTTAAGTTTGTATTGCATAGTTTACGAATTTTTTAATTAAATTGATTTTGAGTAAATTACATTGAATTTTGATAGATTTAAAGTTTTTTTTTTTCTTGACAAAAAATTGTTTTAAGAGTTTTAATTTCACTTAAATTTTAGATTAAACAAGTATTAGTTTATAATTTTGGAATAACCAGCTTATTATGTACTTGATATCTTTTTTCCAAGTAATTGACGTGCGTTTAAACTCGATTCTAATTAATCTTCAGCTTCGTTTAAAATTCAAGTATCTAAATTCAAACAATTGAAAGATATTTTAACAGCACAAAAAGGAATTTCAAAATTATTCTCAGAAGTAATAATCAAAGCTACAATAATTTCTTCTTAAATGCATGGCAAAAGAAACAAACAATCGACAAATTTTAAAGAAATGATCTACTCCACTCTCCCTTTTCTCAAATGACCAGCACGACCAGTAACAGTTTCATATAATCGTAAACGAATCGACGCCAACAGGTAGTCAACAGCAGCCCCTGAGCTCGACCACCAACAGCAGTAGTGGTCAAATTCTAAGTACACCCCAGGGACAGAGCAGCGAAACGTTTTATAGCACGACAACGCCGCCGCAGGATCTCAATCAAGCGACGACTTCCGTCGACGGCTTGGCAGCCACGCTGAGTAAGTCTCGTTACGTGGTTGTTCGTACTTCTGGTGTGCAAAAGTATCTGATTTCTTGTTGGATACGTAACTGAAGTTTTAATTTTCTATAGTGATATTATTTTAATAACAATTGATTTAACATAAGAAATTATTAAAATTGTAAGTTTCTTTCTATTTTTACTTGGAGGATTGTAATAGCAGAATATTAATTGAGAACTTGGTAATGTTTTAGCTGCTAATAGTCAGAGCTCGCCGGTATCACCGGTTCACCTTCAACACCACCAAAATGGCTTTGCAGTCGCCACAGTAGCAAATCCTTACAATACCGGAGCGCCTCAATGGACCGGTGCGAATACGCTCACCTATACGCAAAGCATGCAGCCTCCTGAGCACAGACATCTCCATGCAACTAATTATTGTGAGAACTCCTTTCAATTGAAGTAACATTTTTCGCAATAAGAGAAATATAGAATCTGTCGAATAATGTACAATGTAACTATAGAGTGGTTAAGTTTTGACGGCAATTATAATTTAAGATGAAATTTTAATTTATTTCACTCGTTCATGTTTTCAGGAATGTTAGTTTTAAGAAGCTTGTACTTAATGATGAATAATTGTACAATCTGTTGTTTTTAGGGGGTAATCCTGGAGGCGACGTGGCTGGTAGCATAGGTGGAGGCCTATTGTCAAGTCAACCAGCACCAGAGTACTGGTGTTCTGTGGCTTACTTCGAGCTTGATACACAAGTTGGTGAGACGTTCAAAGTCAGCAGTGGCTGTCCTACCGTCACCGTGGATGGCTATGTCGATCCGAGCGGCGGTAACAGATTTTGCCTCGGTGCCCTGAGCAATGTTCACAGAACGGAACAGAGCGAAAGAGCTCGACTTCACATTGGTAAGTTTTGTGCGAAAATTTATAAAGTACTCGTCAGTTAATTAGATTAATTATAAAGGCACGCGAAACTGCATATATTTATGTATATCACACGTCGCAATTTTGAGATATATATCGAAAAACGAGATTAAACAATATTATTAATTGATTATGACAGTGACAAGATGAAGTATTTTACTTAATCATTTTAAAATTGATTATAAACCATCTTAATTTGAATTATGTGACTCAAAAGACGTTAACACATGTAGATCTATCTTAAAAATCAATTTAGTTTTTGTTACATTTAGTTACTTTATGAAAATATTCGATACTGTTTTAAAAGTACTCAGAAAGTCTTAAGTAACAACGTCTATAGCCTCTTTACTATAAAATTTAAATGATCATTTCTTATTGCAAAATAGTACTTTTAAAGTTACAAATGAAAGAAACGCATTACTTCGTAAAATAAATCGTTTTAATATTAATTTGTTAATTAATGGCGTTTCTTCGTATACAGGCAAAGGAGTAGTACTGGATCTGCGAGGCGAGGGCGACGTCTGGCTAAGATGCCAGAGTGAGCATAGCGTCTTCGTACAATCGTACTACTTGGACAGGGAAGCGGGCCGGGCACCTGGTGACGCCGTCCACAAGATCTATCCCTCGGCCTATATCAAAGTTTTTGACCTACGACAGTGCCACAAACAAATGAGGGGTCAAGCCGCGACCGCCCAAGCAGCTGCTGCCGCACAAGCTGCTGCGGTTGCCGGTCATCTTACTCACGGAGCACCTATTACTAAAAGTATGGTTCTTACATAAAATTTAAACACTCACTGATATAAAAATACATAAAACGAACAATTTTTCAATAAAAATACTTTTTTAATTTAAAAATATGTTGATACTTTGTTCTAAATTTTACTATTAAATATGTCATCTACAGGTCTCAGCGCTGCTGCTGGAATTGGTGTTGATGATCTTCGACGTTTATGTATTTTGCGTCTAAGTTTTGTCAAAGGTTGGGGCCCTGACTATCCAAGACAGAGTATTAAAGAAACTCCATGTTGGATAGAGGTACTTATCTTTTATTGTATGACACTTGATATTCATAAATTATACGTTTATAATAATATACATATAAGTTATAAAGTTATATATAACAACCTTTTATTACAATAAGCTTTTATATAATTTGAAATAATTATATATGGAGTTTCGTTAATTATAATTAAAGCATTAACCGGAAAAATTTGCATTAAAATTTATTTTTTGTTTCATTAGGTGCACTTGCATAGAGCGTTACAACTTCTCGATGAAGTGCTTCATACGATGCCGATAGACGGGCCACGTGGAATCGAATAGCCATCAAGTAGCAACGGAACGCTTACATAAAAAGAGGCGTTCAATTCAATTTTTCCCCTTTTTACCGAGGTGAAAAAAGCGAGTATGTGCCTATCGACACACTCATACATAAGAGAAATACAAACACAAGAAGCTAAACGAGAGAAAGAGAGGCAGATATATAAATATATATAAATATAAACGTTGCCGCTCTCAACCTCAAGAGACTCGATAAACCAAATGAACCGGTGATGTTAAAAAGAGGAATAAAAAGACAGATGTGAAAGATAAGACGAAACAAAGAAGTCGAATTTGTTGAAATATGGAAAACCGTATAACCCATACAATTCATACAATAACATACAATCGAGCGTGCTAGATGAATTATTGTGTGCGAATCATTCGAATGTTTCATACGCGCTGTATATTAATTACAAATGGATGATGAATGAAGAACGTAGTTTTATAATACAATGGGGCAACGTACAAAGACATACAAAAATAAGATAAATAATCCACGCAGCCTTTTTACATGTATTGATAAAGGAAGATGATAAGAAAATGTGCACACACGTAGACACAGAAATATCGGTCGAAGTAGTGCGTCTCAATATTTTTTTGTATTATTGTACATCGAAGGAGGTCTATAGTCAACTTTTATATTTTTCACTTGATGAATGTGTTATTACTATATTTTGACAATTGAAACATTTCACGGGTTTTACGTATTTTTTTTAAAGTTATCAAGTTTTAAAAACAAATTTCAATGTTGAATAAGAAAATGGAAACATATTTTGATAAATAAAAATATTTTCAAGTATTTTATTATAAAATTACACAATTTTAGGTTTACGTAAAGACGTTAAAAAGATTTAAAATGTGCTTTCGTAAAATTGTTAAAAAGCTTTTATAAAAATTAAATGTTAGATTGTAAACTATAGAAATATTCTTTGATATAGCCCTCCTTTGATGACTACGAAAATAAATTTGTAAGAAAAAAAGGTCATTACCGTGCCGTAGCTGACATTTTTGGAGGTGGAACAAACGAAAAATCGGCTTTATCGTTATTTTATGTTATTCTTAGACATTATGTATTGTCTTTACATTACGAATCTACATCTTAGCAATGTTTGTCCCATCTCCAGCTGTTTTTTTTAATGTTACTTTATCATGTAGTACTTGTTGAATACTTATATATTTGCTGTTTAATGATCATTTTTTAATTAATTAAATATTATCCGTACGACATATTCGTATACGCTGTATTTGGAAATGCGATAATACTATTATATAGAGATGAGAAATGAATAAGTAAGAAATAATGAAAGAGAAATGAATAACAGAATGGATTATTTCGAATGTAGTCATAAAACGCACCATTTCAGCAAGCATACTTATAAAGCAATCGTATAGCCAACAGCATAATGCAGAGAGACACATATACACATTATGTATACTATCATTGATATTTGTGTAGCTGTCTCCTTGTAACTAGTGGAATCACACATCAAGTAACATTCGATACTTTTTTTTGTAATCAGTTGTTTTCAATCATCGCTCAAGATCATTGTATTCTGATCTATTTGGATTTTACTATTGCTTGCATTCGATAGTAGTTTACACTGCAGTGATTAGCGTTGTTCGAGTTGTACTGTCGACAGCATAAGCGTACTTTTATACGAGCCTTGAGAAAAACGTGTATTAATTGTATGCTAATTATATGCAAACATACATATTCGAATGAAAAGATTTTAACGTTGCATTATGATTACATTGAGAGTTTGACACGTGAAATTTTTACAGGCTTTTAACTGCTTTACAGTTTTTATAATCTTTTTTACGAAAGCAGTTAAAATCGGAGACAAATTCGCGCAACTGTAGAAGATACAATCAATTTATACGATTTTATATTTTGGTATTATTACGTGTAATTATAATTATAACTATGCGCGTATGATTGCATGTCATTTACATATAATTAACATATAGTTAATGTACAGATAACTTTCTCAGGTAATTTTTCTAATTAACAAATTTTTTTACAAGTGGTTTACGCGAAAGTGCATGCCGAAATCAGACAGCAAATCAGGTGTTATTTTTAGCGTTTGCAATTAGAATGTTTCCAAATAGGAAATTAAACTACGCGTCTTTCTGAAACATTAAAATTGTAAAAGTAAAATCACTATTTTAACGACGCGATCCTATATTAAGTTTAGATTTATATTTCAGATCTTTTGCGCTAAAAACGATGCTTTTGAGAAAGAGAGACTGGAAAGTGATCGAGTGGCACTGTGATTGATTATACAGAAAGAAAAAATAGTAATCGCCGATAGTAGAACCTCGATAATGCGGCCTGCATTATATAGCTGTGTGTATAATGCCTTTTTTATATAAAAAATGAAAGAGAAAATGAAAACGGAAAAACGAAATATCACACTGCCCGTAAGGAAAGGAAAGAATAGATAAAAAACGCATGGTATGAAGATCTGATGCTCGAATCGAGACAAAAGGTTTTCCGTGGCTCTGGAAAATAATAATAAATAATAAATAATAAATAAAATAATAATGTACGTGCCATCTTTTAATACTAAATAATAACGGAGAATATAAGATTTAGGAATTTTTTACAAATCATGTATTTTTCACGCGCAAGCACATTGAAACCTGGATATAACGCGGCACACTTTTTAATCGTGGTGCTTAAATCTATAAATAAACGTTTAAATTAAAGAAGGAAAGAGATAAGTAACAAAATACCGTAAGGGAATACACGTGCACGCAAAATTTTTTCGACGACAGTTAAAAAAGTAACGCCTATTAAAGTGAAAACCAAATTAGGGGAATATATACATTGTATGCGATTATGTACGTGACCGAAGAGAGCAGAATTTAAAACGTGAGAAAGACGTGTTGCACGTGGGAGGCGCACAAACGTATTCTGTAGGATTGTAATCGTTTGCATTCAGTTTCTGATTAGAATCTTTTAAGTACGTTTTCATTAACGTAAGAGATTATTATTACCTTATAAAAAGTGTTTATGTTTTATTTATGTAAGCGTTAAATTTTTAAAACTTTAGTCGTCAAGATAATGCATTAAAAAAGAAGATATGTAATAGTAGCGTTCAGCGTTTTATTGTAATATATTTTTATCATCTTGCGTTGTTTTAAATGTTTAATAGAACTTGTACGATAGGAATAGCAATAATTAGATTTTATTATTTTATAAGAAAACTGTTATTTTGAAAGCCGATTTTTACTGTCATGATTTTATGTCTTCTTTTTAAGAAAATATAATTGAAAACTTAAAAATTACAATTATTTTTTTACATTTTAAATTAATATTACGAAAATCTCTGTTTGACAGATACCAAATTTTTATCCTTTCGCACACATTAAATTAAATTATAAAAAAATATTTATCTATTTTAAAAGTCAAGGAAAAACATAACGAGTGTTTTAATAAGTTAAATCGAAACAAGGAAAACGTACTTTGAAGAATTAAAAAATTGAATGCCAGCTGCTGCGTGCAAACACGTGTGTACATATATAATATTTATATACTACGTATGTTTGCACATATAGAGTAAGTTTGTCATTATGTTGGCTCTGTATGTAAAAACACACGTCCTACACATATTCTCTTCATTTTTACAGTGAGACAAAAAAAGTGAAAATAAAGGAGGAAAAAAATTAAGTCTACCCAAACGCGTGATTCGATAAAGAATCTGGTGTTTTCAAGAGACACAAATGAAATCAGTACAACGTTCATACGCCTGCTAGCCTGTATGAAATTAGCAGATATATAACGACGTACCTAAAAATTAACATATATAAATATATAAATATATATTATATATATATATAAAAAAAGTGAAAAAAGATATACGATCATACACTATCACATTCACTACACACGTATTTGGTTATAATCATTGTTGAGTATAAATTTGTAACATAATTATTTTTTTTCTATCAGAATCAAGACATTCAAGTGCAATAGAATCGTTCGGAAAAATATGTCGTATAAATTATGTGTGAAACTATATATGATTATATTTTGAAAGAGAGATATTTTCTTTGCAAATATATATTGTGACTGTTTGTAAATCATTAGTCGTTGGAAAAATTGCAAAAAATGGAAAAAAGTCGATTGTTAAGAAATTTTATCGGTGAAAAAATTGTTCTATAACAAAATCGCTTAAAAAACATTGAAATTTAATATACGTATAATCATATATTGTGAAAACATTTATAATTTATATGTAACTTTTTTCTAACTCACCCCTCCAGTTCATCGCCCGAAGTACTTTTAGCAGGTAGATTAAAAAAAAAAAATACATTAAGTACATATGTAAAACATTGCGTTAATGTTAAGCAGAATGAATGAAAATAATTTACCATAATTGCAAGTAAGTTTTACAATATTATAAAGTAGCTGCTAAAATAGCTGTTTCCCTGCTCATTATCATACTTCGAACTGAGAAATATATTTAGAACGGTCGCACAGAAATTTTATTGTATAATTTTTCCTTTTTACCTGCGTCGTCGTACAATTGTATACTACAAAAAAACTAATGTAACAAAAGCGAATTTTTGGTAATAATTTGTGTAAAAAAGGGAAGAAAAATGCGCTTGAGTAAAGCTATAAGGAGGCGCTGAATTCTCTTTTTTTTTTTCTTATATAATTTAGGAAAGCGCATTGTTGATTTATACGTTAGTGTCGTTTTTTCTATAAAAAAAAACCGTTGCGGTTGTGTTTTACATTCTTTAATATATATGTTCTTGTACGTTTTCCAAGAAGAAATTGAATTCGTAGAGCATTTTGGTTTAAAGCTGCAGTTTTTAATGCGATGACAACCTCTCTCCTGCCGTAAGATCGAAGATAATAGTATAAATAAAATGAAACCAATACTCTTAAACACGACATTATACACTTTGACATACCTGCACGGCGCGAAAGAAACAATGATTTCTTTGCCAAAAAAAAGTTATATGCCTGAAATAATACATGAAAAAATAATGTCAAGTGCACAGAGTGGATCACTATTGTTTTTGAATATCGATCTTCTCTTTGCACTGTGTAGAACTGCTTAGAGTGAAATTATATATACCTGAACATTTACAGGGGATAATACATAGATTTGTATAATGTTTATCAAAGATTTAATTATTTATTTGTACATTATCTGCTCTTTTTTCATATCCACAGTACATTGAAATATCCGCCAAACGAAAAGAATGAATTCAAAACGTGATGAACTCCGCCAAATGAATCTCCAAGAGTATATTAAATTTTGCATACATTATTTTTTTTAAATTAATGAGAGTTTTGAGAATAAATATTAGCCGTTTAAAAATTAAAAAGGATGAATGATTCCTTTTCTTTTTTTCTAAATCGTGAATAAATTTTTTCGGATGACAAAAGGAATAAATAAAAAAATCGTGTATGTCTCTAAACCAAAGATGTTCCGACGATATATTTATAACTTGTTACAGTACGATTAACTCAAAAAAATGTATATTTAGTCAAAAATGTATGTGACTATTCTCAATAATAAATAGTGTCTCGACTTATATTAATTAAGAAAAAATAACAACTGTTCGTATTCAAAGAAACAACTCATTTACTATTTGCACCAAAATCTATGTTTTAAACTTATTTATTATTTACAAATGACAGTATAACAACTTATTGTTTAATTTGAATTTTTTCCATTTTTTCTGTCTTTGGGATAGGTAATCCTGAAGTGTCAGTGTACCAACTGCCATCGAGTGCTAAAGCTTTATTGTGATTTACGGTGTCTTCTAATATCTTGTCTATTGTTTGATCAATATTCTCCCTTGTTATAAATGTATTTTTTAATTCCTTGGCTTTTCGAACTTGGTCTTCTACCTTTGAAAGAATTTCTTGATTTCGATTTTTAGCCATTTCTATATTTTGCAATATTTTCATAGTACGTTCTTCTTTTTCTTTTTCTAATCGAATTTTTCTTTCTGCAGCAACTTTTTTATTCCATTCTTCATTTAGTTTCACACATCGTTCATAATCCTCTTTTTCTACTTTGTCAAAAACTGCTTGATCAAGTTGTACCTCTTTTTTTGCTTCAATGTTTCTCAGGTAATTCCTAAATTCAGATGATTTAATTAAATTTTAGAGATATAAACTCTTGCTTAAGAAAATTTTTATTTTTAAATCTATTTTTTTTTTAATTTCCATTCAAGTAAACAGTCAAAAAATTAAATTCTTTAATTATTAAGTTTTAAAAAGTATTTATTTGAGTTTCTTAATTGTATTTTAAATAGTAGTAAATGAAAAAAGTAAGATTAATAACTTATATTTAGATATAAATTAGAATTTATACCTTTATTATAATAACATTTATGAAATTTGTATAATATTGCCTTATAAAATTATTTTAGTTATATTTCAAATTTTACTGTTTATTTTCAACCACTATGTAAAATTCAATTTAATTTATAAAATTGCAAATTGATTTTATACTATTTGACAAAAATATTGATTAGTACTCACAGAACTGAACGCATGTATGTTCTGTAGTTGTTGTAAAGTCTTTGAATTTCTGCAAATTCATCATCTGGACAATGTACTCTGTCATGGATTCGAAACATCTTAGTTTTAGCAATGGGCAACCAGATAGGTTTCCTTTTCCATCTAAGACTTTGGGCATATATGGAATTAAGATTGAAGAAACTGCAGGAGTAAGCATAATTAGTCACAAGAGGACTGCTGCCAATTAACTTTGCTGCTTGCATTTTGATCTTTTTTGTAAAAACTGAAAAAAATTTTAATTACAAGATAAAAATGAGAAATATTTAAGTTTAATTAATTTGTCGAATGCTCACATAAAATTTATAGAGTTTGATAAAAGCACGATGCTACGACATAATAATTGTAAAATGTCACTTATTTCATAAGTTAATTGTTTATTAAAAATGGTATTAAATAAACAAACGTGTTTTGCGATTGCGGGGTTAGAAAAACTTACTGCTTCGAAGTGCCGCACCCGAAGGTAAAGAAAGTTAGGTGGAAAAGAGCGCGAGATTTTAAACAGCTTTTATTATGGTTCCTATATATTTGTGAAACTGATAATTTAAAAAAAAATTGTAATTATATCAATAACAATGAAATATTAACAAAAATCTTCTCATTCTAATGTACATCAATTTATTAATGAGTTTTAATTTTTTAAAGAGAATATAGTGTTCATGAGTACCTATTCGATATATTATTTTAGCTAATATTTAATTTTAAAATACCAAGTGACTAAATTTATTTATAAAAAGTTAGTTCTCACATTTAAATCCATTAAGCTGAAAAATTCCCTTATAAACCCTTCCTTAATAAAAGAACATAAATATTCATGAATCAGGAAAATTAATTTGCATTTAATTAAAATGCCATCAAGACGACTGTAAACATCTACCCTCGCCAACCGATTTTCGGAGAGATAAGGTCCGACAGTCCTGATATCCATCAGGGTTTTCCCAAGGCCCGGCTGTTGCAGTTTTCGCAGAGGCCTTATAAAATGGCCGGCTGCTTGCTTTTTCCTGTTAGTTTTCACATGACGTTTGAAAAGGGCAGACTGTCACTGCGCTGTAGCCTGTGGGAGTATAAACGCGTGCAATTACTTTTACGCGGCGTGTTGGCTTTCATCTTTCGTTCAGTGACGTTCTTTGCTGCATTTGCAGTGTATACTTTTTGTTAGTGGCTCAAATTAGTTGCGTTCGATACTGGATCGGATAATATTGTTTGGATTTGAACTGTGAAAGGTTTGGTTTTTTTAAAATACATAAACATGGCTCTGCCGTCGTCAGAAACCGCTGCCCAGCAAATACAGGTAATAAACACTTCATTCGTGTCTAATACAAAAGGAATAAAACAAACAAGCGCTTGTGTTTTTTTTTTTTTATAACTTATTATATACTTTATACATCTGAGCGCGTAATGCTGTTTTTTATTCCGTTGCACGCAAACCTTTCAATTTTCCGACATCTGTTTCAGGAAAGTCTAAGAGCCGTGCATCAATTAATGCACAGAATTGAAGGCGCGCGAAGCAACTCCGAATTCAATATAGAGAAGATACAGGAGGAAATCAGCGTGGAAGGAAAAATGGACTCTGTGGACAGTCGTAAATTGAAACGCGTCTACAACAAAGCCCTCGAAGACGCCGGCAAGGAGGAAAGACTACTGCGAGAGGCGCTGAACAAGATACACGAGATCCGAGACATCAGAGACCAACGAAGGCTGCAGGTAAGACACGTTAATTTTTTGTTGTGCATAACTGTTTACGTTTTGTTTGGCAGAACAGCAGACGGTTTCTGTTCGAATTGGAGAAGCGTCCTCTGACGGCATTAATGAGATTCATAGACGCGGAAACTCGTCGGATTTTCCGACGTCTACCCAGGGGGGGAGGGGGATTCATGGAATCATCAATATTCCAAGCGATATGCCGTAATCTGTATGCACAGTTTTTTGGTCACCACTATTTCTTATGTATTTTCATTTGCTGACTTCTAATCCATCACTAAAGAAAGAACCGATAAATTTACCGTAAAATGGTGCAGATAAGCATAAAATCCGATAAAATTATGGTTTTTAAATAAGTTTTTATAAGTTGTTTTCAACCGTGGGATTATTCATTTTGGTAAATAATAAAAGTGTAAAAAAATTTTTTTTTAATTTGTTTAAGAAATTTATGATTTTTACATGATTTATCGTCGGAAATGGTTTTTGCGAGAAAAATTCTTAAAGAAATAAACCTTAGTCATATACATTTTTCTATTATTTTTTATTAAATGGGTTAATGTTTATAAATATGCCTTTATTGGACTAAATTAATTATAATATAATAATAATAATAATTTATTAAGCGCTCTAGGATAATAGCCCCTTAAATGCAGATTAATTATTATAAATACATTTTGATTATGTATGATATCTTGTGCATTTGAAACAAAATTTAACATAAAATATTTTATACATACTTTCAATTATTAGATTGAAAATAATTCATTTTATGCTGACAGTAAAGATCGAATTTACTTGATTTGCATATTAATTCGGTAAATTGAAGCGAGGGTACCTGATGCCAAGGCCCCTTGCCAGCATTGCCTGCATTTGCCCTCTCCTGATCTAAGGAAAAACTTTGGTAAAACCTTAGACAATCTAACTAGATTTTAAAATTTTTCGATGGTTGTATCGCAAGCCCTTTGTGAAATTTAAGGAATAAAAAATGCAAACAAGAAAGCAAATATCAATCCATTCAGTGTGAATTAAATCCCGCAACAGCTAACGACATTGTCCTTATTATTTTTCAGGCTCGACTGTCCGGAAATAAGGAAGCCATTCGACGAGGGACCCTGATGAAAATGCTGCAAGTTACCGCCCAAACATTACCGTTATACGTCAGTGCAATCTCGAAGGTCAGGGCACCTGCCTTATGCGGCTCCATTCCAGCGGAGTACGGCTACACTGCAAAGGTACAATTAAACATTTCCGAACGACAGCGCGTGCATTAGGTCTGATTTCGAGGCGTTAAAAAATGTACCCTTACCAATGCAGCCGGGCGACATGGTCGCTGCGTTCGTGAAGAACGAGGAAGGCGAGAACTGGATCCTCTCCGAGGTGCTGAGCTACGACCCCGCCGCGAAGAGGTACGAGGTGGAGGACGTCGACGAGGAGGAGAAGCAACGATACCACGTAGCCAAACGCAACGTCATCCCGTTGCCGCTCATGAAGGCCAATCCCGAGACGGACGCCTATGCTTTGTTCCCCAGGGGGGCCACCGGTGAGTGTGTTAGCGGAGTTGATAAACTCGCTGCTTCGACGAGGTCCGCGAGCGAGTTTGAGTAGCGAGGGTTGATTTTCTTTTGTTTCAGTCATGGCACTGTACCCGCAAACTACGTGCTTTTACAAGGGTGTGATCAACGCTCAGCCGACAGCGGTGCACGAGGAATACGAGATTTATTTTGAAGACAGCAGCTACGCCGAGGGATATTCGCCTGCCGTCAAAGTTCCGCAACGATATGTGATAAATGTGCCAAAGAGGAGGATCAAGAGCCAGTAGGAGAAATTCATTGATTCTCGTTGCGCGCGAATTTCATTGCTGAGATTTGCGCTTAAGGGTAAAGACTAATTTTGCGAACAGACTGCCATTCACGGTACCGCGAAACCGATTAGAGTGATTTACACTTGGAAGATTTTTAGTACTTATTGAATTAGAATACGCCCTGGTTATAGCGTCGTAAAAGACTTGTCGACGCGACTGTTTAAATAGTGATATTGAAATTATCAATTGTGAAACTCATGCTTTGCATCAACTTGAATACTATATACTTACTGATTTTAAACGAATGTTTCTATTTAGTACAAATGAATATAGTTTTTTAATTGTAGTTAGATACGAAAATTTTTTACCAATAAGTATGTAATTTTTTTCACCTCTTATTTTTAATAAATAAATGCAAATGTACTTGTTCTTGTCAAAATTAATCAATAAAAATCCTTGCAAAGATTTATAAATCGATACTCGACGGGTCGGCTAAACTTGGACCATGCGCAACTGACGGGTATATTAGTTATCTGGTTTGTTGTCGTAATCTAACTCTCCCACGCAACACGCATTATACAGCGATGCAGCTCTCCTCGAATTTGGAAAGCGCCCCCTGCCGACGTCCAGAAGTTTCAGGGACGTGGAAACTGAATTTTCCGCCGCCCGTGTTGGCTTTTCATTCCCATCTGTGCCTCCCTTACGTGGGGATCTGCCGTTAACGACGCTCTGCGGTTTACGTCTTCATCTCTTCTTAAATTAGCACGGACGAAGTGAATTTTAGATCCTGTTCGCGGGAATGTTACGAAAATAACTTTTGCAGTGAAAATTACAAGAACAATATAGCTTTAAAAATAGATTCGGATAGAACAACATTTTGCCTTGATTTTACTTAGTTTGTGCCGTTTTTAAAGGGAAATGAAGGCGTAAAATCGGAACGAAGTAGTCGTTAAAGGTATTATTAAGGGACAAAAATAAAAAAAAGAACAAAATTATAAAAATACAATAAAAAATTTTAAAAAATAAAAAAGCATAAAAAACTTCGTTGCATGAATCTAAGGACACGTAAGTTTATCAAATATTACATACACCGAAATATAAGTTTCATTTCTGTAAACCTAAATAATTTTGTTCTCCGGAAATAAGGAATTTATAACAAAAAAAAAAAAAACAACCAGCACGGCAGTCAGCCCACCCAACGCTAATCTAATGTCAGTGCAATGCAGCAGGGATGTATTGCAACTTCTTTTTATGGCGCAATTGCATCAGGAACCGCCGGATTACGTTGTAAAGGTAATTGAATATATCATTGTCACTCTCTGTGCGTGAAAATTGTTTTAATAACGTATTTATTCGAAAGCGGAGCTGTTTCTTAAATGACGCCATTTTACTAATCAAAATACGCCGGATTACGTCTCCGTATCTGCTCTGCAGCGGGTGTTTCGAAAATATATGTTACAAAGAATACCGAGAAGCCTGCAAAAGTCCGGCGTCATTTTTCACCTCCGCTGCATACTAATAAGTTTAATTGATCATTACTCAAAATGTATACACCGAAGGTCAATTGGTGCACGGTTTTTCTAGGCTTAGAAGTTGGCCCTCTGTATAGCCGATGGTATATTTTCGGAGCACCCTGTATAAGAGAGAGTGCCAGAAAAGGATGCGACGTGAAAAGCGACGTAATGTGACAAACGTGGAAGACTGCATTGATATACAAACTGCGTGCAAATTGTGCATTATTTCGCAGTTGCGTGAATGGAAATTTTTAAATTTACTTCAAAATGCGTTTGACGATTTTGTAAATATTATACATAAATATTTATAGGATGCATTGAAGTGATTCGCTTTCTTTTTGTGAAAAAAGGAGTTTCTCTGTTTTTTTCATGAACTTTTAACTTTTTAGAGAAAACGAGGTTTTTGTTTATCAAAAATTCACTTTATTTTTTTATTCTTGTATTGGATATGATAAAATTTATTATATAAAATTTATAATTGTATATTAATTTATTATTATTATTTTATATCATTTTAACATTTTATTATTTTAAATTATTGTTCATTATTCATTCACCAGAGTACATTGTGATTAATTAATTATTTTAATTTAAAAAAATAAACCTATTCGAAGTGTGTATTCAATGCAAGTCTTCACAGCACTCTCTCTTTTGTTTGTTCTCTCTTTTGTTTATTCTGCCAATATAAGTAACAATATATATAAAAATAAAGTACCTTGTCCTCGAAGAAAAAAAAAATAGAATAAAAGCTCGTTTTGTACAGTGCAATTCGAAATGTCGATCATCACAGAAAACATCTCTTTCTTTTGGGAAAAGCTCAAAAACAATTTTTTCGATTACAGATCGGTATCGTCGCTGGTTGGTGCTTTTTTTAACGATTGAAGAAGATACGAACGATAATTGCGGATTCTCATTCGTATTTTTACAACGAAACCTTTCGTACCTTACCCATATTACCATATGATCTCGCATAAATTACCATACGATCTCGTGCAAGTCACCATATTATCTCGTGTAAATTATATATTTTCTTTAATAAAACAAAAAAAAAAAAGATTAAAAAAAGAATTATAGTGAAATTAGGTTTAATTCATTCGTCAGGCTGTAATTAAAATATAGAAACAATGTTGCAACATATTGTCATAGAATAGAATATGCTAGTCAACGCGATAAAGATGCTTGAGTTATCAACAATAATTAATTTTTAATATAATTTTATTGAATTCAGTCAAAGTAATTATATAATATTAAGTTTTTTTATTATAAGTATCGCGTTAATTGGATTAAGTGTAGATAATTAGATAAGTCTAGTTGTTTCTTTCCAATTGATCTCATAATTATAGCGTAATTTTAAGGCACTTTATTTTAATTGAATGTATCGCAAAATAAAATATTGTAATGTATCGCAAAATAAAATATTGTAATGTATCGCAAAATAAAATATTGTAATGTATCGCAAAATAAAATATTATAATGTATCGCAAAATAAAATACAATGTATCGCAAAATAAAATAGAAGGAGGTGTACATAAAAATGTAAAAGGATGTGTAGTAATATATATATTTAAAATGAATACAAATATAAAAATAGATTTCACAAAATAATTGTGTTTCTTATTTTGTTATTATAATTTTACGATGACTAGCAAGCTTAATTTTATCAGTTAAATTTAGTATAAGAGAAAATGATCTTTTCCTCTTTAGATAAATTATTTTTTGTCGTTTCTGGAACTTTTCGTTTTTCTATTTATTATAACTTTACTAAAATTTTGGTAGCTAAAAAGTGCAAGTCTACTTTTTTAGGGTTTTTTTTTCGAAGGAAGGTTACGCGTTAAAATGGCAAAAACAAAATTAATTATTTCAAGGCTCTGAGGTACTCTAGCTTCGTGAAATTTTAACACAAGCCTTTTTACAAATTTATCAAGTTCTGCGTAAATTTTCCGCCAATTCCCATCATTAATTCGATTATCGATTGAATTCCTTCAAGAAATTTTCTAAGCGTATCAGAACAGAAGTCGATGGAATACCGATGGGTAACCTGTAACCTGTAATCATATGAAAAGACGTGTTTTAAACCGAATTTTAAAATAATTGTTACTTTAAAATTCACGACAATAAAATGAAATGAGTTCCAGAGCCTCACTGCGCATTCGATGCAGCGCTGCCGTCTGCCTGTTGGAACATTTTAAAAATATTTTCGAACGCCGATAACCTCCGACGTCTCGGCTAAAATGTGCAATTTTTGAAAAATAATTAAAAATAGGAAAACATTAGCGTCGAATACCTTGACCCTCAAAACCCTTACGAGTGACTTTGTAATGATATCGCCGCAGGACGTCAAGAGAAGTTGGTGTACGTTTAGGATCAGTCACTGTGTACATCTAAAGTCTAAAAATTTTTTGAGTAAAAAGCTGAAAACTGAAAAAAACTAAATTTTTTAATTCGCACGTTTACTGGAGTAAAAATGCTTCGAATGACTTGAAATTTTGGAAAAAGATAGATCTTTCGTATGTTTGGAGCTACATAGTTTTTCTGCTTGCGAAACTTAACATGTCCAAAGATATCAAGGAAGTACGCTCGGTCGACCGTGTTTTTATTGCCGCCGCACGATAAACGTGCATAATCAGTGCATAACGTACACGCGTATTCGAATGTAAAACTTGCCGTTTATCGAAGCTGGATAAAAGCCTAAAATCTGCTCGAGAGTATCAAGAGAAAAACAATGCCTTTCATTACAAATGCAGCAAAAAGTATATATTCGTATCCACACAAAGCAGACTCCGTTAATGAATTATTATGAACAAAGGAGCCCTCGGTAAAGCCTGCCATCTCCCCGCCTTCGCAAACATGACCCCGCACTCCAAAACCATCGCCAACTCAGCCTCCGTCAGCCGTGCAGCGGCAGCCCCGCTGAGCGCCGCCCGAGAGCAGCCGCGACGGGCAGCGCGCAATCGCGGTGACCCAATGCCTCCGGTGCGCGAGCCGACGACTCGCGTGCCGTACCTGTTGTGCTGGCGATTATATACGCGAGCACCGGGGGAACTTGGCCTGCTCCGGCGGGCTCCCCCGTGCTTCCGAGTGCCGGCTGGGCTCTCGGCTAATGGCCGGGTTTACTGGCGGGGCGGCGGGAGGTGGGAGGTGTTGCAGCTTTTTTTTCGCTTCTTCGGGGAGGATGCGCTCGAGGTCGGGCAGGAATTTCGATGAGCTTGGTTGCTGAGCTTATTTATGGGTTGTTTAATAGACGCTTTTTGTCGCTGAGTAATTGTAGTGGTAACTGTAATTTTCTGTTAGAATATTTAATTAAGAGTTTATCTTTAAAATGGAGTTACTCTTTCTATGTTAAAAGCTTAAGGAAATTCGGAATATATTTATCATTATTTCTTTCATTGAAAAAATACTGCGTTTTTTTATATTGTTGGATAAAACGAGAAAGCTTTTAAAACTGTATAATAAATTTAAAATTTAAAACTATAAATTTTTAACGCTAAAAGTATAAAAAATCGAAGCATTGTTGAATTATTATAGTGAAATTTCATTGTTGATAATTATCGAATAAACTATAGATCTTCGTTAGGAGCAACGAGTTCATTAAATCTATATATGAATAATATGCGTACATTGGTTGCTAGTATATCAATCGATTACACAACCTTTAATTCAGTGCACTACAATCCAGGAACGAAGATTCTAATAAATATTTTTTACTCACCTAAAAATTTTCCAACGAATATAATGAATCTGCTTTGCATTATATGAACTTAAAATAGTATGTAAGTCAAATTTATTATACGTAAAATAAAAAGAAGAGTATTATAAAAAATTTTAATAATAAATTGAGCAAAACAAACTGCTTAGAAAAAAATTATAATTTAAAAATCAATTTTTCAACAAACGAAGAAAAGCTAAAAAATATCATCATTTCAAACGTAAAATATAAAAAATCATTACAGAAGGGTTTCTTGCAATAAAAAACACCAGCCTCTTCGGTAAAATATTTATTGCAGAGAATGCATGACAAGAGTTAAAGGTGCGTATCATCTTCATTTCCATCGACGTGCTCTCCCTTTCCTCCGTCCTCTTCTCCCTCCAGGGGATCTCCTCCCTCCGTATTTACACCTCTCCTACCTCCTCCTCCCCCCTCCGGCGCCTACCGATCTCGGAGCCCCGCGATAAGCGCGCGGAGAGCAGTAACAATCGCGAGCGTGTACGTCTACAATGATCTGTTAAGTGTGTACGGTGCACGGAAGGTGTTACATAGCCGGTGTCGTCCTCGAATTACAAAGAAAAGTTCGTACTCGCTTCTTCCTCGACACCGCCGGGCGCACTTGTATACTCTCTCGCAACGAGAAAAGGCCATTTGCCAGAATCGGCTACTGCTAAAGTACTCGATTGGAGGAGGAAGGCGATGTATCGGTGTCTCGCGGCCGAGGCGCAGTGCTGCTGGGCAAAGCGGGAGGCGACGATTTCAGCTCGGCTTGGGAATTTTTACCGAGAGAGGCGGTCGCGTGATTATAAATTGCAATTCGCAATGGCGGCGCGTTCTTTTAAAAATCGCGGGAATCAGTATTTCGAGAAGTGATTTTATTACAATCGGATCGTGAGATTTTCGCTTCTCGAGAGCGCAGGCCCTTCGATTAAAGACTTTTCAATTATCAAGATTTCATTTCGGGAGTTCGTAAAATTTCACCGGCGTCCACATAAGAGCAGCTTAAAAATTCAAGCCCGCCGTTCGGATTCTTCTCCGTCCAATTGAGATAAACCGCCGCCGATCTTCAGTGTCAATCGCCGTCCTTCTCCCTCGAGCCTCGAGTCAAAAAGAACCTCCCTTGTTCTCCAAAGTGTAATTTCCCGACTCGTTAAGGCAGCACTGCACACCGTCAGCAAGACGCCGGTGTTCCTCGCAGCTTCTCTCTCCTGCTCGCTTTTCTCTATAGAATGCTCTAAGCACGTTATGTAAGATAAAGTATCCCGGCGCTCGCCGAAAGACTGCGGCTTGACGTTGGAGAAAGAGAGAGAGTGAAAACTCGCTGCTACAAGACGCTAAGAATATATGTGTATATATATGTGGTATATAACAAATGTACAGGAGGTATTAAGTACGTGCACTTTGTATAAGTGACTTTTACGCTTTTGACGCCTCTGCCAGGCGGAGGAAAAACTGTAAGTGCACTGCGAGGATTCGTCGTGAATTTGATTAGTCAAGCAGAGTTGCGGTGCGATTTTTTAAAGCCGTTTTTCAACGAGGAAACATAAAAGCTTTGTCCGATCAAAGCTGAAAAATGTCACCTTATCTTCTTCTGCAACGTGTCCCAAGCAATTATTTTTCTGAATTCATTAAATAATCAAAAACTACTTTTCGACCGTCGACCCTCAAGCGAAACTTTTCCCAGACCGTCGAAGCAGCTCGGATCGTCACTTTGACTTACTTCCAATTTGGTGTCCAAAGCATCCGAAAAAGCGCAGCGCCTCCTGTCCGTTCTCAATTTTTCCTCCCCCCCGCGCAGACGCGCCGCACGCTACAGATTTGGCAAAAAGAGAGTGTATCTTACTTCGTAAATATACAACGGATCCCTCTCTCGTCCCGCGACGCGCGCAAACTCTCCGCTTTTTTCCCTCGCTTCCCGCGTCGCGTCCCTCCCCGGCGTCTAGTACACAATACGCGCGTCGCCTCGAAAGGGGGAGCGGGGTGGGGGGATTGTACACACAGCTACGGAGCGACGGGTCGGGCGGATGCGACGGGTGTCGTTTTCTTGGCTCTCGTACATCCGACGGGGAGAAGTCGGAGGCGGATCGCGGATGTGTCGTGCGAATTTCACTCGGGATTTTCACGTCTCGGGGGCGGTGGGCGGGTTGTTGCCCAATTTCCCGGGGAGTTTTGGCGAGCCGTTGATTAAAAGTTTGGTTGTTCAGTTGCAGCTAGGTTGTTTAGGAATGCTTCGCGCGGTAAATTTCGGGGACTGCACGTTTTAGCTCATTAAATCTGGGAAGTTCAAGCTTGTTTAGTAAATCTTGAGATTTTGATAATTACTGCGCGAAATGAATAAAAATAACTTTTTATTACGATTTCGAAACAAATATTTATACAAGTTACGTTATAATTGCAATATTTTTAATTTTCCAAATAGATACGCGTTTGGTAGTAATATTCGCGAGAATAACCGTCATAATTCTTTGGTCCATATCCACAATCGGGTCGTCGGATTTTCCCATTTGCACTTCCTTTCATCCAATTTTCCGGTTCCGGTAATCCAACCTTCGAAACGCGAAAGAAAAAGATGACTGCGTCTGCGTAATTTCGTGGAAAACTCGAATTCAAAATTTCGATAATATGTCGCGCTAACGCTTCCTTCGAGAATTCATAAAATTTGCACAAATTTCTTTAAAAATTACAAGAAAAACCAAAAGCACTAGCAAAATTCGTTTACACCACAAACAACGTCAGCGCTTCCGACACGGAACAACATTAATTTTAATAAAATCTAAAATCCGAACCAGGACGAGAAGCTCGACGAGAAGTCATAAGGAACCCCAGGATGAAAAGTCGTGCATCATCCGGGTGAAAAGCAGGATTACACTCGGCGCATCCGCCATTCCCGGCGCTTCTATACATTACACGTGTACGCGTCGTATAATTTACGCCGCGCAATAATTTTATATTTAGCAAAAAACGTTTCCCTTTGAAAGACTGGATGGGTCCGTTGTTTCATCGAATGATCGTCGCTTTTAATACGTCCGATGTGGCGCGGCTCAGGTACGTCATATACAGTGCGCATATCGAATAACAACAATATAATTATTTACAGAATAAGAAAAGATAGCGGGGAAGAGGGGGGACGTGAGCGAAGGGGTGCGTAAAGGTATAATATGTAATAAGCCCGGCCAGCTGAGCGATGGGAAAATCAATGCGAGATGGCCTGCATTCGGCTCTGAAAGATTGCTGCCGCATTGTAATCGGCTTGTCTAGACTCGTCAGGTACGTGGAAACTCTTAGGAAGAATATATACTGTATGTATTTGATATATAGGCTTCTTTTTCTAACGTTCGATCGTAAAAATTTAGCTTTCTTTTATATAATCTACGAGATGTTAGAATATTCGGTAAATTCGTTTAATTTTAGAGGAGGAATTCTTGTCGCTTAATTATTATTGGTTTTCAGAGGACCCGACGCCTTGTTTTTAATCATTTTGATGAACTTCTTTGAGTCACATATGTATGTCGCTCGGATCATCGAATTGCAATTCGCTTGATGGATCGGGCACCCGAAGGAATTTTAAAAATCGAGTCCTCTTGAGAATACAGATAGATCATCGATTATAATTACGAATTATGGATAAATATTAATATATTTAAGAATCTTAAAATAATCTTTTGGTGTATCTCACTCGAACTATCAATTAGAACTAGACTTTGTAACGTGGAATTAGAGATATATTTTCAGAGGCTTAGAGCGAAAAACTATATAAAAGTTACTACTTAAAGATGAAGCTCGAAAGTAAATCTCGCGGGGATTATCGCGACTTTGTAATTCATTAAAAATTTATTAAAAAATTTAGCAAATCCTGGTAACTTCGTGATGCCAAAACTTCCGGATGGCCTTTTACCGCAATGGAATCAAGCATTCATTTTTAAAGTTGTGAATTCCAACAATACTGCTTAAAAAATCACGTCTCCTAACCTATTAAAAACCTAATAATCAACGCCTAACCTTTAGGAAACCTAACATTAAGACATAGCAATTCAAATCGTGTGTGTACCTAACCTTTTTACACTATTTATCGAAGCTTCTCAATAACAAAACCCGCACAATAATTTACACACCTAATAAACTTCGAAAGCAGATCATTTATCGCAATAACCCCCTAATCGCGCTCTCGACTCGGCGCGACATTCTAAAGCTGCGTCGCAAAAAGGGTACCTCCTCCGTCGGCTCGCCGCCGAACCGAAGTCGAAAAGAGGCTCGACTCGACTGCGATCGGAGCCGCGGCTCGCTCGCGGAAGAGCTTTGGCACAAAAACGAGCGTGTCTCGTCGACGCAAGATAACGAAGCGCATGCAGAGGTTAAGTTAAGGACTACCAGAGCTGGTCGCGGACCGGCGCGCTACACGCCGCGGGCCTAGAAAGTTGGGGAGCGACGCTTCGCCGCGAGAGATTCACAGCACGGTGTCCAGGGTGTCGAAGCTGCGCAGCAGGTGCTCGTCCTTCGAGCACCACTGGACCAGTTCCTCGATCGTCACGAAGCCGTCCTTGTTCGCGTCTATCAGCTGGAACAGAAGTTTTGAGAGGTTAGTTGCGTGGGGGGAGGGTTGACGGGATGAGTAAGGAGAGCGGGGGGTGTTGTTTTTTTTTTGTTACCGAAGTAAATAACAAAGTAGATTCTGAAGAAAAAGTTTTCTCAAAACTTGTAGTTCTCGTAAAGACGAATATTATTTTATAAAATATAATAAGTGTGCATAATAATAAGAGATGTAAAATCTGCAAACTTTTAATTAATCATGTTTCCTGAAACTTATAAATTGTAGAGGACAATATAATCAGCCCTTGATGCTTCTCCTGCTGACTTTATAGAGTTTATGCCTTTATAGATCGTTTCAAATAAGATAAGGAAGTAAATTGAACTTATTGTTTAGAATCGAAGAAACCTAAATTGTCCCTAACTTAACGACACGTTCATACAGATTTTCCGATCACAAAAAAAGTCTTCAGAGCCAATTGATTAATTTCGGAAAATAAACAAAACGCAAGCTCGAGCAAAAGTTTAGCTTTTATCAGGGATCCGGGAGAATGAGTGCCTCGATAATTTAAAGCAATAGCTGTTAAATATTCGAAAATACCGGGTAAAGTTCCGGAAGATATATGACAGAATAATACCAGAACTATAACGCAATTTACGAGAGAGACAATTAGGAGAGCAGCGCCAGGGCCATTAATTATCAACGTCGTAAATATGCATTTTTTCAGTGGGATTCTAATTTCACTCGGAGAAAATCGTTCCATAAATTTGGCGAAGTTCAAAAAGGCCTTTATAATTAGCCTGCTTCAATGAGAAAGCGAAAAATACGTTTTTAATCGGTGCTTTTTCAGCGCTTGCCAAAATGTTTTTTTTTTTTTTTTTTACGGAAAAAGTCAATTTCAAGCTTAACGACGTTCGTGCGAAATCTTTTTGGACAAAAACTGACTTTCTACGTTATTTTATATTAATTTTATATAATTGATATAAAATTTAGTTACAGTATCTGTTTTATTATTTATAAAATAATAAATAAGCTCAAGTACGAAATTGTAGATTGTCACAAGTAATAATGCTTTGTATACGACACTTTTTGTCAGATCTTCACAAGTTTATTAAAAAAAACAAAAAAAAAACAAAACGACAATCGGGCATGAATAAGAGTCTCAGAGACGTTTGGTTTCAATGAGAAACTGCGAACGCACAGAGACCTTCTGCACTTCCGCAACAGAAGATCGAAAAAAAAAAAACAATTGTGACGCATCGACGAGGAACTCTAATAAAGAGGTCGCGAGTCTTCGATTTCCTTCGTCCCCGGACAACCAGGAAAAGCGGCGCGAGGAGGAATAAAAACTACGACTCGGCAGCGAGAAAGAGAGAAACGCCGGGGAAGAACTTTTAAGAGAATTGCTGAAGAAACTCGGGGCTCCCGCCGCTGCCGGTCGGAGCTGCGACGCAGCAGGATGTGCTTTGTGGTCGGATAAAAATTTCTCGTATCTCGCGACGCATGAAACATTGGATTTCTTGCTTACTTCCGTGAAAAGTTCCATAAACCGTCGCGGCAGTCGTCTTGCTGGGAAAAATGGAAGGTCCCGAAGACTTTTGCGTTGTAATGTACTTTGCGATCTGAGCGATGCGACGCATTTTTTTCAATCATTGAAGATCAGCGCTTAAAGCTTCCAATAGAAACTATCATTTTCTCGCGTCGAACCTTTATGAAGAATTATTTGATTCGTCCATTGCCTCGGCTTAGTTAACTCTTCGTTTGACCCACGAAATTATACTTTGCTTTAATTTTACAATTTTCTGACCCTCTAATAATCACGCAAGCAGCATCCAAAATCCCTCCCAATTTTTCACCCCACCTGCCCCTCCTCCCTCCCCCGGCCGAAAGACGCGCCCCAATTCCCCCGTCCGTCGCGAGTCGGCTCCGTCTCCTCGCGCGGAGCCTCTCCTCGGCAGAGAAAACAACGCCGCCGGACGAAAGAGCGGGGCCGTCGATCGAGCTCCTCCCCCGCCAAGTGTACCGAGGCCCTCTCGATTACGGGGAGAGGAGGCTGCCAAGCTGCGAGGAGAGATAAATCCCGCTGAAAAGCAGTCGGCGCGCGTACGCGTCGCTCGATATGTGTATATACGTGTACGGTCTTCCTTCTGCTTTGTCTCTCGGGTCAAGCGGGACTTTCATTTCCCTTTGAGCGGCGCGCCCCGCCGCCCGGAGCTCGACTGCCCCCGAGATGAGCGGTAATTGCAGACGCCGAGTTTGAAGGGGAGCCTTTGTCCCGGATTAAGCGCTTCCTTAATTAAGGGTAATTGCGGCGGGAGAAGAATTGTTTCGCGGATCGGGCGGGCTTTTCGAGCGGGGAATTTCGGTCGCTCGCGATAGAAGGTCTCGAGGGATTTGTCGTGGTGGAAACGTGGCAGGAAATGCGGCCCTCTTGAAATGCAATTGAGCGCGAGTGGTTCGTTATTGGGTGCTTAAGGAGGCTCAATTATTTTTTAAAAATACGCCGATAATTAAGACACTCTATAGTTAACCGTTGAAAAGTTACACGACTCGCCGCTTACGGATCGAGGCGCGGAAAATAAGGGCCGATAAAAGTGAGGTGTTCGCGAGCGAGTCTTTATCGGCAAAAAAATCCCGGAAAAGAAGTCCTGTATTGACTTGCTGCCGAGTTTCTTACTTGGGCTCGAACTCGAGCTTCACGGGTAATCGCGTTCGTGCGACTGTTGAACTGATTTCTCTGTTCTTGCCCCTGCTTTTGTTTTTCATCGCGTAAGAGATTATTGTTAAAATGTCTTGAAAGATATTTGCCGATTACTCGAAATCGGTATCATTTTTCCTAACCAAGAAACTAAACAAAGAATGATTCATTACGGTGGCATAAGAAATTTACAAAAATTTATCGATGTATTGCTTTCTCATAGAGAAAGCTTTGGAATGGCAAAATTTTTCGATTCTCATATTTTCACGTACAAGCTCATATTTAAGTTCAGAGAGTCCAAAAAAGTAGTTGTTAAAAAATGTCCGAATGTATGTATGTACGTACTTTCCCCTTAACTGCTTTTAAACGACGCCATAGATTGGGTGGAGCCCGAACATGCGAATGTCCACTTCGGAATTGCATCAAAATATCGAATTTTTCTACATCGACTTCAAATATTTACAAATGACTGTTTCGATAAATAGAATATGATCGAAATAGTTACATTCGAATAGCCAGTGGATAAAACATGAAAATCTTTCGTGACTCTAAAGTCGAAGGTTAATACTAGCGAAACAAAATAATGATGTAGACTAATTACTTCTATTTTTCGCAGGTCTGAACCTTCGACTTTAGAGTCACGAAAAATTTTCATGCTTTAGCCACTGGCTATTCGAATGTAACTATTTAGATCCTATTCTGTTTAGTCTTCATGACCACTCGACGATTTGAACAGTCCAGTTATACATCTGCGACAAAACGGTCATTTGTAAATATTTGAAATCGACGTACACTGAGAGAAAAAAAGGAGTAAAAATTACTATTCTGTATCGTAACTTGAGATATGAGAAGAAAAAAAACGATT
>JAWWEM010000054.1:13517959-13569639 GCA_035582935.1 Ormyrus thymus | reverse complement strand
AAACCGGGCCGATTTCGGCCGCGTCGCGTTTCCGCGCGATGATCCGCAATCGTCGGGCGTGAATTCAGGCCGGTTGGTGGTTGGGCGCCGGGCGACATTGATTTCCGCGGCGCGCCGGGAGAGCTTTTATTGAGTGCGTCGCTGATGCATCCTACGCGTTTATGGCGTGTGATGGAGTTTGCGGAGGAAGCGAGAGAGAGAGGGAGAGGGAGAGAGAGAGAGAGAGAGAGAGAGAGAGAGCGGGGAGTTTTGGGATTTTGGGGAAGTTTGTTGGGTTTTTGTAGTGTTTTGTTCTGCGATCGGTTATGGAAATTAGAATGTTTTAATTCGATTTATTTGTAATGACGCCTTCTTCAATGCTCGAATGAAAAAGATATAAGGATATAGTTATATAAGATATGTAAATATAAGGAGTCTTAAATAATGCAACTTGAGAATTCTTAAAAAAATAAATAGATTTTAAAGAAGCTACAAATTTTCTTTCATGGTTTCTTTGTTTGCTAACGGTTTAAGTGACCGACGCCTTTTCAAATAAATAAAATTGGAGTTCTGGATCTATTTGCTTAAAATAATATGTCTGTGCTGCATATACGAACATACTACCAAAATTATTTCTCTTTCAATACTTAAAGTATGTATACCAAAATATTCATAACGAATTAGAAAATTTAAGTACTCTATTTTCTTTGTTTTAATTGATTTCACCGCTTTCTTCTTATACTAAACTTTATTAAAATAACGAAACAAATCCGAAGTACAACTTAAATGAATAACAGTGTAGAGCCTCCATTAACTCGTCGTCAATTAATCTTGCTCGTCAGCAAAAATTGTTTCTCGCAGGTGCAGATTTATATACTTTTACGGCTAATTCAATTTAATTAGAAAGACCCACATAAAAACTAAAGTAGGTCGCAGCCGTTTTCCGGCGGACCGCTTTAATATCCTCGGCGAAAACCGCTTTGATGTCGATGGCTCCAGAGTACAAAGGCAAAAAGGGAAAATTCTCGATTGCGACTTTGATCGCCGCGGACGTTCATTAAAAATGAAAATTCCCACTCGAAATTGTTACTCTGGGTCGGAAGTGAGCGAAGAGACCGAGACTTTCTCGAAAAAGTGTCGTACTCGCCGGAAGCAATAAATTTCTCGCAGCCCTCGAATTCCGCGATTTTTGCCGAAAATTCGGAAAAAGTCAACAATGGGTTACCGCGCAGCCCGTAAAATAAAGAATTTCCAGAATTTTATATTCCATAAAAAATATCGTATAGTGAAAGAAAAAAAGTCAAGCAATCAACGTCGAAAGGGTCGCATCTGCGAGCCATTGCGGATAGCTATAGTAAGTATACAGGCGCAATTTACCCTTTATTCGGTTCACTGCCTGTAGGCGAAAAAACGAAGAAGAACAATGGAGTAAAACAAGAAGATTAAAGCGGACAAGAAAATCGAAAGGACTATTTTCGGATGAACGGTAGTTTGCTCCTTTCTGGGAAATATGAACTTTTCCTGAATTTCACTGGATCGTAAAATATGGTATATCGAAAAGCCGCGGCTTACAAAATTTCTACATAGAACAAATTTCTGTCAAGTAAAAGTATCGGTATTTTATAAAAAAAAAAAAAGGAATTTCTGAAGTCGAGCGTTTGACATTGTAGGACAGTAGTATCGAATTCTCAGGATTTCTCTCCCTCCTCCCTTCTTCGAATTCCATATCAATTCGTATACATATATACATTTTTAACAAGCTCGCCGCCAGCACTGCTACCGAGGCGCTTCTCCACGCAGCCTCTCGCGATAACGTTCGAACGACTCAGGCCACCTCTCAAGCTCGCACGAGTTTCTAGAGTACTGCTGATATCCCGCGCTACGGAGAGGAAATCGTTTCGTTATCTACATTCCAGTGAGTTATTCATATTCAATACAGTTTTTACTGACTTCTAGCCGAACGACACGTAAAATCACGACTGCGAGCTGCGAGGTTGAGCGATTGTACGTATACATAAAATGTTTGACGCAGCGGAGGGGCCGAACAAACTTTGCTCAAGCGTCGTGCCAAGATGGAAAAATTTTTTCAGCGACAATGTCGGGCGCAATGTGTAGAGTGTATGATCAATCGACTCCCTGCACTATATCTCGGCTCTCTATATGGTTTATTTCTATGTGTTTTATCGGTCGTGCAATTAACGACGAATTACAGACAGGTTGACTTTTGGAGCTCTTAAAACATCTGTAGTACAGAATCGTCAAATTAATAAATAAAAATATTAATAATCTTAAGAGAATACGTTTGAATAAAAAAGTAAATTTTGTTCTACAATCATTTTAACTCCTCTTGTTTATATGAACTGTGTCCAGTTTTTAATTCAACTTGAGAGATTTGCAGAATATCTCTGACTTGATTAATCCTCCTGTGTTCATTCTCGTAAAAAATGATGTAGCATTCGGAGAATAATACACTACAGTTTGTAAAAACCTGCTGAGCTCATCTAAAAGCGAGCTCCATTCCTAGATTTAGATTAAAGAATCTCTTTTTTCAATTTAACATGATAAATGAAGTAAACAAACATAACAAAAGTAAAATGTGTGTTTCGCAGTTTCTTCATCATAAACTGTAAAATTAAAAAAATTTGCATTTTATATAAAAATTTATTAACTCAAAAATATATATTTACAGATTTGTACACTTTATCTTACCTAATGCAGTCAATAAAAATGGTCATAAAAATATTTCCATCCTCATTTAGAAATCGAAGACAGTCATTTGAACTATCTAAAATCTCAATTTCAATAAAAAAAAAATGTCAACACTAACGAAGAACCATCGCGAAACAACTATTTCCGCGCAACAATAACCCTTCCCTCACTACTGACCGTTCGAGGCTCACTTAGCCTCTTTCCCAACGGCGTCGGCCACAGCTTGGTAGCCGTCCCGCTGCAGCAGATCGGCGAGCTCCTTCTTGATCTTGGCGACGACGGGCGGGCCGTGGTAGGCGAAGGACGTGTAAATCTGAACGACCGAGGCGCCCGCCTTGATTTTCGCGTAGGCGTCCGCGCCGTCGAAGATGCCGCCCACGCCGACGATCGGCACTTTGCCGCCCGTCAGTCGGTGCATGTTGGCTATCATGCGAGTGGAGAGCTCGGACACCGGAGCGCCGCTGAGGCCTCCCGCTTCGTTCTTGCTCTGGAAAGGTTTGCGTTATTGTTAGCTTTGGGGAGTCGTCCGATGATTGTAAAAAAAATAATGTGTAGTTTCTGCGGCTTATTGAGCGTTTGAGTTTCATTTTCAAACTTCAACTGGTACAAAATACGATGTACAGTATGATTCTATTGAATAAAGTTGATTTTAAAAATTCCAATCTTGAAAGGCAATATCAGGTGATCTTGCAAGGAAAGCAATCCTGAGATTGAATTTGATGGGAAAATTGCAAAATACTTTATATCACAATAAAATTGATTTATCTGATCTATTTAAAATTCTATTACAAAAAGTATGGTAAAACTTTGTATAAAGTACAGTAATATATTTGATTGCTTTATCAGAAACATTCTTGTGAAAATTTCCGTAATATTTATTAAAATATTTTTCCTGCGTTATATTAAATTTGAAAAGTGTCATGAAATCCGCAAATTTATCAAAAATTCAATTCGAAATATCTAACCGAAAATATAGTTACGTAAATCACCAATTTTTCCTCAGTACATTGATTTCCCACAATTTATCGACCATAATTTGAGAAAGAATAAAAAATTAAGCTTTCATTTGGAATGTGGGGTAAATAAAGTATTTTTACGACAATACAAGAACTATGTACGAAGGTACAATTTGACAGAATTCTCTTCTACAAATTGGCCACAAAATTGAGACATTTTCGATAATGGCAAGAGCTATTTTTCAGGGTTTTTCTCGAAATTTGATCTACACTATCGGGTTGCGCTCGAGGCTTCCGATTGCGCCGTGTACGACCGGGCGAGTGATTTATACACCGCTGGAAACGGGATTCGGGTTCCTATCAGAACTTTACCGAACTGCTCGTAAAATGAGGTCGTGAAAATTTCGAAAATAAGCGACCGGGATTCAGTAATTAATCAGTGCTCAGCTTTTTCTCTACTGTGCTCTTCTCACGTAGAAGTAGAAGTGTTGAAAATTTAAACGTTAATTAAGTGCAACTGAAATGGTACTTAAACTTTAAAAATCGTTTTGGTATCATCTAAAGTTATAATTATTCAGACTAAATTGCAGCTAATAAAAATTACAAAGTATGACGTCTTTGGCAAAGAAAAATATACTTACAGCGTTAGTCAAATTGTCCCTCCTTAAAGTCGTATTCGAGACAATGATTCCATCGACCTTCGTTTTCGAAGTTTGAATGACTTTGGCGACATCCTTCTGCTCGTCCTCGGACAAATCGGGAGCAATTTTCAGCAGCAGCGGCGGCCTCCTCTCCGTCTTCGCTCTAGCCTCGTTCACCTTGCTTTACACGAAAGAAATAGTATTTTTTAGTTAAAAAATTCAAACACTCTGCAAAATAAAAACACCATATACCTCAGCAATTCCTCCAACTCTTTCTTCGCCTGCAAACTTCTTAGGCCAGGTGTGTTCGGGCTCGAGACGTTCACGACGAAGTAATCGGCGACATCCGAAAATTTAAGTATGCCGTCAACGTAGTCTTGGCAAGAGTCTGTCGTGGTCTTATTTTTGCCAAGGTTGACTCCTACGATGCCCTGGAAACCGGATTTTTTTAGATCTGCGAGACGTGAGTGCACCACTTCGTGACCTTCACTGTTAAAACCGTATCGATTAATTAGTGCACGGTCTTCCAATAATCGAAATACTCGAGGTTTTGGATTGCCGGATTGTGGCTCTGGTGTTACTGATCCTGAAAGTTAATGTAATATAAATTAAAACTAACTTGTGTCGATGTTCAATTATAGAAAACGGTGCTTTTTAGCAGCTCCCTAAAAAACACCAAAGAAAGTATACGAATCTAGGGACTTTTAAAATAAGTCGGTCACAAACTCTGAATGTTAAATTTAAAATTCCAATACAAAAAAAATAATAAGAAGTTATGTATTTCACTCGCGATAAAAAAATTTGTATAACAATTAAATAATTTATTATAATTTTATTAACCAAAAAAAAAAATTTCGTCAATTTTTAACATTTTCTTTATTTAAACTTCACATCTCTATCATCAACTTGTGAGATCATTATCAATTTACTTAATTCATTTCAAAGAATATTAAATGATCAGTTAATATATTGATTTGATAAATATATTATAAATTCTGGAAATGTATTAATTTAAATTCTGTATGATTGAATAAACTATATTTTTAAGTTCAATTTATTTATTTTAAAAAACAACAAACAGTTTTTTATACTTATACAATAGTTTCTATATGCACTTTAAAAAATGCAATATGATGCAATATCTATCAATAGTAAAACTTTAGAATAAAAAATTTAATAATAAATAGATTTTACAAAACCAAACTATCTCTAATATATACTGTAAAAATGTACTAATTGATTTGTAAAACTTACCAATTTCTACAAAACCAAAGCCCATTTTGTGCAATCCTTCCACAGCTTCAGCATGCTTATCAAATCCAGCAGCCATACCAACAGGGTTCGAAAAATCTAATCCCCATAAGCTGGTCTTTAATACTGGAGGATCTATCACATTTTGCTTCAGGAAACCTAAATTGACTGTCACAACTGCTAAGCGGTGAGCCACTTCTGGATCTACCAGTCTAACCAGTGGCATAGCAATGTTGTCATAGAATTTCTCATTTCCATTGTACAAAGAAATTCCAGTAAAGAGTGCCACTGCTCCACTGCTTACTACGAAAAAAGACTTGATTTTTCTCCAGTCACTCATTGTCTCTAATCCTGGTCTTGACATGCTGTTTTGTTTAATGAAATCTGAAATATTAAAAAAGTAAAATTAACATATTTTTAAACTGAAAGAAATGTGTGTTGTTTCAATAAACTTTCTTATCAGCCGTGATTTTGCAACATACGTACTCTTGAATGTCAATGAAGTTCAATAAAAAATTCAATTTTGTAAACATTTTTAGCTTGCATTGACATATTATTTTAATAATAGGTTATGTTTGTCGATAAATTGACACATGTGATATATTGTAATTGTTGGGTAGTCCGGAGTTCACGTCATTTGATGTTATGACGGTCTGTGACGCCTATTTGAGCCCGTGCATAAGATCGTACTGTGACACGTAAAAAGACGACAAATCAGTTGTCTCCGCCAGATTTTGTAGTTAAATGATAAAAAAATAAAATATGTTGCTAAAGTAGAAAATTATTACCATGTGTTTATTTGTAATCATTTTTAAAAAATATCTGAAAGTGATATTACCAACTGGAGGAATTATTTTAACAGACTTATAATATTTATTTAGTCACGTGACCTCATCGCCGCGATTGGGATTTGAACATTTGAATTTTTCCAACTTCAGCGACGTCGCTAAAGTTCAAAATTATTAATGCGTATTAATTTAAAATCATTTTTAAAAAATATCTCAAAGTGATATATTACCTACTGGAGGAACTATTTTAACGAATTTATAATATTAATTTAATAAAAATTTCCAAAATAAATGCTAAAAATATCCGACACCCTTAAATATTTATGAAATCGAACATCTATATAGTTGTAAAATTGAAAAAAGATGATTTGGGATCCCAGATAACATTGCGTGCTTTTTCTGATCATATGACAGCAACGTACTGCCATTCTGAAAACATGCTCCTATGCTTCAGCATTAAAGACCGTGCTCTCAGCACGCCGTGCTGTACGTTACTGGCAGTGCGTCGACACGATGTTATCTGGGAAAGGAAAAAAAAGAGATTTTTTTCTGAGAAAAGAATAAAAGATTCGTTATGGTCTTAATTTGTGCTAAAAGGCTATAAAAATATAACGATTGTTATTCTTTAATAAAAAAATTTATCATACTTTTTATTTATTAGATAATATTGCTGTAAATTAGTGTAGACTTTTAAAATTCTATTTATTTTTTAAAATAACAAGATCTATATTTTAAATCTCGCAGTTTTTTTACTAAAAATTTTATCTCCCGAACAATGAAAATCTACTGTAACAAAATATTGATCGATTGGATTCCAATTTGGAGGTGTTGAGAAGTAGATAAGTAAACATAACCTCCTAACAAATACAAAATCAAACGTGAATAATAAAATACGTATTTGCGAACTTAGATACTCATATTGACAATAAATGTATTTATTGAATCAATCAATATGTCACATATAAAACTAAAAAATAGTTTGAAAAATTACTTTTGGAATAATACGTTCCGAAATTAACGTTTTATTTTTAATAAGTACTAGAGTTAAACATACCTGAAACAATCTTGCTACAAAAGATTGTTTTGGATTTTTATTAGTACTTAACGTGTTAAAAAAAGAAAACATAATGCTTAATATAAAGTCTTGACAAATAATAAACAAGTAATTAAATTCAAAAAATAAAAAATGAAAGTAAGATTTAATAAATTTAGTCATGCTAAATAGAATCTTTTTTAAAGTATTCATTGTCATTTATATAAAATGGCAAAAATCCATTGGTCTGTGATAAAAAACCCTAAACAATGGTGAGTACATTATGGCAATTTAATACTAAATTATAATTATGATTTCTGTTAATAATTGCAATATATTTTTTTAAAATTAGGTTCAACCTCCAACAAAAACTACTTCACCTTCGAATAGCATTCAAATCACTATTCTACAATCATTATTTAGACTGGAGCTATGTATGCGATACATTGCTTGAACCAATTTTATGGTTCGTTGAAAATTTCACTGCTTTTCTTGGGCCAGTGAGTATTACACTATCTTTTGGATTAATCTTGCACTAATTAAATTAAAATTTAAAAGTTGTATGATTTTATTAAACATTACAGATATTTGTAGTGATGGTTACTTTACTGACAGCTTTGTTGGTGTACATTGCTTATTATGTGGGCTTCCCTTACTGGTGGGAAAGGAGTCCCGCTTTTACATTTGTTTTGCTTACTGTTGGCAATTGGTTGTTAGTAAATGTTTGTTTTCATTATTATATGGGTGTTCATGTGCCAGCTGGTTATCCACCAAAAGGTGGACTGATACCAGAAGCTGTTAGTATTTGTAAAAAGTGTATTAAACCAAAGCCTCCAAGGACACATCATTGTTCTATTTGTAATAAATGTGTGCTTAAAATGGATCATCATTGTCGTATCCTTTTCAAAATATATTTAAATAATTTTACTAATTTTGAAATATGATTAAAAATTTCCTTAACAATTTTAATATAGCTTGGTTGAATAATTGTGTTGGCTATTATAATCATAGATATTTCTTCCAATACATGGCATTTACAGTTGCAGGAGTAATTTTTATAATAATTTTTGGCATACAATTAGCATATGAAGAATTTTTTCTTTCTCCAGAACCAGAAGTCGAGGGTCATCCTGTACGAATTAATAATACAGAAATCATACCAATGGTAAGAAAATTGAGTCTTCCTATAATAATATAATTATTAACTTAATTATTAAATTGAATTTTATTAGAATATTACTTTTATTTGCAGACTGAATCATTAGATCATCTCAGTGAAGCAGAAAAAGCTGAGATAGCAAGGCAAGCAGCTGAAACCAAAGCAAAAGAATACAAGAGGAAATTGATAGTTCTTGCAGCCTTAATTTGCGTAGCAACACTTCTTGCACTTGGTGCTTTAACATGGTGGCATGCTGGTTTAATCAGCAGGGGGGAAACGAGTATTGAAGGTCGTATTAATAGTACCTTGGAGAAAAAGTTTAAGGCTCAAGGAAAAAAATATGAGAATCCTTATGACTTTGGTAAGAGAGAAAATTGGAGGCTATTCTTAGGAGTCAAGGGCAGGTAAAACTCATTCAAAATAACTAACTATAACAAGATTAATGCTTAAATTTGAAACTATATTTTCTATTAAGTATTTTTCTTTTATTTCTTTAGAACTTGGTTCCATGTATTCTTCCCATCAACTCATGGACCATATGGTAATGGTTTGATTTGGGAAACTGCAGATACGGAAAAAATATCTTGATTAAGCATATACATAAAGTAGAATATCAGAATGTATATCAGAATATATATATATATATATATCATGATATTTATAAAAAATAAAAAATATTTACACTGACATTACTGTGATGTAATATAAAATTTTGATATTTTATATAAAGTAAGATGGATATAAAAAATGAAATGTTTAAATGGTGCTAAAATTTTAATACTGCCTGATGTCCGATAAATAATAAAAATTAATTTTTTCTATACAGTGTTACTTATTCAAAAAATCTTTCATTTCGCGCCATTCCAGTACGCTAAAAAATACCGGCGAAATTACGCGACGCGCATGCTCACCTGCGTTCACGGTTTCCATAGGAGAACTCGCGCTCGTTTGCATCCGAATCTCCTCTTAAAGATAACTTCCAGCTAAACAGTCATCTGAATATTATCTTTCAATCCAAAAAGACGCACAAATCCGTGGGGGAGGTTGAAAAAAAAACGAACTTTTGGCGGCACATTGTACTCGGTCCTGCGAGCCGCAGAATCTCTGCCAATCGATCGGCGTCTTCCCCCACCTTACCTCAAAATTGCGTAGCTACTACAGCGTAAAGCAAATCCGAAAGACGGCTTCGGCTGGTGTAGCGGTCAGTGCATGTGTTCTGACTGCTGGTGCATGAGCTGCTGCTCCGCTCGGCGGTCCTTAGATTTTATGGTGGTGTGCAATAAATCTTTCAATACAGCAGCCTCCAGCAATCATGACCAGAGACAGCCAGACATTGTTTACTGAGTCTCAGGAGCAGGCGTTGCTCGAAGAGTATAAGGACCTGCAGGAGCAGATGTAAGTGCATATAATCCAGCTTCCTCTCCCTCCCTCTAGCTGAGTTTTCGGAGCAGCTTGGTTCTCCGAAGACAAGCTGAGACTTGCATCATCCTTTTTTGGCCCTTCGTCTGTCGGCACTTGAAATTCGCGTGAATAAAGTGTCATTAGAGCGAGAGCCGATCAAAGATGCATTTCAGGTAAAAGGATAATTTGATGACCTTGCAGGTGGTATAGGATGCTTCTTTGTTTTGACCCTTAGCTCTAACGGACTTTTGAAAAGATCGTTCGAGGTTCAGATTGCGGGTTTTTATGAGGTGTCATCTTGTTTTTCTGTGCATGGGGTTTTTACAAGTTTTTTGTAGGTTAGGTGGCTGATTATAGATTTTTTATTAAAAAATTGGGGTGATTCAAAATTTAAGAAATTTTGTTGGGGAAGTGGATGAAAAAAGGAGGTTAGTTCTGCAGTTGTGTATCCTTCCATTCATTTCCTTGTACACTGTATATCCAATGGGTAATTTATAATTTTCAACAATGTGGATCATTGAAATAATTATTTATTGTAATCAACGGTCTTTTTTTTAAATATTTTAAATTTGTGGAGGATTTAATTGTAGTTTATAACGTTAACGTTTTTTTTTGTAATACAAAATTTTATAAATTATAGACATCTTTACAATTTTTTTCATTGTTACATATGTGTTTCAACTATAATTTTATAAACTTTTAAAAATTTATACTAGTATGTCATATAATATATTGAATTAAGGAATCTAATTTTGTAAAGTTCTTACAAATTAAAATTGATAATAATGAAATGATTTTTAAAAATATTTTTTGGATTAATTTAGGATTATGCATTAAAACAAATAAAAAATGTAATAATATACGTAAATGAATTCTATGAATCTAAAAAATATAATTTTTTATTTAGAGATATTGACAACCTGCCCTTTCAACTGTCTTCATTGGAAAACTTGTCACAGGAGATAGCTATCTCAGAAAATTGTCAATACTATGGAGAAGAGGAGCAGCAGATACCAGATGATAAACTGGCATTGCAACAGGCACTGCACCAGTCGTTGCAACCAAATGCAGTACCAAATCCTCCTGTGACGCCTATTTTAGGACGAGAGGAGTTTGCTGGACCTTATAACTTCGAATTAATTTTAAACCCCCAAAACAGTGGAAAACACTGGCAAGTAAGTGAATTTAATATAATTGCATATTTTTATTTAAGTAAACATTTTTTTAGATTATCTAGATGTAATAAATTAGTGTAAATTTATTAAATTTTTAAAATATTTAACATTCTTAAAATTTTTAAAATAAAATGAGTATTTACTACACACATTTTTGGTTTAAAATTATTTTTACAAAAATTCGAAATTTCAAATATTTAAGAGTTTTATAATAAATCTTTTAAATAAATTATTCTTTTTATGTCATAAATGTATAGAATTAGTTTTTAAGATTGCTTTTTCTGTTTTCAATAGTACTCGGAAAAACTATCCAAGGTCTTCATAAATATGGAACAAGTGCTACCCCTACAATTTCAATGGACACCACCTATTGATGGTTTATGGGTACGAGCAACAATGGTTTATAAACTTGAACAGCACCGTTCACACCCAGTAATTAGATGCCACAACCACACAGCTCCCGATAACAATTGTAACCGTAACATCGACTCGAATCAGGTCAAACATGTGATTAGATGCCAACACAACATAAGTACTTATGTTGAAGCTGAAAATGGACATTTGTCTGTGATTACGCCATTAGGAACCCCGCAACCTGGTGTACAAAATGTACCAATGGATTTTGCTTTCTACTGCAAAAATAGCTGCACCTCGGGTATGAATCGACGGCCAACGGAGCTAATTTTTACTTTAGAAACACAGCAATGCCAAATATTGGGTAGACGCAAACTAGCAATAAGAGTTTGCAGCTGCCCAAAAAGGGACAAAGAGAAGGAAGAAGAATTAGATTCAGCAGAAGTTCCAGCAGGCAAAAAAAGAAAATCTACTGCACGTAATGTTCCGCCACCTGGAAAGAAATTAGCTACCAGCAGTGACAATAGAGTCTTTTCATTAAATTTAAATATAGTTGGCAAGGATAATGCTAACGCCATCGTTAAATATGCGTTTGATGTTATGGCAGGCGCTGCTGTCAGATCCAACAATACCGAATTGTACAAACCTTACATGGACGAAATTCTTACAAACTATCAATAAAGTGAGCATTTATTGTTTGTCGGGGGATGTAAAATACTGTAACGTTAGATTTTATTTTAAAGATTTTTAAGTTTTATTAAATTAATTTTACAATCGTTTTTTTAAATCGTGCCACTAATTAAAGTATATTCATTTTTAAAAGAATTTGAAAAAGATATCCGTATTTTACATCCCCATTTGAGCATGTATTTTTTTATGTATTGTTTTTTAATGTAATAATTAAAATATAACTATAAGTATCATTCCATCATATTGCAATACTTAGTTATTTACAATAATCTTAAGTACTGTTAGTTAAGTATTACGATTTTTGTACCTATTAAGCATGATCTCTTGTGCCAAGAAATGCCTTTTATCTACGATACGACAATGTTACTTAATTACAAATAAATAGTTTTATTCAATTTTTAAAATAATTTGCGGATTACACTTTAATACAGCCCTCATCAGCGTCTAATTCGATCAAAGAAATACTAACAGAAGGCGCAGAAAAATTCTCCGGTAATTTCGTAATGTGATGACGCAAAAGCTCAAACGGTTCTCTCAGACTAACAACTTCTTTTCTTGAATGCACTTCCGTTCCATCCTCGCCAACTGCCTCCAAAATCCACTCCCAGTTGATGCCACAATTACTCTCGGAATTTGATATCCAAACTTTGTCGTTGTCATTCTAAAAATATTTCATGCGTTTATAAAAGTCATAAACCAAATAGTTCGTTTATTCCGCGTTTTACCTGCAGTATAAAAATCTCTTCCTTGTGATGTAAAACATAGACGGCATCTTCTTGAAATGGAAAGGGTATAGGAAGAGCGATTTTCTTTTTGTAAAAATGCACAAGAGGTCCCGAATGTTGTCCGCTCAAATGTTCAATCAGATTATTGCTACTGATAGATTCTTGGCATCCTGTACGTTCTTTTAAAGGGCAGCTGAGTCTACTACTGGTCATTGATTCGGTCGATCCTCCCCAAATGGGGGTCTGTTACAAAATATAAAAGGATTCATTAGTATTTATCTCATTTTCAGGTACTTAGTAGAGAAGCAAAGAAATCATAAAATAGGGGAGTATCACGTTGTTCTTTTGTTTTCTAATGATTCGGAATTTACACCTCTGTACAGTTGGAAAACTACCTACTGACGGCCCTCTTATTTTTCGCTCGGCCCAGATCTTAATCTTTAGAAGGGTGCGGATTACGTTGTTTCCAAGCCGATTGTTTTCCGGTGGTTACCGAAACTGTTATTAGAGCGATTGAGATCTTTGCTTTGTATTCAGGTAAAAATAAAATATTTCCATTTACCAAAAATTGCGTTTAAATAATTCACGGTAAAATTAATTAAAAGTTTATTAAATATTTTTCTTTATTAAACGTATGCTTCTTTAAAGATAGTGTTTTTATATTTATTGTTTAAAACAATTTTCAAATTTTTCAGAAATGTTACTAACACTTTCTTCCAAATCCTGCTAATACAAATATATCTTTGCTCTATCCCCACTACATTTTCTTTCCTTAAACTTTCCACAGTCCATTCAGACTATCCTTAGAAAGAGAAAAAAAAGCCGGTCGCTTCTAACAACTCCCATTCACCCGAAACGAAAGACCGACTACGAAAACTGCCCCCATAAATCTCTGCAACAAAGACCTATTACCTGCGGGACGCTGAGCATCGAGCCGGAGTTGTTGGTCTCGCTGCGTCCGTCGTTGTCCCTTAGTTCCGTGAAGGAGCCGGTCATTTCCTCGGCGTTGCCCTTGCTGAGCTCGCCGGTGCTGGCCGACTTCCTTCGGTCGTAGAGTCTGAGCAGCCAGCGGCGGCCGTACAGCAGGTTTCCGTCCATCGCGCAGCTCGTCGTCGGCAGGCTCTCCGTCGAGACGTTCCGATCGTCCGGCCGACTCGGGGAGAGGATCTTGGAGAGGAGCTGCTTCGCTTTGTGAGAGGCCGCCTTGGCCTGGCTGGAGGACTGCGGCTTCTTCGAGCTGTGAGGCGACGGCCCGAAGATGCTGTCGTGCAGGGATCGAGGCTGGAACGGGGGAACATTTTGTTGAGGGAGGGTGTCTTGTTGCAATTAATTATGTTCGGTAATGATGCTGCTAGTGACACTCGAAGATATCAGTCAGATAGGTAATTATAATGATTGGACTAGAACAATTGATTCATTTTTAGTATCGTTAAATAATTGAAGGATATTTTCCAGCAGTTATATAAGGATTCTGATGATGGAATTACTTAATATTGAAAAAAAATACACATAATCTCAAAGTAAATGTCGAGTGAAGATTTTTAGACTTTTGTTACCTGAAGCTAAGGTATTGCCCGTTTATAGTTCTTTTCGATATATTCAAGTGCGGAAAAGTTGATTCTCTCCCAAGAATTTTATTGAAAAGTATTACTTCTAAACTTTCTGTTTCTAATCGGTTCACTGCGCCAAAAAAAATTGACCCAAGTTCTCTCTCCCGCAAACTTGTGAATAATTTCTAAACACCCACTCCACCATTTCCCACGCTCTACAAAAGACTCCCCTCTCCCTCGCGAAACCTCACCGCGCCGGCATCCTGTTCGGCTTTATCGGCCTCGACGAGGGTCTCGTTGAGCACCCGGTGCGACTTGTCCGCGAGCAGGCAGCGGCCCTGCCCGAGCCTGACCCTGCAGACGGGGCAGCGCGAGGTCTTGAGCCGGCAGCCGAAGCAGAGCAGGTGGCCGTGGACGCACTGCGAGACGGGCGGCGCCGCGCTCTCCAGGCACACCGGGCACTCCAGCGCCTTCACGACCCCGGACACCGCGCGCACCAGCTTCTGCGCCACCTCCGGCAGTGGACCCTCGAGCAGTGTGCCCTGCGACGCGTGGAGGTACTGCGGGATGAAAATTCGGATGGATTTTAGTCCGGGGGTCTGTTCGTTTAGGGTTCTGTAATGTAGGGTGAAATCGGACAGGGGATACCAGGGATGATTGACCCTGCAGAAGAGTTGGGGATGGTAGAAATTTGTATAAGTTTTTAAAAGATATTAAGGAAATTTAGACAATTCTTTAATCGTAATTATAAATTAGATAATATATTGCACGTGATAGTAAAATAACTAAAAAAGATGGCTCTGCCTCTCAATTTATCCTGAGCAAAGTAGTAAAAAATGCGGAAAAACTTGACATTTTTCCTAAATTACGTTTAGCGTGCATTCAAGCGCGAGAGAAAAGAAGGCAAGTTGAATCATCCGAGGTAATAGGCATAAAAATAAACCAATACGTCTATATTATTTATTAGTATACGCCAAACTAAAGAAAACAAAAAAAATCAGTTTCTACTCGCAACTCATATTTACACCGAAGTTCAATCGCTGCTTCCAAAGCACCCCGACACTGCATTTCCTAATAACTCACAGTGTGATCGGCCTTAGAATCCGTGGACTCCCTGCTGTCCTTCTCGTCCAAGTACGCGAAATCCTCGTGGCACTGGGACTTCGGCGGCCGGCGCCAAATGCTCAGATTCACCCGGTCGTTCTTGCCGATCAGGTAGGCGATGTCCTTCATCTCCAAGCCCAGAACGTCTCTCCCGTCTACCTCCAGCAGACAGTCGCCCGACCTGCGGATTTGAAAATCTGCGTTTTCAAGCCGGCGGCTGAGTCATTCGTCGGATTTTCATCGCCGTTTAGAAAGTATATCGCATTCGTATCCGCAAGGTGAGACCGATTGAACTAATACGCATCGTAATTTAATGCGGAACAATATTACTTTTAATTGCGCGAATAGAAGCGGCAATTATATTACTGTTTTCCTGATCTTTTTTTTCGCCGCGTTACACGCAGAGAAAATCAACGTGCAGCCCGTCGTTTTCCCGGTAAACAAGTCGAAAACCACTCGCGCTCCCTTCCGCGAATTCAAGCTATATACAATTTTCGGTATACCTCAATCCCGACACCTCCGCGCTGCTCGCCGACTCGACCGACGCGATCCACGGATACGGATCCCACTTGGACCTCACGAGATGGAAGCCGTGGCTCTTCCTGCCCTCCGACGTCGTCCTGGAGTTCTCGCCGTCCAGCAGCACCTCCTCGCGGCCGATCGCGATGATCGGGCCGCCGGGATCCCGATGCTCCTCGAGATTCATGTGCGAGAGCTGTCCGCCGGGTGCTGACGATGTATCGCTGCTTCCCGCGCGCTCGCGGCTCGTCGACTGCCGCGAGCGCGGTAAAAGTCGGGATCGCCGCGCCGCGAGCGCGCGCCGCGAGCGCGCTCCTCGAGCCTTCACCTAAATCCGCGGCGACCTTGGCACTGGAGGACCCGCGCAGCCTCCGAGGCACACGCCGCGAGCTGGAGAGCGTTGCGAAATTCGAGAGGAGTCGCCGCTGCGCGCGAGGAAGATTTTCTGGGAACTCTATCGGCTGCTAAGAACGGTTGGACGCGCGGCTCGGGACGGCTGTTTATTTACGAGTTTGGGTTTTTAGACAGAATTGCCTTTGTTTGATTAGGTAGAGTTTTTAATTAACGTCTTAATTAACACTCGTTTGCTTTTTAGTAATTAACTGTTGCAACTTGTGTGTATAAGTTTTCTCTTCGAAACGGATTTTGAAGGTAAAAATTTTACTTTGAAATCAATTAATTTAATATCCCAAAATAGCTACTGTACTAACGATTAAAAAAATTTACAATATTGTTGTAAGCTTATAAATTACTTTTTACAGAAAAGCAGAAAAACGTAAAAACCATCAAGTTTAAAAATAGTGTTCCAAACGCCTCGGAACTTGCAAGCAACAAAATTTCTTATGCGAAGAACCTCAGAGCAGTCAGAGCCGCGTTGCAAAATCCTTTAAGCATTCTGATGGGAATTCGTCAATTTCTACGCGAAGGTTCGATTGTCCGCGGAATAATAAAATCGGGGAGTTCGCGGCGTGCCAAACCCGCGCTCGCCAAGCTGATGATTTCATCGAGCGGCGTGACAGCGACCTTTGATTTGAAAAGCGGTCTACTTTCGATGAATTAGTCAATTCTCGGCGAACAATGCACGAGCACTTATATGTACTTGGCGCCGGCAGGAAAAGTAACCTGGATTTGAGTTTTTGACAGACGTGTTTGTTGAAATCTTCTAAAAAATTCCTTTTAATCGGGATTCATTGTTATGTATTAGGTTTGACTCTGCTTCTTCTCACTTTGCTCTTTAGGCTGTTGAAAGTTAGAGAAATAGTCAAGTGAAACTCGATGACAGAGCATTTATTAGGTGTATTTATTTTATTCTGACACGCATGCATAGTAGTTTTTAAGTTTTTTATTTGACTGGTGAATGATAATTATTATTCACGACAACGAACAGGTAAAAGTTTTACCTGTACAGGAATTACTATTATGTATCCTATGTAACTACAGGCATTATGTAATTATTACTGGTATCAATAAATAAAAATAAATAAATAAATAAAACGTTTATAATGATTTTTCTTCACATAAAATTGTAGCAAAAGAAAATGTTTTAATTATCAAAATTGATTTATGGACTTATTAAAGAAAACTATTATTTTCAGTTAAAATTGAAATTTGATAAGCATGATGATTTAACGCAAATATTCTCTCCGAGCTACAATCGATTTACAAAAATTGTGTAGTATATTTAATAAAAAATTGAAGTGCTTGATTTTACAAAATATTTCATTGTATGAACTTGATGCTTGATTTTACAAAATATTTCATTGTATGAACTTAATTTGAAATTGGAGTAATAAACAAGTGTAATTAAAATATGATCTCTAAATCTTTTTATAAATAAACATATTTCTATTAAGATTTATAAATAAGTATCTTAAAACAAAAAGTAAGATGTGTAAAAAATATAAATTTTAACATTTATTGACAAGAATAAGAAGGGTAAAAAGTACACATAATTAATAATAAAAGCTTTTAACGGTAATTTTATTTCTTGAAATTCTTTGACACTGTACACTTACATACAAAATACGTATCTACACATTACGAATTTCCTGGACGCCCTCCCAATTACGGGTGTTCTTATCCTTTCTTTTTTTATATCTCAGGAAGAAAAATCCTACAGTAGAACGAAGCGATCGTTTGCAACCTTTGTTGCATCTTACATTATACAATTAAAATGATTAAAGTAAAAATGACCATTTAAACTTTACAAAAATACATGAAAAAATTTCTCTTCTACACCGTTAAATAAGACAACAAAAAAAAAATAAGCTTTATACAAAAATTGTGGAAGTCAGTTTCGCTATTGTTTCGTCTAAAACAATGATATGTAAGGGGGCAATGTGCGGCTCTCGATCATTCACGACCGCTTAAAACATACAAAGAGAACAAAGTACTCAATTATACAAAGTTAATATTATGGAAAATATTTTGTACTTTTTTCTCGCATCCTACCGAAACTAAGAGACAGAATTACAAACTATACCTTCTCTGAAGTTTAAAAATAAGGGGACTGCAGTGGAAATTGAAACAATTTACAATTAGTCATAGGAAATCTTTATACTTTAGTACAATTTTCGATTTCATTTTAAAGAATTTTAAATGCCGAATTTTTGAAAGACTTAACGTTCATAACGGGTAAGTATTTTTAAATATATTTGTAAATAATTACAATAGTATTAAAAAAGTATTACACAATTTGACCTTAAAAATAGGCAAATATTTTAACTATTTATACTTTAGCTGCTATAATACAGGAAAACAGTACGGAAAGAATTCTAGTTTTTTCAATGCAATTTCAATTAATAGTCTTCAAACAATAGAATGCTAAACTTATGATTGATATGCCTTCATAGGAATATTAAAAAAGTAACAATTTTCAATAAAAAAAATATGAAAAATAATTACATGTAAAATACCACTGAGTATTAGGTTTAACAACTTTATCCCAAAAATATAAATAAAAATACAGAATAACTCATGTAAAATACATAAATAACGTAGCAATTAAAAAAATTTACTTATGAATAGCGGTAAAGCGAGATTTAAAAATATTAGATTTACAGTTTCATTCAATTCTGTATAAAATATTAATTTAACCTATTGACAGCTTATTTTTGGCAAGCTATTTATTTATAGATTATTATGTCCTAATGTTTGAAAATTATACATTATATCAGATAATACAAAAAGATCTTTCACATTGTTTCAATTTTAAAATCTCTAAAATATATTTAATCAGATGCAGAATTAATAAATTATGTGCTTGAAAAAATCCTATAATTTCATAACTGAAATGCAAAAATTCTTTAATATAAAAATTATCCTATTTTGGAAAATTTTTTTAAAACTACGTTATCCTAAGAAATGCCCTTTAATGTCTCTAAGTTCTTGAAACAATAAAAAAAATCTTTCACATCACTTTGCACATACCGCAACAAGATCTTTTCTAGCAACAGATATTTTCACATTTCATTGGTGCTAAGGGTGCACTCGATCAGAGCCACCATCACCATCGTCACTGCTCTTTTTTCCTGCATCACTGCCAGAGCACCTCCACCAGAGTCCCCCATTGAATTTCGCCATGACCCCCCTGGTTCTGAGCCCAGCGAACACTCGCTACTGATACAAAATATTGAGACATTGGTTGAGGGTATAGACTGTAGCATGGGCAGTGGCTTTGAGGACCAGCAAGTCTGGGTCAAGATTCAGGCTAGAAGCTTCGATAGCTTGGGCAAGGGATTGACTTTGCTTCTCAGCCTTATTTAGCTGTTCTCTGCAATTGGCAAAAGCATCCAGCACCTCCAACTTAGCAACTGAGTTCCCACGAAGACTGCCAGAATGCTCACGTGGCGGCAAAGGTGGATGACTACTTGCTATGGCTCGAGTATACATCTCTGTAACTGCACGTAGTTTATCTACCCACTCTTGACGTGCCCTGGCATCTGTTGCCCGTAACTTTATCATGTCACCTATTAATTAATAACAAAATGTTAATTATTATATGAAATTTTTGTGGCACCTAATAAAAAAGACAATTGCATTAAATGTCTTTTTTTCAATTATAACATCGTTATAGCATGACTAATAACTAATTTAAGATAAAAAATGAATGTTGATTAAACTATTAATTAGGGCTTTGAGTTAAAATAAAATTCTTTTAAAATTAAATTTTCTAAACATTACGCATTGCTTAAAAAGTAAAATATGCCTCAATGACATTGGTTAATAACATTTAATGAAAAAATTTAAGTTTAACTTTTACAGGTCATTAGTCTTTACCAGTTGCTGAGTTGACAGTAAAAGTATTGGAATCTTCATCACTGGGAGCAATGACAGCTCCGGCAAGATAAATAGAGCATCGAGGCCTCTGATTTTTCTCAGACTCACTCAGGAAGTAGTGTAACTCGCCAGTTTCTGGACTCAGGATGAACCAGCGATATTGCCAGCCCTTCATGGCATTTGTGTATTTGTGGAGCAACCCCTCGTAAGGGTACCTGCTTTGAACACTCATTGTGGATTCCTCTGGATGATTCTCTCCAGTTCCAAGTCATATACAATATTTACAACAACTGCAGCTCATTTTTTTCGTTTAATTGGTTATACATTAATACCACTAGTCTAATATATTGCGTTTTCATAAAATACAAGATTTGCTATATACAACACATTTTCAGTAAAAATAAATGCTCGTATTTTTATTCCAATATCTTAAAACTTAACTTTTTAAGAATTATTTCGTTGGACTTTCGAAGAACTACTCAAAAAAACACTTGGAGACATTTTTTTATGTTATTGAATACGAAAGAATTAAGACCTCTAGAGTGAGAAAATGTAAACATTTTATGTCACATGTGAATAGGCAAAGCGCGCCAAGATTCAAAATTAGTAAAACGAAAATGTTTTATAAATGATAATGTAATCCTGAAATTTTTAATTTGCTCAACTCAATAATCTTTCTAGGGTAATTGTAAAATATAAATAATAACAATAGCCAAAAATTAAAATTTTCTAAAACTAAACTTAAAAAATGTCACAGAAATAATTTAAAATTTTTAGTTCTATGTAATTTTGTATAATGAAATAAAAATATTTTGTTTTATTTAGAATTTATTTAAAAAACAGTTTTTTAACATCTTAAAACTAATACAAAATTGTATTTATTTCTTTATCATAAAAAAGTTTGTATAAAAAGTCTTTAATTATTACAAAATTAGTGAATTAAAACATTTTCATATTTTAAAACAAATAGAGCTATTTTTTTAAGAAGCTTAGACTAATAAAATAAAATTATCCTTATTCCGCAAGCTCTATGCGTTCAATGACTATAAAATAGCAATGATTAACAACCTTTGGGATTGTTTTGTCAGCCCGCAACAACGTGAATACGTAATCTATTACAATCTTCAACTATTATTTAGAAAAAATAAAAAATAGTTTTTTGACAATATTCAGCCATTTTTCACACAAATAAATGAAAATATATATTTTATTTATAGCAAAGTCAATTAAAAATTTTAAATAAGATTTTCTTCAATTAATTTGACGCGAACGCTGGGTATGTCAACATGTAGTAGTTGATCCTCTTCCTTATTAATAATTTTAATTATAACTGTTTCGTTAGGTTTAATTAGTTCACTCATCCGTTTCGATACTTTTGCAGTTAATTTATCGTCAGGCACTGTCGCTATAAAAAGTACAATTTTAATTAGTAAATATAAAAGTTCACGATATTAAAAGATTTATTATTTAGCAACTTACGTATTGTACAGCAAAGTGTTCCAAAAGCCCCAATATTCAGAAAATCTTTAGTAATCATACGAATATCTGTATTATTTATGCGTTCCGTATTTCCAAAATCGATGAAAAATATGCGACATTCCGTCGGAGAACAAATCTCCAAGCAAACACCGCGGTAAAACTCGCCTTCATATTTAGCTAAACACAGTTCATTTTCTCTTGGGATATAATGAGTTGTCGTTTTGGACACATACTTTTTAATCTGTAAATAAATTATTTTTTATTTTGCTTATGCTACAAAATTTTAACAAAACAAAATAGCATGCATAAAATAGTAAATAGTTAAATGCTTACACTGTCTGTCATTTGCACTTGAATAGCTTCACAAGCAACATAATCATTAGGTGCTAAAACTACATAGCCATTCATTTCGTAATATTCGAGGACCATAACTTCCACTTCATCTCCAACATCTCCAATCGGAAGAGTAGGCAAGTCAGTCAGAAAATATCCTTGAGTTTTTGAATAAGTAACTGAAAAACGTTTTTTAATAATTAAAAATTTTTAAATTTGCAGCTGAAAATAAAAAAAAATGAAATACATATTTAATTTTGTATTTGATGTTTCTTTATTTATAAATTAAATATTCTTGCGTGATTCTTTGATTATATAAATCTAATATATATACGATATATACTAAGTGTCAAAAATTCACCTTCTTCATCATGTGCTTTTTCCCAATTAGGCTTTATATACTCTTTAAACTTTTCATTAACATTTTCGTTATTCGGCTCTGTTAATATTACTCCATCCGTAAATGGATTACCAGTAAATATGCATTTCAACGCCACCTTGTTTGTTATAAGCTCATCAATATAAGACTTTGCTTCGGTAGTTAAGGGAATTTTTTTGTCTACATCTTTAAAGCTGATTTTAGCTACAGCCGACGGTTCCTAAACAACAAATATAAAAAAATTTATAGTAATGCATTTTATCGAATCTCATTATTATGAACAGATAAAATAAAATTGATTAAACTACTACTGACCATTTTGAATTTTTCCGGTAATGTAAATAGATTCTTTATAGTTGTAACTTCTTCGTTTCCATAATCAATATATTTTATTGTTATAGCTTTGTCTTCTACCTTGATAACTACGGCACGGTAATAGTTTTCATCCAATAAAAATTGCGCCATTACCACTTCTCCAACCACAGGAACTTTGCAAAGAGGTTCGCCTAAATAGATGATTAATATTATTAGTATTTAAAGAACATTACAAATAATTCTCAAAAGACAAGAAACTTACGTTTTAAAGAAGCAAGAGACACATCTTGTTCTAGTTTAAATACTCTTTCCGTTTCTTCAGTTTCTAAACTTCGCACATATATTAAATTTTGACTAGAAAAAACTGTTATTAAAACCTGTAACATAAAACTTTTTTTTAAATATGTTTACAAATAAAAAAACTTACAACAATGAAGGGAAAAGTTGGCAAAGCTATCTTGCAAGTTTTTCAAATTTAAAGTTTTTTTAAATTTTCTAGTGTTACTATGTAACTTTTTTAAAAAATGTTAAATAAAAATGAAGAGTGGAAGAATTTTTATTAAACTTTTTTAAATTAATAAATGTCAATTTCAATACAGTAAATTTTACTTACATCTTTTCCACTAATCAATTTTGCCATCTCAATGCCTTTTTGCTCAGGTCTAGGAATCCATTTTTCGACTAATAATTTATCATTACCTTCGCCATCCACTGATAATACAACAGAATCATTTGATATTTCTTCAACAGTGAATTGTAATGTTTCACAATTAAAAGACTAAAATTATAAAATTAAAAATATTTAAACAATGACAAAAAAAATTATAAAATTCAAAAAATGTCACGTACCTTGAGTGGCTTAGTTTTTGATAAATATTTGCTTACTACTCCAAAGGTGGGAAAATCGTAACCAGAAGGTAATGGACTACAATGAGCAGGAACGATAGATCTACAGTCATCGACTGACGCCAATTTTATCACTGGGGTTGTCGAAAAAACTATACCTCTGTACCATTCTCCATCCATGGTTTGTCCACTGATAAAGTCACCAACTTTTGGTCTGAAATTTTTAAAATTGAGACGATTTATTATGATATTTTATAATAAATTATTATTAGTATTTTATATATTTATTTATTATTTATTAAACATATATTAAAGATTGCGTTAATAAATAATAAATAAAATAAAAAAATATTAAAAATTAAAAACCTTTTCATTTATTTATCAATACATTTTTTTAAACAAACGTAATAAAACATTAGATATTTACTTACTGAAATTTGTTATTTGTGGAAAGTTCAAGCAAGCATACATCTTTTAGATTTTCTAAAAGCTTATTAAAGTTAGACATTTCGCTCTCAGTTATTAGAGACATACCGTATTCATCTTGACTCAACATTGCATTTGTTACCAAAAATCCTTGCTGTCCAACTTTAATTTTATCTAGTATATGAGGTAATGCTAAAAGTTTTTTTAAAGGTTCAGCGTCTCGTGGTGTAGAAGGCTGTTTTAATGGAACAGTATTTATACTACACTTTGCCATCTATATATATTTGATAAAAAAATTAATTGTTACTGTCAAATAAAATTTATTATCAAGTAATTATTTTTATAATTTGTTACCTGATCGTTAACAATGCGTCCCTCATTTTCTCCTTTGACTTCTTGAGCTATAACATTGATAATACCATCTGGTTCAACACTGACAGCTTTCACATTTATTTGTTGCGCCGAGTCTAAATGTTTTAATTTAGGATCTCTTTCTTCAATTAATCGAATGCGTCTAGCAAAATATGGTTTATCAAAGTTACATGGATAAACCATGTCAACTGGTCTGTCTTCAATAGTACCCAAGTCATTAAAAATAATCTATAAAAATTATAAAATATTTAATTTAATTAGTGTTAAAATAATATAATAACTTGATAAATGAAAAGAAGAAACAGTTTACCCTCATTTGTTTATCATTGATTGATTCAATTGTTCCTCTAAAGTACCTATCACCTGATTCGATTATACATTTCATATTCTCTTCAGGGCTTACTTTTGTTAATTTTTTACAATGTTCTTTCAATTCTATCATTAAATTATCTAATTCTTTTAATTCATCAACTTTTGTTATCCAATATTCTCTATCACTTATGATTTCTGTAATGAATACTTTTGTAAATTTATCTTTTGGTAGAAAAATGTTTGACTGAAAAACTATGTTTTCTTCACTAGTTTTTGATACTGGCCGACGTAAATGTCCTATTTTTATTTCTCTAGAAGTCTGTTTGTGAGCAGGAAAGCTCGTAGCTTCGGCTTTAAAGTTTCCAGTAGAAAAAGTTTTGTTATTAAGATTATTTTTACTTTCACCCGCAGTAGGACTTGAATTGCTCTTTATTGTTTCAGTGCATGCTTTAAAAAATAAAATGTAATTGTTTATTAATAAAGTAATAAATTTAGTTCAAATTATTCGAAAAATATGTAAGAAAATGCTTACCTGGAACAGGTGATTGCTGTTTTTGCTGTTGAACGAAATTTTGTGCCTCATTTACAATTTCTTGATTCTGTTCTTGATTTTCTTGCTGTGCTTTTGGACGGCGAAGAGGCCTAATTAGTGGCAATTTATTTTCTTCTTGATTTATTTTCTTTTTTACTAAAGGCCTATTGTTTCAAAAAATCGTAAAAAGTATTAAAAAGTAATAATTAATTTATTGATAAATCTAAATATATATATAAACTTTTTGACACTATAGTTTTTTAACAAAGAATACTTACGGAACAGGTGAACATTCAAGTTTGTGAGTAGGCCAATCTTTAACTTGACAAGTTTTACTGCAGTAAAATGTAATACTGCATTTTTGACATTGAAATGATGTAGGACTTGAACAGATTTTACAATTGCCTGTATCGTTTCCTTGATCCTCTGCAGCAAACTCATATAACCCCTGTAAATAATTTAGTCAATAATTTGTTTCGAACTTTTTTTAATAAAGTATTATCTGAAAATTTTCAGATGTCAGGATAAAAGACAAGTAATGGGCAGCAAAGCTAGTTTTTTCACCAAATATACAAACACATAAACTACAAGCCATCAAATTCAAATATATTTAATTTAGATAATTATACTTTTTACTTACATTGTCTCTTTTTTCGCATACATTTTGTAGGTAAGTTTCAATGTTATATCGTGGTTCTGGTAAATTATAGTAAGTGCAACCTCTACCAAATGCAATGCGTGTACGTCCATCTCTAGAGACAAGAGCTGCCCCTCTAAAATAACAAAAAATTTTAGCCTCGTTAAGAATTTGATTTTTTAAAGACTTCAGAAATATTTTCTGTACCTAGTATACATTAAGTTTGTTTCTTCGTAAGGATGTGGAGGTTCATAAGGATTAAATGTTAATACATCTTCTGGAACAGGATACAATAATTCATCTTCTGATGTATAACTATTTGACTTATAAACAGGTGTGCAGTTTGCCTTTGTAATTTTCCGTTTGCCTTGAATAAGATCCCTATAATTACAAATAAATATACTTGTTTATTTGATATTCATATACTCCACATATGTGTGGTATTATCCTATTATTAATATAAAATTAATATAATGTATACATTTTTATACTCACAAATGATTATATCTATATCTAATGTCATTTATAGGATGTGATAAATTAATTTCCTGCTCAGTTTTGTGGTAGTCTTTTAAATTCTTGTCCTTAAATTGAATATTTAACATAAGTGGAGGTTTCTCGTGTAATTCATTAATAGCACGTTCAGCTTCTGCATATTTTAAGTAAGAAATATAAGCTTGGTTTGTATTGTTTTTGTCTTTGTATGTCACACATCCATTAACTTGTCCATATTCAAGAAAAATATTTGTCACTGCAATCTAATATTAAAATATTAATTCATAACTTACTTTTTGCAATTAAGAAATCGATATGAATGTTAATTAAAACACTAATAAACACAAACCTTTTCCAAATTTAATGGCAAGTTCTTCACGTGAAGGGTAAAAATAGTTGGCCTACACAAGTAATACATAATAAATATTAAATTACTTAAAAAGTATTAATTTATTTTAAAAAATAATGATTATGTATAAAGTTTTACGAAAAATTTAATATAAAATCACATCTAAATTATTTTTATAGCAAAAAAAAAAATTTTCTTTTTCAAATCGTCGAAAACCAAGTAAAAAAATTGAGTCTTAAAAAATAAGGTCCATAAAACAGACACCTTCGCCGGCATGATAAGCGAGCAGTTTACAGTAACAAAGAAAAAACTCTACTTACTCAACACCATTTGAAACAGAACCGTTGCTAGCCATCTTTATGATCTTCTTTGGATAGACCTATACAAAGGAACAGAAACAAATCAAATTGCACTAAGGGTAAACAAACAAAGAAGTCGTCCTTCCTGTTTACGGACACGTGTTGATTCTGTCAGTCGCCGAGCGAGACAAAGAGCACACCGAATGGAAGCTGCAATTCTCGGAAATTTTTGAAAAATGCATGCAGTTTTATACGGAAATTTTTGAATCTTTATTTCCCTAATCACTTTTTTGTGGTATGATGTTTTGTTACACATATTATAAATAAGAGAATTGTAAAAATTCGAAATAAATTTCATTGTTAAACGTAAAGCTCTTCAATTCATTTTCAATTCATTCTAGACACGAGGCACTGTTGTAGATAAGCCGACTAAGATCACGTATTCGTTTAAATTGAAAAATAAACGCTTCCTAACCTTTCGAAAATCTGTTGTATATACTTTTAAAAATCTATTGCATTTCGGAAAGCGTGCGTTAAATTATTTTAGTTAAAATGCATCTTTTGTTGATAGCAGTGAAACAATTGAAAAACGTATGAATTATTTTAATTGCGCGTTAAACGAATATTTGTTTGTTTTTCAATGAAAGATTCAAAACTCTTCAAGAGTTATAAACCTATTCTTTATACCATAAATCGACTTCGGACACTAAAAACATTCTTTTTTCCAACTACAAAATTAAAAATCCACTGATAAATGGCACTACTTTTCTATCGGTAAAGCCGGTAAAGGCGACAAAAAACAATGGAAAATTGCTATACGGAACGTTGTCATATTAAATCGCTTACCTTAACGTCTGTAGCTGATATACACTCACTAGAAATTTTGTTCGTCGTCAGACTTGGAAATGGAAAATTTAATACATCCACGTGCGAGTGAAGCAAGCGCAGAACTGAAGATGAGAACTGCGGAGCCAGCGAACTATAAATAGGAAGAGGGAGAGCGGTTTCGCCGGTATACCGCGGGAACACCGTAGAAAAAAAAATGACAGTCAGTAACGGGTTTTTCGTAGAGTGGAGTATGGAATATGGAACTAATTTTCTTGTAGTTTTCAGATACAAATATGCTTTATATATTTAACAAATGAAAAAATTAATTTTAAGACAAAAACAACGGTACTTTTTGTTTAATTTCCTCTAAAATTCATTTATTTATTGCATTTTTGATGGTCACAAACGATTCGAAAATTTTGAAGTAGGGTGTTGGAGGGGAGAGAGTAAGATGGAAGGGTAGCTGGAAAAAATAGAAAGCTATAAATTTTCGTAGGTCATATAAAATCTTCAGGTAAAATTTAAATACGATTTTCTCATTCAGTGGAAGAAAAGCATCTGGAGATTTATTACGGTTCCTCGTCCTGAAGCACGAGTATACTCATTTATTATCTTATATGATGTCCTTTACGCCTGCAGTTTAGGCTTAAAATCGCAGTAGCCATTTTTTACTGGATTGTATTTTTTTAATATTACAAATCATTCTGCTATTGAATTTTGAATATGTTAATATTTTTTTTCTTTGAGTTCTTTAAAAAATATAAATTTTAATTCATACGTTCAACATTTAATATTTGTAAATTAAGTATATTTTATTTAAAAATTTCATGTATCATTTGAAAAATTAAAAATTAATAATTGATACATATATATTATTTCAAATTTAATGAACACTGTAATTCAAAATTTGAAAAGGAAATTAATAATTGGTATTTTAATTAAATTAATCTAAGAACCAAATATTCCTTTTTTAAACATTACATTATAATTAATTTCATAAGTTGAACCATTTCCAATAATTTAAGCTATTTTTTTTTATTGTTTCAAACAAAGCAACAAGTGTTTGGTTTAAAATTAAAAAAAAATACCTTATAAAACAATACAGCACAATTTTATTTTCTTTATATACATTATTTTCATATTGTTTTTCAAGCCTTCTTTTCAGTTTTATTTAAGATCATTTAAATCAATAAAAATTTTGCAAAATGTTAATAAATCAATTTAATTAATTCATACAACTTTAATTAGTCAAATTCTGAGGGGGTGGAATACTTTACTTGGTTGCCATAGTAACAAGTACTGTATTATGTATACAAATACAATTCAGATAAGTTAACATAATAATTATGATGAATTTCTGCTTGCTGAACAAAGGAAAATTCTAACAATGTGTCATATAAATCTTGTAAAAGTTAAATTTAGTATAATATTGTTAACTTTTTTAATTGTTGTTAAAGGGTTTAGTGAACAAGAAAGCTACATATTTGAATACAACCATCCAAGGAATTGCAAGAATAATGAGTATTTTGATATTGATTCATTCTCATGCATTGAATGTGATGGCCAAAAAAAATTGGAACCATCGGAAAATGGTAAATTTTATATTTAATTATTTGAATATTTAAATTTTAATTACTTTGATAAAATATTTTTTTCAGGTCTTTCATGCACTTGTAATAAGTACAGTAGAAAAGTTGGTTATGAATTTAACATGCCAAAATGTGAACAGTGCCAACTAGGTACAATTTTAACTTCTGATAGAAAAAGTTGTATTCCATGTAGAAAAGGAGATAATTTTACTTGTAATTGTGATATAAATGAAGTAAAAGGTACAGTAAATTAAAATTTAATCAAATATTTTAATATTCTTGCTATAAATGTAGTTATTTTTTAAATACAAATAACTTAAAATTAAATATTTTTGAATTCATTACTTATTTTAGTATAAAATTTAATATAATTTTAAAAAATACTAATTTTTAATTTTTCTAACTGCATTTGCATATGTTTAAATATTTATTTAAAAATTTTTTTTACGTAACTCATAGACTGCTTTCTTTTAAAATGAATACTAAAATTTTTATTTGAAAATTGATTTAACTATTTTTATATTTTAGTTGAAAGAGAAATAAATGGAGAATTATTGAAAGCTATTAAATGTATTCAATGCTCTGAAAATAGTTACCCTTCTGCTGATGGGTTAAAATGCCTTGCTTGTCATAATCTTACAACAAATAGCCATTCTAATTGTGCCTGTCCACTTACAACACATGTTAGAATTCAAGATTATTGTTTTCGTAAAAATGAAATTGATTTAATGGATGTCCGCAATACATATCTAGTGCAATTTGCTAATGAAAACATAGACAGTTATTATTTTAGAAAAGAATTAAGATTGTCTGCATATTTATGCAAAGTATATACAATGTTTCATCTTTTTTTCAATAATTTTTTAATTACCATAACTACAAATACAAGGTTTAATTCTTTTTTTTTTAGGATGGAGACAAAATAGCATGTGAAAGATTATCAAATATGTGTGCTCTTACTCTTTCTGAGAAAAGTATAGCTTGCAAAATGTCCAAATCTAAACAAGATACTTCTATTCTATGGATGTTTTATGAGGAAAATGGATATCCAATTATTGTAAATAATAAAATAATTCCAGTAAAATATACACTAGATAAAAGTGATTCAGTAAGTTGAAAATTTTCTGAAATACAAATCAAAAAATACATTTTGTTTAACTAATTTTAATACTTATTATTAACAGAATAATCGATTAAATTTTACAATTGCTACTTTTTCTTTGAATGGTGAATTAAAATACATTGACACACCAAACTTGTTTTGTACATTTCTCAATGATATTAGATTTGGTGTTAATATTAATAAACAATGCAGAATGTATGCAAAAGAATTAACAACTAGAGAAATCAACTTTTTTGTGCCATATTTGTTATATAATGAGAAAGGCAAATCATTTTTAAGTTCCTTGCCTACATTTATGAAAAATAAAAATGTAAGTATTCATGCATAAAATACTAATAAAAATTTGAGTATTAAAGAAATTCTTTTACAGTGGCAACCTATGAAAAAATTTTTTCTTATTGATAGCATATCAAGTTATAAAGCTATGCCAAATTTAGTGGATGATACTTTTAAGAGAGAAGATGAACTTTCTATTCTTAGATATATCAAATCAATAGAAGTACTGTAAGTATTTGCTTCATTTATTAATAATTATGTAAAAAATTTTTTGTTACTATTTAAATTTATTACATATTCAGAATCACAGTACAAAATGATAGAGAAGGAGGTCATATTTATTCCCCATTAATTATTCTTGAATATGGAGAATTGAAAAAGCAAGATATTCAAGATAATAAACAAGTTATAATAGATTACAAAGTTATTTTTATTTTGACAAATAAAAATGTGAATAATTCTATAGAGGTAAATTTCGGAAATTCTTCCTTCAAGAATAAAGATAACTTGATTCATTCACTAATCATAAAAAATATGAATTAATTTACAGATAACAATCGGAGTTTTAGCAGGATTTGCAGTTGCATATTCAGCATTAAAAGCTTGGAGCTACTGCAAAAGAAACTTTAACGGCATTCTTAACGTAGGCGTCGTCGTTTGGTTTTTTATATATTGCTTAGGTTCCGTTGGAAATGTTTTATTATTAGTGACAACTAGCGTTTGCATTTATACGTTCATTTTTTACAAAGGACAAACGGTCTTACATATTTTATTACCAACTGACAGCGTGGAATCAAAAATTTATTTATGTACAATAATAGCTTTTTGTTTTAAGGTGAGTTTTCGAGAACTTAAAAGATATTTAAGTAAAAGATGGCAAATAATCTTTTTTGTTTTTTTTCAACCCCTGAAGATAATTTTTTAATACTTAAAAGACACAATTAAGAAAAATATAATATTCAACAAAAAAAAACTTAAAAATTAAAAATTTGGAAATCCTTTTTCAGGTAGTTGAAATCATGGCACTGATTTATCGCCACCGCAATATCAACGTCTTCTTCATAGACTGGGAGCAGCCGCGTACGATTCAGGTACCGGCGCGCTATGATTCACCGCACACTTCCCTGAAAAAGCTGTACAATAACAGATTTGAGGAAAATCCCACGAGAACCCCGAGATCGGCAAGGGCAAAAAAACGGTCCGATGGATCGAGCCCGGAGGAAAGTCCCAAAAATAAGCTGTCGACAGTCGAAAAACAATCAGAATTTTATGGCATTAGTGACGGCGGTGAGTCTGAAAAAATACACCAATTGCCTGTCAGCATTTGGAGAACATATTTCGTAGCCAATGAGTGGTTTAAGATACAGACGAAACGAAGGGTTAATGTAGCCCTGCAAATTATATTTACTCTTTTTATGTTAGAGGTTCGAAATTTGTACCTGGAGAATTCATAAAATCTGAAAATTTTTAGCATATTCATTGAATCTTTTATTTTCTAGATCGCCGGTTTAAAATATTGGACACAGGCTACACCAGAATTAAATGTTGATGAGCCTGAAAGTCACCTGTTAAATGATAAGAATTTTACTTTGAGATTCGGAGTTGGAGCAATAGTTTACATTCTTTGCTACTGTGCTCAATGGATAGTTTCAGTTACTTTTTATGAAAGATACATTAAAAATAGAATGCAGCATTTTGTAGATCTTTGTTCAGTGGCAAACATTAGTATATTCATTTTTGCTTATGATTATTATGGATATTACATTCACGGGAGGTAAATATTTTTTTGAAAAACCTGATTATCCCATAAGCATAGATAACAAATTTATTTATTAAAATTTCTGATTAAAGGTCTGTACATGGATATGCTGATACAGATTTAGAAACATTGATTGATGATTTGAAGAAAGAAGAAAATAATCTGTGTGCTCACAGAGGTTTAATTCCTGGAACAACAAATCAAACTTTTATTGCATCTTTATCTTCTTCATTTAAAGATATTTATCATAAACTTTTAGATTTACAAAACACAGTAAGTATCTTTTTAGTAAAACAGTAAAAATAATTTCCATCACAGTGTGTACAAATATTTTTTTCTCCTTGCAGAGTGAAAGCAGATTTTCTAGAAGAAACATTTTAGGATCATTAAATTGGGAAAAAAGCTTACAAACTCATTTAAAAATTAAAAAGTTTTTAATAGCATTTGTAGATCATTGCTTTAAAGATTTAGATTATGTTGTAAAAGAGAGACTACTTTTGGAAAAGCTCTGTGACATTGAAATAAGCAAAAATGATCAATCAATATTCTACATAGGTAATACTGAATCTATAAATAAAAATTTAATAAAATATATATTTCATACTAATTCAATATAAAATTTTTTAGATAATAATAATAGTTTTGATAGAGTTATATTCTATGGTAATGAGTGGACTCTAGGAACGTTTGAAATTGCTCTATTCATATTTGTTCAAGCTTTATCTGAGGATTATATTCTTGCATGCATGGTAACTCTTCTTATTTCACAGCTACTAATAAACATTTGTAGTATAAATGGAAAGAGAAATTTGGCTAAAAAGACATTAATTGATGAAAGATTTTTAATGTAAAAATTCAATAGGTAGAGTCCACAAAGAAATACATTTAAAATCGCATATGATTTCTAAAAGAAAATTACAAATAAAAAATTTTTATATTAGCGACTGAATTTTAAGTTTTAACTTATCTTTTTACTTTTAATTGATCAATATATTCACGTAGTAAAATTTTAAATAACATTCTTTTTAATTATTATAAATAAATAAAAAACTATTAACATAATTATAAACAGAACTGTGTAAGTTTAAATATTGTAAATTATAATTTATTATAGCAAATATTAATTTGCAAAAACTCTCATATAACTATAGACTAGAATAGCTTAATTATTTATACTTATAAATAATATTTTAAAAAACCAAAAATATAAATTTATATTAAGTGCTTCAACATTTTTTGAAAAATATACTTTTTACTTTTACTAAAACTGTGTTTTTTATTAACTTAATTTTATTAACTTTTCAGTATAGTACATAAGATCATGTAGTATTAATATTAGTACAGAATTGATTTACATTATCTAGTTATCACCTCTTAATGATGACCCTTCTTAATGCCACCCTCATATTCATGAGGATGACCGTGATAATTAATGCCCAAGAAGCTCTCTACTGCAATGGTAAGTCCTACTAAAGGAACCCAAACTTGCCAACCATGAGTGAAGAGTTTCATCCAAAGCCATTTTCGTTGATACTTTGGGACATTTTGATTCATTTGTACTTCACGCCAAACATAATTCCTTAACCAAGGATCTTTTAAACCTTTCTTAGCTAGAGTATTTTTTACTTTCATTAATACCTCACTTTCCTCGACTTTGTAGATGCTTGGATCTGGAACTTTTGGAGGTACAATATGATGATGGCCACCCATTATCTAGAAGCAATAATTTATATTAGGCTTAATGAATTTTCATATACATTATACAAATATTTCAAATAATTAAATTACGTTTCAAATATATTTTTATTATCCAAAAAATTGACTTGTCATTTGACAAAGATTCAATCTACAATTTTAAACATAAACTAGTATCATGTAAATGTTTTTTATAAAAATTTTATTATTTTGTCTACTGCTTTTTACGTAAAAAAGTCATACATTAAAAAGTAAAACGCTTTTTAATAAAAGTAAAATAAATAAAAAACATCCAATTTTTTTAAGGTTATCATCCTAATAATAAATATTTAATTTTCAAATCCCTACACTGAAGTGTAAACTAACGTAAATAAAAATTTTCAAAAAAAGGAACAAATTTGTTCACCTTATTTGTTTATCAAGCTTTTTTTTTATAAATCAAATTATATAACTTTTTACTTGAGAGTGATAACAAAATTTACCAATAATTGCTGCGGAATCTTATAATCTTAACCCAACCCAACCTAGGAAACTGTGTCGTCTGCGCTGTCGGTATTGCGAATCAGCCCTTATCCAACGTGATTACGCGACGTCAGCTCCTCGTCTGCGGCTCAAAATCGGAAAATCTGCGGCTTTGGGGAGGGGGGGGGGAGGAGTCGAAAGGTGCCGTCGCCGTGGCGAGGCGACCCCCTTCTTTTCTCCGCGGAAAAACGCGTGAGTGAACGTCTGTCCTGCGCGCACACTGGACTTTCGGCGAATCCTGACACAAAATCCGGCCGGACATGTGGGTCGAAGAGTGCGATAGCTTTGCGGAGCTCTGCCGCGGCTACCTGCCCTATTACCTGCTCATCGTTCTGCCGATATTCATTATTATAGCACCATCTAATCCCGTGGCTGCCTCTCATGAGTTTCCTGTCTTTCGTATGAGCCAGTATGACTTGCACGGTGTGCCTCACGGTTAGTTTTCCTCTTCGTTGCACCGCTTCTTTAGTCTTGCATTACTGTATTTGCAGCATTTTTTTAATTGCAATATATTTTTTTTATTGATTTTTGTTTAGTTTTTATGATTCGAATTTTATTATTTATAGTTGGTTGTTTGAGTAAATAGTACTGTATTTTAAATGAAAATGTAAGTTCTTCAATAAAACATAAATTTTGACAAGTTACTTGTGCAACAATTCAAAACTTTTAAATGAGATGATTATAACCACATTTTCATTGAATAATATTAGATTGATTAAGTAAAAATAAATTAACAACAAATTCATTTTATAAATAATATATTACTTTAAAATAAACTCTAATGATAAAATCCTTAATGTATTTAAAATAAGTTCTTTTATTTCTAAGCAAAGTGTCAATTTCTTATTTGATTTTTTTTTAAAGGTTGCCGTAACGCTCCAGTTTCTTTGGAAGCAAGGTCGCTAACTGGATGGAGTACTTCTAGACATTGTGTTATAGCAAGAGCTCTAGATCTCAATCCAGAAACTTTTCAACACATTCGACAGAAAGCTGGAGCTTTAATTGTAGTTCTTCCAGAGAAATTAAAATTGACTGAAGATGAGAAACTGGTACATTTTCAATTACATTGAAAAATAATTATTATTTAAAAAGTATTATAAAAAACGTAAAAAATTCTTTGTTCAATTTTCAGCACATTATGGCTTTAGAGGAATCTATGCTTTATGGACCTGAGACTAATATTCCTGTATACTTTACTAAATGGAATAAAGAGCTTGTTCAAGTGATCTTGGAAGATGTTGAACATAGTTTTATTACCGATGATAAGGCTGGCTCTGCTGCAGAGGCTTTATTTAATTCAATTTCAGCCAGTGGATATCAAGTTGTGGTGGCTACTCCCCAAGCTGTTGCCAAAACTGATGTAAAAGTAGCAACTTTACATGGAAAGTTAACTGGCACTGGATCAGAAGATAAATTGCCAACTATAGCTATTGTAGCTCATTATGACAGCACTGGGGTTGCTCCGGTAATAACAATAAGCAATAACAATGAATGCTTTTATAGTATAATAATAAAAAGGAATAGAAGTGTATATAATGTGATAATGACTTTAAATGTCTTAGAAATATTATATTCACGATTATTTTTTTAATTATTCATTATTTCAGGAATTATCATATGGAGCAGAGAGTAATGCATCTGGATTGGCAATGTTACTTGAGCTTGCCAGGCTATTTTCAGTGCTTTATTCTATAGGAAGATCTCGACCACGATACAATTTAGTTTTCATTGTAACTGGAGCAGGGAAACTTAATTTTCAAGGAAGCAAAAAATGGCTAGAAGACCAACTTGATGGCATTGAAGGATCAGTAATACAAGTAATTTTTTTGCATCTCTAATTATAAAAATTGTTAGTTTATCACTTTCAATATTAAAAATTGTTTCTATCAGAAATTAAATTATTTACAAGGTCAAGATATTAAACTTTATTATTATTAAAACGTATAAAATATTATCAGTATAAATTTTTTGTTAAAAAATATTAATTAATTTATATTTATTCTCATATTTTCAAATACTCGTTTTAGGACGCTTCCTACGTCATTTGTTTGGATTCGGTTTCATCGAGCGACAAATTGTACGTACACGTATCCAAGCCTCCCAAAGAAACGTCCACCGGCGGTCTTTTCTTCAAGGAATTAAAAGCTGTGTCAGATGGACTCAACCACGAAGGTGTCGAGGGCGTCCATAAAAAAATTAATCTGGCTGAAGAAAGCCTCGCTTGGGAGCACGAACGTTATAGCATTAGACGACTACCTGCTGCCACATTGTCCACTCTGCAAAGTCACGAAGATCCGCTTAGAAACTCAATTTTAGATGCTTTGCAAGATGGACAAATAGATAGGCTGCACAAACACACGGCTGTCGTGGCTGAAGCGCTTGCCAGGCACATGTACAATATAAGTTATAGTCAAATCTTCGCTGAACCATTGGTAAGTTTGTTTTACGGCGCCTCATAAATTAGAGAAATAGGAAAATTCAAACACGCGAAAAAAACCTTTTTTTTTATTTCCAAATATCTGAATGTGAATTTATCATTCTTTACAAGCAATATTGAAAATGTGGCTAAGTTTTTTCATTTCGGGTTTTGAAATAAATGAGCACAAAATGCGGTAGCTTAAAACGTGACCGCTAGCCAGGTAAAATTTTTTTTTCAGGTAATAACATCTGCCATACCTTTTTTCGTTGCTTTTTTTTTACTTTTTCTTTAAAACTCCTTGAAATTTCTCGCAGATCTTTTTATTATTCTGAAACATGTGTTATTCTTAAAATCTCTCACTCTTTTTATTATTTTTCATAGATACTTAATAAATAAAATGTTTTCAATATAATTTATAAATCTTTATTCTATAGAATTTGATTTATTTAAATAAAAAAAATTTTATAAGCACATTTTTTTATGTGTTTTAGAGCGTTTCCAAAGATTCCTTGACGATGTGGATGAATTTCTTATCGTCGCAACCTAGAGCAGCTTCACTTTTGGCTGATAAACAAAATCCATTAGTGAATTCACTCAAGGAAGCAATGCAAAAATACTTAGGTGATGTAAAATTGACGCTTCACAGTCCCGATAAACGAGATCCAGAGTTCATTTTTTATGACGTAACAAAAGCTACGCTAAACGTTTACAGGTGCGTAGATAAAATAATATGATAAAAACTTGAAACAACTTTTTAGCTGTAAATAATATTTCTGTTTGTAATAAAAATAAAAAAATTCGAAAAAAAATGGTTGAAAACAAAAATTGATATTTATAAAGAAGGATATTAAATGATTTGTAATATTTAATTCATATCTAAAATATTAAGTGTAATATTTAATTCATATCTAAAATATTTGTATTTTTTTGTTACAGTGTAAAACCAGCAGTTTTTGATCTCTTTTTAACAATTGCCATCATCGCTTATTTGGGTATAGTGTTCTTAGTAGTGCACAACTTCCCTCATGTCTACAATTTTGCTACAAAAATATCCAGCAAATCGAAGACGTATTAATGTAGTACTTCTTCGCGAGATCTTCAACAGGAAAGAATACGTAAAATTTATAAAAATTTGCTGATTACCTCAGTTTTTTAAAATTTTTAATACATTATGTTTAATGTATTGCAATATTTCGAAGCACTGCTGCTAATTAAGAAGCTCGCGTTCTAATTCTAGTTATAAATACTTTTTAGTTGTGAATAACACAGTAGACTCTGTGATCGAGATCATGCTGGTCTCAATTTTTTTCTATGGGTATTTAAAATACTTTAAAAGTCCGATTCATAAAAAAAGTTTACAAAAGTATAAAAAATGAAGAATTTTGTATTAAAAGGTAGCCCTTGCATAAACTCTTTGTGCACTATTTAATATACGTATAACCAGCTTTATATAAAAAATTATTGTTTAAAATAAGTGTTTGCGAAATAAATTTGTAAATGTTATGTGAAAAAATGGATATAATGTTTTATTAGCATGCATAAAAATATTTAACATAAAACCAAATTTATAATGCTAACAAAACATTTTTATCCTCTTAAATATTTGTTACCATTAACAATATGCAAAAAAATAAAAGTTTATTACTTTTTAACCAAATGAGAAGCACTACAATAAGACTTTTATTATAAGAATTTCAAATATTACATAAAAAATGTTTGCATTTAAATATCTATTAAATTATCGCATTTAATAGTACATTATGCACCTAGGAAGCGAAAGTGAAGAATGTCTCAGATCGCATGTATTTATTGGCCGATACGAAGCCGAGGTCGATAAACATGCAATCTGAGACATTTTTTATTCACTCCGTAGGTGCATATTTTATTTTTTTGTACGAGGGCTGCGAAATGAGAACCTGTGCAGGACGCGAAATGGTCATTTCGCGGCCTAGAACAAAAAATAACATTAATGCAAGGACTGCCGCTAAACAATGAGATATCAATTAAATTTTCTCTTACAGGTATTTACAAAATTGTGGACTACGTCCAACAAATACTTTAAATAAACAATGAAATCGGTTGAAAAAAATCAATAATGAATGATTGTAAAAAACCTGTAATTCAGAAAATTTTATCGATGCCGCGGGGATACTCCGTAAAATTGCCATAAAGTAGTGAAAGTAAAACAAATTTCATTAGTTTAATGCAAAGTAATCCCTGATCCTAATAGACGCCGGATGTCGCTGGATAAGCTACGCGTTCAATAATCTCGTAGTAATTATGTACAATAATGATATACTTGGTTTTACAACCAATGAAACTAATGAGACTTGAAGCAATTTTTGAAGTAATTGATACGAATACGAATGACGTATTTATTCGTAACTTTATGTACTCACTTCGTATGTAGTTTTTCCGTGTTTTGATACACGGCGCAATGAGAGAACTTAAATTCTGTAATCGAATGCCGTGGAAATGCTGAATTTCCTTTTTTACAATGAAATGAATATCGGTAAGACTGACGAAGTGATTGCGTATCGACGTTCTCTTCTATCTCAATAGCTTTTGTGGAGTCGTCAGAGAATAAAGCGATCAAAAATAGATGTATTATATATACAATTTGAATAAATGCGAACAAAAATAAATATTATTTCCGCATACCACTATCCGTAGAACCAAATGTTTATAAATTATTTCTTTTATTTATAATTTAAATTTTTTATTGTAAAATTAAATCGAAGAACAAGTGATTGATTTATTGATTTATGAGTATCTGATATCGACGCTCGTAAGTATTCGGAGGCGAGAAAGCTTTCACTCAGTTTTCAAGGCCGACAGGTTTGACCGGTTTACAAGATGTAATTATTCCGATTCTCAAGACTAGTTCAACACGAAAAATCGTGGTTATTTTCTAGTGCTCCAGCTGAAAGAAAAACAGAATGAACTGCGTTTTATTTAAAGGTATTATTTAACAAATAGTTTTTCGCGTATTAAATGTTTTTAGGGACGGTGTTTGCGTACAAAATATTTTTTTAATAGAGATCTGTAAATAACACGAAATACACTAAATATAGTATAATTAAATTAATTTTTATTCATTAAACTTATTCATTGTTAATAGAATCGATTTTGATCTGTTTTATTCTGACCTGCGATGTTAATAAAAAAATCTTCATCTTTGAGTGAAGCATTCGCCGTGTTGTGTGAAAGTCCTTTTATAAATTCAAAAAATTTGTTAGTTTTATGGAAAAAATCGGTAGATAAGGTTCGAAACACCTGCACGTGAAATATATTTACATTTTAAAAAACCAGCTAAGTATGTATTTAAAAATAGTCAAATCCACCGATTACTATATAAAAATAAGTAAAATGCGAAATTCACGACTATACAAGTAAGTTAGCCGAAAAATTAATTCATTTAAAATTGTTTTTTCATTGATCAGATTATTTATAAGTACTTCATTCATGGCTTGAAATTATTAACAGAAAATTTGAAATATATAAACTGGTTAAATATCTATTTACGTAGAAAATTATCCGATTTTGAAAAATTTGTGAGTTTTGGAAAAGTTTTAAGAAATAATTTTATTTTAGCTAAACAATTTGTTGGTACTCGGTGTTTGACATCTTTGGCTGCCGTTTTACAACCAGAATTAAAATCTATTCAAGATGCAGGAACTTGGAAGAATGAACGAATTATAGCATCGGCTCAGAGTACTGAAATTTCGTTAGTCGACGGAAAGAAGGTTCTCAATTTCTGCGCGAATAATTATTTAGGATTATCTGTAAGTACTCTCCCAAATAATACGTAATTTTAGTCTTTCTTAGGAATCTTTTAGAAGTATATAATTTTACATAAAAACAATATAAGATTTATTAACTTTAAAAAGCAGTTAAATAAAAAATCTTAAAACAATTTTCGATTTTAATAATAAATTTTTACTGCACATTATTAGGATAATAAGCAAATCATTGAAGCAGCAAAAGCAGCTTTAGATAAATATGGTGTTGGTTTGAGTTCCGTAAGATTTATCTGTGGTACACAAGAAATTCACAGAGAGCTGGAGAAAAAAATAGCAGCATTTCATTCCAGAGAAGACACAATTTTGTATGCCTCTTGCTTTGATGCCAATGCTGGAATATTTGAGACTTTACTTTCTCCAGAAGATGCTGTACTTAGTGATGAGCTCAATCATGCTTCTATCATTGATGGAATAAGACTTTGCAAAGCAAAAAAAATTAGGTGAATGATATTTTTTATTCACAAAGATTTTTTTTTTTGCATAATCAACTCAATATCAATTTTTTAAATCAATTATTTACAATATTTATTTCAGATATAAACATAGAGATATGGCAGATTTAGAATCAAAATTAAAAGAAAGCTCATCTGCTCGACTTCGCTTGATAGCAACAGATGGTGTTTTTTCAATGGATGGGACTGTTGCTCCTTTATCAGATATCATCAACCTTGCTAAAAAATATGATGCATTAACTTTTGTAGATGACTGCCATGCAACTGGATTTTTTGGTAAAACTGGAAGGTAAAATATGCATCTTGTAAAAAATATTTGAAATTCATAAAATAAAATTCATTTGCATTTTAATAAAACATTTTTAGAGGAACTGAAGAATATTTTGAACAACTTGGTAGTATTGATATAATAAACTCAACCCTCGGTAAAGCATTAGGAGGAGCAGCTGGTGGATACACAGTAAGCTCAAAAACTCTGATTGATTTATTAAGGCAAAGAAGTAGACCGTATCTTTTCTCTAATTCATTGCCACCACCAGTAGTTGCTACTGGAATTAAGGTATTTTTTTTTTCATTGAAATTTTTATCTAATATATATTTGTTTCTGGTTTAGTCTTTTTTTTATAATATTCTAGGTCATTGATCTTATAAGTCAAAGCACAGAGTGGTTAAATAATCTAAAGCAGAACACTGAACACTTTAGGCATGAAATGACAAGAGCTGGATTTAAAATTAGTGGAGATAACCATCCTATATGTCCTGTAATGCTTGGAGATGCTAAATTAGCAAGCACATTTGCAGATAAAATGCTAGGTACATCTTTATTTGTAATACAATAAAACAGTGAATAAATGTTTGTTTAAATATTTTACTTTTAGGAAAAGGAATTTATGTTATTGGATTTAGTTATCCAGTTGTTCCCAAAGAAAAAGCCAGAATTCGAGTTCAAATTAGTGCTGCTCATACTACTCATCAAATTGACAGAGCTATTAATGCATTTGTAGATATTGGAAAAGAACTTGGAGTTGTTGGATAAGGCTTTTTTTGCTTATCATGTAAAATTTTGTTAAATCTTAAATATAAGGCACTTAAATAGTGTGTTAATAAAACACTTAAAATTTTTTTTAATTTTTTACTATTTCATTTTAAATATTGGTATTTTTACTACACATTATAATTCTAAAAAACATGATTGAAAAATTCGGACAATATTGGTTATATATTATATTTCGTTAGCTTCTTTGAAATAACAAAATTTTCGTAATTACTAAAAACAAATCTTAATTTTTATAAAATTATTCATTTTCTAAAATATTACTTTCTAAAATTTGTAAAATTTAGTATTCTAAATTTAATGATATTTGATTAATTTTTAAAACAATTAAATTAAAGATCTCAAAAACTAACAATCGGCAGGGTAAACATTGAAATTGATGTGTTTGTAAATATTGCATCGTTGCTTTTGTTTTGCTAGACAGCAAATTAATATTTTTCGATACAATGAACATCTCAGTTGCAAACATCCTATAAATTCCAATAGAAAGGGTGCAGAAACCGCATAACCTATTCGGTTTTTGCACCAGAATCTATGAGATTTTATTAGTTTTTATAAGATCGTTTCAATAGGGATAGACAGTTACATTCAAATGCTATACATTCCAACGGACTTTCCCTTAAAACTGCATTTTCCAAAAACTGCAACAAAGAAAATACCCATCTCCCGCCAACTTCCCCACCATACACCTCTCAGGTCCAATCAGTGTGTTCGCCAGTTGTGAAAACTGACCCTCCGAGTGCTTTCAAATACAGAACGTTGCTCGCACATTTTACGCCGGGCATCTGCTACATGCGCATCGTGCTATTCTGAAGCCAAATTCAGGAATAGTTTTTTCACAGTTTTCGTATCCACAAACCTCGAGGACGATGGCGGACGACTTGCCGTTCAGAGTCGAGTACTCCAAGAGTGGCCGAGCCGGCTGCAAGGTTTGCAAAAATCCCATTGCCAAGGACAGCCTCCGCATTGCAACAGTCGTTCAGGTATTATGTTTACCATCACGTGCTCCATTTATTCAGCGAACAAAACAAAGGAAGTAGCCCTTAACATGCATTAACATTCTCGAGATCGTAAGGGATTTATTGTTTACTTGAATTTGGAGAATTAACCTGCACATCTTTGAACTGTTTACGTCACGTTGCGACTGCGTCTGCATTAGAATATTTTTTCACCAATTGTTTTTGAATTTTATGAAGATGCAGTTTTTAGTTATTTAAAAAAAAATGTTTGTTATGAACAGTGTTGCCGCTGGAAAAATTTGAATGTATACATAATTTTATGTATAATAATATACCATATTTTCGGTCTCTTAAGTAAAGAATATCTGTACATTTTTAGAAATTGTTTTACTATTATTGTAATATTTTATTTGGCTTACATTATCATTTCTATACTTTTTAGAGCCCTTTTCATGATGGCAAAATGGAACGATGGCATCATGCTAGTTGCTTTTTCAAAAAGCAACGCCCCAAATCAACAGGAGATATTAATCATTTTGATAGTATACGCTGGGAAGATCAAGAATATATTAAAAAACAAATTGGTAAATTTTATTTACATTTTAAATAATTATAATAATTATTTTTAATATATTCTAAAGTTATTTATATACCTATTATAAGTATAATCTCTTTATAGTTACTTACTTTAAAAATTAGTTTTGTATATAAAAATGTACATCATAGTACAAAAAATATTGTTTTTAACAATTTTTTTCAATATAAACTGTATATTAATAAGTAAGTAATTTTTGTTGATAGTTTTAGATAAGGTACTTAAGATAATAATGTATTTTATATTAAAATAATTTTTACTTTTGTCATGTGATAAAAATGAATGATGATAGATATACATTAATACAAAATGTATATTTAAATGTATATATATTTTTTATAGGTTTGTATATATTTAAAACTTATTAGTAATATTTAAATTTATTAAAAATAAAAGTTTTCATCTTCAAAATAATTAAATTCACAGTTCTTAAATTTTATATTAAAATTTAATTATTAGCACATTGGGTTTGCACCATTATTTTTATGTTAATTTTGTTATTATTTTGTAATTGAGCAAACTGCCCATTTGATTAATAGAATCAAACAAAAAAATAAAAGAATCTTAAAAAGATACTGATTAATATTTTACACATATTAAAAAAATGATAACCATTAGAAAATGACATCAATTCCAACATCATTTTGTAGAACAAGCAGCTGGTGGTGAAGATGTGCCAGCAGCCTCAAGCAGTGGCAAAGGTCGTAAACGACGCAAAGCGCCAGCTACAACAACAGCCGCTAATGTCCATAAAGACTTCAAAACAGAATACGCAAAATCAAATCGCTCGAAGTGCCGAGGTTGCGAGGAAACGATCATAAAGAGCGAAGTGCGCGTTTCTAAAAAGGATTATGAAAGTGAAGATGCACGAAAATACGGCGGTCTAGACCGTTGGTATCATGTCGACTGCTTTGCAAAGCTCAGAGATGAGTTACAGTATTTTGATATAGGCACCAATATTCCTGGGGCAGACAGCTTGTCCCAAGAGGACAAAGATAAGCTGAAAAAGGCACTCCCTAAGATGAATGTGGAGGAAGTACCCTCTGCTGCTAAGAAGGTCAAAAAGGAACCGGAAGATGAAAAAGAAGAAAAACAGCTCAAAGCTCAGACTAAGAAATTCTTTCAATTGAGGGATAAACTAAAAGATTTAAGCAAGAAAGAGCATATTGAGATGCTAGAAGTTAATGAACAGAAAGTACCTGTTGGAAACAGTGAGGTAAAATTTGAGACTATGTTTCAGCAAAAGTAATAAGCTCTGTTATAATAATAAAATTTGTCTACAAAAATCTTAAATATTTATAGATACTAGATGGTCTAGCAGATGCCATGCAGTTTGGTGCTTTAGAACCTTGCCCAAAGTGCGGTGGTCAATTTGAGTACAAATCGGGAACTGGTTACAAATGCACTGGATCTTTATCAGAGTGGGCATTATGTGAGAATATTACCCAAGATCCTAAGAGGAAAAAATTTGTTGTACCAGAACATTTAAAAGAAAAATCTAGTTTCCTGTAAGTAATTACAAGTTCCAAAATTTGTAATTATACTGACAATGAAATAACATTAACTATTCTTTTAGTGCCGATTACGCCGACAAATGTAAGGTCAAAAGAAGGTTATTAAAAATAATGGCTCCTTCAGTTTCGAGCGCAGTTAAAAAAGAAGATGAAACAGATGGCCCGAAGATCCAAGCTAAGCCCCGACCACTAAAATATATGGACTTTGTAATCGTGGGCAGAGTAAAAAACAAGGAAGCTTTGACAAAGGAAATTCTACTACTGGGTGGTACGGTCAAAAGTAAAATAGCTGAAGATACGGCTGCAGTCATCTCTATTCCTTCAGAGGTTGAAAAAATGAGTAAAAAGATGGAAGAAGCTGAACAACTTGACATAAATGTCATATCGGCAGATTTTGTTGAAGAAGCTAAGGAGTTCTCCGATGCTCCACTTATGCTGTTCAAAAAGAAATCCATTGCACCTTGGGGAGGCGATCCAACTACCAGAATTTCAAAATCTATTGCCACTGTAATAATTATTAAAAATGTAAATGTAACTTTTTAATTATCTATAACTGAAATTTCTTTTTTTAATTTAGAAATCAGCTTCAAAGGGTAAAAGCGTATACGAGAAATCGGCATCAGGCAAAGTCAAGTTACGAGTCAAAGGTGGAGGCGCTGTTGATCCTGACAGTGAACTGGACGATATTGCTCATGTATATCAGCGAGGAAAAGAAAAATTTACTGTTACTCTAGGCATTACTGATATTCAGACCAAGAAAAATAGTTTTTATAAATTGCAAATTCTCAAACACGATAAAAAAGATAAATATTGGCTCTTTCGTAGCTGGGGAAGAATTGGTAATAATTGCTAAAAAAATTTTAAGTACAAAATTTATAAATTATTATTATCTAATTTAAAATGTTTGATGGACTTTTTTCATAGGTACAACAATCGGTGGCAAACAAACTAAAGACATGGCTTTGGAGGAGTGTATTGAAAAGTTTGAAGAATTATACGAGGAGAAAAGTGGAAATATGTGGTGTAATCGTAATAATTTTGTTAAAGTACCGCATAAAATGTACCCTCTTGACATCGATCACGGAGATGACGAAGACACTTCTAAACTCCTTGAATCAAATATTGAAAGTAAATTGAAGAAATCCGTACAAGATTTGATGCGTTTGATTTTTGATATCGAATCGATGAAAAAAGCCATGTTGGAATTTGAGATCGATATGGATAAAATGCCATTGGGAAAAATTTCAAAGAAGCAAATACAAGAGGCTTATTCTTTACTTTCTGATTTGTTAGGTCTTGTGAAAGATGGTTGCACCGATAAAGCAAAGTTGATCGCAGCATCTAATAAATTCTATACCCTAATTCCTCACAATTTTGGTGTCTCAGGACCAAGGTAATAACTTTTTTTCGCATCATTAATTAATTTACTACTAATGTTGCTAAAATTAAAAAAAATAATTTTTTAGTACTATTGAAACAGAAGCCGAGATTCAAACAAAGAGCGAAATGCTTGAAAATCTGCTCGAGATGGAAATAGCTTACAACTTGTTGCACGCAAAGACTGATGCAAATAAAAATCCTCTAGATGCGCACTACGAACAACTCAAAACGACTATCGATGTATTGGAAAAAGAAAGCGAGGAGTACAAACTCATCGAGAAATACATCAAGAATACTCACGCTGAAACGCACAAACAATACGAGCTCGTCATCGAGGACATATACATCGCCAAGAGAAGCGGCGAAGAAAGCAGATTCAAGCCCTTCAAAAAATTACCCAACAGAAAATTACTCTGGCACGGTTCTAGAACTACAAACTTTGCCGGCATCTTATCTCAAGGTCTCAGAATCGCTCCTCCCGAAGCACCTGTCACTGGTTATATGTTTGGAAAGGGTATGTATTTTGTTTCATTTTATAATGCTTCTTAATATAATGTTAAAAATTAATATCATTCATATCTCTTACTATATATTCTATATAGGTATCTACTTTGCGGATATGGTTTCGAAATCTGCCAATTACTGCTGCACGAATCCTCAAAACAATACCGGTCTCCTGTTGCTGTGTGATGTAGCTTTAGGTAACACGTATGAGCGTTTCAACGCTGATTACATCGAGAAGCTTCCTCATGGTAAGCATTCAACCTGGGGTAGAGGTCAAACCCAACCAGACCCCGAAAAGTCAGAGAAATTAAAGAACGGCGTCGAAGTGCCTTGTGGACCTGCAATTCGAGCTGAGCTCAAACAAAAGTCATCGCTTTTGTACAACGAATTTATCGTTTACGATATAGCACAGGTAAAGGTTGAATACCTCGTCAAGCTGAACTTCAAATACAAGTATTAAAAGGCATTTATTGCCTTTTTACACCTTTGGGTTACAATGTTCTCTTTTTATCAAGTGAAATGAGATGCGATACTTTTGTATTTAAAAGAAAATAGTTTTGCTAATATCCGCTAGTAGATTGTAGTAATACTGATAGTAGTAAGAGTGAAATGATTGACCCATGACAAAAAAAACTTTATTTCTTTCTTAAGAATAATAACTATGAAAAATAATATCTTGTAATATTTTTTTAAAATGAATAGTATATTTGTTCTTGTATTGTAGAAACTGTGATTTGAAAGAAATGAGTTAAAAAAAATGAATTGAATGTACATGCAAAAAAAGTACATCTCAAAAACCTAAATACTGCTGAGAGTTAGCAAAATTATTTTCCATACCTAGTTACCTTAAATCGTTAGTTTAAGTATGTATATTTTATTATTCCATTTTGTAGTAAATATTTGTAGTAAAATCAGGTCAATATTTCAGTTTAATTCTTGTTAAATATCTAATGTTCTAAAAATTTTGTATTATGTGTTATTGCTGCTGCAGTATTAAAAATCTTCATAGACTTTTTTTTTATATTTATATTATGAAGTGAAAGACCGTAAATTGAGATGATTTTGTTGTAATTTTTTTATAAAATTATGTTATCTAATTGTTTAAAATTTTTTTAATTTATTCAAAATTGGTAAAAGGCTAAATAATAAATGCAAGTAAGCAATAATGATTGCAATACAATTAACCAAGTAAAGAATTTTTGAAAATTGGTAAGATCTAAATTTTTTTATTTACATCTGTATTATTTTTATAACAAGAATTAATGTTAAAGATCAACAAAGAAATAACTTTTCAGAATACTTTTACTACAAATGGTCCAATCTGTTCTGCCAGTAATATGAAAAACATTCCAAATAAAAATCATACGTAAATTAACGATTTAAAAAGATAAGGTTATTTTCAATAAGGATAATATTATAACTTAAATATTTTGATACTTTATTATGTTTAAACCTTTTCATTTGTTAATATTATTATTACTATTAAAATCTTCCTGAATGTTACTAAAAATCGATATTTGTATACTGTCCAACTTTATACTATTGAAAACTGCAGTGCTGTAAAAAACCTATTTATTACCGCGACAAGAATAAACTTTATTTTGTGCCAAATATTGTTTTAATCTTTTAACATTTCACAGTTTATATATAATCTTATACCAACCCGTGGCCGCGGCGGAGCGATAAGGCTGCGGAGTGCTTTGTTGGGGTTATTTAGGCCGGCAGGAGGTGTCACCGCGAATTCGGTGGGGTTTCCTTTCTTTCTTGATGATTTGCAGTGGTTTGGGAGAGTAAATGTTGTTGGATAAAAGCAATGCGAGTGCTGTATTGATCGCTGCTGGGTAGGATAGTTTTTGTATATTTGCTGAAATGCAGAAATTTATGAAAAGCAAATGCTTCCACGGCCTTGTTATTTATGCAATGTAGTCTAGAGAGATGCACATAAAAATACGCTAAATCTGATAAAAAAACTGTAAAATAGAATTTAAAACAAAAGAGTAAAAGTAAAAGCACTCGAAATTCTCAAAACGATCCCTTTAATTTACAACAAATATTTGCATTCGAATCTCTATCAATTTAAAAAGACTGTAACCAGAAATAAGAACATACCATTGCCAAATTAAATAAAATTATTAAAAGAACAGTAAAATAATGTCAATTAAACTGTTCAACAGATTACTTAACGTATTAAAAATACTGAGTAGCATAATAATTGCACTTTCAAGAAAAAATTAAGAACTGAAATAAATGAATCATTGATTTGGTCAAACCTTGTTCTAATTAAAATTTCTAATTTAAAGTTGTAGTTGACTATACTTTATATAAAAGCTTTATTATAATAAATGAACATAAGATAGTAAATATGACCTTATATAAGTCTTAATATTAATCCCACACAGCACGAAATATTGCTGCAAGGTTTCAAACGTTTACTAAAACCTTATGAAACCTTCCAGCAAGCTTTCATGCTGTGTGGGAAGTTAAATTTCATTCTGTCTTTAAGTTACGAGACATATTTAGAGTATAAGGAATTGTATATCTCGATAGGAATGCAATTATATTGCATTATCTTTTATATCCTGATATTAGCTGCAATAAATGAATAATGTTGAATATTAGCAAAAAACTCATAAGTAAATCTTTACTATCACTTATGGTCGCGTCATTCTCAGATAAAATTATAAAAAACTTGTGAAATAAGCTTGTCAGAAAAACGTTAACCGTTACAATTCTCAAGTCTGTCAAAATACTATTACAACACTGCAATCAACAAGAAAAATAAAATACCGAAAATCCTTTTTTTATTGTTGAAAGTAACTTACAAATTGTACAAACATTTTTTATCGCTTTTACATCTATGTATATAATAACGTTAACTGTACATTTCTCAATCTCGGTCGAAGATATATTCGATCCTTTCGGGCCACGGTTCCTCCGGTACGTGGCAGCTCCGTATTTTGCAGTTTTCAAAGGCGTCGCCCAGTGATCTAGAATTTCAAAAAGCGCACTTGCTTTTGTGTCTGCACGGAAGAAGTTCCCACTACTAACTTCGATGTCAGTTAGTACCTTTGATGCGCGCGTCTCCTTACTGCCGAAAAATGTAGCGGAGATTGCGGTGGCGACTTTTTTCCGTGCAGGCACGAGAGAAAACGCGCTTCTCGTCCTGTTCGCTCGTTACGGATTTTTCTTCGATTCTTTGCACTCGATACTTTTTGAAGGTATCGGCCATCCCTGCGCTGTGCTGTACGATTTCATTTCGTGATTTTAACGGGTTGCGAATCTCATTGGTTCTGTTGGTCTGCAATTGCTCTATGGAATCAGTCCAATGAGATTCGCGACCCTTTCAAATCATGGAATGAAATCGGGCAGCACAGTACAGCACAGCCTTATGTACATTGCCCCTCAATGGCTCCGGCTCTTCCCCCACCACGGGACTTTCGGGACCGGTGTATACGACCGTGTGCCAACCTAAATTCAAATGCAAAAGATGCATCGCTTGAACTTGCCTCCGCTACAAAATTTCCCGTCTTTTGAAGTTGCAGTTTAAATAACCCCCGCATTTTGCAAGTTTCTTGATTTCATCTTAACGATGATCTAACGGAGAAATATGAAAATTGTCAAGTAAATCAGCAAATTTTAAATGTTTTAATCTCCCTCGCCAATGCCTTTCCTCACAAATTCTGCATAGAAATGTGAGCCCTGTAAACGCGTTGTTATGCCTCGCGCTTTCGTGAAATGTCATGCGACTGGGATAACGAAATCATCGAAAAGATCCTGCTGGAATACAAAAAGCACGAGTGCCTCTGGAACCCTCGTCATTTAAAATTTAAGGATACTTATGCCAGAACCGAAGCCGTCAAGCGGATAGTTCGCACTTTAAAAGGCGAGATCAACGTCCGCCAGTGTTTGTGCTATCTTTCGTGCATCAGACAGAAGTGAGGTTTTGTATGATTTCAAATCTCGATTGTGTAACAAGATTGATATTTCAAAAGCACGCGAAGCCAAGTTTACTCCTTGAATTCTAAACGAAGAGAAAGAAGTTGTACACGGAGAAAAATTTTCTAGAAAAAATTACAATAGTACATTTTAATCTGATCACAGACTGCAAAAATCCTAAAAAAT
>JAWWEM010000054.1:13497757-13510692 GCA_035582935.1 Ormyrus thymus | reverse complement strand
TAAATTTCTTTTTAAGAGCATTTAAATCCTCAATACAAAAGAATATTAACGGAGAGATTAAAAACATTCGCGAATAAATAATAAATAAATAAATAAATAAATAATGATAACAACACAGAATTTTCGTTTCAAAGTAAAACCACAATCACGTTACATTAATCAAAACATTACCTCGATTAAAATCTGTCTTTTTTTACTTTTGCGCTATATCTAAAATAAATAGAAAAAGCAATAAACCAACGCTTTTTACGTAAGTCATAAACGCTGATAATTCCTCACGCATCATCGCATCTAATGCTTCGAGAAACAGTACTTCCCTTCTATGTCGTTTAAGGCAGCGAATCAGTGCGACAAAGGAAGGACGTTCGAATATATCGGTGCAGAAGTCGTAAATCTGTGAACGTTTAGCTATAGGTAAGCAGATATTAAAGGCAACGTATCGGGATATATTCCTGTTTACGAGTAGGAATCATTGCAAACGAGGTCTTAAGTAGCATGATGCTTTTACTCGCGTTTCAGATCGTATACTTTTTCAATAAATTTTTTATGCAACTTAAATAAAAGCTGAGATATTTCGAAAGGAGCTTAACGCGATTAGATTCCGATAAAGTTGTTTTTGTTTGATTTTATTTAGATGGTGAGATAGATTTGTTAATTCCGTGAAAGCATTTAGAAGATTAATGAAATTATACTGATTACGAGTATTGAACGAACAATAGAAAAATACAATATCGTCTAAAAAAATATCACTTTGGGATTTTCATTTTATTTTAAAAGCGTTCATATTTTTCATTTCCAGATTTCGTATTTTCATGAATACAAAAAGTCTGCAAACGAAAAGTAATAAATTTTATTGAATCTACAGGCAGTTCAAATAGATAAATAAATTGTCCTCTCATTGTCATGATGTTCATAAAAGGTTCACTTTCGGATCGACGACCTCGAAAAAACGACTACTAACACAACAACGTTCGTACAAACAGCGAATTAAAAACGTCACAAATCCAAGTAACTTTTTAAAAACTTATACGCGTCACTCTACCGTCCCTGCCAAAAAGGCCAGAAGCAGTCAGCCAACGCCTTCTCAACCTCTCCGTCCAAGACTCACCGTCGTGAGCGTCATGCGGTCAATCTCGTGCTTGTCCTTGGTCTTGTGCTGCCGGAACGGACTGTGGCCCTTGAGCAGCTTGAACAGCATGCAGCCGAACGAGAACCAGTCGGCGCTCGAGTCGTACGCCGTGCCCTTCGACAGCACCTCCGGCGCCATGTAGCCGTGTGTTCCGCTGCAAATTCGAATTTCGCTTTTTATTGCTGGAATTGCCGTGTCAGTCCTGGGCGGTGGCTAATGATGCCGATCGTTCGCGCAAATATTGGTATTTACTTTGTCGCTTAAAGGAGCGTGACTGACATACTACTACATTTTCTGCATTTGAAAACTTATTGATCAACACAGAACGACCGTTCATTTCCACCCGGCGAATTAAACGAGACCCAAGGCGACACTGACACACTGGCATGGGGCTTCTTCTTGGAGAAGTCGCAGGCGAGCCCGAGGTCCGATATCCTGACGTGTCCGTGCTCGTCGAGGAGGATGTTGGCGGGCTTGAGGTCCCTGTAGACGATGTACCGGCGGTGCATGTGCTCGAGGCCGAGTATCACCTCCGCCGCGTAGAACTTCATCTCCGGCTCGTTGAAGACGCCGTGCTGGCTGAGGTGGTAGTGCAGGTCGCCGCCGTTCATCAGGTCCAGGATGAAGCACAGCTTGTCCTGCGTGTGGAATGCGTAGGTCATGCAGACGATGAACGGACAGTCCACCTGGATCGGAAGAGGCTGGCTGTTTAAACGAGTTCTCGGAGGGCTGACTTGGCGGGGGAGGTTCTTGCAAGGATGTGTCGCAAGCTCGGGACGGGCTGGGTTGGTCAAGGAGCTTGAAGTTCCTTTGGGAGGCCAAGGTTAAAGTATTGGAGTGGAAGTTTAATGTATAGTTTATATTTAATAATGATCAATTCATCGGCGGGAAGTGTATGTACAAAAGTTTAAATTTACAATAATACAACGTGGTATGTATGTCTTTTTAAAAGCATTCCATACCCAATGTGTTTTGTGACTCAACAAATTGTAATTTTAGCTCTCTACTTTCTATTGTTGAGAATTTTACAACAAAGATTTGTTGCCTGCTTTGCCTTCAAGCACAGCGATATTTTAAAACGTTCTCGCGTAAGCACCGGTTAAAAATAGCTCGAATCCAAAATTCCAAAGAATAGCACTGACTCTATTGTTCTAGTAAGACAATTATCTCGAAAAAGACAATCTTAATAAAATGGAAGAAACTGCCGTAAATAAAGTAGATTTATATGAAATGCCATTAAAAAGCTTAATTTAGGCGTTGCAGCTGTAAACATACGCAGTATTTTACATTTTTATGGTGACCCGGGGACACTTAAAAAAAAAAAAAATAAAAAAATTACTAACCGCCTCATCTGCAGAGTTTGCTTGATTTGACGATGGTAATATTCTGTTATGCTATAAAAAAGAACTGAAATAAAAAATTACTCTAATACAGAAGTAATTAGAGACTTGAACGAAGCTTTTTATTGAACAAATGCGATGTATCGACATTACTAAAGCTATGTTCTATTTATCGGTAATTTCATAAGAAAGCACGCGTTCAATTTTCGTAAACGAATAAAAAAAAAAAATCGCCCGTGCTCTTATACTTCTCTGCCGCTTTACCCTCTTCCCAAACTGCTTACTTTCTGAACTCGAACGCTCTCTTTAATTTACCAACGAAAATTCTCCGCGTCCCCGTTTGCTCGCGCCAACAAATCTCCCGAGACGCGACAAAAGAATCACCGTCAATCGCGAAAGAAGCACTGCCCGCGAACCAAAGGCAAAAAAGAAGACCTTGCCCGGACTCGTCGCAAGACGCCCGGCGGGCCCCCGTCGGCGGGTACTCACCCCCGTGCTGACCAGCGAGAGCATTATCCTCTCGTTGAGCGCGAGGGTCTCGCCCTGCTTCATCTTGATGCGCTTCTTGTCGAGGCACTTCATCGCGTACATCTTCCCCGTGTCGGCTTTCCGGCAGCCGTAGACCTCGCCGAAGCCGCCCCGGCCGATTATCCGGTGCACGCTGAAGTCGTTCATCGTCAGCTGGAAAAGGAGCGAGAGAGTTGGTGGCTCGGTGGATTCGACTGACGCTCGGGGAGCTTCGAGCGGGGGGAGCATCGTTTTTTCGGGCGGGCGCTGTGCTTTATTCTTGCGGTCGGGCTTGCATTGAAAGTTAGATTTCTCCTTTTCTGGAGATTGGTTCTCCGAGGTTTAAGGAAACGTACCCGATTAGGGAGAAATTCTTAGAGTTCCAAAAATTTTGGTAAATATTAAATTTCAAAAATATACCGCGGGAATAAATTTTTCCGATTGGAATTTCAAAATTTGGCTTTTTACTTTTTAAGATAACTCGGCAGAACTTTGCCAAGGTTACGATCGCTTTGTTTCTTTTTATCCTACCTTCGAGAAACGGTTTAATGGATATTAAAAACGAGATGTCAATAAAAGTGACCGCGACATTTTTAATAGCAGAAATGAAAGTTATCGAACGTTGAGGACAATGCCAGTTTAATACTACACGTACATTCATTTAAATTAAATTTTAATTTCAATAATATTTACATATTAATTTAAATTTTAATTATTTTAAAATAAACACACTCTTTGCGTGAAAACAATTTTACGGATAAGTCGACTGCAGTAAAGAAGATTACACGAAATCACTAATTTTATTAATCAAATGCATCGGGCGAAAGAAGCGTTCACGACTCGTTAATCATTTATCGTTTAGATCCGAAGCTTTGCAATACCTTTCAAATTCTTCAAATGCAAATGGATTATTTTTTAAAATAATTTTATACATTTTAAAGGCGCTATTCCGCACTTCAATATCTTTTAAAACTTAGCTCACTCTAACAGAACTTGGTTAAATACAACGTAAACTTGAGCGAAGTAAGGTGTTTTATGTAATTAATTACAGCGAGGAAAGCTTATCAGCAAACTTTTTGACACTCTCTTGAATCTGTACGTAATAGTTACTTCGAAGTATACAAAGCACTTGTTGTAATCGCGTTTATACTTGACAACAATTAATTACCATTCATGAACTTCATTCCGATGATAATCTAATTTATCGAGAAAACTAACCTCAACAATTTCGCGTCAGAAAGAGATTATTAAGCTTCGTTAACGCCGGCAAATGGAGCCTTCGAAGCTTCGACTTTAAATTAAATCGTATAAGAAGTTCTGGACTTTTTTTTAACAACCGAAACTACGGAGAAATTCACTCCGGTTCACCTTGAGTATGTCATTTTGAATAGTTTTAAATTCGAATTTGAAGTTAAAGTCAGTGACCCAAAAAATCCCGAAGAAAGCAATTTTCATGCAAATTTGCCGGGATAATGGAGATGCCTCCGTTTAAAGATTGAATTAAAGTTTATACCAAACTGTAGAGCAGTTTGTTCTCCAAGCCGTAATTGAATGATTCATTTGAAAAATTGTTCGCTGGATCCCGTTTTCGGTAAAAAAAAAAACCAACTTCATTCGATATGCAGCTTCTAAATTACAATAAAACCATAAAAAACGAATCCAATATCCAAGCGTGAAAATAACTTCAATTTCGAATTCCACCTCGAAGGCTCGAGAAAGCAATTTTTATACTTCCGAAGCGCCCCGCTTAAAACGACGCAAAGTACATGGATCAGGCTGGATTCTTACTTGTATATTGAGTTCGAGGTTCTTCCACTGACAGAAGCGGGTGTACTTGTCGCTGAAATAAAGTTTGCAAATTGATTAAAAACTTCTCCTCCTTCGTCGCTCGTTTTCTCGGGAAACTTCTTTCTCCCGGTCGCGCTCCCTCGACCGTCCCCGTCTCTCCTCGGGCTCTTAATACTCCCCGTTCCATCGCGATAATTGATCTCGCCGTGCGCGGACGGTATACAGCCTGGCGTTTTCGAGGACGCGCGCGAGTGACGGAGGCGCGAATCGGCTCCTCGGACGGGCGTTTTATCGGTCGGGGTTCGGATCCGCGCCCGACGGCGAGCGCGCGAATCATTCGAGTCTCGAGACGAAGAAGCGAAATAGAGCAGCTTCGGGGCTGCGTTAAAAGGCTCGAAAAACTTACCTCTCGAGGAACTTTTTGAAAGGCTCGCCCCTTAAGTGATTGAAAATCTCCTCGATGTACGGCTGCAAATCAAAGGTTTTTTATTACTCTCGGCCGCGAGGGGTTTTTGCCTCGGGGTACGCTTGGCAATCTTTATCGCGATAACTTCCCAAGTGTAAATTGTCGCAGAGAATCGTACTTTTAATGACCGAAATTGTTATCTAAGGAATAAAGAAAGGAAAAGGAGCAATTAAGGCAGATCAATTAAAGCAATTTTATCGAAGGCCGCTTTCAACTGCGAGATTCCGCAGAATTATCACTTTGAGAAGCCGGAGTCCGATCAATACTGAGAGCCGAAAACGTTGGAATCTCAGGAGGAAGGAAATTACGCAAGATGCGATAAACTGTTTATAGACACAAGCATTAGTCACTCTAAGTACTCTGATGCATCGCTATTACCCGGCTCGCGCGAGATTATAACGTTCAAGACGGCTTAAGAATAGTATCAATGACCAGTAATAATTTTCCGACAAAAGTTTAATCGCCTTTAAGGAGCTATAATTGATAAGCCGAGAACAGTTAAGCCTCTGACGTTATATTAGGAAGCCATTAGCGAGATAGAACTTTGGCGAAGGCGCGGTCGTTACACTAAGTTATTTTAGGGCAGGCGAACAATGACTCTCGCGCGCGATATATTTTTATAATTAGGCAGAACGGAGTAAAGTAAAAATTGCTGTATTTTACAGCGGGGGAGGGGAATGCTTGCGTTATGAGAAATGCTGCTGTCTTTTGTTCTAAAGTTTATATGCGTAGTAGAAATTTCCCCTTGAAATTTTAGAACAGTGTGTCATGCTAAAATTTCATATAATACAAGCGTGCGTTCTTGTTGCTGTCAATATAAATATCATTTAATAAATTATTTTAGATTATTTTCTGTATCGAAGCACTTAGACGATGCGAATTCTTTATCCAAAGAATGAGATTTTGACCGAACCACCTTAATCGTATTTGGAACACGAAAGAATTGATACTATAAAAGTTTGAGGGATCAAAAAGAAATCATGCGTTAAGAATAAATAATTCTGAATTGCGCGCGTTCTTCCTTTTACAATTTAATTCAAGCGGTCAGTTTCTCTAAAGATTAAAAGATGCCGCTAAATTTCCTCGCTTTAAAGCACTGCAAAACCAGACACTAACGAAGCAGCAGCTCGCCTCGCTCACCTCGAACAAATTAACAGGAACCTCGTTTTTTATAAGATAGTCCTGCACGTGCGTCACTGCGTCCTGTGAATATTCCTGCAAAAGAAAGCGGAAGGAAGACTTGAGAAAAAAGGCGCCCTCGCAGCTTTCGAACGGCGGTGGGGGGGGGGGGGGCGCACCGCCCCGTTCGGCCCCTGTCGAGGGGGTGCGCGCTCGTAAATCTTTTATCCCTTTTAAAAAACTGAGCATTCCTTAAGATAAACTAAGATATTACAGATTTCGGCTCCGGCGTAAATTGCAAATTGCACCGATTGGCGAATTTCTAACGTTCAGGTCAGTGACCAAGTTTCGTCCGAAAATTGCTCACCGATTATAAATTCATCCATCGGTACGACTTGCAGGTTACATCAAAGAAAAATCAAAGAAACTTCTCGAATACGCGCAGTTTCCATTCTATCCGGCGTTCCGGCGCTCCCCCTTCAATTGAAACGAGAGGGCGCCGGAACCCGCGGGAGCGACAGAAGTCGCACAGACAAATCCGCGGCTCTAACGAAGGCGAGTCACTCACGTGCGTGTGCGCCAGCAGCTCCTTCATGATGTAATTGTCGTAGATCTCCCGGGCCAGCTTCCGCCGCTCCTCCGGGCACTCGAGCTTCTCGTACGCCTTGATCTGCAACGATAAACGTCGCCGGGGTCATACATCTGGGTCACCGGGATTACGCCGCCCGAGCGGCGCGGGGGAGGGGGGGGGGCTGCTGCACTTCTCTGGGGGGGAGAGGTGCGTCTCGCGACCGAGCGGTGCGGTGTATCGTTCTCGAAATTGAGGGGGAGAGGCGAATGTTGAAGGAATAATACTGGGATATTGGGGGATCGTTCGCGATTTCTTGGATGTTCCGTGGTTCTTTTTTTTTTTTTTTAACGAAAGGTTTTAGTTCGTGGGGTTGATCATTTTTCGGAAATGCGTGCAATTTACGGTCTTGTTTAAAATGTACATTTAGTTGCTCGTGCACGTCCGTTTTTATTTCAGAAAGAGGTTTTTGCTTTACTTGAAAATAGACACTTTAAAAATGTACCTTCTGTTCGTTATATTTTGCTGCGTATAACCGAAATTCCGAGAATAAAAATTTTTACGATAATTAAGAACTGCGGTGTAGCTGTGAAAGGGTATATTGTTGCATAAAATTTTTTATGTTTTTATTATTAAATAGTGTTTGTAAAAAAAGTAGACAAATGTAACGCACAATGAGTATTAATTGAAAAATTGTGATAAAAATTACTTTTATTTTGAATTATCTATTGCCTTGCTTAGCAACTTCAATACAAATTGACTGAAATAATATCTTTTTATTAAATTTACGCCATGCTCTTATGTACATTCACTGCAAAGAAACCAATCAATTTACTTCCCGCTTCACTCACTCCATCATACCGCATCAAACAAGTAGCTTAAAATTCCGCTCTTCTCCCCAAGAGAAACAACCCCCCTAAAAACGTCTCGGAGGAAGCAGCGCATCCAACAGCGCCAACGAAACCGTCGATTTATCGACGGCAGCCTTCAGTCGCGCCCGAAACCCCCGTAATTTCCCGCAAGACGCCCCGAGGAAGCAGCGACACCTCGCTCTCCCGACAGCACCGGCGGCCGCTCCGTGAGCGCCGCCTCCGCCGCGGCGCCGTTTCCCGAGAGCCTGGCGAAAAGAGCCCGCTGATTACCGAGCACGAAGTCGGGATTTACGGCGGGGGCTCGCCGCGGTGGCCGAGGAAGATTCACGGCGCGACGAGGGGCTGCTTTTTCACCGACGGCCTCGAGGATCCGATCGCTCTCGGTGCCGAGGACTTTGGATATCGATATCGGGAGGCGGGTTCTTGTAATGTGGGGAATTGGGGGTTCTGGGAGAGAAATTTTTAACAAGCTCTCGACATTTTCTGAAGACGAGGAATAGAGTTTTTTTTTATTGTCTTATAATTTTTACACTTTCTTTTGTCTTTTCATGGTTAATTACTTTGTTAAGTTAATAAATTTGTGCAGATATATGGACAAAATATTTAATTCAATTATTTTTGTGTATTTTTTTTTTGTTTTTTTTTGGAAAGTGGCACTATAGTTATAACAAGTATAATTATATATATTTATATTTTATACTGCATAAATTAGTCTTTTGTATTTTATTACTTTAATCTTAAAATTTCATTTGTTATGTAGCTTTAGATACACAAACTGCAATTAATTAAAGACAGTTAGCGGAGGTAATTACAGCAAGATACTTTATTTGGGCGTTGAGCGAAAAAATGAAGTTTCTTATAAAATTCATTATAGTTCTTTAACGTACCTCAGTGCCAAAAGTTAAAATGAACATTTTCGTGATTTAAAAATTCGTTTCGTGACTTACCGACTTTTAAAATTCTAATGTATTTATCGCAGCGTAAAACAGCCAGCAATAATACTGCAGCAAGCCTGACATAATTATAATTCAACAATAGTTCCACTCCAATTCACCCAAAGTATCCCCGATAATTACGACCGCAATTCGTTTGCCTCGAGGCAACCCCCCCCGCCTCCCCCGGCCATACGTACCTGCTCGTAAAACCTGAGCTGCGGGATCGGCTCCTCCGACGCGTTCTCGCAGAAGTCTTTGAATAAAAGGTAACCTGCAAGCAGAAGAGGAGCGTTTATCGGGGACGGCGATCGTTAACGGGGACCCCCCCTAAACTTCGCCGGGGCTTTACGAGAGGGGCGAGCTTTTCTTGCGCCGCGGATGATTATGCGCCCGCGGAAAAAGCTGCGCAGTCAAGACGGCCCGCGACTGGGGTGGAATAATGGAGGTGGTGCTTTTTTAGGGGGAGGGGGACTTCTTTGGGGGGTTTTTTGCAACGGTTTTTGGGAGGCGTTTCTGGTTAATTAGGAATGTTTGAAGGTGTTTTCGCGTTTTTAGGTATCTATGGTCCTTGAAATAAGATAATTTGAGCAAAAATAGTCAAGTAAACCCACTAAATATCTCGTTTTCACGTGCGAATGTTTGGCGCGAAAACGTTTTTCATCCGCTTGAATTGAAGGAGACGTAAACCGACGGCATTAATGAAATAAAATAAGTGAAAGCAATTCTCAATTGTATATAGTTTTAACAAACGCGAGCAGCTTTAAGATCTCCCCAATGAAGCTATTAAACTGAAATTATCTTGAAAACGATACCCTCAGCTTTAGCCAAACCACCCGGCCCTGGGAAAACCCGCTCACATTTCGTTCCGCAGCTCGGCAGCGTCACCCCCCCCCCTCCCCTTGGTGCCGCGTCTTTACACAAAAACCGAAGCTGCACGAATCCGCGCGCCCCGGCAGAACGCTCGGCTCCCTCGCGAAAGCGCGCGCCGGACTCCCCGGCGGGGCACAAAAGTGGGTAAGATGCGGGGAAATAAACTGAACGACTCACCTAGCATTTGATTAAATATTTTGTCGAAATTCACCTCGTTCTTCTTCTCCAGATACTTGTGCATGACGCTCCGGACGCTGGAAGCAGAAAGCAGAGGAGCCTCGTTAATCGCGCTGATCAATCAGATTTCTCGGACTAGATAGAGCGCGAGGATTTGAGGGGATCGCGGTCGGGAAAAGGTGGCTGGGGGGGGGGGGGTGAGTTGGTCGCGCTTCGTGGCGTTCGGCGAGGTTTGTGGGGTGAAAAGTGCAGGGAGTAGGTTTTTGGTTCTTAATTGTTTACTAGACTTTCAAATGGAATGTATATTGTCGTAAGTTATGGCAGTGATTTAATGTTTGAAATAAAAATGTTTCTAAGTTTCTGTACATAATAAGCAATTGATTCAAATTCTAAGACTATTTTTTAAATTTAATCATTTTTTTTTAACCGAGTAAGACTATTTATAAGACAATTTTAATTCTACAAAAGATGGTTTTAGAATTTGAATTAAGTAATTAAATAAGTAAAAATCAAATTCTTAAATCTTTTGATTAATTTTAATAATAAATATGCAAAATGTATTAATTATCTTTAATTAATACATTTTTATACTACTTTTGCTCTCAACTTTTTGCGAATCCATAAATATTACAAACTGACGTAAAATATTGATAACTTTTTAAGATTATGACGCAAAAGTTGAAAGTTTTTAACGAAACTTCAATATTCCTTCAAAGGAAGCCCGCCGGCTTCTGAAATGGGAAATTGTTAAATTAATTGCAGCGCGGCAGAGGCCATAAAAACGGCCGAGCTACATGTTTTATGATCTGCCTCGCTCATGTCAGTTTCATACTTTTTCTCATGGAAAGACTGTCAGCTCCCTTTTTACGGCGCTGTAAAATTTAACTTTTTACCCGCGCGTCGCCGAATCTCCAGCCCTCGAGCGGGCCAATTAAAAGCATCAAAGACAAAAAGCGCTCGAACTCGCCTCGTTTCGTTCGATTTTTAAAGCGCTGCAAAGCGCTCTCATCAAATCGCTCCTCGATCGGCCGTACGTAATCGCGATCTGTCGCCCTCGACGCGCTTCGAATCGCGCATAATCGCAAAACGCGCCTCGCGATTAATCCCTTTACAGCCGCGGCGAGAGCTCGTCGAGAATTCAAGACCTCTCCTCGAAGCAATCGTCCCCCGCGGCAAAGCAATCCATTGTCCCCTGGAGAAGTGCATCGCGCATAAATCCAGCGAGGCGAACTCGCGACCGCCGAGGAGGGGAGAAAGAGAGTCGGCCAAGCGGCAGCGGAGCGAAAGGAACAAGACGCCCGAGATACCTCGGCCGCGGTGTTCGGTTTCCGCAATTCGGCCCGACGACAATATTGCGCGCTTACAGCTCGACTGATGAACCTTTCTCTTTCTCTCTCTCTCTCTCTCTGGCGAGTGAAATTATTTTAGGCGAACTCTGTCTTCGACGTTCTTTACCCTCTTCCGCGAGTGGAATAAAAGGGGTTTAAAATAAAGGGGTTGAATTACATTGTTTTCTTAAAGTAGTTTCGAACCATGATCGTATTAAATATTGTTGTCTGTAACTAATTCAATACGTTCATTTATTATCAGAATTTCTTTAAACGTCTTATCTGCAGCTTGCAGGTATGAAATCCTAATTGACGTCATTGTACGAATTATAAGATCTTCGTAAATGCGCATTTTTACATACATTCATTAAATGTAATGTAAAATCTATTAAATGTAATGTATTTACATAAAAAAAACTAAGTATTTGCATTAATATTAATGTAAATTTACATTAATTTTAATACAAATACATAGTTTTTGTGTAAATACATTACGTTTAATGAATGTAACAGAAGCATATTTCATAATTTTTAACAGCGTAGTGAATTTAATTTAACTTTTCCTTTTCCCACCAATTCTTAGCTAAGTCGGTCCAGACGGAAGATAAACACCATAGTCTATCACAATCAAAATTATGAATTTTATCCAAGACAGCATTATTCGATTCCCCAAGAAAATGCAAGCACCGTCAGCAATTCCGCGATTCGGGCAATCAAGGGAGAGCCACTCCCCCAATTTGAGGGCCCGAGGCGGAAGCGAGGAGCGAAGAAGACCGCGGGAATGCTTCCGCGGCGGAGTCACGTGCACCAGTCGCCGGAAGCTCGGCGAAAAAGTCTTCTCGTGTGCCGCTCCGCTTCCACGCTGCTTTTGTTTTATCGCTGTTCCGCTTTCTTTCTCTCCCCGGGCCGTCTTGCCGTTTTCCCTCCGCTTTCCGCGCCGTCTTCTGAGGTGGGACGAGATGCTCTCTCCTTCTTTTGTCAGAGATAAATTTGAAAGGGGCGCGAGGGTATGCTTGCAATTTTCGCGGGAATATCGAGGAGTTGTTGGCTTGCTTTTACCCGAATTTCGGAGTAAGGCGATGAGTCGTGCGGATATCTTTCCTTGGGTTACTTCTGGTTTTTAGATTTTCTTGATAAATGTAAAAGCTCGTGTTCTAAACGGAGTTTTTAAAATACAAATAAATAGAGACAGGGGGAAGCGAGTCTTTTGAACCAGGCAAAGCAAAACCTGGTGGCTTTGAATTCAATTTATTGATCAAACACATCGTTTGCGCTTGATTTTTCTGGTTGACAGGATTCGTTTCCCTCGCCTGCAGTTTGCCTATTCATTTTTAATTAGTTTGACAGAGAGTAATTCTTGTCTTTCTTAACGATTAAATTCACGTCAGAGGCCGATTTCAAAAAGTTTAATCGATTAAAAATTCACAAATTCACCTTGAAACACTCTTTCCTCCAGCTTTTCCCGTCAAAATCTTTAGATTTTCGTCCGAACGTCACAATCAGCGTGTCTCAACGTCCGCGACCCTCTCTCTCTCTCTCTCTCTCTCTCTCTCTCGACGCCTCGTTTGCACGATTTGCAGCCTAGCTCCCTCGAAAACAAAGCGGCTCCTAATTTAACCTTTCGTGGCCGAAAATTTCGCGGCCTCGCGCTCTCTCTCTCTCTCTCTCTCTCTCTTTCTCTGATAATCTGTTGCGCGCTGCTAATATGAAGTCACTCAGTCCGACGCGATTTCAGGCTCCAAATAACACCAAAGCGACCGCACAGAGAGAAAGGATTACTAATATTTAATCCACGTTGACTTAAATTACGACTTAATGAATACTCACTACTCTTAA
>JAWWEM010000054.1:13454522-13497657 GCA_035582935.1 Ormyrus thymus | reverse complement strand
TCTGAACCATTTTTCCGGAAAATGCGACCCTGGAAAATTATTTAGGTGGATCCATACTTTTGGAACACCCTGTATATGCAGACTACATTTGACACACAGTTATTTTTTCTATTTAAATATATGTAAGCGAATCTGTTTTTGTTTCCAATTGACCTTCTGATCTTTAAATTCTTTTATAAAAATACTTACATTAAAAAAATCAAACTTATCTTTCCTCTTTCGTATGATTTTTAATTTGCTTAACATATAGTAAAAATTTTGCTTAAATAACGTAAATTTAACATACTGTATACTGTTGGATTGAATTGCATTAAATTTAATGTAACTTTCTCATGAATAATGGAGAGTTCCGGCATCAAAATTTTGTGAATTTTAATCTAAATACAATTTTTAAACTAAAGAATAAAATGGTTATCTAAAATGTTTTAATAGCTCAAGTTTGCCGTTTAGATAATGCAAATTTGCAAGCGACGATTAAAAACTATGCAGATTAACTTTACGAAATAACGACGTATCTGCGCTGAGCAACAATGCCTTTACCGAACTCGGCTTCATATAGTTACACACACTTTCGCTGCGTCTCGCAACTTTGGCCGCGTTTTTCCCCAACTTTTCCCCGCTTAAGGTGGTTGGAACGGCTTTTATCTTCAATACGATGTCTACAAAAATTTAACCCTGGCTTTTTGGCAATATTATTTATGCACTATACAAATTTTAGCCAATTTCCCCGAAAAGAAGTGGAAATATAAACGTATAAATCTTTTATCGATTCGTGATAGAAAGCGTTCAATTCAAACTTTCCAAGAACTAACACATTATTCTTAGAAGTATACAAAATTTTCGAAATATTGTGTAACAAAGTTTGAGTTTTCACGGCATTTTCGACTCTGTGACGTGCGGAAACAGCGAATGGAGGAGGGAAAGAGTCAAGTAGCGGCAACTATTAAATAAATATGTTAATAAATCTTTTTTTTTCTAGAAATAACAATGCTTACAAATTATTTTTTATGCAATTAACAATGTTTTCAATACCTTTTCTGTTATTGAAAAGCTATTGAATTAATAATTAATTAACTATTACTCCTACTTAAAATTTTTCTCTCGAAAGGTGGTGCTGTGCATGAATACTACTAGCGCGCCTTGAAAGAAACTTTTGGCAGTGACTGCCGCGATCCAACCACCTTAAAAGGGTCAACTTTTTTAGAATTCACGTTCGTTTCCATGAGTTTTAAATAATGACGTCGCTTTCATGCCAGCTTCTTGCTCGGTGGAATAAATTTTACATATCCATTGGGTATTCTAGGTTTTAAATTATTTTGCGCGTTCCAATTTTTTCAGACTATTGAAAAATAGAGCAACTTGTTCCCTAAATACTTTCGGAAAATGAATTCAACGAGCATCAATAATTGGAGTGGACTTTTTAATTATTTTTGTTATGCCGTGAGACTAAAAAACCAAAGCTTTCCATTTGTAAATGAGAAGTAAAGTAAACAAGTAAAAAGTAATATAAATTCATTTTGGGTCATTTGATATTCATTATATAAATGTTTGTTATATATATTTTAAAATAAAGAACTGTTTAAATAAAATACATTTCTCTTGATTTTCGATTTTTCATCTTTCACTGTAAGCTACTTTTCATTTAAATTTAAATTCAAATAGGCCTCATGCATATTCTATTTAATGTTTACGGGTGTACAAATGAAACCATTGATCGAAATATCAAAGCTGAAATAATTATTCACTTAAATGCTTCAAAATACATTTCTTTAATCCGTAATCTAAAAATGATTTCTTCAAATATTGGAATTCAGAACCAAATTTCTAAAGCGTTTTATAACTACTATTTTCTCTACTACTAAAGTTTCGTACCTATTTTAAAAAAGTTTAGCAACTTCTATTTCTAGCAGTGATTGGATTACCGAGTAGCCCTGCAAACTTTTCAAAAACCACTTAAAAAACAAAGCTTTCCAAAACGCTTCATCCTCCGTAAAAACTTCAAAATCGCGCCTCGAATTTACCAATAATAAACCATCCAACAAAACCTTTTCCAGAAAAAAAAAAAAAATTTTGAGCAACGCTCGCAACCCAATCTAGAAGCGACAACACCAACAGAACAGCGGCGACATCGACACTCCTTACACTTGTGCACTTGAATAACCCACACAGTCCCGCCCGAGAGGTGGAGGGGGGCAGTAACGAAAATCGAGGGCAAAAAGCTCTCGCGGCGTCGCTGCCGCGGGGATTAAGAAAAAGGAAAACGGCAACCAGCAGGCCGGCCGCGGAGAGGGGGTAGAGCCCCTCTCTCGCGGCCGCTCCGCGCGCTGCTCCATGTTTGTAAACACGCGAGCTTTTTTCGGAGCGACTCTCGAGAGCGACCTCGAGAAAATTAACATATGCAAGATAAATTATTGGAGCTGCTGGCCTGCTGCTGAAAAATACCGATTTTTCCTGCGTGCTCCGCTGCTGTTTGCGCGCGCGCTTTTTCGTCCTCGGAGGGGGGGGGGGGGGGGAAAGAAAAAGCGGCCTCGGATCGATCTGGGCTACGGGGGTTGTGGCGCGCGGAGAGATCGGTTCGGGGAGGTTAGATTTCGTCTGCTTTTCGAAAGCTTTTTCGGGCGGGTTTTGACGTTTGAGGAGAGCTGTCTTTTAGACTAGTCAATTTTAGAAGACTTTTGGCACTATTTCACTGAGATTTCAGCATGCACGTAATATAATATTTCATATTTAGAGTTAAACGCTACGTGTATAAGAATACTAAAATGTTTTTTAAAGAGAACAATGAAGTTTTTATTTTCTGTACAGTAATAAACTATGCATTTTTAATATTTTCATCGCTTTTGGTAATTTTTAGCGTTTATGAAGGTCGTTAAATCTTAAGAAGAAATAAAGTTAAATAGTAGATTCAATTAAAATAAGCAGAAGACTATGCATAGAGCGAAGAAATGCCACTGCGTAAAACATCTGCACTAACTTAACGGACGTCTATTTATACATTTCATACTTAAATCCGCTGGTTTACTTTAGTTTAATTGTACAGCTTTATATGAATCGCATAAAAATGTAAGTGAAAAAAGTCTTTTAAACTAGGTGTGAAATTCTTAAAATCCTAAATGTAAAAAAACCCCAGCTTCCTGCACAAATCCTTTGCCTCCTCTACGTCATTTGTATGCTAAGCAAGCACGTTTTTTTATAATTCCGCATAAACTTCAGTAACGAGCGCAGTTTCTTCCCCAACGTAATTCCCGAAATCATTTTACAAGATGCCACAAAGTTATCCCGTACTTTTTGCGCCAAGTTTCACTTCCTCCGGCGCGCGCATCGCTCGGCCGAAAATTCCGACCAAACTCTACGCTCGGAAGTTTCCTGCTTGGTGCATTTAAGCGTCACTCGCTGCTCAAGCTGTTGCTTTCCTTTCTCTCTTTCCCTCCTCTCTCTCTCTCTCTTTCTCTGTGCGTCGCGCGGCTTTTGCGCCTCGCGCGGAGAAAAACGAAGCTGTCGCACAAAGCTCTGAATTCGATACGGTGGCGAGATTTAGAGATCCGATCGAATGAATTCTCGTGCATTATGCATCAGTCGTGCCGAGAAAAAGATATCGTGGTTTTAAAGAATATTTAAAAGTTGATAAGCTTGTTTATCGGGCTGCCTTTGTAGGGAGGGGGGAGGGGGGGGGGGGTAAAGGGATACGAAAAATTATTTAAGCTAGATAAGTCACTGCTTGTTCTAAAGAAACGATGCGAGTTAATTTCTGTGAATTTGGTTAGACTGAGTTTTTCATTATTTATCTATTCGATATAAACATTTATATAGAGGTTTGAAATACATATCCTTTACTTTATATCTTAAGAAAGTAAAGTAAAGTCACGGTAATTGGAAGAGTTTGAATGAAAATTTGAAGCTTCGAAAAAGTGAATTTGCATATAAAACATCCGGTAGACAGTCAATCGCTTGTTCAATAATTTCAAATACTTTTATTTTTCAGTAAGAAAACTTGTTCATTTATGAATTTTCATTAAAACTTTTTACCAAAATTAAAAGTCCGCGCAGTTGGTAGAACAATACGACGGTCGGTAGCCCGACACGCTCAGATGCAGTCCACAAAAACGAAAACGAGGCAGGTCCGTTTTTATTTAGCATATAAAAAGTTGGAGAAGATAAACACCCGCCGAATACCATTAAAGTACGAAGATAATTGCTTGTTATGACAGCGCGGATAAAAAGTGTTGAATTCTGTGTTGAATTCACACTCCTCCCTTTCTGCGCCAGATAAGCAACAACGATATTTATCTTGTCGAAAGTGTAAATCTAATGTAAGCTTGTTCCGAATGCTTTGTAATCGTTGCACGCTGAATATAGGTCAGATAAAGTATAAAGTCCTCTCATCAGTTTTAATTTATCGCTGAAACATTAAATTGACGTTTCCATTCGCGGGAGCGAACGCGAAACGCTGAATATTTTCTAACGTTCGATGCATTGAATTTAAAACGATGCAGCTCGCGATTATACGGAATTCGAACGCGGAAAGCTTATTCGCATTACACGCGAGCGCCACAAAAGGCGACCAGACCATTGAATCCGCTCGTTACGAGCTTTATCAATTTCCCAGCTCGACTAAATCGACGCTCTCCTTCCTCCCGTCATCGAGAAAATCTCCGCAAATTGCCGAATCGCCTATACAGGATTCCCGGAAATGGGTCAAGCCTGCACACCGTCGGTCCCGTCGGTGTAATTTTTGACTGCCTTAGCGCTGCTCGCAGCCAATCAAGTCCTAATTCAGCAGTGGACTCCCAGAAGCCATCCCCTGTCTTTCATTAAAGCTCTTTCTCTCTCTCTCTTTCTCCGGGAGGCGTCCGCGGGAGAGAAGAAAAAAAGCTGGCTCCCGCTGCATTGTCACGTTATCTGGGAAAATGGGGAAGTAGGGGGGTGGCGCGCGCGAAAGTAGGTGGCGAAGTAGGGGGCGAAGAAACGGAAAATGGCGGACGACACAACACACAGGGGGGCAACGAACGACTCTCCAGCTCTCTCGGAGAGGGGCGGCGTTCGAACCTCCCAACAGAGAGAGAGAGAGAGAGACAGGAGGGGGAGGCGCCGCTGCTCGTCGCGAGTGCGACTGGAGGGGAAGAGAAACACAGAGGGGAAGAGAGACAGAGAGAGGTAGGTCGTGTGTGTTGCTTACCTGGGGTCCGGCAGGACGATCTTCTTGCTGGCCCTGGCGGCCGGCGTGCACTTGCTCTTCTCCATGGCCATGAGGTAACTCACGTCGGCGAGCACCGCCTCGAGGTCCGCCATTTTGTCCGGTTATTCCTATCGTTCGGCTCGGCTCTCGCGAAAGCTCCCTTGTCCTTCCCTCCTTCGAAGCGGAGAGCCTATATCCTGTATTGCCCGCTCTCTCGCTCACAGAGACGAATGTTTACTCCGCGCGGGGCATCAGCAGCGGCGCGCGTTCATGATGCGCTCGCGCCGCCGGACTGCTCGTCCTTTATCTACTTGGCGCGCGCGCGCAGCGCTCTAACCTCTGGACGGCAGCAGACGCCTCCTCTTCGCCGCGAGCCACATTTTCCCTCTCTCACACGCACGCGCGCACTGTCTCGCTCTCTCTCTCGGCTCGGCGGCTCTCCTCTCTGTATATACGCGCACAGACACTGAACAACGGGCAACGGCACTTCCTCCGTGGACTGTAGATTTCCTCTATCTCTATCTCTCTCTCTCTCTCTCTTTATCGCTCGGCTGTTAATCCCTCAGCGACTTCGAAAGCCCTGCGGCGCGCCTGACATCCTCGCCGCCCGCCGCGTGGACCCGCCGCGAATCTCTGTCTCTGTCTGTCCTGCTTTCTGCTCTCGCGGCGATATGTGCGCGCGGTCGCGTCTCTTTAAAAAAAAAAAGAAGGGGGGACGCGTGTATGAGAGCGAAGGCGCGATGACCCCCCGGACGTGGCCGAGAGTCGACTACTAACCGGAGGAGCCCTGACGGCTGGCTGGCTACTGCTTAACCAGTGGAGCCTGAGAAAGACTGCGAGCGAGGAGGGGGCGGAGAGGCGCGCGCGCGCAGAGAGGGCGTCCCGAGGCGCACACGTGTGCGCTGGAGTGTGTGCACATATATATGCGTGCCGCGGGTGGGTAATTGTTTTGGTTAGGGACGGGCTGAGCCGGCTGTCGGTGAGGTAGAGGGCGCCGGGAGCGGGGTACCGGTCGATGGTCTTTCTCGGATTTGTGGAATAGCACGCACACGGTTTGAAACGATTAAAAAAGCTGTCTTTTTGGGGGTTTTGTTGGTGTAATGCGCTGACAACTGATAAATTATACGGTTTAATTTAGTAGCGTAAGAGGTGTTCTTCGGCTAAAAAGGTTTCGAGAATTTGTCGATGTACTTGGTTAAGTAGAAATGGCATTTTTTAATAAATATAATAAAAGAATGAATAATTTAAACGTATAGCACTTTTCCAAGAAATATTTTTAACCTTAGCTAAAATATAATCTTAATTGTTTTAATGCTTAATATTAAAAACCCGCCTAGTGTTAAATAGTAATATTTAATACCTGCGAGGAACAATTATTATTTTATTAAACATTTTCTAAAACATGACATAAAAAGGACTTAATTACATCGACGCACAGATTTATCATCATAATCTAATTATTAATTAAGTGCGTCGACGATACCGGAGTATTGTAATTCCAAGAAATATGTACTTCCTGTGACTAATCGTCGTGTCACCGTCCTGAAAAATGTTACACGTGCCAAATAAGTATAGTTGCTAAGCACTTGAATCGACATTTGATAAACAGACACCTTTGTGACTTGGACCTCTCGAATTCGATTAACTGTCCATTTCCTTTTCCTTTTCTCGGATATGATTTGAAATTCATTAAATGAATAAATCACATTATCGATACGATACGTTAAATCAGATCTGAAATTTTTTTTTTAATCTACTCCAGAACGTAGTAGCTGCACTGCAATAAAGTGAAAGAACTATGAAACAATTTTTTTAAATATTCAGAATACTTTTTTTGGTGATATCAAGGAGCGCGGTCGCGTTCCGAAGTCGAGTGTGGAGAAAAGCCTGAGGACGACTGCACTATTTAATAATTAATAAAATGTTGTTATCATTATTATTTTTAATTAAAGTGTATTTTTTTTTGCATATACTGCTTATAGTTTGTATCCCTATATTATTAATATGTAGGCTTCATTGTACTGGGCATCGTGGCCGTTTAATAATAATAAATAAATAAAATAGAGAAATTCAGAAGTATAGCATTATTATTTCTATCTCTCAATTTACATTACAAATTTCTGAAATTAATTAATTAAATCGACGCGATTAATTTCAGAAACCAAAATAATAATCATTTTTTTGAAATAAACAAACGATATTTTTTCTAGACGACTGAAGCTGAGTTTATTTTATAAAAGGTATACAAATATAAAAAGTAAAGTGCAGATTTTTTACGACAGATGCTTTTTATAAAAAAAAGAAACAGCGGTATCTTAAAATACAAAATAAGCCTGGCTTTTACGATACTTGTTCTGTAAAAGCTTAACTACTGCATTGCATGTCGAGAAATAAAATCGAAAATCATGAAAATAAATTCAATAAAATCCACTTAAAATCCTGGATACAATCAAAGCTATTATCTCAACAAGGCATTTATCATTTTAAGAAAGCCTAAACGCGAACTTTCTCCCTCTCCTTACCCCAACCGCTATTCTACTTGTAAACACGAAAGGCCCGTCAAGGTATGCTCCAATGTGACATCGACATTTACAGTGATAAGACGGCAGTGAGGGAAGCTGGACGAGATATTAAGCCGACCGGTGATTGACGCGAAAGAATCGGGAAAGCAAGTTTTTTTGCAAAGCTGAATAACTAAAACGATTTAGGAGTATAAACCAGGATTGTAAATAGCGCGTTTTCTTTATACTCGGACAGTATAAAGACACGACCTTACGTAAAATCACAACAAGAAGAGACGAAACCCGCTTTATACTTGGACACAAAATTCAAACAATCGATTGACAATATGGAGACAATACCGAGAGACTCGAAGGAGTCAATTAAAGAAAAATATATCGCAAGCATCCCGGCTTTCGACAACAAAAAAACTAAAGTAGTGTACGATCCAGTATCCTTGAACCCCATTCTTCTGCCCGCCGAATTAAGATTGAGGACGACGGTCACCCGGCACGGCTCCTCGAGCAAACAGATGGGCTGCCCGTTCACCTGGAACATTCCGTTCAGATTGATCAACGAGTTCGATCTCGAGGGACTGCAAATGGAAAACACGATATACCTGCCGTTTATCAACGTGATCGAGAGGTTTATGAAGTCCTTCGTCATGGCTCAAAGGCAGAACTTGGCCGAGGCCAGGGCTGATTTTCACGCGGGGATGAGGCTGTGGAATCATCTGCCGAAAGCGTAAGCTGTTTGTCTTTTCTTTTTTCACTTCGGCGTTTTCGGATTCAAATTCGAGAGGAGCAATGTTCGACATTGAGATTTTGAAATTAAGATTTTTCTGCTTTTATCAAAGTTATTTGTCAAAAAAAAAAGTAGTCCCAACTCTCATTTTCAAATGCTTTCATAACAATATTCACTGAATAATATTTTGAACCATGAATTATTAAAATTTGTTTTGAAACGAATTTCGGCAAACTAAATATTTACATTAAGTTTGAGTGGAAATTTAAAACTTGTCAGTTGGTCAATTCTTTGATTATCTTATGATTTTGAAATTAAAAAAAACCAGCCATAAATATAAAGTCTTTCTCAATGAAACGATTAAAAAATAATTACACATTTAAATGACAATCGAATAATTACATTGTTTACTACGAAATGCTTATTAAAAAAGACTTACTTTATGTTCGAGCAGTACATTCTTTTTATCTTTTTAAAACAAAGATATTTATTGTTCGATTCCCGATCACCCCCTCTTTCCCCCAAATCGCCAAGCACCATACTCTCGTCCAAAATCTAAAATTCGCCCGAATCAATCCACCAGCCCACTAGTCGAAGAAGGCATATCACCCCGAGCCGTGGATCACGTCCTAAAAGCCTTCGAGTACCACCTCTTGAAGCGGATCGACGACCCCAACGACTCCGAGCGACTGGACTTACTCTTCGACGAGATCGAGGACCAGGAGGCGCTGCAGTCGTCCTCGGAGCGCGGCACCCTGTACGGCGTCCAGTGCATCGTCTGGTCGGCGTTCTTCGAGGCCGGCATGGAGATGGCGATCTACCAGGGCTACCTCGCGACCCTCTGGTCGCAGGGCAGCGCCACCTGGCACTTCCTCCTCGGCAAGAATCTGCGCCGCAGGCGCCGCCACGACAAGGTACTGCTGCCGGTCGCGGAGGAGCGCCGAGCCTTCGTCCGGGCGTACGAGCTCGCCCGCAATCCCCACCACGGGATTTACCTCGCGCAGATGTACAGGGAGAGCAGGGAGAAGGACAAGTCGCGGGAGATCTACCTCAGCGTCTACGCGAGCCAGCCGCGGTGCAGCGCGATCCAGTTGCGGCTGGCGCTCGGCTTCATAAGGATGGGGGAGTTCGAGGTGGCCTCCAGGTGTTTGGAGTACTGCAGCTGCGTCGTGCCCAACTCGAGCATGTATCTACATTACATGGGCATATATTTTCAGAAGCAAGATGATCTGAAAGTAAGTTTTTGAATTATCCGGGCGCTTTGATGATTAGAAACTCTGATGACGTTGTTTAACCTGCTGACTGCTGATGCAGAGTGTTGAATGATTTTTAATGCTGAAATGTATATCTACATACGTCCATTAAGGATACAGATGTACACATTTAGCTGTGAAAATTTTAAAACTCTGTGCCATCACTAATCAGCAGATTAAACAAAATGTTATCATCAGACTTTCTCATTTACAGAATGTTGTCCTCCGTCCTGTGACAGTTTCATAGAATCCATATTAAATAAATCTAAGCACGACGATTGCCGGATCACTAAGCAAACGACGTGCAAATAATCCTCATTAAACTTCTCGAAGACATTTCCTTAAAAACGTCGGGCACAAAGACCGCGCAAATTCACGTACGCACCTTCGAACCAATTTACAGTCGGCGGCCCACTACTTCAGAATGGCAGTGGGCAAGGGAGCCTTCGCGTCGATATTGCAGTACGTCGAGTGCATGCTGCAATTGAGTCCGAGCTTCGACGCGGCGAGGTACCTGGAGTCGAAGCTGTATCTCGTCAAGGATCGAACGACGAAGCAAACGATTTTGCTGCAGATAGGCCTGGCTCACTACTATCTGCGACAGAATTTGCCGTGCTCCCTGAAGTACTTCCACTGGGGAATTCAATTGAACCCCAGTAGTCCCCAGCTGTTTGTAAGTACTTTTCGCGATTCCAACAGATCCGTTAACGGCAAAAAAAAACGTTAATTTCAAGGTTGTTATTTGAAGCACATTTGCCTACAAAAAAATGATCTTTTGCGCGAGCTTTTCCGCCAGCAATAGCCGTTTTTGTTTATTTTCCAGAACTTATTCGACGTAATAAAAAGAAGGACGACCAACATCATTAGTATAGTGACGAATGAAGCCTTACCGTATTACAAGCTCAGAGCGCCCTATTCTGCGGTATTCTCGATCGAGGACGTGAACAATTTGAAGCTGCTGATAACACAGATCCGAGCCAAAAATAAGCAAAAGAAAACTGCTAACGATTCCGAGTGCAGTGCTAATTTTTTGCCGGTCCGAGATCGTTCTTACAGGACACATGGCACGACGTAATTTTCCGTTGGTGGATACTTCTTGTTACAAATTTTGAAACTGTGATGAATTTTATAATTCACGTTATAAAATTATTAATTAGCTTGCGGTTAGATTTAGGCGTACGTTTGTATGCGCATTCTATAGCATCGCGTTTTTTTAATGTACTTAAACTAAAAACTTTCAATTGAATGGAAGTCTGTAACTTTGTGTAAATTTATTGACATTTTTTCTTATTTATATTATCAAAATAATCATTGACAATTTAGACGCATTAAATTGTTAGTATGAGAAGTCTTGTAGTATTTGTATTAAATACTTTTTTAAAAAAAGACTATTAGAATTGTAGGTAAGTTTTTAAATTATGATTGAACTAAATCTGCTGATTCCTAATATATTATAATTTATTAAACAAAATTTTTTAAAAATTTCAAAATCGTGATATAGGTTTAGAGAAATAAAATAAGTACGTCGATAAATAAGTGATCGTTAGTGTGTGTAATCCATTTATCATAAATGCTAAATGAGATTTTATTAATACTTTAATAACATAATAGGTTTTACCGAACCTATCAAATCATTCGCTTCGGAACCTGTTGTTCCTTTTTCATTTCATTTTTGAAATATTAAACGTAGTGATACTAAAAATATTATTATTAATATTAATGTATGACTTAAATTAGGTTTTATAAAAATTCATGTTATATGTGTGTAAGAAAAATAAAAAACCGATTTATTCAAATTATTTACTGCCTTGTTATTCTGTGCACCAAAATGTAGTACAAAAATAGAAGAAAGTAAACTTTTTCGTTACTTGTAGACAGTTTTTTTATTTTTAATTACTAATAAAAAGCATTTATAATAATTCCCTATTGAAACGATCTTATAAAAACTAATAAAATCTCATAGATTCTGGTGCAAAAACCGAATAGGATATGCGGTTTCTGCACCCTTTCTATTGGAATTTATAGGATGTTTGCAACCGGGTTAAATGTAATAATTAAATCGCTTACACATCGATGAAATATTGACCTGCAGATGGCTGAGGACAATTTGATATTGCTAGATATGCAGAATAATTGTGCGACAATTACGTTTCTCTTAAAAATTTCCTTTTTCCGGCTCTATTGACTGGATTATTTAAAAGATGCCGCGCTTACTAGCGTGTTAACATCGAAGCTCAGGTTATATAAAATATAATTATCAATAAATAATAAAACAGGCGATCATATTTTAATAACCGTCTGCTGCAAGTCAGGCATTACCACTATATACACTTTGAAAAATAATAATCAATCTATATATGTATCCAAGATCGCTTTCGGTTTCTAGCAGAAGACATCATCATTACATCTACCACAACGTCTACACGCACATGAGAGTGCAATGTTCTTTTGCAAAAAGTAATCAATCCTTAATTATTCATAATGTCTTTGTCATCTAAGATTGTACTTTATGCTAGTTGCGTTGCTTCTGCTTCAATAGTTCTTTACGTACATTTTAAACAACAGTATGACAGGTAAATGTTAAAATGATTTCTATCAAACTTTAGGTTAGGATTTTCAATTGTTGACAAATACTGATTAATTAAAATTAATATTCATTTTATTAATACGGTGAAAAATTATAAGTTCTGTTGAATATATTTTAAATTTATACTTATTTAACTTTTTTAGTTTTTTACATTACTTTCTTTTGAAGGATAGACTGAAATCTAGTAGTATACAATAACTCAAAATATTTTCTTTTTATGAAAAGGGATCAACTACACATTGGAGTTCTAAATGATTTAGAAAGACAGAGACGAAGAAAAATTCAAAATACTTATATACTGCAACAACAATCAGAACTAACTAAAGAACTCAAAAAAGATATGCTTAAGCAGTCAATAGCTGAGAAAGAAAATACGTGAAATAAAATATTTTTTGTAAAATGATATGTAAAATATTTTTTCTCATTGTTAATTAGTACTGTTATTTTAACATCGACTGATATAACAATAGATATTTGTAAATACATAATAAACTGTAAATAAAAGTATGTTTTATAACACTTTAGTGAATAATAATTTCCTACTAAATATTTGTTTTATAAAAAAAATAATTTTCTTTAATTATTTTAATTACAAAATACTATAACTTAAAAAAGTATGCTTTTAAAAAAACCAAAGTGAAAATATTTCTCTAAAATTACTTAGTAGTTTTTTAATAAATAAAACTTAGGAAAAGTATATAACAATTTCACTATCGAATTAGTGCATTTCATTTCCTTTTATAGACGTTGATATTCTAGTATTTCCAGTCTCTCGAGTGTCATACGTCGTACCATACCATAGGTTACTACGTTACTAGGTTAGTCTACTTATCGGCTATCTTGCAGAGGTTAATCATCAATGTTTGAGGTTATGTATATATGTTTTTTTAATCGGTAACAGTAGCATAAATTGTATATATTGTTACAAGGCGCGGCACCATTTTTGGTTAACGTCAAAATTTAGATATCTGTTAGTAAAATTTTTGTACATAGTTACACATATATATAGACCATGCAAAATCAAGCCGACAACGAACATACCGTAAAATTTACGGTATTATCAGAAAAAATAATAACTTTGACTCATTCAAGATTTTGTGATACAAACTTATTAAAATCTTACTTTAAGAATTTTCAAGAAATAGATTATAGGCTACTTACCTTACACGATAAAAATGTAAGTTTAAATATGGATTTTAGTAATTTACCTACAAGAAATAAATGAAACTGTTTAATTAAATTCAAATTTATTATTCATCTTAGGCTGCAATGCTATTAATAAACCAGTTGTGTTCTGTTATTCAACCAACTGATATTTGTCTAGTCAAAGGATGTTCCCAATTAATGGTAAATTTAATAAAAGTTGGACTAGAATTGCAAGGTAGAAGTTTCACAATGTGCAAGCGATGGGTGCTTGAAAGCTTGGAATATGCAGAACCAGCTGCGGCAGTTGATGTGCTTTCAATTTTGCAAAGTCTTTTGACAACTGGACCATTTGATAGTATTGTTCAAGTGTGTTGTACATATTCTTTAATTAATTTTTTTGATCTTGTAATTGATAATATTATATATTTTGGTTTTAACAGGATTTTAGAAAATTATTAGGAGAAAATTCAATTTTAATAAAACATACTTATCCAAAAGATGGCAACTGGAGTGAAGAACAGTTTTTAGCATTGAGTTGTATAAGAGCCATTTTGATCAATAAGGAAAACAGCAATGCTTACATTACTCCAGAATTTTTATGCATTATGAAAGCTACTGTTTTACAAACATTAAGTAAACTTTCATATAATGATGTAAATAAATTATATTTTAACAAGGTAAGTACAGGCATTTTGCAAAATGTTTTAATGATAAAATAAAAAAAAAAAAAATTAAATAAAATATTCTTTTATCAGATAGTAAACTTATGTTTACGAATATTAAGAAATTTACTTAATGAAAAATCAAGTTTTGATAAAATTAATATTGTTGGTGAAATACTAGGGATAGTTCAGGTATATCTCTTTCATGGAATTGAAGGATATCCAATTTTAACACCACAATCATTGCGTCCAGCAACTTTAAATCTACCAGATATTGTTCACCCATCTCAGAAGAAGAAATATTTTAGAAATTACAAATCTAAAAATAAACGAGTATATACTAAAAAAGGTGCTACTGATAGTAAACATAGTAATTCAATAGATCTAAAGTCAACAATCAGATGTTCAAGTGATTCTGAAACTTCAGATTCAGAATCTATAAATACTGCTCATCTGGAGTCAAAAGTTCGATTGGAAGCTGCTTATTTACTACATACATTAGTTGAAAATACACAAAGTAAAGAATTATTTGGTTACTGGACACAAATAGTTGCTAGTGGCTCACAAAGTGATGCTAGAGTATTAACAAGGTGCATTTTAAGAGAATCAGTTTCAAAAGTTCAACAAATTGTTCTTAGTACACTTAATGATTTACTGTTAGGAGCAAGAGTTTTTTTATCTCATGCTGAAGATGTCGAGCAGAAGTCTTTTGTAACAGTTTTTAGCATGCTCAGTTATGTGATAAAAGAAATTCATTTTACAATATCTTTATTATTGAGCTTAGAAAAAAATATTGTAGTTCTTACTCAAGCATTAAAATGTGCTGCTGCTTTAGCACATGGAACACCTTACTCCAGACTAAAACCAGGTCTTGCAACTAAATTAATTAGAAATTGTAGACCTAATTTATTACACAAAGGTAAGGAAATATATAAAATAAATTTTTGATGTTTCTTTTATTTTTTGCAATGCCTAAAATTTTAAAAATATTTTTTCAGATCCTACAGTTAGAGTAGCAGCACTTTCAGTTTTTGAAAATTTAGCTTTAGCAGAACCAATTACACCAGAAATTTTTAACATTCTTGCTAAATCATCAAACAATGACAGTGCCATACAATTTTCTGAGCCTGCTATTAATGTTTTTAATAAGGCAGAAACTGAAGAAATAGTTTTTGATGATTTTGAAGAAAATGACAGTGACATAAATTTTAATGAAACTGATCTCAATCAAAAAGAGAATGTTAGTTCATTAGTAGAGGTTTGTTTTAAAAATGTTTCAAGTGAAGTAAGTCATTTATTTTGTAGTACTTTAAATTTTTATAAGTTCTACTGTTAAAAAATATTAATTTTTTATTTTGCAGACAGTAAATGAACCAGTCAGACTTCAGTCTTTAAAATTGTTAGGGACGTTAGCTTTTAATGTAAGTGATCTCATTTTTTCCCACATAGAGCTTATAGTGACGAAATTAATTGAAACGACAAATGAAAAAGAGCTGCAAGTAACGTATCACGCTTGTCGGGTTTTGGAAATCATCACTGGACGGTTGACTAATTCAAAATCTCCCGTCGTGTCTCAATTTTGGGATCTAGCATTTAATCCCATTATTTCACTGATGCAGCATCAGCAAACTAGTGTGCGAGAATTAGCTTGCGATTGCTTAGGAAACATTGGGGCTGAAATGTTTGCTCAGCTTTCGGTTAGTTATTCCTCTGGAAAAACTTTTCTTAATTTGTTTCTTTGTCATTAAAATTAATTTTTTTTTTATATTCAGAGAGATAAAAGCATATTAGTAATAACAGTGCTTTTTGGAGCTGTGCGAGATGAAGAAAGTGCTGTGAGGGCCGCAGGATTACGTGCATTAGGATTGTTAACTTCTTTGCCAACTTTAGGAGAAGATACTGGCTTTCTTATGGACTTAACTGATTTGGGATGCATGGCTTCAGAAGATAGTAATCTTGGAGTAAGAATTAAAGCTGCTTGGGCACTAGCTAGTCTTTGCGATTGTTTAGTCAAGAGAGAGTAAGAATTATCATTTAAATTTGTTTTACTAAAATCAACTTCTTTTATTAATAATTAAATACTACTTCAGGAATAATGCAGAACTAGAAGCCATACCATTGAAAACTGTGCTTCCGAAGCTTTACGAAATTAGCGTTAAAGCAGCACAAGACAGCGAGAAAGTCAAATGTAATGCAGTTAGATCTATTGGAAATGTTATATATTTATGTGAAGATAAATCAATTATAGAAGATACTGCAATAGGACTGGATCTTCTTATTAATTGTGCTACAGTCGGAAATGACATGAAAGTAAAATGGAATGCGTGTCGTGCCATTGGTAAAGTTTTAAGTCGAAATCCAGATACATTATTACCGTCATTATGGAAGGTGCATAAAAAATTAATAACATATTAAAAAGAAAAAAGTTTTATTTAAAAATTATAATTTAATTTTTTTAATTAGGATAAAGTTTTCCCAGTATTGTGTGACTTAGTGTGTAACAGTTCAAATTTTAAAGTACGTACAAATGCTGCTTGGGCTCTCTCTGTTTGTACATCTTTTGAAAAACATTTGCTTTCTTTGTGGAAAAGTATAATAATAGGACTTGAAAATTCTCAACATGTTCCTAGCTTTGTTGAATATTCTCATAGGGATACTCTTGTTGAGCAGGTTTGTAATACATTATTTTGAATAAAATAAAATCAAAATAAATTATTGAATTAATTTTTTAAAATTTCATTTTAGCTTTGCCTCACCATTTGTCATTTAGCTATCTACACTCATTTTTCGGAATTGGAATTGCTTTGGAAAGAAGTAAAAGACCACTTTGATGATATTTTTCATCATATGAGACACTTTCAAGTAAAATACATTTTTTATTTAAAAATATAAATAATTTACTTTAAAGAAAATAAATTTGTAATCTCTTTTTATAGGAACACGTGTTACCAGAAAAAGCTGGAGATTTAATCAAAGCCAAAGCACATTTTACTTGCTTTGCTCAAAAAGCTGTCATAGCAAAAGAAAAGTATTTTGCAATAAAACTGTTACAGTTATTTGAAAAAGAAGAAGCGTATGACGGCGATGACGTTAATGATTTTTGAATTTTTTAAAATAAAAAATCTGTGCATAATTTTGTATATAAAATTGTTGAATTGTACATAAATCAACTGTAGATAGACCTAATTTTTTTATATCAAGTTTATAATTTTCAAAATAATTATTAAAATTTATAAAATTTTATTATCAACTACTATCTACATCTTTTCTCCCTTGTCAGAATTATTTTCTACAATCTCATCTCTTTTTTCTTTACTTTGTACATTTTGTTTAGTAGAGTTCATTTTTCGTCATTTTCACCATCAGCTTTTTCTTCAGAATCATTTGCTTCCTTATTGTCTAAATTTGTATTAGTAATATTTTCTTTTTTTAATGTTTCTTTGTTCTCTTCTGTTTTTACATTTTCTAATATATTAGTTATACTATCAGAATACTGTTTATCCATCTCGGAGCTTTCTCTCTTACTCTCGTCATCTTCTGTTTTAATGTCTGAATCTATTTCCTCTGATTCTTTTTTGACTGTCTCAGAAACTTCTTTCTTATTCACATCATCTTCTTTTTTAATATCTGAATCTACTTTCTCTGATTCTTTTTTGACAGTCTGAGAGATTTCTTTCATATTCAGATCATTTTCTTTTTTAATGTCTGAATCTATTTCTTCTGATTCTGTTTTGACAGTTTCAGAAATTTCTTTCATATTCATATCATCATCTTTTTTAATGTCTAAATTTAATTTCTCTGATTCTTTTTTGATAGTTTTAACTGTTACTTTTTCTTCATCCGAACTTTCATTTTCAGAATCACTCTTTTCACTACTTTCGTCTTTCATGAAATTTGGTTTAAACTTCTTTTGTTTCATTCGTTGTTTTTTTTTCAACCTTTTAGCACGTTTCTTAGCTGTTAGTTCATCTGCCTTTTTCTTGTTTTCTTCTAACTTACTATGATATTCTTCATCAAGTAGTTCCTAAAATATAAAATATATATTGAATCTGTAAAATATGCAGATGTGTATGTATTTATAAATATATATTAACAAATATAAACCTTGTGCCCCTTTTCTTGAATATATTTCTGTCTTGCATATTCTTTTCTCCTTAAGTGTCTATAAACATGAAATTCTCCACTGCCTGCACCAGCACTACTACCCATCACATTTCTTACAAATTCAGGTACAGACGGAGTCCCTTTTACTTTAGGTCTCTCTGGAATTATAACAGCCTTTTCCTAAAACCAAATTTCAACTTTATTTGAAGAATTTTTATTTAAATAACTACATAAAACCATTTTTGGAATTAATATTTACTGGGTTCTTCATTAATTTCATCAGCTTTAATCTTTGCAAATCCACTGCAGTTTTAGCAACTAAAGGCTTTTCAATTTCCTTATCATCATCGGAATTGTCACTGGCCATTTTAATAATTATTTAATTCAAGTTGACAAACAACTAAAAATAAACATAAACTTTTTCAAATTGTAGGTTAAGAATTAAGTATCGATTTTGCACGAAAGTACTTGAAAACTTACAAGTTTATTATTTTAGATTTCAAGTTTATCACCTTAAAATTTTTTTTAAAATCAAACTTAGTAGTAGTCAAAATTCGTAATAAATCTGAAAATGTTTTGCTAAACAATCAAAACTCCACCCGCACATCACATTGAAAACTCACAGGTACCGCCTGAAGGTAGCTATTCAGTGCTTCGATCCAAATCTGAAAATCGCGCAAGTTCACATCTGTTTTTGCTAACTCACAGCTCATAGCATAGGTATACCTTTCTTTCCCTCTCGCCCACGTTCGCAAACATTTTTTCGGTGCCATGTATTGTGTTCAATCATCTAATAAAATCTCCTCAAATTTTCGCCAACGACATGTCCTCGCGGAGATTAATAAAGAGTTGTCATCGGTGCGAAAGTTGCCGCTAAAGCTCAACGAAGCTTAAAAAGCAGACAAGAATAAAGATGAGCGTACAGCAGGTGGTTATTTATAATCACTTTAGTATTGTCACCATTTTTGGCGTTTACGATGCAGGAAAATGCATAAAAAGACATTTTTAGTTTGTTTACATGTGGATATTAATTGTATTAATACGTGAAAGGTAAGTTACGCCTTGAATATGTTACGTTTTAGAACACTAAATGCATAGATTACAGTTTAATTAGATTCAAACTGACCTTGTTTCTTTCCGTTTCTGTCAAAAATACTAATTAATCTTATCAGTGCTACTTATATAACGAATTTTCTTAATTATATCACTATGAGAACATAATTTTTTTTTAGTAGTTCAATGTTTATTATTATTTCACATGCTAAAAAAGGTAATTTTTTATGATTTAAATATTATTAATTAATGAAAAATTGAAAAATTAAAAATTTAAACTTTTTTAACAAAGCAGAAAAATTTTCTCATATGTTTAAATTCAGTACAACTTTTATCTTTGTTTTAGATGAACATTTAAATACAAAAAAGATGGATGCTGGCTCAGATTCTTCAAAATGTGAGTTAGACTCTATCACATCTGCAGATTCACTGCAGATGATAACAGATGAGTTTCGACTTCATCATGTTTCAACGCCAGATGTGTCAAATGCAGAGCTTTCAAAGCGAGTAGCTACACTAGAATTAGATAATGAACGATTGCGTATTGATTTAGAAAATGTTAGAATAGAATTAAATGCCAAAAATGCTGCCAATCAAGGATTAAAAAATAAGATAGCTGAACTATATATTGAGGCCCAGGTTTCACTGCAAGAAAAGCAAAAACTGCATAATTCAATGAAAGATGTTCAATGTCGACTTGCTGCCTCCGAAAATTCAATGAAATGGTATCAAGGACAAGTGCATGAAGTACAAGCAAACAAACAAACCCTGCAAGTTGAAATAAACACTTATCAAAGTATGTTAAGGCAAAAGCATCAAACATTAGTAAATATTACTGCTAAATGGAAACAATTGAATGAAGACTATTCAAATATCGTACAAAAACACAAACAAGAAAAGAATGTTTTGCAATCTGAGATTGAGTTATTAAAAATGAAAGATTATAGTCTTAAGGTGAGTAGTTGAACACTAATGAAGAAATAACTTACTTCGAATTTGCATAAATTATTTCTAAATTGTTTTTAATTACAATCCCTGTCGGAAAAACCTGGTAAAATGGTGCAAATACACACATATAACCCGATACCGGTATCGGGTTATATGTGTGCATTTGCACCAATTTTACCAGGTCCTTATAAGGTTTTATCGGACTTTTTCAATAGGGATGTTTCCCTTAAAATTAATTTAAGTAGTTTAAATGTTTATCATTAAAAAAAAAAACTACAAATTTAAAGTAATCCATAGCTTATTACATGCTAACATACAATTTAAAAAAACCTGTTGCCATCAATAAGACAGCTGATCCTAAAATTTCCAGAGCTGCAGTCTGCAGCCGCAGCAGCCCACAGTGCCACTGGCAGTGTACGACGACTTGTCAAGCAGGTACGAGCAGGTGCAGGAGGACCTGCAAGATGCCCGGGCGGAGCTGCGGGCCCTGGAGCAGCGGCTGACGAGCGCTGAGGCGGAGCGCGACGCGGCAGAAAGCGCCCTTGGCAAGCAACGCACCCTCCTGTCCTCGGCGGAGGACAGCCTGCAGAGGTGCCAAAGCGAGCGCGCCGAGCTCGCCGACGCCGGCCGCGTGATGCGCGTCGAGGTGCAGAAACTGCGCTCCGAGAACGAGGGCCTGCAGATGAGCTTGCTGTCGGTGAAGCAGGAGCGGGAGCAGGTCAGAAGGTTTCTCGTGGAGATCACTTAGATTTATCCCCACATTTTTGGGGATCTGTGTAATTTAAACGAGTATTCACGATTTTGCCTTAAGCTTCTGATCAAAACTTACAAGTGTCTGCAAGACAGTCTTTCCTCGAAAAATATATGCCGCGTCCTTATTTTTATGAAAGTTCGCCCATTCCTATATTTAAACATTGTCGTTGAAAATTTGTTTCTTTTGCTAAGTAATTAAAAACTGTCGAAAAACTGGCTAAAAAATCATAAAAATTTTAACTTGGAACAGTGGAGCTTGTTTCTAATAGGACCTCATTAATTTGGATTTACGGAAATTCGATTATTTAACTTAAGAGGCAAAACCTACATTCTGAGCCAAACACCGGTTATTAGGTACTTTAACTTCAATTTTACAAATTTTGAATAAAGTATTTATTAAAGTTTTTGAACTTTTAGAAACTTTATTCAAATCTTTTGTTCTAACTTTAAAGATGTGTAATTATTTCAAGAAATAGCCTTAGAATAGTAATTTATAAAAAGACAAATAAGTTTTTTCGTCTTCTTTAAAATATTAAATTTTCGTTTTGACTATTTTATTAAAACAGGTCGAAGATGCCATAGAACAGTTACGTTCACAACTCACGAAAATGATCGCCCAGCACAAGCTTTTAAAGAGCAGAAACTCGGAGCTGGAAGAGAAACTAAACGCCATGCAAGACGTCTGCAACGAGAACAAGCGACTTAAGTCGCTGTCATATTCAGCTAACGCGTCGCTCTTCAGAAAACTGAGGCAGGAAAAGAGAAAAGTCAGCAGTCTGCAAAAACAGCTCTTTCAGGAGCAGAGTAGACATCAAACCCTAGCCGAGGTGAGGTTTATATAAAAATTTTTTATTTACTAATCGAGATTTAAAATTATGCTTGTCATAGACTTATATGAAGTGTTTTATAATAATTTGCTTGATTTATAAAATTTGAAAAATTTTAGGGTAATAAATACACGGTTATACATAAATACATTATTGTAATTCTATAAACTTCACATAATATTTGAATTAGAACTTTCTAATTTATTAAATTTTTCTGTTTTAGAAAACGAAAACGGATGTATCTATAAAGGAATGTTTAAAGCAAGCTCTTGAAAGGAACAAAGTAAGATATGACTTTAAGTCGGATCGATTTTCTATAAATACTCTGACATGATGGTATCGAAACGAGTTTAAAAATATTCGCATACAAGAGAAAACCTTCGGCTTTTACATAGCTTCGAATATTTTTATAGACACAAAGTTTTTTTAAAATACTTTCGCACCCTTTTTACAAGCGCACTGACCATTAACAAACAAGAAGCATTTTACAATTCTTATCGCTATTTTGCTCTTCATTCATTACAGGAGCTGAAAGACCAACTAAAATCGGCCAAAGTAAACGAGGAGAGCCTCGATGAAGGTTACGCAGACGGCAGCGTTGTCGGGTTCACTGTAAACAACTTACCTTCTCCACGACCCGTCAGTCCTGTACTACTTAGCACCATCAACGACGTCTTATTGAAAAGTAAAACCTTCTGGGAACCGATACAAATCGGACTTAATGAGCTGCACTTAAAGCTCGAGCATTACAAGGGCGAAGAGATTCCTGGACCTAGCATTTGCTATAACAGCTTGCAGATGACGACTCCGCCACCTTCACCAGCAAGTAATACTCGATCCGTAGCCTAAAAATTGTATATAATTCGGGAAAAAAGAGAAGTTTGTCAAATACGTATGAGAAGTACAAGCGATCGTTTAATTAGAGTATGCATCCCATGGGAACATTCACTTACTTTATTCATTTTTAAATTTAATTTTCTTATCTGTATTTATTATAAGATAAGATTGTATAAATTTAAATGGCAAATAATATAGGCTTTAGTGGGCAGTTACGAATATTTAGTTAATATATAAATGTTAATTATTTTTTTATTTGTGCCTTTGTACTTCAGAGTAGGAATATAGGGGAATAGATTTCTCTAGTTAATTAATCATCGTTTAATCTGAAGTAGGACTTCTGGTTATTTTAACATGTGATTTTGAAATTGTATACTTTACATTTTCGTTGCCAATTTTTAGTGCCAGATTTTGGAGGAAGTATAAAGTTAAAGTCAAAACACTTTAAAAATTTTATAGAGAAACTAAAATTTCAATGTTATTGTTAAAAGTAGACAAAATATTAGATTACATTATAAGAACTTTAGAAAACGTATCTAGAATTCTTTTATAACGAAATAGATCTCTACTTAATTCATTCATATTATTGAACGATAGATTTTTATATTTTACAGTTTTTAAAACTCTTAAAACTTTAAAAATAGTTGCTTTAATTGTACTATAAAAAATACATTTAAATTAAAAAAATTAAATATTTAAGTGATAAATAATATTCGTATTTCATTGTATTAAACTTTTCAGTATTTAAAAGTAAAGAGAAAATCAGTGATAGATACAAAGTCATTAAATCATAATTCAAGTGCGATAATATTAATTTTATTAGATTGAAAACCCAGTTATACAGAGTTTAATCGAGTAGCAATGATATTGCCATAAAAGACATTTGTATACAACCTATACGGCTTTGCCTATGGCGATAGATACATTACAAAAGTGTAAAGTGAACCAAACATCTTGCGTTTCCTTTTTTATTTTCTTTGTGCAATACAAACGCAGTATTAAATTTTCATGAAGAATTCAGTGATAATAAATTCTCTTTTTGTAAGAAAAATACGTTCACATAATTTTTTAACAATCCACCTTCGTCCTTTCTTACAAGTGATATAAAAATTTTAATGTTAAAATAAAGATGCTATCAATCATATATACATAGAAATAAACATAAAAATAATATAATTTCATAGGTCATAAAAAGAAAAACATAATTTTTATTTTTTTCTTTTTCTTTTTTGTTATATATACGTTATATATGCTATTAATTTTCCACCGATCTACTATTTTATAATCCATCTATATATCAAGATTGAAATTTACTTATTTCTTGGGGAAATATTCGAGGTATGATGTATTTTAATGGATCAAGCAACATTCACAAGCACGGAGCAGGTATTGATGATATTGGTAAATCAGAATTTTTACTAGTTTTGGCAACATTTATGGCACGGTATATAATATGGGAGTGTCCCACTGAAAGTTTGTACAATATTTAACTATCTCTTTAATTACTTTCTCTTCCCTCCACTTATTTTTTTCACAGTACATAAGCTCATACATCACAATAATTCTTAAGAGGAACAAAGATTGAATTTAACTTCAATATATTTCAAGTAAAAATTGGTCAGTAGTCTTATGTTCAAAGCAGTATTGGGCTTTCAATGTTTGTACTGATGTTCTGCTAATTCTAATATCATAAATTACAATGAGATTTCGTGGTCTACGAACACATAACTGTTTAAATGTAAATATTGTATAAGATTTTTTCATTTTTTTGCAACGTATTCGCCCAATTCTGGTTTGCAACAATTATATACAACACAACGCGTTTAAAGGTTTTAAGAAAGCGATTGCATGATACAATGAATTAAAGTAAATATATATTTAAACCTATACTGAAATATCGCGTAAAAAAATGAACTACTAAGTAAAGAAGAAAAACTAAATAATTAAATACACTTCATACACTTTGAGGAAAATAATTAAAAAAATATAAACTTAAACATATAAAAAAATTCCTCTACACGAAAATATCACAGTCAAGCATAGTTTAAATAATAAGAAATTATAATAATCACGCTGACTATATTTCGAAGATAACGTTTTTAAGTGTTGTTAATATACGTTTCTTTGTACGTATGATTCTAAAAGAGATAACATAATCACGACGCGTGTACCAATTATACAATTCTTTTAAAGTACACGTAAAATTTTGTCGATAATTCATGTTATCAATGGAGCCTGAAGACGATTGAAGTAATATGAAAGTTGTATAAAAATTTGCTAGGCGACATTATATTAATAATTTTTTTTAAGTTTAAAAAATAACACTAAAGTTGACATCAATTTTTAAATAAAAGACACGTATCAATTAAATATTTTTTTAGTGAAGCAATTTTGAGTCATTTAAAAACTAATGATTAATATAGGTAAAATGAATAGTTTTTAATTTCTTGGAAAATAAAGTAAACAAATTATTTAAAAAATTATTATTATTATGACGCTCAGTTTCCTTCATATTCTCTCTAGAGTTTATGATATAATAATAAAGATTCTTGAATTGTTAGTTCTCATTTTAAAGAGAATTTGTTATTTTTGTATTATTACCTTTTTAAATAATTAAATTGACTTTCGCATATTATTATATAAGATTAAGTTCACTCGATAATTGCACTTGTATTAGTGACAAATCCGTATTGAATAACGAGTAAATTTTTCTAGTTGTCATTGCTTGAAAGCAAGAATCTTTATACTTATACAGAATTACTCATAAATCGAGGCTCGCTTGCAAGAAATTTATTGAAAGGTAAAAAATAAATATATATTTTTTAATGTTTCGATAGGTGCCTCCATATCGAAAGTTATTTTGTTCAACAATTATTTCGTAACAGCCCGGCTTTTAATTCGTAGAAATTTTTCGAAACGCGTTGCACTTTTTTGATTATGCATTATCTTATTATAAATTTTTCGTACTATTTTTCAATTTTCTAAGCAACTAAGAATAAGAATATCAAACCATTCCTAGTTAACATTAATCAACTAAAATTAGTTTGACATCACATTCCTAATTACCCATCGAATTACGAACACATTACGTACACCGTAGTAATATCATGAAATATACCGCGTACTTAAACAAGAAAACGGTCAGCTGGTAGCGGCTGTCGGTATTAAAAAGAAGCACCATGGCTCGTTTTTCAGTCTACGTTGACAGTCGTCCGTGTTTTTGTCGTGATCAACATCGTAATAATAATAATGGTAATAATAGTAATAGTAATAATAATAATTAATATAATAATAATAATCAACACGTCCCATCTTATACACCGTTGCAATGGGAATGTTGCTAGACAACAATACCTATAAGTTACTTACCGCGCTTACTCGTAGAAGACGATTATTATTGTTATTACATGCTAGGAGGAGGAGCTGGTACAAACTATTACCGTAACTGACAATCATTATCTCAGCTAATATCATCATGATCACGCCCTCGAGTACTTTGAATCCTAAGACTTGCTGTTCATCCGATTGCTGCTGCTGAAGGTTAGCAGCCCATTGTCATCTGGGAGCAGGATCGCTCTGGCGCACGCGGTCGCAGTGTCGACGGTAATGAGCTTTTCCACGGCCCCGGTTACGATGATGATGACGATCGTGATGATGATTTTGCTGTCGCGATTGATTGTGGTTCTGAGATTGACTATATTGCTGCTGCTGTTGCGGTTGAGGTTGCTGTTGTTGCTTTGGTTGTTGCTGGAAAAACAACAATTTAATCAATCCATTTTTTCTTTTCTTCTTACTATTTTAAAATAGAGCAAATAGTTTTCTTTAATTTAGAAAATTTTTAAATCCATTTAATCTATTTAAACCTATTAAAATTTCATGAGAATTGTGACAATAACAAGTTTCTAAATGTCGCCTTACTATTGCATTAAGACTAGACCCAGGAGGACAGGGTGGCTCAGCTGACCCATTGGAATCGTCCTCAGTAGTTACAAGTAGTTTCATGCCCTCAGCCTCAAGATCAATTATTCCGCCTTTACGTTGTTGACGTAAATATAGTTCAGCCATTTGACGCTGCATGTCCAAAAGTTCCTGAGTAAGAGCAAAATCCGTAGCAGTCTCGACGTCGATCGGAGGTGGAGCTCCAACGAGACTTGCAACATCTGCGCTTATTGACTCTCGACAGACTGGACATAGAGCCTGAAAAAATGTTTGATTAAATTTTAATATCTGATTTTATGCTCTTGGCTAAAGTAAAATATGAATTAATTATGGCTTAATTATCTACTTTAAATTTATTAGTAGTATCTTGTTGCCATAATGGCAATTTTTCTTGCTCTTCCCTGTAATACCGTTCTGCTGCTGCAACATGAGCAGCTAAACAGTAGGAATGAAAGTGGTGATAACACTCTGTCTTGGTAAATTCATCTCCGTCCCGAAATCCATACAAACAAACTGCACATTGACCTGTTGGAAGATTACTTCTTGTCAAGTGTTCCCTGACCAGCTGAAAGATAATTACATTTTTTATTTGCAAATTATCATACAAAATGTTTATATTTTGTTTTAGACTGTTTCTTTATGATTACCTCAATCAACTCAAACATCACAGGTTGACCTAAGAAATCTCTGCATTTATCATCAGCATCAGATTGTATTTGTTTGACTGTTTCTTCATCTAAACCTCTAGGATTTTTTAGATGGACAATTGGTGTTGTGTCTGGATAACCAGGCAACAACTTAACAATCAAGCAAACACAAACATATTGAGATTGAGAATCCTCCCCTGTTGATGGAAAGACTAGTGTTTCAATTGACTCTGGTTCACCCCTGAAATTAAAGTAATTATGTGAAAGTATAATATAACTGGTTTAACTTCATGATGCAATATGAAAAGAGATTGAATCAATGTATAGTATTTAAAAATTTTTTTCGAACAATTCATAACTGGTTTAGCATATCTGATGAAATTTCTAATAGAAATGTAACAATATATGTTTATGGTACAAAAGAAAACCTTTATTTTAATATCTGTCAAATAAAAAATATTGTAAAAACTTCTTGATTGAGCTAATTGTTTAGTTTGAAAATATTTCTGGTTTGTTTTTTCAAACAGTGTTAAAACATTCACTTGAATGTAAGTAAACTATCTTAAAAATTATTTCATTAAAAAATCATTCATGCATTATGCTAAAGTTAATTATAATGATATTAGTAAATATAAACATTGCACAAAAAAGTTATTTAATAACAAACAACTTCTTTCTATCATAAGTTAAACTCAGCAAGTTAATGCAAACTCTAGCTCAGTCTAGTAAACCAGATCAACAAAAGCAGATCAGCATACCACAACATACCTTTCGTTCTCCACAATGTGAAGTTCATCGTCCAGCAGAATAGCCTTGAGAGCTTCAATTTCATCAGTCACCCTGCAAAACAAGCCAAACCCATCAATCTCATCATGCACCAATCCAATGAAAGCCCTCACCCACGCAAAAATCACATTACCTCTCGTCTACGACAGTTGACATGATTCCAAGCTTTAGACGCGCGTACAAGGGGCTCGAAAGGGGCACGCCTGCGATGTGCCAAGGCTGAGAACGAGGTTCTGCGATGAAAAATTCAGCAAGCAAACGGGAGCGTGCGACCTTAATTTATTGTATATCTTTCGGGACTCTTTCTCTGAAAGCTCTGGTGCCTCTGTATGCGCGCGCGATCTGCTGCTGACTGCCTAGCTAGCTGGTGCTCTGGCTGGGGGCTGTAGCTAGCGGCTTTGCTTTCTGTCTCTTTTTCGCACGCAGCTGCAGAGCAGTCTGGTTTCGCGGCTTGCGCACCTCTGGCGTTTTCCTTTATTGATTTCCTATGCGCGGAGATGCCTACCTTATCAACAAAGCGAATGGCTGGGTTAGGGTCATTACAATTCAAATAATGGAAGCGTATTTGGACGTTCGATTTTCAAAGTTTTTAAATCAAATCGCGTTTTTTTATAATTTAATTAACCTGGACTCGGTTACTCAGATTAAATTTTAGTATAATCTTTTTTTTAAGGTTTTAGAAAAATAAATTATTTCAAGCAATTTGAATAGCAATTAATTTATTAACTTTATTATTGTACATATATACACCAACTTTCAATAAATAATGAATAATACAAAAATCCCCTACTCTTATTGTCAAAAAATATGTTTATAAAAATTATATTTTTTTTTTGTAAAAAAATAACTTCATACCAACTAATTTCAAATTAGTTTTATAAATAAATATCACCAGTTTTAAAGTATTTATTTTATAGCTTAGATGGAGGATTAACATCTTCCAATGTATCAAAAAATTCCATTCTATTCATGTTTCCAGATGAATGTCGAAACTGTTCTATTGTAAGTTCTTCCTTATCAATTAGTTCTCTTTTATAAAAATCTACTTTTTTAGGATACATTGGATCTCCTGGAAGTAAGTGTACTGATCCATTTTTTAACATTACCCTCACCTAAAGATTAAAATTATCAATTTTGTCATTTTTACATAATGATGTCTGAATATATACAATTATTTAATCATCTAATTATTTTTGTTTTACTTTTGTATTATTCTACATAAAATTAGTATGGTTTTGATTTGCTAAAATGTGAACTTTTTCCATTTTCTTAATTTCAAAGATATAAATATGTAAAGAAGTAAAAGGATGATATCTAAGCTTACTGGTAAAATCTGTTGAACACCAATTTTGGAGGTTTTTTGAGCAGCTGCTAGTAACTGATCAAAATTATTATATTTTGAAATCATTAAAACTTCATATTTTTGTGGTGGCATTAAGTCATCTTGGTACGATTCTATAATTTCGTCTGGCATTGCCCACTGAAATTAATAAAAAAAATATTTACTTTGCTGAGTACAAAAATATTATATTTTTAAGATGATGCGGACTTACTATAAGCTCTTCCACTTCAGTTTCTTCCAGTCTACACGTAGGAAAATTTGGTAAATGAACCATGAAAAAAGCAGTATTATAACGCACTGGAACAAAAGTTGGAGTTACCCAGTTTCCCCACTCATGTAAAGCCCATAAATTTGGGTAACATTGTAGCCTTTCACACATATTGTAAAATTCGTTTGCATCACAGTGAACCCTTTCCTGCCAAAACTCCAGCTCTCCACGAGACACTAAAATATTTTATTATTATATATTATTTTGAAATAAATTATATAAGTTGAAACCTAAATTAAATTGATACGTATAAATGATTACATTTGAAATGAAGATCCTGTTCTTCATGTGTCGATTTTGAACACTGTTTACAAATCAAAATACCACATTCTTCAAAAGTTTCACGTATAGCACTTATTCTTAATGAGATTTCTCGAGGTAGTTCGTTCTCTCTACTTTGGAATATTTGTGGTCTCATTTTTGTGCATGGAATTAAAGATTGAAAACTATTTTCATCATAACCATCAAGTTTAAAAAGATTATGCCATTTTAAATCTGCATCTGCTGACTCAATCACACCACCAGGAAACACTAAAGCACCACCAAAACTTTGATTTCTAGATCTTCTTAAAAAAAGTACTTTATAATCATACTGAAATCATAGAAAAATGTAACATTAAAATGATAATTAAACTTTTGTTGGAAAAAGACATTTCAATTTTTAAGAAAAATTTTTAACTTACTGCTAATTGACTTTGTTTTAATCCATTTTTAACAGCAATAATAAGACTAGCTGATTCTCTTAAAGCTTTCATTTTTTTCTGTTTATGTATTTTAAATTAAAATATCATTAAAATTTCTTTACTCGGATACAATCCTAATTTTTTAAAATTATTAATACTTAATTAATAATTTAATAAATATTATTACAGGTTATGTTATGTAATGCTTTACTGATTTTTAAATTTTGAACTCAAAAAATCTTTTTTCTTGAACAATTAATTGTTTTAAAGATTAAAATTTTTAACTAAATATTATTAAAAATCTTAATATTTATTTCAAAACTGAATTTTGAATGCACAATAGATATAATATTCAAATGTTCTATATTTATAATAAATATAATACAAACTGATTTGCAGAATCTAGTTAAATAACTACAAGGACTAAATATACAGAACTAAAGCTTGGATTCTACACAAGATATCATGCTGCTTTCAATGCTTATTGCTGCAACATGTGAATCATGTGATGCAATAAAATTAAAATCTATCACAGATGGCACCACAAGTTTTACTGACTATATGAGTTTTAAATATTTATATTTGTTTTTCTAAATAAATAGTACTTATTTAATTTAAAACTTAATAAACGTTTCAGAAGTAACATTTAGTATTCCAGTTGAAAAATAAATAGCTTACATTCATATTGTACAACTTAATTAAATATATCATTTATAATATTTTAATTGTTCCTAAGACATTAAATAATAATATTAAGTGTCAACTTTTTTTATCTTCAGATTTTTCTTCTGGTTTCACTTTATTTGTTGCAGCCATCATCAATTCGTACAACTGATAAACTTGTTCTTCCTTTAATTTTTCCAGATCTTCTGAATTTAATGCTTTTCCTAAAGGTTTTGCGGTTTTGGGTCCTCTTAGACCCAACTGTTCTGATAAGTTGATTGCATAATCCTGAAATTAGAATATTTTTACATTAATTAAAGAACTTTCTCCATGAAGCTTAAATATACAATTTTACAGATTTAAATAACTTTAATTTTGAGAGAAAGATACCAAACAAATCAAAGAAGACAATAAAAAATGTACTTATAAAAAATAAAGTAAAAATATGCATATAGCGCATTCCTCATTTCTAACCTAAAAAAGGCTTAAAAATGAAAAATCTTACCGCCCATTCATTAAGAAAAACATCCGCTTCTGCAGGATTGCAGCTTTTATGCCTTTTAAATTCATCCTTAACGTAAACATCTCCTAATTCTCTAATCTCCGGGGGTAAGCCGCGATGTAACCTCAACACCATTTTGTACAACACTCGAACTCTTTCCAGATGCGTCCAGGATGCCTTCGACATCGTTTCTGCAGCCGTTTCATCAAAAACTTTTTGTTATAAAATGGGATTATGTAATTTAATACATGTCAGGTTTAAGCAAGAGATTCCGTCGTTATAAATTCACAGGCTCTTCGGCATGGCCGCGTCCGCGGGAATTTTGTCGCGGTCAGCTGATTGATTTTCGTCTGCTACAGTTCTTGGTATAAATTTGTACACAAATAGTAAAGGTATGCTTATAATCGTTATGCTGTAGAGTTGATTGACGTGGGTATAATGCTTAGGATCCTGCTTTCGTGATGAATGAAAGTATAGGTATATAATATTAAAAATTATTAAATAATTCTTAGGCCTGATTTGTTTATTAAAAAATGAATAAACATTTTGATAATAATCATTTCAAAGTATTTTAAACAACTTTTTTTTACAACTCACAAACTTTCAGTCGTCCAAATTAAAAATAAAAGTTTTCTAATCTCCAATACTGTACGGAAAACTTTCTTAAATAAGGCGGAAGTTCCAAGAAACCGAATTCCAGCCTGCATTCTTGCAATTGTCTCATTGTGCTCTGCCAATAAACCACTTTTACATACCAGGTACAAAACGTCCATCCTCCCTTACCAGCAATTAAGACTTCAGGTATAAGGCAGAACGCGTTGGTGGTCCTTTTTGAATATCCCCTTCCCCCACTGCCGACACTTACGTGCCTTTGGCACCGAAGGCAAAGGACTCAGCACGCATTTCCGAAGCATTCGCCCGGCAGCCTTCGTCGTCGCCTCGTCGATGGCTCGCTTTTTCGAGTGAAGTGTTTACATACTTTTCCAAGTAGATTCGCATTTCGCAAAAAATGTATTATTATTTTTTCGCGCTGATGTGCTTCGCGCTGCTTTCGACGCCGACCAGCGCCGCTAGCTGTTTGACGCAGAGGGGAGCTCCCGGTAGATGCATCAGTATCAAGAGGTGTTTGCCGGCGATTTTAATGATTAAAACGAATCCGAGCAGGAGCACCTACGCCGAGCTGCGAAAGGAACACTGCGGCTTTGAAGGTGAGTTGTATTGTTTTACGAATTTTGCGATTTCTTAATCAAAGAGTTGATGCTACACATGCAGCGTACGATGGTAATATAAATTTGAGACACGCGACTAAACCGTCGATTCTCCAACTCTCCTTTCCTCCCCCAGGCGACGTGCCAAAGATCTGCTGCGAGCTGCGCGGCCGGATGCGCTTCGCAGACGACGACTATCCCCCGACGCCAGCGGCGACGCTGCCACCGACGACGACGCTCCGTCCGACGACGACGCCGCGTCCGAGAACCGCGACGTCCACCGCCGCTCCGAGAACGACGAGCTTCGAGCGCCATCCGAACTTCGGCCTGCTGGAGCACAAGCTGTGCGGCCCGACCGGCTTCAAGGATCGGCGCCGGCCGAGGATCTACGGCGGCAGCCAGACCAAGCTGTTCGAGTTCCCCTGGATGGTCCTGCTGGGCTACACCGTTCTCAGCCCCAACGGCACCGAGACCGACTTCAGGTGCGCCGGCACGATCGTCAACAGGCACTTCGTCATGACCGCCGCGCACTGCCTCACCGACCTGCCGAAAGGTAGGATTTTCTTTTCTTTCTGGGTGTTATGCGTAGGGTTGGATGTTAAGTTGGGAAAATGTGAGAAAATTTGATGTTTTTCCTTTCTCGGTTAATCCGTGAATAGTAAATGTATTTTTGTAAGAATGTTTGGGTTAAATTTACTTGTGAGTCTAACGAGTTATGACGTGCGGAATACGCAGCTGATTAACCGTATCAAAATATCGATTCAACTAACTATATTTTTAATTATCATTCGATTTATTTTATGTCACGCCCATATTCGATCTATACAGCCGTAAATTAACATATTTTTTCAACGTTAAGAATACTATTTTTTTTTAGAAATAAGCCAGGTTTATTGAAATATTTTAAAAATTCTATAAAAAATTACAAAATAATTTCTTATCACAGTAATTTGTTTTTTTTCACAGTAACGTATATGTATAATTACATCGAGTACTGGTTGTAATTGTCATTTATTAACATTTTCTCTTAATTAAAAAATATGATTAACGCATATCAGTTTCAAGGTTAATCCAATTATTTTAACGTCTTCTGTACAGCGTTTTCCCTCGTTTGCCAATAATTTGAGTTTAACAAAAAAAAAAAAGAAAGAAAAATGTCGAACAGTCAGAAAGACACTGTTTTTGCCACAAAATAAATTTCTCGTGGGACTGCTCTCTTGAAAATATCATCTAGAATCCTCTGGAATTCCGTTGGATTCCGACGGAAATCCATTGGACGCCAAATTCAATTATCGAGCGCGATTCTCGAGAGAAATTGTATATAAATCATCGCGTACGCCGCGGATGCTACATGAATTATGCGTCTGTCGCAGATTTGATCAGCATCGGCGTGAGGGTCGGCGAGTACAATCTCGCCACGCAGCGCGACTGCGAGAGGATGGAGGACGGCGCGGCGTATTACTGCGCCGAGAAGCACCAAGACTTCAAAATCGAGAGGATGATAATTCACCAGGATTTTTCCTACGACACGCTGAGGAACGACATTGCCCTCATCAAGTAGGTTGACGATTTTCTTTTTCTTATTTAAATAATAATTGGTTTCGAGAACGTTTCATTGAGGTATTTGGAAAATCCTAACTGTGGCCTGGGAATCCCCGATCTTTACTTCAAAATTTTATATACTTTATTACTCTTATGAAGGGATAATTTCTCTTTTTATCTTGTGGCCCTTCAGGTCCTGCACCTACTTTTTGGAAAATGAGTCCTTTTCAATTTCTATCGTCATTTCTGCCAATTCCCCCAATCTCACAAATCACGATTTGCAATCCTGACCTCGAAAAGATCCCTTTAAAAAACTCAGCCTCTCTCTCTCCAGGATAAAGGGCCGAATGAACTTCAGACCCGCGACGGTGCGTCCGATCTGTCTGCCTCTTGCCCCCCCCTCGCCGCCCCTGAGCACCGGCGAGGTGACCGGCTGGGGCGCCACGGAGAAGGGCTCGGCGTCGAGCGACGTCCTCCTGCGCATCCGCATCCCGGTGGTGGACAGATCCCAGTGCGACCGCTGGTACGGCGACGAGCTGACGGTCGAGCTCTGGGACAAGCAGATCTGCGCCGGGGGCTCGCGGGCGAGGGACTCCTGCACCGGCGACAGCGGCGGTCCCCTCCAGAGGCTCGACATGTACAGGGGCCAGGCGCGCATCGTCCAGTACGGGATCGTGAGCTTCGGCAAGAGGGACTGCGCCCTGGAGAACGTGCCCGGGGTGTACACGAGCGTCGCCGGGTACGTCGACTGGATTTTGGACAATCTGGAGGCCGGCCGGGAGTCGGACTACTTTGACTCGCTTGATTAGTTCACTTTTGGGATTCGGGAAGGGTTGCGCCGCGTGCGATTGCGACTGTTTTTAGGATCGAGTTCTTAGAAGTAACGCGGGGGGAGCATCGCAAGGCCGAGGTTGGCGTCCGGCGGTTGGGATGCCTCGCGTTCTTTGAGAAGGGATCGTTAAAAAGGGCTGCGTTTTTTTTTTGTACGGCGTGACTGAAATTGATTTTGTACTGTAGAAAGGCGAGAAAGTGGTTGAGCGTTGTTTGTACATAGTGTGGTGTGTACGTTTGTAACGAGTTAGGTATGTAATTTTAGGGAGATTTATATATACGATACGATGTAAATGATGGATTAAATGATAATCTGCGTGCGATTAGTAGATTTTGGATTAAATTAATCATATATTGATTTATTTTTATAAAATATTCCATCATCTTATTAAAAAAATACTGACTTCTATAGATAAATTATCAATATTTTTAATAAATTGATAAAGAAAATAACTTTTTTTTGAATAATTAATTGCATTAGTCGATTTTTACAACTTAATTTTCAAGAAATAATCCTGAAAAAGAACGTATTAGCTTTTTGTTAATATATTTACTTAAATTAGAGAATTAATTGTATTATTAATTTATTCGATGAAAAGTAATTTTGTAGATATGATGGAGCAACATGTTTTTGACTAATATATGTATATTATACAAAATATAACAAACTTATACATGAGAAATAATTTTCTAAAAACTTTAAATTGAAACTGTCATATAAAAATTTATTTTTTAATATAAAACCTTTTATAAATAACTATTCAATGCTCGAAACAATTGAAGGAATAACATTTTTGTGAATAATCAAAGTTTAAAAATGAATGTTTTATTATTCGAAAATTTCATGTACAAAAAGTTTTTGTTCAGGTTTAAGAATTTTTTTAAAAAAGTTTTTGAAATGTATAATAATTTCTATCTACCATAATATGTTCCGCAATTAATACAATCTTTCTATACTCAAAAATACTCGGGTGTTCCAGCAAACTACTTCAACTAAAAAGATCCAATCAGCTTATTTCCAAACTTTTCTCCATTCACCAAGAGGAATACATTACAACCTCTACAATTCTTTCAATCAGGAACCAATTACGCTTAGGAAAGATTACCGCGCGAAATCTAAAACCGCATCACCCGCATTTAACTGACAAGGCTCATCAGGTAAACAGATGAATGGCCTTTGATTCGCGGGAGAAATGCGATAATTCTCGCGAAATAAACCCAATTAATTTTGTTTGTCAGCCGATATTGTATATTGCCCTGCCGTTTGCCCTCTCCGATAAAGGCACTCTACATATAAGTAACAACAAGATGAGATTCTTCTCTCCGAGAGCGGATTCTTCACCTTCACGTGTATATTGCGAGCCTCACGTGAGAGTTTGTCACGCGCTGCCTTCAAAAACACTTTATATTTAAGCCGATTAATTGCGATTATAATTGCAAGTGTATGTGGAATGAATTAAGATGATAAGCGCTTAAAGGTGAAATCTCGATTAGTTAGAACCTGATAAGTGTAATTGTTATTTCGGCGGTCTCTTAAAGTGTATATAATTAGATATTTAAATTCGTGGTGAAAAAATATTGATTTTTAGACTTTAACGTAAAATAAAAGAAAATTGAATTGGCAGCTGTTGGATAAAAAAATTGTTAAATATATTTCAGATTATCTCTTATTTACTGTTTTTTATTTATTATTTTTTTTTATGTTAATGCGTCAACATTTTTTTGGGTTGATAAAAAACTAAATATATTTAATCTAATTAGGGGAGCGGAGTTAAAGAAGTTCGAAGCTTTTTAAAATTTAAATAAGAGTATTTTATTAAGTCATTATCTACTAGTAAAATTTTACAACTATCACCCTACATGACAATTTTTGTCCGTTAAAATTCAAAAATGTACACTACGAGAGGGACAAATATTCTGCTTCTGCTTTTATAAAAAGACTCTTATATACACTAATATAATCTATACACGATTTCTTTTTCTGGTTTAAAAAAATATTTGCATACAAAACTCTTTATATCACATTTATACATTATTAACAAGACAAATGAACGGTTTCAATCGTTAGTATTATAAGTTGCACAATAAAGAACTGGGCCGTCTGATTTTCGTCTGTTTCTCTTCAATTATCTTCAGGAGCTCTTCCATCTTGAATTTCCTGCGCGAAAAAAATAAAAGTTTAACGCAAAACCAATAAAACAAAAAAAATAGTCGTTCAAGCAGAAAAATATATATACCCTATTACGACGTTCTCCAAATTTGGACCAAAACGTGACTGTACTCTTAGTCCTTTGTCCACTTTGCTTGTTGAAGACAGAACACGCGGAAAAAGGCGGAGAGTATAAATGTAAGGACACTGCCGGGTTAACCGTGCTCATGTTTTCCACTCGGTGTAGTCCAATGGAATCTAATTAGAAGGCAGGTTTAATTAGAGTTGTGAAGCAACGGGACTGATTCACCCCGTGAATTTCAATTTCTGAATAATTTTCATTTTTCCAGGTGGATTCTTACCGTTTATATACGTAACTTCGTTAGTTTTATAAGTACACCTTCCGATCTCTTCCAGTCCCTCTTGGCACTCGTTTCCTTCCTCGTCTGTGTGGCTCTGTGGCCATTTGTATTTCGTCTGTTGAAAAACGAAAGATTGATGAAAAATTGTTATTAAAAAGATAATATGAGATATGTGTAAAAAGCTTGCGTCATAAATAAAAATAATTGAAAAGCACAATTTATCAATCCAGTTTATGCAAACAGTAATTATTGCAAGACGAAGTCATGAAAAACTGCTTCATTTCGGTTCCCCTCCAGATTATCACTTACAATTATACAGTTGATAAGCCGCTCGCTCATTAAATACGTTACGATAAGTGACGTGTACAAGATATGTCATAATTCATATAATTATTCCGCGAACGTTTTCTTAACTCCACTCCCAAATCCTATCATTATTCCTCCGCTCGTACCCAAAGCGAAAAGATTACGCAATCGTCCAGCGTCGAGCAATCGGGCTTCGAATCGCAGGAACGAAATCCGCGTCGCCCCTCTCGCGACTCACCTCGCAAAGCTCGCCCTGCAGTATCTTCATGACGCAGTGGGCGTCCGCGTGATCGTGAATCGCCGAGCCGTGGCCCTCCCCCCAGCAGAGCACCATGAGGTTGAACTTGCCGTTGCCCTCGTCCACGAGGTTCCTCGTGTACCTGCAACAGTTGGCCGGCGATCAGTTTCCTCGTCGTGCGGGCTGCCGACTTTAACTCTTCGTGCGCCGATCGACGGGGGAGCGATTTCTCGCGAGGCTGCGGCGATCGATTTGGCGCGGGGGATTGAGGGATTTTCGCGAAGCCTTTTGCACGGGGGAAGCTCGTTTATGCCTTAAAGATGTAATAGAACTTGATTTTCAAACGATTCACAAATAAATTCAAATACAGAGAAAATGAAAGTGTATCTTTTAAACATTAGCGCAAAATGACAATAAACGTACATCGTTTATTTATTAATCGCAGGAATAATTACGTAAGGGAGCGAGAAAAATTAATTTCTAAAATTATATATCAGGCCTGTTGCTCGGAGCGTCAATCGGCGTCGGCAGCAGCGCCGAGCAATTGCACATTGGCGGCTCGTCGAATAATTAAAATTATTTTTGAATGTCAAATCTAATCGGGCCTTTATCGAAAACCTCACCGCGACTTGTATCAATTCCACTTGTTGTTTACGTTCGGGAGGCATTAATCAAGAAGCGCGGGGAGCGTCCTCGCAAGACCTTCAGCGGGCCGGCTCTTTGTTTTCAATCGACTCGCGCCAAGGTGGCGGCGCGTCCCCGTCGACGAGAGCTTCATCCACCGATCGAGGAGAGAGCATTCAACTCGATCGCGAAACGCGAGCTCCGCCGCCCGCTTTGCCCTCGGGGAGATACTTTTTTTTTGGAAGGGATGAAGAGGGGGAGAAATTTGGGTATCAGTGGTTTAGCGGAGCGAGTTTTTAGATAATGGTTTGGCAGCGCGACGAAGAAGGTTTCTGAAGTTTGGAATGTGGGTATGGTCTTAAATGTATTTTATCTGTTATTATTAGTCAAATAGAAAATCGTGGTTATCATAATATTATCGTAACGTATGAAATAATACGGTCGCATGTTTTAGTTCGATAAAAATTTTTTAATGCGAGGGCCTTGAATAATCAAACAATTTTTAATAAATCTTTTGGAAAAAAATGCAATTGAAACTGAAAAAAGAAATATTCAGTAATCAGTTCAAGAAACCTAATTCGACTGAATCGCACCAATAACTGGAGTAAAATGCCAAAACAGGCAAAATTGCGCATCGAATTATATAAATCCGTAAATAGAAAACAACATCCCAACGTCGCGCGGACTCTTTCAAAACTTCTGTTTTTCCCGCCCATGACAACAGCTCTCCCAGCTTTACAAACACGACGCAGGGAAGCGCGCTGGCGCAGCTTTTATTTTTCTGCCGTCCTAAACGCTCGACGAGAGAGATTGCCCAACGCGGTTTCTGTCTCACGAATTTTTATCGGACCGCGAAGAAAAAAAAAGAAGCGGCGCCCAACTTCGATTCCGACTCCGTTTTATCGGCCTTATCGGGGTTTCTATTTAGATGTACGCGTATGCTAATGTCGTTGCAACATGTAAGAAGATCGAAGATTGCTGGAAGATTAATCATTTTCTGCGATTAGTTATCTTACTTTGGGACGTCATCTTTTCCACGTGGACGTTTTTTTTTCTTCTTGTTTAGAATTGATTACAAGTCGAGGGATTTAGATTGAAGAATATCCGAGTTGGGAAACCGAACGGGGGATTTGAAGTCGTGGATTTGGTGACGGCTTCGCAGAGGGTGGAAGTACACTTGTTTGTTTTTATTATAATATTATAGTAAAATATTATTAAAATAAAATCTGAAAATAGCTCGAATTTTCGGATTACTTAGAATTACCGATCAGTGGATTTCGAGCATAATTGCAGGGAAAAACTGCGGTCAAGCTTCGTCAACGTTTTGCGTATCAGAGAAGTCTTAAAAATTAGGATAACATTAGAGATTGAAGCAATTTTAATTCCGAAAACAAATTTTCCTCCATGTCGCAATACCAGATTAAAGCAGTAACGATTGGAATTTTAATTATGAATAATGAGAAAAATATTTATCTGCCACATAAACAGACATTGATCTCGGCTCGACTAAAAATCAGAAGCTTCTTAAAGTCCAGAACGAACTAGAAATAAGTGAAATTTCACTTAAAACATCGCGCAAAATGTTTAATAAGCCTCCGACATTCGACCGCTTCCCAGGTCAAATATCCCTCCTTTTCGAGCGCCATTTTAACATCAAGGAATGCAAACACCACCCCGGTTTAAAATAAGACGACGACTCCGAATATATATATATATAATACAAGAGCCCGAACTTCGTCGGTAATACGATCAAGAGCGGCCTGCAACTTTTGAACGGTTACATCAATTGAAACCCCTGCTTATTGTTACATCATGAAACGCACGCATTATCGAATCCGGAAACTTCCAGTTCGAAGTGCGCATCTTCGCGATGTTACAAAATACCTCGGCGATTGTTCGCATACGTTTAAGGAGGGCCGTTCCTGGTCGCCCGGTGAAAGTTAATTAATTTAAGGCAGATAACAATTATCGTTTTCAATCAAGTTCGGGGGATGCTTGGAACGTTACTTTTTATCTGCCGATCGAAGGCACGATCAATATCAACGATTTGACATTATCATGTCCGAATCCTCGTTTTAAGGTTCGGCTGATTTCCGCCAGTTAAGCCTTTTACGTTTTCGGTTCTTTTCCCTGGAAATTTTTGCGGATCTTGCTTTCTTTTTATCGATTCGCGCTGAATTTTCCTCAAGGCGGTCGAGTGATATTAAGGCATTTTTAACTTTTTGACGAGGTCTACGTTTAAGTTTTACAAGCAGTTATTAGAATTTTTTGAGTAAATTCTTTCTGCGCAGCTTTGATCTTTAGGCGGACTCAAAATCTAGGCTTCGCATCATTAATATCGTCGTGTTTACAATGACTCGCTAGACAAATTAAGCTCGTAAGCGGTAATTTTTTTTTCGGCCCGCGGGCGAAAATTAAGACTTCAAAACGAAAAAGCTACTAGCCAACAACGCTCTCTGAAAAACGCTGCAGCGCTTAACGTCACTTTCAAAATATTTGCTAATTTTTCCGACGTTAAAATAATTATTTACGATAAGATAACCCGTGTGAACTTGCTGAAACGCATGTATATGCCAATGTAGCCAGCGAGCGTTCCGTTCCTTTAACATTTAGATATCGCTGCGCGAGCGGAGCCTCGCAGCCCGCGAATGTACGTTTCGACGAGCCGACAATCATCATTATTCACGGCTGATTTTTCTCGGCGAAGGTTCACCGCGCCGATCGGAGAGATTAAGACAGCCGAGGAGAGATTTTAATTGCCCGGCTTTGCGCGGGCAATTACGGCGACCGTTAAGGTATATAACAGGTGATAAAACGCTTCCGTTAGGCGCGTCGCGCCGCGCGCGAAAACGCGCCCGGAACGGTGGACTGTCGCCGGACTCCTGACGGGGCTCTCATGGTCGAGAGAGTTTTGGTGATTCAATCGCCGGGGGACTGATGGAAATGCGCATTATTCCTCTGGACGCGGCGACGTTAAATTACGGGGATTCCGAGAAATTAATAATGAATAGTCTCAGGAGGAGAGTGGAGCGGATTTCGTTCCGAAATGCGTTAATAATGAGATTTTTAAAAGTGAATCGAAACGAGCGTTATTTGGAGCAATTAGTCTTCGTCGCGAGCGTTAAGAGTCGCGTCGATACAACCTTCTGGAAGCGTTGATTGTAGAAAGCACAAAGCGACTGCTGCCCGAACGTTCGCAGCCACTCGCTTTCATTCATCAATCTCGCGAGCACGCTCAAATCGTACTTTTGCACAATTCGTTCGTTAGGAACTTTGCGCACTAAAAATTTTCGTCTTCAACTAATTATTTACTCTTTCAATGACCCTTCCAAAGGCCAGAATAATTGAGCACGTTCCTCAAATCTTATCTTCGCTGCTTCTGCGAAGCGATTATTTTTTGGCTCCCACATGGTTCTCGAGGGGGGGGGGGGGGGGGAGTACCCGAGGATCCTCGATCGAGCGCCGATTTTCATCGGTTGGCCAACAGGAGCCAATCGCAAAAGCACTCCGACCTCCGCCCTCCCGAGCCTACCTGTATCTGTCGAATTTCGCGAACTTCCTCCAGTCCTGGGGGTTGCTCCTGTAGGCGGCCATGAGGTCCTGCACGCTATCGATGTCCACGTCGTCGGTGGCGAAGGCCTCGTGCAGCTTCTCGATCAGCTCCCCGAGGCTCATCGACTTGGCGGAGCAGCCGCCGTTCATCCGCGTCTCGCCCTTGAGCATGCGACTTCTCTCCGACAATCGCGACTCGCGGCTACGCACGTTCGTCTCCTCCGTCTGCATCTCCGGGTGTCTCTTTCTCTTGCGAGCGCGACGATGGACGATGGGCGAGAGCTGCTCGTACCGTTCGTCGAGGAAGTCTTTGCTTGCGTTTTCACTGAAAAAACAAAATCGTCTGGCTCGATTGAGATTTCTTTGATTCGCGCGGAGACGGAATATGCGTTCTTTGGAAGAAGTGGTCTGCTCCTCCCACGGCGATGCTTACCCAATTAGCGGACCGATCGCTCGAAACCTCGAAAATCCTCGTGTCGAAGAACGAAAAAACGGCTGGAAAGTTCGAAAACAAAAAAGAAAAACAAGTCAGTCGGCACGAGAGCGCAAGTACTCTCGAAGTTGTAAGCCGGCACTCGCGGAGGGACCAACTGACTGTAAGACCGACACTTGCGTCCGCGGCGGCGGCGGCGAGATACTCCCTACTACTCGGCGCGACGGCCGATGCGTTCCTCCTTTTCTTTCCCCCCCGAATCGCGGCGATCGCGTCTCACAGATATATCGGCAGAAGGGACGACGCCGCCGCCTGCGACTTTCGTGAAAATTCTGGGCTTCTTTTCTTACCTGCTGCCTGTTGGGGGAAGACGGCCGGCCCGCTGAAATTTTGGCGGAGGAGAGAGAGAGAGAGAGAGAGAGAGAGAGAGAGAGAGAGAGAGAGAGAGAGAGAGAGAGAGAGAGAGAGAGA
>JAWWEM010000054.1:13407625-13454422 GCA_035582935.1 Ormyrus thymus | reverse complement strand
ACGTGTCGTGTTAAGATAGCGTGCGAAAACGAGGCGCCCGATGACTTCCTTTAACAATAAAAACGCTCAAAGCTACCGACTAATCCTTACTCGACACTAAAAATTACGTAACCCGGCAACATAGACAAACTACCTCTTCCCTTCTCGGAAAACAGTTTGCACATTCCGACGCAATTCGATAATGGCAGGCGGCTGCGAGCCCGTGCAAATCCCACTTTAGGATCGCTCTAATAAAAAAAAAAACAAAAAAGCCTCAGTCGCCCCAAAAATCGCAACCTCCAAGAGCGAGAGTCGAGACTGATGCTTCGGGACTTCGGCGCAAAGAGGCATCCATCGGCGGCGAGTAAGTACGTCCACGTTACTCGGAAAACCACGTGGTCGCGGTGCGGTTCGTCGCGCGTGCGCTCGCGACTAACCCCCTCGATCGTATCTGGTTCTCTCGGTGCGATATTCGCGAGCGCCGTCGCGAGCCGCAGTCAGTCGTCTCTCGCTGTCCTCGCGTACGCGCGTACATTCGAGAGAGTGCCGTGGGCTGCGTAATGTTGAGAGGCCGGAGCTGATGTGACTCTCCTCTCCGGTGAAAGTGGCCGCAGTTCTCCCCTCGAGCGGACCGCTCTTCGGAACGAGCCAGGCAGCAGCCGCTGATATATTCGCGACCGCAAGTGCAAAACAGGAGGCACGCGAGAGAAGAGAGCAGTAAAGTAGCGTGGTCACATGTTCTGAGCGGCGAAGCGATAACGTTGTCCAGGGCGCGAGGTTTCATCGCGGTACGTTGGGCTAGAAGTTACTCTTGGAGATAGGTAGAAGGGCCGGAAGCAGAAGATTCAATCATTCACGTGGTATTGGGTTTGCTTGCAGGTGCTGAGAGAAGATGAATGCTGATGAGTACGAGAGTCTACCCACCTCTTCGGTGGGTGTCCATATGATGGCTGGGGCTTGTGCTGGAATTATGGAGCACTGTGTCATGTACTCGGTTGACAGTGTTAAGGTAAAGCTTGACGATGAACTCTAGTTTGCTAGGCTATGATACTGGTCAAAAATAAGTGTTATCTAAAAGTAACTTCGAACTTCAGAGATGCACAAGTTACAGATGAGTCTGGTTGAAAAGGTAAATGATTAGATTTCAGTGGAAAAAGTCTATTAAGACTATATGGTCGGCATTGCACATTCTTTTGCAAGAACTTTAGCAAATTCTGCAGTCATTACTTGATGGACACTTAAAAGTGCTATAGCCCTCTGAATTTACGATAATAGTTATAAATTAAGGAAATTAAATTTATGATCTCTGTCTGAAAGTGTAGCAAATTTTTCCTCATTGTATCCTAAGTATTGTACAATGACGTAATTTTGTTTTACCTCTGAAGTTTTAAGTTGAGAAACTATATCTTGGAAGATACACCCATTTTAAAAAAGTTTAGTGGAGTAATTTAAGTTGTCATGATGAAAATTACATTTTTGCTGTAATTGATCATGATTAAGCTTTGAGGTTAGGTTTACATGATCCTTACATCTGTGCCTTACCAAATGTGTAATTAGGTCAAAAGGGAATTCTATTTATGTTTAATACACATTTTATTTAGCTCAGAAATGATAAAACAATGTTTTAAAATACTTTTGCAGGAGTTTGATATTGTCATACTTTGTAACCTACCTTTTAGACATTTTAATCTCTGTGTATTATGCAAGCATGATTGTTAAGTAGTTATGTGCACGTGAAAGTGGTACTTTTATTCCACAATCCAAACACAGTCTCTCATAATTGAAAGAAAATGCAAAAATAAAAGTTTTTACTCATGAAATTTCTTTTAACTGCTATGAATTTGTCCTTTACTTTTAGATAAGTCTTAATTTAAAAGTCATTGCTAGACAGAAGTTATTCTTCCAATTCATTAAAAAACAAGCAAAGCAATTTGATCTTTTGTACTTAAATAGCTTGTAAATCTCTCGTGTTCTTCAAATACATAGTGACAATTTATACATTTGAATGTATGCGTTATCGAAGCATGTGCTTCGACAAGAAAGATTATGTAACACTTTGGTCTTGGTGCAGCAGGTTCTATTTCTGAATCTTTACCGACTACAAGTAGCACTTATACTAAATTAAAAATTTCATTGGGTCGTAACACTTTGATTATTTGTTTATTAAATAAATATAACATTTAGAAAAATACAAAATAAAACAATGTTAAAATGTGAATTACCAAAAAAAACTAATTTTAAAAATTGTTTTGAATATTTTTAATTTAATTTAGTTCAATAAATTATATTTTTCATGGTTATTAAGGATTTAAATTTTAAAATGTAGTAATTGTTTAACTTTTATATTTAGAATATATTTAACAATTGTAATTTTTTAAAATAATTTAGCTTGTGTGAATAGGAGTAATAATTTTACTTTTTTTCTGTCTTTCTCATATTTGTAGTGAAATATGATTCAATAGATATTCAAAATGTTTATGCAAAAGGATTTGAATGACTATAAAATTTTAATTGACCTCTTTATGTAATGGTATCAAGATGTACTTATTTTATTTTTAACATTTTAATTTTATAAACTAAAATTTCATATCAAAACATCAAAAAAAAGTAGAATTCTACAGAAGAATCCATGAATTATAGTAAATTTTTGTAATAATGCTTCCTCAAACTCATGTAAATTCAGGGTTAATGTAATATTGATTACTTACATAACTTACTTTCGTCAATTCAAATTTATTTATATTTGTTGCTTAAGAACAAGATGAATTACAGATGAAAAACATTCTATTTGATTTTTATTCATTGATATTTTTCTTAGTTTTCCTAAAATAGCACGGATAAAACTAGTAATTAATATTTTTGCAAGTCACATTCTTTTACTCTACAACTAGACTCAGGTGTTTCATAAAACAAATTAATAAAATAAAATTATTTCTTAAGTGTAAAATTTTTAAATTTTTGATATGTAATTATTTAGAAATTATTGGTACAATTGTTAAAAATACAATTTAAAACTAAATATTTTAAATAATACATGATAATACACTTAATAATATGGTTTAAAATGTGACCTTCTGGTTACTTTATATATTTCATTAATATTATATGATTTTTAAAATAAAAAATTATTTATCTTAAGTTTGTGTTAATTTTAAAGTGATATGCAATAAATGTGAATAATTTTCAGTTTGTATTTTTTTACACCTATCTTACTTTTTATCTTATTTCGTCTTCCTGTTTGTACTGTTTATTGACCTTTTCTAAAATATTTTGTTTTATTTATAAATATCATATATATATATATATATATATATAAATACATTGCTGTTTTCAAAACAAAAAAATACAAACATTTTATGAAAGTTACTTATGTAAAATTTAAGCTTTTAATTTATCAACAAATACTTTTTCTTCTTACAGACAAGAAGGCAAATTTTGACACCAGGACCAGGTGGAGGTGGAGGAATATTAACAGAAATTGGCAACATGATGAGGCAAGAGGGTATTTTCAGGCCCTTCCGTGGTATCAGTGCTATGGTAGTTGGAGCTGGTCCAGCACATGCACTCTACTTTTCTTGTTACGAATACTTGAAAGAAAGATTAATGAGTACAAAATCAAATCGACAGAGCAATCACCTAGTATATGCACAAGCAGGAGTAGCATCTACAGTTCTTCATGATGGTGTCATGAATCCAGCAGAAGGTACTCTCATTTATTTATGTAATATTGTATAGGGTAAGTGATGTATTAATGAACAAACTAAATTGTTATACCTAAATTTCAATTTTTTACTTCAAAATTGAAATTACAGTGGTTTAAGAGAAGTGCATTTATTTAATATTAATATTTATAACTTAAAGAAAATAAAAATATGTTTGTTGACAATTTTTTATTTGTAGATAAATTGTGTAGATCATTTATTTATACAATGCAAAATAAACTGTTGTAATTTAAAGAGCAATTGAAATTTTTTACCAAGAATTAAATAAAGTTTCTAGTTCAATTTTTTTTCTTTACTTAAATATTTAATTTGATTATTAAAAACTTTAAATTTCAGTGGTCAAACAACGCATGCAGATGCCTAATTCACCGTACAGGAGCGTATTAAGTTGTATCCAACACGTGTACGCAAAGGAAGGCGTAGCGGCGTTTTACCGGAGTTATCGAACGACTCTATTGATGAACGTGCCTTTCCAGAGCATTCACTTTGTCACTTACGAATTCTCACAGTCAATAACAAACCCACAGCGCACATATAATCCAGCAGCACACGTAGTATCCGGTATTTATTCAATTACGTAACATTTGGCTTGTAATTTTTTTTGTTTATTACTAAAGTGATAAGTAAATTTTTATTATATTTTATAAGTAATTCTTAGCATCATGAATACAAAAAAATAATTTTATATCCAAAAAGAATTATGTTTCGAAAACAAGGCTTTAAACATTTGTAATCAGTAACAGTTCTGTTTGATAATGGCAATATATTAATGATTTGCTTATTTTCAGGTGCGTTAGCAGGTGCAGTAGCTGTTACGATATCAATGCCGCTTGACGTTTGTAAAACGTTGTTAAACACGCAAACAGGTGAAGTTCGCGCTACAGGTATGCGCGATGCCCTTAGTTTGGTCTACAGGTATTGGGGAATACCCGGCTACTTCCGTGGCTTAAGCGCTAGGATTGTTTATCAGATGCCAGCAACTGCCATTTGTTGGTCAACGTAAGTAAATTTTTCTATGCAAGACAAGTATTTATCTATTTGACTGCGCTTTCTACTTTTTAAAGTATTTCCTTGTTGATTACTTCATCGTCTTAAAGTTTATTTTTTTTTTTTAAATTTTATTATTCTTTTCAATGATCTTATTCTGGCTTTTCATTTTAGGATTTTCATTAATACTTATCTGCATAAAAATAGTTTAAGAATGTATTTCTCCTCAGAAAAACAATAACTTAATGAATACTTATAGTACATACTTAAATAGCTTTATGGTAATTCAGTTCTATACATAAAAGTAAACAAAAAGCGTTTTATGAAATCAAGGTTTTTGAAACATAAAATAACTGAAATTTTTTTTCATAAATTTGCTTCCATAAATGTTATCATCAACTGTGCAGTCTTTAACCAAATGATAACATTTTATCACGTCTTGATATGTTATCTGTAGTCTTTAATATTCTTTAATGCTATCATTAAAAACTTGAAATCCGATTAGTATTAAAGTTTAATAACTATTTAAAATAGGATAATTTATATCAAAAGACTTATAATTCACTATCAGGAAAAATAAGTGCAAACTTACGATTTAAGAACCATTTTTATAAAATGAACTAAAGATAACACATTATTTCCTATTTTTGAATTAAACGTTTATTTTTATTTCTAATCAATATGTTTGTGATATTCATTTTCTAGCTATATTCGTTATTAATTACGACGATTCTACTTTTTAGTTTTGCGAAATATGAAGTACTAATTATTTTTTTCAACGACAATTGTAAACGCAAAAAGTTCTATTAGATGTAGTACTAATTATGAGTTGAAAATGTCATTTCACAAATTTATTTCTAAGATAGATTAGAATAAACTAAAGATTAAAAGTCCCAGTAAAGATTAATAAGTAAAAAAAAGTTTATATGTAGACGAGTTCTTTTATAAGATCTACTAATGATGCGTTTCAACTTTTTCTGAATTCTTTAGAAATTGAAACATATTCTTGATTAACGTGACATTATTTTGAATTACAGATATGAGTTCTTCAAATACCTACTATATAAGGACGATAAAGCCGCACCGAGTGAAGATCTGCCTGGATCTCAAAGTCAGAGAAGTATTGTTGCAACAAATGTTAGCACTACAACAAGCAACGCCAGCAGCAGTAGCTTTCAAGGAGCAGGCCTCTACTTCAATAATAAGCCCTCGACGCCAGTCATATTCGACATGACAAGAAGCTAAGACGACGCAAACGACGACGAAATGATTGTATATAATTGCCTCTTAAGTGCTGCTATTACATTATTCGATGAATCCACGTGATAAACGAACATGTTAGAAAAAGAGGTACTGTATTTTACATCTGATTTGAAAACTGAAAGAGAGAAAAACATCCGAAAGATGGAGAAAGTATAAACTCGCGAAGTTTTAGATTAGTTCTTATGAATAAGCGGAGATTTCCGGAGATTTCTCGTTGATTTTCTTTCGATACTCAAAATAGGCTTTCTTGTATATTTTTCTCATTTTTTTTTGAAAAAAGTTTTTTATTTGCGTTAAAAATAAAAGAAACTGAACATAATTTGGTTGTTATAAAAAGCGATTTTTTTTAACAAAAAATCCATCTAATGTAAAAGTATAACGAAACAAGCACATAAAAATCTTTAAATTATTATTTTGCAGTACCGAATAAATATCAATAATATAAATACGACTCGCAAAGTATGCGAATGACTTTAACATCAATAGGAATTGAATTGAAAGAAAAAATAAATTTTTACATTAACACTAAGATTGTTAGACTGGTTTTCATTGCGGGTGTTTAAAATTTTAAAATATCATCAAAAGATATGTAAAAGAACCCCTTTTGTTTAAAACGTGTAATTATAAACTATATGTTTCCAAAAGCTGTGCAGTGGAAAAAATTGTATAAATTCATTAATATAAAAAAAAACAAATGTTGATCAGTAGTATCTAACTAACATTGCACTCGTTGTAATGGAAAAGGTAAAACGATAATTGTTATTAAATTTTATCCAGTGTAAAGTGCTTTGTAAATGCTAAGACTTGTTGTAGAGTCAATATCGCGAAAGACGAATGAAAAAGAAAATCTACAGTGTACAGTTGTAGATTTGATAACAATAATTAAAAACTTAGTCACTCGTAAACGTTATAACAATAAAATGAATTTTCGTTATTAAAACGGTATGTAATTATTATTTTTTTGACAACTGAAGGTTTGTAAACTTTATTTAAGTAACTTTCATTCTTTTGAAAAGATGTCAAAATTGGTAAATATTATTGTACGATTTTATAGAAAATTTTCGCAGTATTTTGCAAAGTATAAGAATTCAAGAAAGTATACGTAAGTAAATGAAAGTGATTGAAGTTGGCTTAACACTACTGATCAAAAATGTTCTACGAAATTTTGAGAAAAACAATGAGCACAATCTTAAAGTTTTTTTTAAATAGAATTATCCAGGATAAAATATTCAAATAATATAATTTAATTTATTATTTTCTACAAGTTTTGTAAAATGAATTCCTGTATTTTAATGTAACTGCAAATTAAATTTAAAATTATTAAAATTAGTCCCAGACAACGTAGAACAGACCAACAAAAAATCGCGCATAACTAGCACTTAGATACGTTTAATATATGTATTAATAGGCACCGTATTATTCTAAGTATCAAAACTTAAATAAACAGATATCAAGAAATAATTACGTAATATTTAGCTGATTTACAGCATATCAACAACTCATATTCTTTGTAATCTGTTTTGGGTCTTTAAAGAGCCCATTAAAGTGTTTAGAAAAGAAGAAAAAGTACACAAAGAAAATGAAGAAAAATCCAACATTGTCGAGCAACAGATAAAACCAGTCTAAAAATACTGAAAAAAATGTTAAGCCAGTTTAAGATTGGCAGTGGGACACATGCCAGAACGTCATTATTAATTTGACAATTCATAAGTGCATATTACAGAATTTTTGTTACAATGAAAAATGTTATAACTATATTAATGTCTTTTCAAAGTTGTTAAATTTCATTTCATTTTGGGTACACATGATTATTTTGTTAAGCCACTTTTTTAAATAGACACTTTATATTTGCTTGATTCGTATTTTTAGAGAATTTGTTAAAAATATAACTTAATGTACAAAACTAAAAATTTCAGTTTTAATCAGGTCAATTTAGAATTTATTTATAATAATGATAAAAGTTTTTCAAGGTAATTTCAAGGTAATTAATGATACCCAAAATTGGAGACCTTATTATTTTTCATCAACATTATTTAATATAGATTGACAAATAACGTTACGTATTTCTTCACTATATTCCACAGTATTGCTTCCTATGGCTGTGATTACTGAGTCAAACACATATGATGTTGACTTTAAGAGGGAGTAATATCATGTGAGAACTCTTTCGTTCACGCCATAAAAACCTTTAAACATCTTTAGTCTTCATTTTCATTTAATCATACAAAATGCTGGCCATTCCTTTTATATCAAGGTTGACGATTTATGATCAGCTGCGTATATGTAAACCTTCCCCATATAATACAAAGAAAATTATATGTAATTATATGTATTATAGCGACTTATCATTTTTGTCTGTGACATTACATGAATATACGTTAATTAGAAATTAATGTAAATCAACCACATTTTCTGATAAATGTATTAAGTGTTTACATCTTTCTGACTTTTCTGTTTAAATATCGTAATTTCAAAAAATGTTCAAGTATGAAGCTTTGTGTACTATTATAAAGTGCCAAAAGTAAATTCTAAATTAATTTATTTGTCAATGTTTTTTTTGTATATTTTTTATTTAGTTGAAAAATAATTTTTCAATTATCATTTTTGTTACACGATCAAAATAAATGAATGAAACAAAATTCAAAAGAATTTGAGTTTTCTTTTTTAAAAAAAAAGCATAATTAATTGTTTTATAACATATTTACAGTTTATAATAAAAATATTTTTCCTATTGAATGAAAATTTTCAAAATGTATTAAAATTTTTTGTTATTGCAACAATGTGAACATGTTTATTGAAAAATAAAATTTTATAAAAATACAGTAATAAAACGTATATGACTACGTATAATTTTTTTTGTGTTTCGTACTTTTACGATTTTAGCAATATTGACACTGCTAATTTACGCATGGATCATTTGGCAAATGAAATGCTATGATAAATCGAAACAAAGAAAATTAAAGATATAAAACTGCTAAAATCTAGTACGTATGTACATATATATAAGGCCCGTGCTCCCACTAAATTACTATTATCTTATTATTACGATACCAAGTAAGTAAAGTCACGTAAAGTCACGCTGAGCAGAAGAGCAACGTAGCGCAACGTATGAAATGTAAGAATAATGTAAATAAAATAATCGTATGAATTACAAAAACCACATTGTATGTGTTTATTCTGACCCTATTATTTATAAGGTTTTGTACAAAAATTTTGTAAAAAGTATATATATAAAATTATATCACACATTTTCTCCTTCAGTAATATCATAATTTTCACCTTTTGCTTTTACCCAAGCTATGTAAAATTCAATTTTTTTCAAGAATAATTTAAGACTTTTTCTGGATATTTCTAAAGATCCTAAGTTTATTTCACAGTGAAAGTGTCCTTTAAAATTACTACTGGGTTTTGATTTATTTTTATCTGACAATTCATTTTTAGCTTCTTCCATTAATTGGTGAAGATCAGACAATGAAGAAAGTATATAGAATGTTCTATGTATTTTTTCTGGGCCATTTAAAATTGCATCACCAGATTCCTTAGTTCTTAAAATAGTTTGTGGATCACCAGCTAAAGCTTCACACTGCAAAAAAATAATACCTAAGTTCTTAACTTATCATAAAACGTATTTATTTTTTATTCTATTCTTTATTATATTTTTATTTACTTACATTTGCTATTTCTAATAGTACATTTTCAATAGCAGAAACACTATCCTTGAATACTTGATCTATTTTCATAGAGTTACAAATACGAAAGAAGGTTTGAACAGAATCGATTGCTGCAGTGTGGTGATCACCATTGAAATGCAGAATAATAAATGCATAAGCATATACTGCATTAATAATACTAAACCTTAAAAATGGAGATACTTTCTAAAATAATAAAATATTAAATTAAAAATTTGAAAGTTTAGTTAAAAAACTTGTAATAATTTATTTACTTCTATTGATGTTAGAGCTAAAATATCTAAAATATTTGGGCACTCTTTAACGTAGGTTGGCTCTTCATTTGTTTCCTTTATTTCTTCAATCAACTCTGTTTTTGTACATCGGAACCACCAAGGATCCCATAAAGGTGTGATATTTGCCGTTTCTCCACTTTTCACCCAAGCTTCAAACTCTTTTCTTTCAGTTTCATTTAAGGCAGACCACAATTCATCTGCATTATCCAGATTCACATTTTCTAAACGTTTTTCTAAAGCCTCCACCTGCAAAATAAATAATTGCTTTATAACCAAAAGAATGAAAGAATCTTTTTAATAAATTATTACAATATCATCATCAGAATCTAGCTCTTCTTCTTCATCAGCATCTTGTAAAATCTCACTAAGAATATCCTCCTCCTCAATTTCTTGATTGTATATCCTTTGAAGAATGTCCAACGTTTTTTTCTTAACCTCAGTATCACACTGCTGAACTTGTAGCTCCTCTTCTACACATTTCTTATAAAATTCTTCCGAGCATTCCAAATGAGCGGTAGATTTATAGCACTCTATTGAACAGTATGGTATACCACATTTTGGACAGACGTACTTACGTGCAGTTATATTGCACCTATAAAAAGTTGAGTTTATCATAAATTGAACGTAATAGTTATTTTCAAAAATAACATAAGTAAAATTTAATTTCTGTTTTTACTCACAATTTGCACAATTCATCATTTTGCGAAGATGGCCCTGCAGTATCCATTCTAATAAATTTTATGTCACGTTAAAAATAATTATACTATCATGCGCTTGCATATTAACTTTGAGCCGCTTTGTTTACATTCGCAATATGAGTTCCATGCTTTCTCCGTTCGCCATGTGGGTCTGATTATAGACGAAGTAAAGCGCTACTTCCATTTTGAATTTCGCCAGCTTCGTTTATTCGCGGGTAATTTGAATTGGATTCTTTAGTTAGTAAAGTGTTAGGTCATGCGATTCTTGAGTGTTCGTGAACAAGTTAACTTTCAGTCAGTTTTATTATTTGTTTTTTGTTTTAAATAATAGTATACAAGGTTTGATGCAGGGTAATTGAAGTTATTTACAGACTTTCGCTGGTTGAACACTCGAGCACGTGATAACATCCAACAGCAAATAAACATCCAATCCTCATTGATCATTGATCCTCAGACACTTTTCGAGCGCATCCTCGCATCGCTTCTTCAAAAGGCCGCTCCAAACTTGATACCTGTGGTTGAGACCTGGCACCGAGTGGAGCGTCGCTCTGCTGCCGAGAATACCTGCTCGGGGATTAGAAGCGCCGTAAAAAATGCGCGACACCCGCGAGTGCAGCAAAGCCATCGAGCAGAGCGGGCAGGGCTCCTGCAGCAGCACCGCCCAGTATCCGGTACACAGGTACGGGCCGCATTCTTCAGTTTTGCTCTTCTCGGCCGCGCCGTAAGTCAATGCACCCAGCTCGGGTAGTTCCAGGGTGGTTGGGTAGGTTAGAGGAGCGCCTTCTGTAAGCTTCCTTTTAGAATGGAGCTCTCGATCATCTTGTTCGGGCAGGAGTTTCCAGCTACCGCCGCCCTGGAGTGTGGCTACCAGGTCAACTGCGAGCATCGATGCATGCCACATTGGATGCTCGTTAATCCGCGAAGCTGCTACGACCAGGATTTTCTGCTCCCGGGGATCGATTATCAGGGCGCTGCCGTTGCATTCTGGAAAGCCCACCGATACCGACGCTGCTGAGATTAAAAGCTTCGTGCACGCTTCGAGGGAAGAGAGCTGAGAGTCGTTGAAGAGCGAGCCTGAAATCAGAGCTTCGAGGCCCAGGTCCGGGTGGAAGTTGACGGGCCAGAGTTGCGAGGCGTACGCCATCTGGGCCCGTGTTCTCGGAGCTGTCGAAGCCACTTCGACGACCTCGAGCTCTTCTTCAAGCAGTGAGAGGTCAAAGCCCTTGTCTGCAAGGTACTTTTTTAGCTCTTCGGGGTCGTCATTCGTTTTCTCGGTGGGACTGAGGTAAATCCTCAAGCCCGAACACCGTTTTAAATGTTGCGGACAGGGCAGACTAGACGCCAAACTGCCGATTGCCTTGGAGATGCTCTTCTTTTCCTTTAGGACGCCAATAAAACTCTTTTGCAGTAGCGGTTGTTGCATGAATTCTTCTGCCAGGATTGGCTGCAGTTTCCAGTCGAACATCATCTCCGCGTCCTCCTTATTCTTTGCCTTCTTTGCGGGTTGTTCCTCGGTTTCCATAGTAGGCGTTTTTACGCCTCTATTGTTTATTAGATTTTTTAGCTTTAATCTCGCCTGCTGCACTTTTCCGTGCACAATTCTGCGAAAATAAAATTTTATTTTTATACTCGTGAAATTCTTGGAGTAATCTCCGAAATACTCTTAAAGAAATCATAAAATATTCTAGGAATAACCTTTATATTGTCTAATAATTTTTAAAACTACTTAAGGCTACTTTATAATTTCCTTTCAAAGACTACTTCGAAAACACTTCAAGACTATTTTCAGAGCCAATATATTAAAGACTACTTAATGAATTCTATTTCCGAAGTGTGCTTATTGGGAAAGCATTTATTACAATATAAAAATCTGAAATATCACGCCTCTAATACATCGCTTTAACTCAAAGAGCGTGTAAAACTAAAAAACCCGAGCGTTAATCTAATTATTTTTTTCAGGTATAATTTTCCATACAAGAACATGTATTTCAATTTCAAAATATGAAATATAAGTTATGAAAATATATGTTTCACTGAAATTCATTTAGAACGTGAGATAAAATAATGTCATTCTCGAAACACACCTAAATTTTAAAAATACTGTAATTAATCTCGTAACTAATAAAGTATTTCACTGCAAAAAATCAATTGCTGCAACTTATATAAAAAAAAAAGAACATTCGAAAAATTCAAATAATTCGGCTCATAAGTCATAACATAACCATTTCCTCATTGCGGGCACTCGGGTCGCGGTCGAAAACCGTTTCAAAATTCAAGCTTCATCATGTCAAAATTTAAGGCCACTGTGTGCGACGCACGCTGTCAACAGCTTCAACGGGAATGCGTGAAGAAAGAGGAACTCCTGAAGACCCTCTGGTTCCTCAAAAACAGGAAGCGACTTTACGACAATTTGGGCGATCTGTCGTCCAGTTTCAAAGCCAAGGCGATCAGACGCAAGAAGGACCACGAGGAGAAACCGGCGGAGGTAAGAGGTTGAATTTCAGACTGAGCAGTGACGATTGTGCTAAAAGCTTATTTCTTCGGGCTAAGATTGAGTTGAAGCCGATCAAGGCATGGAGACCGCCGGGAGAGGAGTTCGACCTGATGAGGCCCATTAAAAAGGATGTTTTGAAGATCCTTTATAAGCCGAAGGCCGAGAGTTTCATTTCCAAAAGCAAGTATTTGAAGGAAAGGTTGGTCCAATGCGCCTTTTTCAGAATGCTAAAATTGAAAGTTTTCCGGAAATTTAGATTTGCGAGAAGACTTTTGTATTTTGAATTTAATTAAAATCGACGAGGCGAAAATATTTAACGCAAACAAAAATAGTCATTGTTTTGACGAAAAAATATTGAAAACTATTTTCAACCGAGCCATTACATCACTCGATAAACGATCGACTTTCCGCAGATACAAATCCAAACCCGAAGATCGGTTCTACTATCCGTACTGCGCGAGCTGGGACTTCGGTTGGCGTCTGAAAGACTATCCGATGGCACAAGCGCCGAAGTATGGCCGCTGCTCCGTCATCCAATCGTCGTTCTACCGGCGCAACGCCTCCAGCCTCCAGCGTGACCCCGACTGGTACCGCATGTGTCAGACTGGCGATCCCAAGAACTTCAACGAAATACTTACGTATTGAACGAAAGAACTGTGGGATCGAACGGAAATTAGAAAAAGCAGAGAACTGCTGCTGATCGTTGTGAATATTTTTTTTTTTTGCTCGAATATTGTGTCCGCAATCATGATGAATGTTTTAAATTTGAAAATATACTTTAAAAAAGAGGATTTGGTCGTTTTTTTACTTCTTTTCTTTTATTTATTTCCCCGTTTTAAATGTTTCATTTAATTGTATATAGTTTAAATAACTATTTAAATGTTTCATTTAGTTGTATATAGTTTAAATAACTATTTCTTTTAAAAAATCCTACGTGGAATTACTTTGTCATGGCCTCAGATTTTTTATTCAAAAGGCCAATCTCAACTAAAAAAATAATGGGATAAACGGATGAGCATTATGTACGTTACAGAATTTCAATTTGAAAATGTACACCGGTGGTCAACGCAGAAACCAACATGGCGCTGGTCGGCCGGCGTGTTCCAGAAAATTCAAAATCCCGCCATTATTACATGCCGTCGCATGCAGGGATGCAGGTCACAGCGCTTGGTTGCCAATTTTGCATTGCTCGTTTTTGATTTCGCGAAATTGCGAAATCTCGTTTCTGACGTTTCTGTAAATGACGAGTCGCTTACCGTCAAACAATCTTGAAATTTTTGTAAAAAAAATTCGTGTTCAATGTGCAAAGTAAGAATTAGATCAAACGCGGATTTTTTATCATAATTTGAAGTTTTTTTCAGTTAAATAAAATACTAAAGAAATAATTTGTACCTTACGTTCAATCGAAGTTAAAGTGAATATTATTTTTAAATTTGGCGAAAGATTAAAAATTGATAAATTCTTCCTAGATTAATACGTACAAGTTTAAAAATCACTAAGACTGTGTGTAACCCTTTGTTACAGTAATCGAACGGTGATTCCACGTGTGTCCTCCATGTTATATTCCTTGCTAGCGGCGCGCGCGCAACTTACATAGCCACTTGGGCGCTTGCTGATATATAGGTTATATTCTCACATGTACAATACACGTTGCGCACTTCCACAGTGACGGCAGGGCGCCAGGCTCTGGCGCGTTTTCGCAACACAGATACACGCAAAGGCGCAACGGCCTCGCTGCGTTTTTCTCTCTCGAGCCGATCAGAAGGAGAAGACGGTGAGAGAGAGTCGAAAAAAAGCGGAGTGCCGCGCGAAAAGGCGAGAAGAAACCGCGAGTGTAAGCCAGTGAAAGAGGGAGAAACAAGTGGCGGGATTATGCGTCGCAAGGGCTAAGAGAGCGCGAAAAGGTATATCGCAAGCTAACGTGAGCGCCAGTAGTGGAGCAGAGGAAGGAAGGAAAGAGAAGCAGCAGCGCGACCGGCGCCTTCGAGTCGTGCCTGCACGCACGAGACTCTTGCGGAGATACGCGCGATTTTATCCTGCCGAAAGGATCCGAACGCGTCAACATGCTCCGGACCAAGAAGGACGTCGACCGCCACGTGCAGGACATCTTTCGCAAGCTGCAAGATGACAATGAAGTGAGTACCTGCCTGTGCCCTTGAACGCCGTTCCTTTTCGGCGCCAAACCTTCGGGCCGCGTGGCCTCTTCTCAACTGCCCTCTTTCTCGGGTTTTTTCAATCCTTTGATCTGAAAAATTAGGTTTCGCTGAGTACCTTTTGATTAAGTAGTTTATGCTGTCCGATGGATGGTTCTTTATGCTTGGGTTTGGATCCGGAATCACTTGTCCTGTATGTGTGTAAATGTCAGATCTATTTTGAAACGTGGCTAGCTGCCGGATGGGAAGGTTAGAGCTTCTTATTTGTTGAATTAATGCTTGGAATTCCATAAATATTTGTGTTGTTTAATTGTTGGACAAGAGATTTTTCTGAGAAGAAGAACTCTGCCTGCAGCGTTGATTATAGATGCTATCACATAATAAGAGATTTCATTTATAATTTATTTTTAAATGTACAATAAAGTTTTTATCTTATCTTTTCAATCGAATAATTATCTGTATCTGTTAATATATGACTTTGTTTAAAATATTTATTGTATTATAACTAGTTGGATTCACATTAAGAATTGTATTGATGAATTTCTTTACCTATCCTGATTTTGCACTTTTCTTTATTATTTATTTAAGGTTTCTTGAAAAAAAAAGATTTTTCCTTTAATTTAGAACGAAAAATACATTAATAATGAATTAAAATAATGTTTAATTTTACAGAGAAATTTGAGGTGTTACAAAATTGCTGAATTATATTTCCATGTGGGTGACTATGAATCAGCTAGACGCTATCTTGCACGCTATGTGGAAATTCGCAAAGAAACGAAAGCACACAAACTTATGGGCCAAATTCTTGAAGCTCTTGGGCAAAAAGATGGTGCCTTAGTTCAATACAAATATTCTTTTGAGCTTGATGGTCGACAAGAAGATCTTGTTTTGAAAGGTATATTTACATGTATATTTTTTGAGCAATTAAATTAAACATTTACTATTTAAGTATTTCTATAAATTTTTGTAGTATGTGAATTATTGGCAGATCCAGAAGTAGGAATTGATATTAATAGGGCTAAATATTGGGTAGAGAGAGCAGACAATCTGTTTCCTCGTCATAAAATAGTTTTCCAGTTGAAAGAAAAGATCTTATCCACGGAAAGACCCAACAATAATGAAGAAGATCTTGAAAATCTCATTACAGGTAATATAAAAACTTATTACCTTTCTTTTTCTATGGTTTTAAAACTTAGTAGAAAATAATAATAATTTGAAAGCTGTTTAATTGTATTAAAATTTAGAATTAAATTAAGAATTTTATAAATCAACAATCTGTAGAAGTATAACTACATACATTATACAGTAATTTTCAATTGTGTTTTAATTATTTTTGTAGCCGAGTTAACAGCTAGACCAACAGATGTTCACCTTAGAATCAAATTGCTAAAACACTATATGGACAAAAACAAATTAGAAGAAGCTTACAAACATGCTACAGATATGGAAGCAAAAAATATTCACAGAGACAGTGTACTCTGGTATCAAGTTTTATGTGAAATATTTTCAAAAGTGAAAGACAGTAAACAGTTTAAATGGGCATTTTGGATTACATATATTTCGATTCAAGAACGTTATGCAGCGTTATCTCTTAGGGAACAAGGTAACTCAGCAAAAAAGACAACTGAAGCCATTCAAGCAGTTTATAAGTGAGTATTCTTCCCTACATATGATATGATTATACTTTGTAAGCAAAGTAAATCTTGTAAACTGAAAATTTAAATATTAACATTTCCTTGCAGTTTCTTATAAAAATGAAAAGCTACAAATCTTTTAATAAAAATCTTTACTTTAGCATAATAATTATTGTAAATATGTTTTGCTTTTTCCGTAGCTTTGATCAACACCTGTTCGAAGCAAAAGCACAAAGCTTATCGAGCTATCCCTCCTTGACGGCGAGTATTTTTGTGCACATGTGGGGTCAATTGCACTTTCACATGGCATGCTTATTGCTGCAGAGCACAAAACGCGAACAGAGCAGCTGGAGCGAAGCCGGTAGATTATGCGCGCCTTTGCTGCTAACGGCTATGCATGTGAAACCCATCGATCTCACAGCTTCCTGGGTCACGCACCTGGATGCTCCTATGAAAAATTTACTACAACAGTGGTATCATGAGGGATCGTATCGTTGCAGTCAAGCTGGTAAGATAATCGTTTGGTGTTCATTAAAAAGGAAATTAATTATAGTTATATATATTTGTATTCAATAGTTTTCTTGAATTTCTTTTGTACATAATAACATTTTACTTATTTAATAATATTAACTTCGTTTTGTCAATATTATTTAAGACTTTCACATATATAATTAAAAAAAATATTTTAGGTCACGTACTTTTGGACTATTCTAGAGGTAATCAAAAGAAGCTTCTTAGTAATGTTGAGAAATTCTGTACTGGATCTTGGAGAGAACGTATTTACCAGGTATTTTATTTTTGAAGTAAAAATATTTCATGACTTGTCAACATATTAATTACAAGTTTACTATTATTGTTAATTTATAATTTTTAGAGAATTTTTGTGGGCAAAATGTATCATAAAATTCGGACTTCATATTTTACAACCAATTGTGCAATGAATCCTCCACTACGGCTTTTTTCAAGTAATGAATTGAGAAGATACGATGAAGGTATATTTTTAAAAGGCAATGTTATAAAACATTCTAAAATATACGATACTAACGTACTAATATTTATTAATAGTGGCTGAAGAAGTATGGCCATATTCACTTCATCATCAAATTTGGCCAGCTGTTAAATGCCGGAGTACCATCAATGCATACGCAACCAAGCATGAAGGACCTCATCCACATTTGACTTCGCACTTGTTCCCTGATCTTGCATTTTCAGTCCATAATTTAAATCAACCTTCACCAACTAGCCTCTGCCGTCTCGACGTTGACGCATTTTTAAATGCAGCAGGTATATAAGAATTTTTTCCAATATAATATGTAATATTTTCGTTCCAATTATATAATGCATTTATTTTATTGAAGCGTTATGTGCCTGCGCGGTCACAGAAGAACAACAGAGAAACAACCTTTTAAATCCTGACAGATTGCCTACCCTGCCAGCGGATTTAACCAATCCTCTTTGTACTAATGATCAAGAAAAATGGTTTGTAATTTTATAAAGATTGTAGTTCTTATTATCAACAACCTAAATAAAACTGATATATCATTAATAATTTTCAGGTGGGTGGCTGCGTACAAAATGTACCGAAAAGAACATACGGACGATATAGGTGAAACTAGACAAACTTTACAGCGGGGATTGGAAGTTGTTCGCTGCATAGGTAATCATGGCTTACATCCTGTCATTTTGGTTCATTTAGCTCGAATATTTCAACACAGAGTAAGTATATTTTTTAGATGAATAATTTTTTCTAAAATTTTCTCAAATATTTTATAGATAAAGAATATTATTTCATTCATTGTTTATTTTTAGGCAAAACTATTAAAAGAAAAAAACCGTGAAAGTAGTGATATACCTCCATTAGATGTTCGATCAGAATTATATTGGTCGGCTGCTATTCCTTTACTTGAAAGACTGCAAAATAACCAGACAATTCGTTTGTCGACTGTAAAATTATTTGATTATATAGGGTACGGTTATTTAAAAAAGTTTTTTTATCTAAGTTTTTGCATTTTTATTTGAAATATATTTTTGACATTACTACTTACTTATAGAAAGGATATGAATAACATGGAAATTACACAAGCGATTGAAGAGGGAAAGTTATTACTAGCTCAAAAACTTGTAAAAGATAAATTTTATGAACAAGCAATAGATGCTCTTCAGCAATTAAAGTGTCCAGAAGCATCATTCGAACAGGGAAAAGTAATTAATTTAGATTCTTCTATTTTTTATTAAATATATATAATACATTTATTAATAATATAAAAAAAATATATTTTTTAGATTTATAAAAAATTAGCTGATGATACAATGTTCAATTTACCCAAAGAAAATGTAACATCAGAAATGAGATCTCAACATATAACTATTTTATCAAAAGCGAGAAATTGCTTTTATCTTACTTTAGATCGTCTACGTAGTCCTGATACAGATCCAAAACATCCATTGAATGCTGAACTTTACACTTACATTAGTTCGGTAGAAAATGAACTGAAAAGAATTGATCCAGATACTTTATATAATGAACGTAAGTACTTTTTTAACCTTAATAATATTCACATAAAATAGAATGGAATTTCATAAACTAACATATTTGCATAAGTAAATTTAAAATTAAACTTATTTCGGAAACTTATAGGTAATAGAAACGACTTTGATGATGTTTCTGAAGAAAGTTATTCATCTGCACATAGCGATGAGCAGCATCCTATTGTTAATAATTCCTTGCCTTTATTAAATAACTCACTAAATACGCCATTAAGAAGTGCTCGACGTACTCCTAAACAATCAAGCACGCCTCGACAGAATCATGATTTCTATGATGTCTCTAGAAACCGTAATGTAAGATCATGCCAAATTTCATGAAAATTTTTAAATAGATAAAATTTAATAACCGTATATAAACTACAATTTTATAATTTATATTACAGGAAGCACGTCCAAGTCCAGAACGGCTTGATGCACAAATGCGACAACTTGTGCATTCCATTGAATCTCTAAAGGAGCAAAATCGTGATCAACACAGAGCGATGATGTCAAAGCTCGATGAACTAATTAAAATAAGTGCACGTAAAGAAATTCAAAAGCCACGTCCTCAACCACCTCCTCTTTCCAATCAGAATATAGAGGATGAACTTTACGGACTTTATAGTGAAGATTTTAAGTAAATAATAAAAACCTACTTTATTCAATCATCAATACTTTAAAAAAATAAAGATTAGTAACTGTTTAATATATTTCAGCAATTTTAGCACCGCATCGTTAGCAACGACTGCCAGCCTTCACAGTGGACTGTTCGCGGAACCCGCACCTCGTCATCCGCTTCAATCGTTAGTCTACCCATCACCCGCAGCGGCAGCAGCTTTGCAAGGCTATTTCCAAGGTGGCTTGCCGTTCCCCGATCCTGCAGCTGCTGCAGCTGCAGCGGCCGCTACTCAACATATGCAAAATTTGTATCCGGGTGCAGGTTACCCCATGGGAGTTTACCCTCAGCGCACTGGCCTTGAACAGCCGCCTCTCGGTTCTATGCAACAAATGAGTGACTCCATATTACAGCACGGACTTTTTGGACAGAGACTGCCTGATTATTCGCAACCTCCGAGCCAGCCACTTATTACTCAACAACTTAGTCAGCAGGTCAGCCAGATACAACTTCATGAGCCCCCTAAGAATGAACCTAAACTAGGGTAAGTTAACTTAAAATCTTAATATTCAATATTGTTGCAGTTTTAATTTAGTTTGCATGTTATACATTTTAGTTATTTGTTTGTTCTACTAATGTAGTTTTAGTTTATATATGTCAGTTATAAGTGTTTTAATTGTACTTATGATACGTAACTATCAATTTAAAACTATATTCTAACTTAAAACGTTTATGACGGAGTGACTGCTATAAAAAGGCACGTGTCTAATAAAATATTAGTTGTATTAACTAAAAAACGTTCGGTTATTTTTTTATTTTTTAATAAAAATAAACATAATCTCATGTGTAGTTTCTGCATTAAAAGAAATGTGAATTTAAAACAGTAATTTACAAAAAAAAAAAAATGATTCTATCCTTATTCATTACATCTATTGGGCTTATAAAACATTATCTTCTTTTTATTTTTAAAATTTTGAAAATTAAGAACTGATGACTTTTATCGAAATTTTATAACCTGTGTATAAGTTGATATATATTTGCTCTCATACAATAACCTATATAGGACCTTCAACAAGCATATATAAACAAAACTCAGTATTCTTACTTTTCAATTACGCACTTAAATAAAAAAACCTAATAAAATGCCAAGTTTTTTTTTCAAGAAAAAAGAAACTAAAAAACCTCTTCTCAAGAAGAAGAAAATCTAATCTAATCTAAATATCTGTTGCTTGACCAAAGATTTCGTCTACTCAATTTACAGCTTCACGCCAGCGACGGAGTCAACCACGCAGGAATCGTCAGCTCTAATAAAGGATGGCATGAGCAACGCACCGTTGCGCAAGCAGCCACCGGTGAACGTCGTGATAACGACATCGGACACGCTGCCAACGACCGTGCCGACGGTCCAGCCCAAGCTCAGCGTTACGATACCAGCACAGCACAGGCTAGGTGTGCCTCCACCTCCATCGACGGTAGCAAACCTCCAGGACCCGAGCCTCCTGCCGCATAGCTACCAAATTTCCATGCCGTCCCAGCCGATGATACCCACGACTGTTAATTTGCCACCGTTATCGGCTACTATGACCATCTCTTCCCCAGCAAGTAAGACAATTAGTGAGCTTTTGTGGTAGATGCGATCTTTTTTCTTTTTGGGTTATGTAATTGACGTGTAGTTTCATTTATTCCTTACTTACGCATAACTATTATTTTTAATTACTCATTTTTCTTGATTTTTTACTTTTACTTCGAGTTTTTTTACTTTTATTCATTTTTAAAAATGTTTAGAATTCAGTAGTTTACTTCGGTGTAACTTATTACCGCTATATAATAATTCATTATGGCATTGTAAAAAGAAGTCTTATATTAAATAAAATAATGTTTTTTATAAATTTGTAGTAATAGACCGGCAAAACTCAAGTATTCTCTCTACCGGCTCTCGTACCAGCAATTCAGAAGCGGAAGTTGAACATGATCCGATCCCGGACTTCGCGCCAATAATACCATTACCCGACGAGGTACCAGTCAACACAGGTGAAGAGGATGAGGAGACATTATTCAGCGGTCGAGCGAAACTTTTCCGGTTTGTTGATAAGGAATGGAAAGAACGAGGAATTGGAATAGTCAAACTCTTAAAAAATGCCGAAGGCAAAGTACGCTTGCTCATGCGTCGCGAACAAGTGCTTAAAATCTGCGCAAATCATATGTTAAGAAAAGACATGGAACTAACGATGATGCCAAATACTGACAAAGCATACATGTGGGTAGCTAATGATTTTGCTGATGAGGAACTTAGGCTCGAAAAATTGTGCATTAGATTTAAAACACCTGAGGAGGCGTTGAGTTTTAAAGAGCACTTTGAAAAAGCTCGAGATAGTTTACCTGATGAAACGAATAAATCAGCTGAGTCTAAGACAAAAGCTAAGTCTGTGGCAAAGCCTGTCACAAAACCTGATGAAAAAGCTGTCTCAAAAGCTGAATCTGCCCAAAATAAATCAGTAGAAAAAATCGGTGGTTTCTCATTCACGGCGTCGCCAATCATTCAGAAAGCGATGGCTGAAAAGCCGGATTCAACCACAAAGAAATCTGAGGAAACGACTAAACCTAGTCCATTCGCATCCTTCACTTTTGGCAAGGCCGATACGACCGTGAAACTAGCAACTTCTTCAACTGGGTTTAGCTTTGGCAGTCCAAGTATCCAAGTATCTGGAGGACAGAGTGGTAAATAAAAACATTTACACATATCTTTAATAATTCTTATAATCAATATTTCATAAATAAATTTAATATTATTTTTACTATCATTTCAGCGCTACAAGCAGCTTTAACAGGAACAAAAACAACTAAAGCGGAAGGATCTCGTGTAGACGAAGAAGTAATGGTTCTGGAACGACCTATAAATTTGATGTACTTTGCAAGTGATACCAAACTTTGGAAAGAAAAGGGCAATGGAGTAATAAAAGTATGTTTCTTAACTTTTTATTAAATTAATTTTATTTTAATTGAAACTTTTAGTAATAAAATTTAATAATAAAAATTCATATTTGATAGATTTTAGTAAACCAGACTCCAGGTAGAATTCGTCTTCTTATGGATACAGAAGACAATACTTTGAAATCAAATGAAACCCTTTACGATCAAATAATAACTGCTGGAGTAGTATTCAATCTTAAGGCTGCTACAGTTAATTGGACAGTTCCTGTAGATAAGACTAAATCTAACACATATATGGCCACATTTCAATCTCACGATCAGGTATGATCAAATTTGAATACCATTTCACAATAAATCATATTTAATTCTTTGTTTATACAATCTATTTAATTTTAGGCAACACTTTTCCAAACGACCGCCACAAGCCTGTTACAAAAGTCGTTGAGAGCTGCTAATACGACAACGACTGAGCAAAAACCTTTATCCGAGTTATTCAAACCTCCAGCGGGTTCCTGGGAATGTCAAGATTGCTATACACGCAACCAACCTACAGCTAAAAACTGCATATCCTGCCAAGCTGCGTCACCAAATGCAGTCACAACTACTATACCTGCTCGACCTACAATACAGTCTGCAAGTAAAAACTTGTTTACTCAAGGCAAAACTTCAGCTGGTAAGTTTTATTTAAAAATTTTTAAACTGCCAGTTCAGAAACTTTCTTATACTTTAATAAAATACTATTCTTTTTCAGGTTCTTGGCAAAGTCCATCAAGTAACTCTCCAAACGCCTCCACGATACCAACTACAACACCTACTTCTAATCTGAAACCACTGTCAGAAATGTTTAAACCTCCAGAAGGATCTTGGGAGTGCAAGGAATGCTACACGCGCAATACTCAGTCTAATCAGTATTGCGCAGCTTGCGATGCTCCTAAGGATCCGTCTATGCCGCCCAAACCTAAAACGACCGGTGGTTTCTTAATTAATTCACAGGCGCCTGATACTAAAGCAACTTTTACATTTGGTATACCTCAGGTGTGTATACAAAGATTTATTTTGAACGTATCTAATAAAGGAACCTTAAAAATATTTTACTATAATATAGACATAAAGGAGACTTAAAAATATTTCACTATATATAGACATAAATTTAAAATTATCATTACTTTTAGGCTGGTCAACAACAACCTACCAAAGAATCGTCAACTTTTAGTTTCAATTTGTCATCCAAGCCAAGCGAAAAAGCTGTTTCTTCTCCAATGACTATCTTTGGTAGCAATAAAACTGCCTCTGCCAACACCACGGGCTTCCATTTCGGTACCCAACCGCCGAACACTCCACCGAAAAATGCTGGAGGAGGTCCTTTCGCCTTCGGTTCACCAGGAAAATCTTTCGATTTCCAGTTTCAAGCTAGATCTCCACCCATCAAGTCTCCTGAACGTCATGAAACTAGCGACGAAGAAGTAGTTGAGGAGGCCGAGGACGTTTACTTTCCGCCAGTCGTCCCGTTGCCTGATAAGGTCGATGTAAAGACAGGCGAGGAGAATGAGGAAGTTCTGTACAGTCACAGAGCAAAGTTATTCAAATATGACACCAATACAAAAGAGTGGAAAGAGAGAGGATTGGGAGATATCAAACTTCTTAAGCACAGAGATACTAAAAAACTCAGACTCGTTATGAGAAGAGAACAGGTAATGAAAATATTGAAACTAGTAGTGAAACAGTACTTTTAATATTTTACTCCAATTATGTACCTCACTATAAATCAACATATTCACGAATCTTTTCAAATAACTTTAGGTTCTGAAATTATGTTTGAATCACGCCGTGACTGAAGCCTTAGAACTAACTGCAAAAGATGAAAAAACTTGGATGTGGTCAGCAGGTGATTATAGTGAAGGTGAAATCGAGTACATGCAATTCGCTTGCCGATTCAAGACGGCTGAAATTGCTGAAGACTTTAAAAAAGCTATCGATGATGCTTGTAAAGGACATAATCCTGTAAGTAGTACAACTGCTAGTGCCCCTGCCAAGGTGTCTTCGACCAGCAAAGATACATCGCCCGACATACAGGTAAATTAGTAATAAATTTCGTAATTTTTCATTTAATGAAAAAACGTAACTATTTCTTTTTTTTTATTTTGTTTCCATAGATTATTTATGAAGTGAAAGTTACTCCCGAAGAAAAAGCTGCTGCTCTAAAGTTACAGTTGCCTGAAAATTTCTACTCATATAAATACAAACCTGAATGCTCAGGATGTCTTGGTTGTCAAGAACCGGAGGTACAACTGTTTAAAACTGACACTGCCCAAACAAGCCAGCAAGCTGCATTAAAACCTATTAATACCACATCAATTTTTGGAAAGACAAACATTACGATTCCGCCAATTGTCAGTCAGCCAGTATTTGATTTCGGAAAACCTACAACCACGACGGCAGCAACTACCACAACCCCCATAACCTTCGGAACTTCCAGCACGCCAAGTTTTGGAAACGGTAAATTTAAATTTAAAAACTGAATGTAAATGTTATTTATAAATGAAATGAATTTTTTAGGAACAAAATCTTCGAGTTTTATCTTTGGAGTTAATAAAACCGACACGGCTACGACGACGTCCGCCCCGACTAGCGTTTTCGGTGGCTTTGGAGTTACTACTGCACCAGCTTCAACAACTGCCTCCACGAATCTTTTCAGCAACACTTTTACTGCTACAACCTCCTCTACTACTTCGGGAACAACTCTTTTCAGTAGTTCAAATACGACAAGTAGTTCAAATACTACGTCTGGTTCGGAGCCTTTCTCTACGAGTATTTTTAATACACCATTATTTGGTACATGCAAACCCAATGTATCAAATGAGAATAAAAGTCCCCCAACACCGGCAATCATTTTTGGCGGAGGAGCGAAAACAACGGCGCCAACAACTAACATCTTTGGAGTCGACCCCAAACCAAAAATGAATTTATTCAGTGGCGATGTGAAGGTTCCAGCAGCAACATCAAATTTATTCTCTGGAACGGCACCGCCTACGACGAACATCTTTGGTGGTGAGGCAAAGCCGCCGGCTGCAACGGCCAACATTTTCACTACGCCAAAACTGCAAACATCTTCAAATATTTTCCTCTCTAACCTTTTCGGAACTTCAACAACAAATCAAACCACTCCAGGAACAACAACCACAACAACGTTTTCTTCTGGCACAATATTTGGAACATCCTCAACGAATACAGTTTCGATGTTCGGAGGACAGACAACTATAACCCCGAGCTTCGCTACAATCGCTAGCGATAATAAACAAGGAACGACTTTAGGTAAATTGTTTTTTTAATCCTTTAATTATTATTTTTCATTACTATAAGCTAGATTTTATGAAGCACACTATTTAAGTAAATTATAATGTAAACAAATTTATTTTTATAGCTCCATTTAACACAACCTTTGGAAATACTGCAAAAACCAATGCAACAGTACCAACGACAGTATCAACAACATCTACATTTAGTAGCGCCTTTGATAGTGCTAATACGACTTCATCGACAAACCTGTTCTCGAGTGTAAATTCAAATTCAGCTACCAGCATTTCCTTCGGCAATAAGATATCAGAAGACAGTTCGAAAAAGGAGGAGGATATCACTATCCTACCAACAGAAAATGCTCTGTCGTTCTCGGAAATTGTTGCAAAAAAATCAGATGCAGAACCTAGCTTCCAAACAGGTAAATTTAATAATTTTCGAATTTAGTCAAGAGGTTAAATAAAATAAAAACATTTAAAAATTTGTTTTAAATTTTCTTAGATCCAAACTTCACATTTGCTGGAGCAGGTTCTTCAGTATTTGGAGTAGCTACTCAAAAAGCTGTAGCTAAAAAAGGTCCATCTAAAAAATCACCAAAAGTGAAGAAAGAGAAAGTAAAGGATGAAGACGCAAACGAAGAAGAGGGAGACGATGAAAATGAAAATGGAGATGATTACGATCCCTACTTCGAGCCAATCGTTCCTTTGCCAGATGCAATTGAAGTCCGAACAGGTGAAGAAGAAGAAGAGAGAGGTAAGATAAATAACATTATTAAAAATTTAGTTTTGAAACATCAAGCAAAATAATTATTAATGTTATTTTCAAAAGTTTTGAAATAAATTAAAATTATTGTTACCTTTCTTTAGTATTCTGCCATCGTGCCAAGCTCTACAGATACGACCAGAACACAAAAGAATGGAAGGAACGTGGTACCGGTGAAATGAAATTACTGCACCATGCAGGTCAAGGCACTTACCGCCTCCTTCTCCGACGCGAGCAGGTGCACAAAGTTGTGTGCAATCTACTATTAACACCCAATCTCGAATTCCTCGAACTAAACTCATCGGACCGAGCCTGGATGTGGGCAGGCATAAACTACGCCGAGCCAGAAAACGCGGAAGTAGAGCAGCTTGCTGTCAAATTTAAATCATCTGAGCTCGCTAAGGAATTCAAGGAAGCGATCGACAAGGCACAACAGGCTCTCGCCGAGAGGCAGAACCAAGGTAGTTAAAGCCCAAGAAGCTTGTGCTTTTGCTGCACGATAAAGGAAAGAGGAGGACAGAATGAATTTTTTGGGAGTTCGAGTTGCTTAGGAAATGTGACTCTTTTTATTAATGTTTAATCTAACTCTACACCAGCAGCATATTGCATTGTATTTTAAACAAATTTTTGCGGATATTTTGTATTTCAAGCACTGGTGTAGATTAAGCAACGTCTTTTGGCGTAAAAAAGATTTGAGACCAAGACATTTTATGGACAGATAGTTTTGTAAATTAGTATAAATAAAAATTAAACATTAATAACTATATGTCGACTTTTAAATACATTTGAAAGAAGCATTCACAATTTAATACATGATTAATATTAGACAATATTGCAACATTTTACAGTAAAGTAATACCTATATTTTACTTTGATAATAACATGGCTGTTTGACAATTCTGCACTTCTCTACCTTCCTTTTTAAAGTGAATATTTAATAAATTATTGATAATATTTATAATTTATAAAATATATTAATTAATTTTAACAATCTCATACATGTACGGTTTATTGAAATTAAACTTATATTTTGTTAAAATTAATTAATGTAAAGTGGTTATGCCTGTTAATAATATAATGAATCAACGCATCATAGCAACTGTATCACTTTATTTAGATAACTTGCATATATGTAGATTTTGCTAAGTCTCATATATTTTTTAAGTAATATTTGCGAATGTTTAATTACTATCCGTAAATGAAAAAAGAAAAAAACTTTGTCGAAAAAATAATTGTTATGGTGAATGTTATCTCACTTGTTATTTATGCCACTTATTTTGTATTTATTTTTTTTTCAAAAACTCAAAAAGTTATTATCTATAACATTACAGCAATTGCTAAATAATTCAGCAACATGAACATTGATTTATTTAAAATCCCATTAAATTTGATATAAGAACTACCTTTGTATATTTTGTAAAATTTAATTGTAATTATAAATGTTGTTCATATTGTAATTAAGTTCTCTTTATAAAATAGCATTTTTTGCTAAAATGAAAGAGAGTTATTATATAGATTTAAGTATATTGAGTAAATATAATTTGTACTGTTATAGATTATAATTGAAAGAACATAAAATAATTTGTATAAATAACATGAATTCCGGTTTGAATTACCAAAGACTCAAAAAGAGCATAAAAATTTTTTGTTAAATTAATTTCTTTAACTCTAATGTATTGTAAGTGATAAAGAATATAAATTATTTTCGTCGTATAAACATCATCAAAAACATAAATGATCATCTTTTGTTGAAAAACTCTATTTTATTCTAAAATCACATATAGTACATCTTGATAAAATAATTATTTAATTTCATTCCAGTTGTAACTAACTAGGTATTTTTAAGATTTGCCAATTTTATTACAGTTATTTAAAAAATCATACAGAATTTTGCTTTATTTGTATTATAAAAACTTAGGCGTTATCGCTGTATACAGTACTTCATGCTTATTCTATTTTTTAAATGCTTATTTCTATTTTGCCTTCCCGTTGATTATGATGTATCTGTAATAAAACGTAATCATAGTACTTGTATGGTATTTTAGTCCAATTGGTTATAAATAAAAATTGCTTTTACATGATACTTTTGTTTCATTGCTTCAAATTTTGTAATCATATTTATATTTATCATACGTAACGTTACTTCATACTGTCTTTCCTTTGAGATCGCTACAAATTTAAAAAGTATAAATATTTGTATATTTATAAATGCCCACTGTATTTGTAACTATCGTGTAATGAGAATGCTTTTAATTTATTAGTTTTTTAAGGTGAGTAAGTACCTTTTTACTTTTTAATTAAAACGAGTAATCAAACTTTAACCGTTATTAAAACCTAAAAGTTTTAATAGAAGAAATATATCTTGTTTTATATAAAATAATGTGAAATGGTTTTCAATCTTTTTCTCTTTAATTAATTAATTTATACGCGTTAAGCTTGACTAATGTACGTTTTTCAATGAGTTTTTTTAAAATTCTTTATTTCAGTTATTGTGGAACTTTACAAATGCATCTTCATTTCTTTTTCAGAACCTTTTTCAGGCGAGGAAGATGAAGAAGAAGAGGAAGAAGACGATGAATACGATGAGGAATATGAGAACGGCTATATGAAGATGTTTGAAAAGCGAGCAACGCTGTATGCACAAAACGAGGACGAACTCACGTGGCAGCCTCTCGGCATGGGAAACCTCAGGGTATTTTACGATTCATTCATTTTTGGGGTGAGAATTGTTGCTGAATCTGACAACATGGAACTCCTCAGCGAGACTATCATTAATACAGATATTTCGATGAAGGTGAAATTTTGTTTTCTTCATAAATTAAGTTATAACGAGCAAAATTAACAAAATTTTATGAAAATTTCAGTGCATTGATAAAGAATGTATGTGGGAAGCGGTAGACTATGCTCTTCAAACTCCTCAAAAACGTTCTTTAAAGGCTGTTTTTTCATCAACCCAGACTTCTCAAGAAATGTATAAAACCTTCCAAGAAGTAAGCTCATTTTTTAAGTTTGCTTTTGGTAGATTATGCGCTTTTGATAAAAAAATATTATATGCTTTTGATAATATTATTTTATTTTTTCAGGGACAAGAAGTTTCACTGAACTAGAAATCATCAGATGTATAATTAGACTTTTTAAAAGTTTTTGAAATCAGTGTATAAAGATAGTAGCGTTTTTACGTAAAAACAGAACGAACGATCTAAGCTTAAAGCAGGTCTTTTGTTATTCATGTTTCAAATTGAGAGAACCGGATGGTTTCTTCTTAGGTTCGTCTGTTTTTAACTATTTTTTTCGAATAGTGTAATTAAAACACTTGTAAATGAAAAAGACTAGAAGAAGATAGTGCAAAACTTTGTAGAAGTGATGTTTTCTCTTTTTTAAAATATCTTTACAGTGATTTTTGCACGAGCACTGAAAATGATTTGTAAACTCGTTCATCAGTAAATCACTGTAATTCAAAGAGCAACCGACTATTTTAATGTAAATTTGCTCGTGATAATGTTATAATTATTTTAAACCAAATTTTATTTATATATAGAAAACAATAACATCTCCATTTAAGTACTTTCTAAGCGTTATTATAATCGTAGGATTAATTTACTATTTCATTAAACCATTCAATAAAAAATATTTCCTAAGTTATACAATCTAATTTTATCTTATTATTGAGATATCATTATCCAAGTGCAACCTCTCCTTTTTATATTTCGCATGTTTTTATCTGAAAATAAAAAAATTGAATAAAGATAATTGATCTTGCTTAGGGCCAAATTAAAAATTTTTTTATTGAAAAATTGTATCATTAAATTATTATTTGAAGTTATTACGCAGAATTAAATTAAAAAAATATTCAGAATACTAAAATGAATTATTAAAAATAGTTTTTGAAGTACGCAGTTCTACTTTATCCACTAGTCTTAAAAAAAAAGTATTACTTTTTAATAATGCTACTAAATATAATATGCTTTACACTTCGCAAAAAATCATGGAAAATTTTTTTCCTAAAATATTTTTTTTATTTTCTACTATTTGAGCTATCTAAAATAAAGTATAGAACAAGTGGAAATCACATGTTTTCGATCTCGAAGTTTAAACTAAAATGACCGAATATCACAATGACTCTGCAACATTCCTCCGTCTATCCCTTCCACGTTCCACCCCCTTTCAAGATACACTGGACTTTAAACCCGGCATCGTGTTATTAGATGTGTGCGTGTGTATACAGCCTTCTGTTCTCGCAAGTTGACGTCACTTGCCGGGACGGATTTGTCGAATACACTTGCAATACCTTATTTTCTTGTTTTTAAATATTTTTAAAATTACGTATAACTGCCAAAATGACTACCGTAACAAAAGGTAATTAAAATAACATAGCAATTTATGGCTCAAACACTTTCTACATGAAAATATGTTGCGTACCTTTTTTTCATACATATATATATATATATATATATATATATATAGATATATAAAACAGGCGTGTAGAATATTTTCACGTTGGAAGTGTTCGATGCTAAAGACTTCAAATATTAATCTTTACGGCAACGAACACTTCTTACACGAAAATATGCTACACGTTTTTATTTTTCAATACCCATCTTCACATGAAAAAAGGACGTGTAGAATATTTTTATCTAAAAAGTGAGTAGTGCTAAATTTTTAACCATGCTTTTTAACGTTTTTCACCCAAAAAAAAGAATAAATTAATTAAATTAATTTATAAATTAAAATTTGTCAATTAGAATTTAAAATAACAATAGAACCGTTTTTAACAAATGAATTGATACTTTTGTTGCTTTGCTTGTGAACTACTTGTTGCTCTATTACTTGTTTACTTATCAGCTATAACTGTTGATTATTTTAATTTTCTAAGGAATTTTCATTGTTGCTGCTAAACGCACACCTTTTGGAAAAATGGGTGGACTTTTTACTCACAAGAGTATTACTGAACTATCTGTCGTTGCTTCTAATGCAGCAATTCAATCTGCTAATTTGAAACCAGAACAAATTGATAATGTGGTATTTGGAAATGTATTAAATGTAAGTACCATGTATATTTATTTATTCATTTATTTATTTGTAATGGGCTTTACAGCCCAATAAACATACATTATAGAATACTAGTAACAAGCATACAAAATGTAGAATACTAGTAAAGACTACATATGTATATGTATATTTTATATGCTAAAATATGTATATTAACATTTTTTTATCTACAGCTTTCATCGTCTGATGGTGCATTTATGCCAAGACATGTTCTATTGAAATGCGGTATTCCACTTGAAAAACCAGCCTTAGGGGTCAATAGATTGTGTGGTTCTGGTTTTCAAGCCATTGTTAGCGGTGCTCAGGTAAAACTTTCTTTAACTTTGATGAATTTTGAATATCAGAATAAAGATGACTATTTAATTGCAATTGTACAAAATTTCAGAGTATCTTAACAGGAGAATCCAAAATAGTTTTAACTGGAGGTGCAGAAAACATGAGTCAGGTACCATTCGTTGTTAGAAATGTTCGTTTCGGAACAGCTTTAGGCCAAAAATATGACTTTGAAGATGCTCTTTGGCTTGGATTAATTGATACTCATTGTGGTTTGCCTATGGGTATGACTGCTGAAAAATTGGGAGCACAATTTGGAATCACCAGAGAAGAAGTTGATAACTTTGCTTTAAGAAGTCAACAAACATGGAAGAGCGGTCAGTTTTATTATTTATTTAAATACATTATGAAATAAATATAAAATAATTATAAATAACTTTACTAATTCTTAAATTATCATTTTCACTTTAGCCAATGAAAATGGCTATTTCAAAGCTGAATTGGCACCAGTAATATTGAAGACTAAGAAGAAGGAAATCACTGTTGATGTTGATGAACATCCTAGACCACATACCAAAATTGAGGACCTTACAAAATTAGCTTCAATTTTCAAAAAAGATGGCTTAGTTACAGCTGGATCTGCATCTGTGAGTTAAACATTTGTTTTTAATACCATTTAGATTCTTTAAAAAAAATATTTATGCTTTTTATTATATTTATACTTTTGTTTTGAATTAGGGAGTTTGTGATGGAGCAGGAGCTGTAATTCTAGCTAGTGAAGAAGCTGTTAAGGCTAATGGTTTGAAACCTGTAGCACGTTTAGTCGGTTACAGTACTGTTGGTGTAGACCCAAGCATTATGGGAATTGGACCATCTCCAGCTATTAAAACTCTCTTGAAAGCTACAGGAAAGTCGTTAAATGACTTAGAACTAATTGAGGTGAATATGCAATTAAAAAAAACTTATTAACTTTAATGCAAATTAAAATTTATATTTTTTTTTGTTTTTCAGATTAATGAAGCATTTGGAGCACAAACTCTAGCTTGTGCTAAAGATTTGGGATTAGATATTAATAAACTTAACGTAAATGGCGGAGCTATTGCTCTTGGTCACCCTCTTGCAGCTTCTGGTGCTAGAATTACAGCACACTTAGTTCATGAATTGAGGCAAGTTAAATAATTGAAAACATTGATTTATAAAAAAATTTATTTTTCTAAAAAAAACTTAATTTTAATTTTAATCTTACTTTAATTTCTCTGGGTTCTTGAAGATAAATTTTTTTGTTTATTACAGACGGAGAAACGCCGGCAAATTTGCTATTGGTTCAGCTTGTATTGGAGGAGGTCAAGGAATCGCTGTTATGGTCGAAGCTCTTTAAATATTAGAATTTCATTGTTACATTTTAAAGTCAATCATTTTTACAAATCCCAAAATGTGATAATTTTTAAATGCAATTATAATAATGTTTTTATCTGGATTTGAACAGAATAATGTTAAGGTCTATTTTTATACATATTTTAAAACTAAACTTTTTATAAGAATTTTATATGAATATAATATAAAGATTTAATACGTTAAAAATAAAACATATTTTAAAATATTTAACGTAAGACTATTTTTTTTTAAGATTTTGTCCTTAATAATCTCATAAACATTTAGAAAATTATTTATATGATTTTTCCTTTACATACCTCACTGTAATTTATAATTTATACAATTATAACAGGTTTTTCGAACTCAAAAATTACTATCACAGTGCTTCCTCTAGGAGGAAGCAATACCCTCTCCCTACCGTAATGAAGCGGAGGGTTTACTGTATCAGGTTTGCTTCGAAATATTGAAAAGTGCAACGGTGTCATTGTTTTATACCTTTTTTGTTGATTTTCTTGTAGAATCGTTTTTAGAAGAGTATTTTTTATTTAACTATTGTAATTTTAGTTACATTATATCGAAGGGATCGGCAGGTAGGATCAGGATAATGTATAAAATGACGTTTTAGTTTTATGCTTTTTTCGTTTTATTAATTTTTGAGTAGAATAGAAAACTGAAAAATTCTTCAATTTTATTGTCCATCTTTTTAACAGAAAATTAACATCAAGTAACAATTTCAAGCTTATAATCTAAAATAAAACCAATACCGATTATAATTAATCAGAACCAAAAGAACTTGAAAAAGTTATGTTTGTTCTTGCTAAACTACCATAAAAACATTAAATATTTTAAATTATAATAAGATTTTTTAAAGTTTTTTTTTTTAAAGAATAACATCATCATTCGGTGCAGCGCAAACCATGGATGGAGACGTGCATGGGATTGCAAATATACTGCCTGCCCAAATTCGATTCTCATCATGATTTTTAGTTCTCAAGATTAACAGAAAGGTCTTTTCATTATTCCGACACATCATTTGCATATTTTCCAAATTAAAATAGTAATTTAATCGAAGCTAACCATATAAAAGATAGCCTTCATTCCCATACGGTAAATCCAGACAAAACGAAGATTTGTTCCAGCACGACGCAGATTTAAGAAATCCACCTGAAGCGCCCATATCAATTTTCCCCGTGAAAATCACCTTAAATTATTAAAACGACAATCGAACCCTCTCCTCGCCCACTACCTCTCCTTAACAATCCACAGCAGTTGAGCCTCCCTTTATCCTCTAAGTCTTAATTATTGTAGATTTAAATTTATTATTCTATTAAATGTTTAAATAAATACATACAAATATAAAGGCTGTGATTCTATATAAATTAATTTTTATAGAATTTCAATATATTTAATTAATAATACAATTTTACATAAAGTCACACAAAAATGCAATTTCATTCTCTTAATTATTTTCAAATCATCATTGTTAATGTTTTTTTTTATTTTTTTTTTCAATTTTGTATATGGCAGAAGTTTATACAATATTCTTAAATCACAATGGTTGCTCTGATATCAGTTTCTTAACATGTTACAAATAGCTTCTACTATAGCAGTCTAGTATATAAAAATGTTCTTCTTACTATCTAAAATACCCTACATTTCGTTGTATAAGTTTAAAGTCAAGGCACATATCTGCTTGTACAGGTGCAGAGTACAAATATTTTATCATGTATAAAATATAAATGCTATCCATTGCATAAATTGTTATTTAGTTTGTAGTGATTTCAACTCGTAAAGATAGCGCTAATAACGAAACATCAAGATTTTTTACGCAAATAATATTTTAACATTTTACTTAATTACATTAAACTCGTATTTATATAGAAATGGATGTGAAGTAAACACGTGTCATGTGATGGTGTTATGCGTATATCAGCAACTAATGTGTCATTATTAATTCTAAGGTTCTTTTTTTATTTTTATATTACCCGTTTTATAATATACAATTCTTTTTGCGTTGAAATCTACAAAATTTTTTGTAGAAATTTATATTAGGCAGTATAATTGTATCTACTATACTTAGTCTTTTATGTCATGATTAAAATATAACAAATCTTAAGTTTAATTGTCTTTCTTAATAAAGATCTTTTAAAATAAATTTATCCTCTGTCCGTAATTTAGCACGATTTGTACGTGGATTCGTTCACTTTAAAAATAAAACAATAAAATACTTTAAAAAATGATACAATTTTACGTAAAAATTAATTTTACTAAATTATTAATTTCAGCATATTTTTTTAAATGCGTCGTCAACAAGATAATAATCAACATTCATTCGCTTTATAAGTACAAAAGTACAAAGTAAAAAAGACCTTAAAAATTAAGTATACTTCCGAAATCGGCATGCAACTACGAAAATATTTTCTATTTCGGTGGCGTTTCTGATAATGTCGTACTTCCCGTTTGAACTCCGCCGGTGTATAAATTCAGCTTTTCTCTTCTGTAAAATGGTATAATCTCGTCGATACTAGCAAAGGATTGCTCGTCGGGTTTTGCCGAACCCAAAGCGTACCTATAACAAATTTTGTGTTATTTTTACTATCAAATGCCTGAAAAATTAAGAGATTAATAATGTGTTAAATTTTCCTGAAAATATAGAGTCTCAACATGCAAAATTATCTGCAATATAGTTTACACTAATTTCGTGCTGAGAAGCTTGAGTTATACGCTGGTGTAAACATTTTAAAATTACCTGTTATCAAGTCTTCTTCGAACAGGAACATTGTAGACTCTATCTTTGCACCATAATACCAATGTAAGTGGATTATTAGGATCAGACGTAGATGGTCTCATTAGGAAATATCCATCAAAACCGCAGTGATTAGTGCAGTCTACAAAAAAAAATAAATCCGTTTAATTTAAAATGTTATTACAAGCTTAATCACATGATTATTATTTTTTATTTTGTCGGATTATTCGGAATCGATATCAAAGACAAAAATACCCTGTCGAAAAGACCTGGTAAAATGGTGTAAATGCCACATGGGGTAAAGTATTTTAGTAATTTCATTTGAAATCCTATTTTTAAAGCTAAAAATATACGATTTCAATAAGTATGCTGTTCAGAATAAGTGCGAGTATTGATATTAACAAATATTGACAATGCAAGGACTTTTAGAAAAATACAATCATTGATCTTACATAATTTGAAAAGTTATTGACATTAATCTTACATTAGTAACCTTCGATGACCTTTTTCCAGTTCATCAATGTAACATTGGTAAAAAGAAAATCATTTTATTAGTGCATACATTAGCATAATAATCAATATTAAACTGCTACACTGAGGAAAATCAAGATGCAGTAAATTTTACTGCCCCTCGACAATATCGAAAAACATTAAAAGTTACATCGTTTCCTCGGTGTATGCATAGTAATTACACGAATAATGTATCCATCGAATAATTTCTCTACAAAATCTAAAAACTTTCAAGCCCAGATCAAATTCCCCGAAAATCTCTATCACCGAACAAAATTATCACAAAAAACTCATCCGAACTCAATGAAAAAAAAAAAAAAATAATAATAACAATTCCAGGAGCCTCGCGCAACTCGCAAGCTGGCCATTTTAAACTTACGCTCTCTTATGAGGGTGTTCGCCTGTTCCCTGGTCAGATTGTGAAACCAGGGCCTCTCGAAGTAGGACTGCCTCTCCGGCGGCAAGGGAAGCGGCCTGGCTGCGTTCGACAGTGATGTGTTGCTGTTCGAGTGCGGCAAGGTGGCGGATTTCTTTTCCAACGAGCGCTCTGAAATGAGAAAACAATTTTTTTTAGCTTTCGGCGGCTCTTACTGGGAGTTTTTGGAGTTTCCTTTCTATTTGAACGTGTGCCCTGAAAGAAGGTAAACTATATCTGTAAGAAGGTCAGAAGTTTGGTTTTAAATGTTTGACGTACGATTGCTGATAAAAATCAAGCAGACGGTTATATCGAATACCAATTACAAATTATACTCGAAAATAATTTTTTCAAACAAACCAAAATTCTTTTCGTACAAGACAATCTAATATCTCCCACATGCAGAGACAAATCTTACGGCAAAAATAACATTCTTCGTTCTGAAAATTGTCTTTAATAAATTTGGTAACGGGCAGCAAAAATCTGTATAAAAATTACTCTAGTTTCTCATAGATTTTCAGAGATTCGCAATACATTTTCTCGAGCAAAATTTATACCAGATACCAGAACAATTTTGCAGCCCGTTATATACCAAACCGCATTATACAAAGCCCACAGCAAAACATCAATTCTCTCCATCGCAAAGGAGAAACTAACTGGCAAGATTAAGCCTGGCCTGAGTGAGCGAGGACTGGGTGACGCATTCGGAGAGGCTGGCCTGCCTGCGGGCCCCCGGGCCCAGGACGATCCTCTTCGGTTCGCCGACGACGCTGGCCATCCTGGCTCTGACTCCGGCTAGTATACCCAGTGCAGCGAAGCGAAGCTTGGCGGCCGCCTCGACGTCCGGAGCTGGACTGACGAGGAGAGAGAGAGAGTGCAGCTCTTCGGGCTCGACGCGGCGGTGGTCTCAGCTCGGCATGGGGCGCGGAGAGCCCCCGTTTTTTCGAGAGAGAGCGGGAAATTTACATTTTTAAGCGGTATTTTCGGAGATTTTCTTATACGGGAGTCGGTGCTGCGCGTTTTCTTCTTTTTTTTTGTGGTTGGAGGTGGATTGATTTAGACGGACTGGGGGGTTGAGTGGAGCGGAAAGATTTGGATGGTTTTTGTTGCGAACTCTCGGATAGGCTTCTATATAAGTAAAATGAATCGAGTAATGACAAAGTAGTTTTTGCATGTTTTGAGATTCGCACGGGATGTGGGTAATTTTCTGAGGTACATTTTCTTATATGAAAGACTGGCAAAACTCTCAACTCAAGCAAAACTGGCAACGATTGATTTTTAGACAAATTTTACCGATGCTACCAAAATGGATTTTAAAATAATTGAAGTCTAAAATTAATAAAATTATTTTATTTATACATTTTAAAAACAACATTTTGTAACCGCATTTATAAAACCTGTATTCTCATAATTTTCTAATATTTCTGCTTTATATTTATATACAATGAAAAAAATATTTAAATCTATAACTTAAATGCTTTCAATATAAAAAGTGGAAGTTGCCTTAGATTATAAGATTTACAAAAAAATTATAATAATGTGATAAATAACATTATTTCACATAAGTACAATCACGATCATCAAATCGAATAAACGGCAATTCATATATTAACGCAATAAATGTATTAACAATCTTTTTTAAAATTTGCATTAGTTAATGATAAAATCTTGTTTGCACGTAAAGATGACAATGAATACACTAATAGATTTTGTAATACAAAACCCTATGTTAAATTAATTCTAAAAAGAATAATTAAAATAAATGTACATAATATTGTAGTATTAGGAGAAAATAAGAGTACAAATTTTTTTACTTAGTAAAAAAGATTGCAAAACGTACATCATTAAGTAGAATTTTGTACGGTTCTTTTATATCGACAGATTTGTCACGCCCGCCGTTGCTATAAAAATGCTTAGTTTAGAATTTTGCAAGTTGCATACTGCAATAATGTTCCACTTAATTTGCCAGCGTTTCTATTGCGTTAAATGATTATCACATAAATTCAAATAAAATCGAAATAAATGACGATAAACAACTTATCCCATTAAATCTACAATCTGGCAGCTGTATCAGTGAAAAATCATATAAAAAATAAAACTGATTATTCTTTAGAAAATTAACGCATACAAGTTTCATTGGCTTTCCCAATCAGCACAAATTGTATGAATCTATAACAAATATACAAGAAAGCCTTATAAATATCAAAAAGCAAAAATCTCAGTCTCTCATTTGAATCCTCACCCAAGGACCTCCTTCAGGCACTGCAGCTCTTTGAATCATAAAGTGCACTTAGCCAGCAGCCGAACAAACAGCACCTTCGTCTCGAGCAGGGCGAATCTGCTGCCGAAGCATCCTCATGAACTTGCACTGCCTCCAGTAACCAAGAGGGTCCGTCATTCTTTTGGGCAATAACAACTTTGATGCGTGCTTGATTTACCGCATTGAACATCAGCCCGAGGCCGAAGTCTAAACTCGTCACCAATGCCTTTATCCAAGAATCTGTCGGATCGAATCTGTCCGGGTGGTCGCAGTACAGCGGGTCCCTGTGGAAGCCTGGCAGGGCGACTAGGACTTCCATCCCGGGTTTAACAATGAATGGCTGGGACTCATTCACGAGGACGGCACCGGAGAGGTGAAGAAGAAGCTGCTTGATGTGTACTTGGTGTCCTGGTTCGAGTCGTACATCTCCCTGATGTGATCGTTCATTCCGGTCCAAGGGAAAATCAAGAGACTCATGAACTTGCACTGCCTCCAGTAACCAAGAGGGTCCGTCATTCTTTTGGGCAATAACAACTTTGATGCGTGCTTGATTTACCGCATTGAACATCATGCCGACGGTTGAAATATCACTGTACTGAGGAATATTCTTCGGAGTGGTTTTGCTGTTTTGTTACTTTGTAAACGGCAAATCAGACGAGTGAAAATGGTAAGTTTTTTCGTCTTACGGCAACTACCGGTGGAGAACTGCCTGTGCAGTTCGACTTTAAAAATGAGTTGTGGGCGTGCCTATAAGTGAGAGCTCGTGCATGAAGAAAATGATTTCATAACAGACATATCTGCTATTTATGTAAAGTTTTTTTTAAGGAAGAAGAGCAGGAATTCTATTTTGTCTTTTTTTTGTAAGTTTTTATTTCAGCCGCTGCTCGAGGACTTGGTTTACTTAACAAACGCCAAACTTTGCATGCAAATAGCAGCTCGATTCCCACGATAACATTATTGATCAGCTACAAGTACCTCAAAATTATGAATGGCGTTGTGAGTAAGATGCATCCAACGTACGTTTGACGTTTTGAAAAGCGTCGTACATCTGTTTCATGTCTAAGCTAAAATTGATCGTCTCCTTTGTTCAGTAGCCTATATAACTCCAAAAAGCCGAATTTTGGAAATAATTACAATACTCCACTTCTGAAAAGAGCGCTTGTAGGTACAAAGTTTATGGATGACGCTTATGATTTCAAACTGTTTGAATAGTGAGCAGAACATATAGATGTATCTTATTACAAAGATTCACGTCAGGCCAAAAATAATTGCCGCTTTAGATAACAGGCTTTAAAGAGAGGTAATACTTTATTCGTGTTTTTAAAAATTTGCAGATTATTTTATAGGCTCTTAAATTTCAATACAAGCGTACAATCTCTTAGTAAATCTACTTTATCGTTTTTTATTGAATTATTTATTTGCTGTAGATACCTGGAGGTTCTGGTGTTGGCACGTAACACGAACAGGCGATAGTTCTCTTGATCCTAACAATCATATCTGCTACTTCGTCAGCTAACCGGGCACTCAAACCTCCCATAAGTTGCCTGCCGAGTCTGAGATAAAAACACGAACACATTCCATCACACACTTAACTTCACATCACTATTTTTTAAACTGAATATTGAAAAAAGATACTTTTTTCCGCACGAATAATTTTTTTCTCTCGTTTTTTTTATAATTCACTCGTATTTAAACTTAATTGTACATTTTACAGTTTGTATATAAATATATTATGCTTTCTTATAACAAGAAAATTTAAAAAAAATATTATTTATTCAATTCAAACGCTGCAGTGTGGACCCTTGCCAAGCTACTGCAAGACTAAATGCAAGTACAACAAGTTGCATGGGAATTTCGTTGTTGTGCAGAGCAGCGACATTTGTTACCCACATGTTTTCGAGGCAACGAGTTAGTTTTTGCACTCATTTCACTGAGCACTTGACACAGTTTTACTCGATGTCAACGACCAATTTTTGAATGAAGTGTTATTCCTTTCAGTTTATATCATTCTTTTTACTTTACCTTATTTGTGCATAATGCCTTACTCAAATATTAAATTTTTTATTTAAAATATTAATTAATGTATTATCTGGTTTTATTATTGCTATCATTATAATAAATAAGTTCTATAATAGAAAAAAAAAATGTAAACACACCTGTTGTTCTTGTATCCGTTTTATGGGTTTGTGGGGGAGGATTTGCAGGTAATGGCGGTGGACTCGACGAAATTTTATTTGTTTCTTCCTTATAATTGTGTCCATTTTCTTCTGGCTAAAAATGAAAAAGAATACTTTATTAAAGTTCAGTTTGAATAAAAAAATTAAATTTTATAAATATAAATTTTATTAATAAACTAGTAATATTTGAAAAGAAAAGTCAAATGAATTTAAGCATTTAAAATAAAGTAAATACGGATTTCATAATTGATTTCTGAACTTTCTTACAATTCAAGCAGAACACAATAATTTAAAATATCAAAAAAAGTATGTTACATTATTCTTTATTAATATAAACATTCAATTTTTTTTGCTGCTACTAGCTAATGCAATACAAATGTTTCTATTGTCAATGAAATAAAATTTAGACATAGAGTATAAAAACATATATTAAATATTTAAAAATATGAATTGCAAAATTATTAATATTAATAAATAATAGATTTTTACACGAAAAAGCTCATTTAAACTGCAAAAAAGTAAAGTTTGTTTTTATAATCCAAAAAGAAAACATAAAGGTTTTATAGAAATGAAAATCTTATGACATTTGCGATTTTAATTTCTCGGTTTCGTAACAAACGTACCGATTCCGTAATAGACTCATATATTTCATAAGGTTCTTCCTCTTCGTGGCTGGGTGGCTTATAAACGCTCTCAACCGAGTTCTGCCTGTTGCTACAAATCGATGTCCTGCTGTTTGCCCTGATTATCTGCTGCTGTTGCTGGATCTGCTCATCGAAAGCTTCATACGGCGCATCATAGTCCTCGTCTTCATCACTCTCGTCAGTCGGTCTTGTCGGTAGGTTCGCCACCAGGTCGAAGCCTCGGATCGACACCGGCGGCTTTGGCAAGTTACGCAAAGTTTCTTCTGAACTACTGGTGAGTGTCGAACGTGGCCTGTCTGTCGGTTCCGCTGGCGGAGGCACGGTCATCTTTTCTGGAATATGAAAGGTGTTTCGTTAATTTTACCGTTTGTTCTTTCATACCTCGGGTCTCTTGTAAAAATAATTTATTTATGGTCTTATTTCATTAAAAACAAAACATAATCTTTACCACCTTTTTCATTTTTCTTTTCCGATTTTTCACATCCAAATAAGTTTCGGCGCATTTTTGTTAATTCACTTTCGTCTCTTTAGCAATAATAATCATTTACATCTTGACAATACAGTTCCTCTTACAATATTATATCTTAAAAGTAGGAACTGTCAATATTTGTTTTGATTGCTCACTCTTTATATCTCAGTACTAGTATATTTACATTTATATCTGTTTCCAGTTTTGTTTCGTTCGCCAAAGAAAATGTTTTTAATAAATTTAGCTATTGAATATTTAAAATTTTTCTTTATCAGATGTAAACATTTGATTACATTAACAAGATTTTTTGCATTAATATCAATTAATTAATTCTTCTTTATATCGAATACTAATTTTTTTATGAAATAATCATTCAAATGAAAGAAATAATAATTTGATAATTTAATACCAAATAAAATAGTCAACTTGCATCTCAAAATTTTTTACAATACTGTCTTAGCAAAAAAATGTTAACGAATATAAATCTTACACATCGACTGTAAAAGACTAGCAAATAATCCAACCCAATTAAAACAAAATAACCGCTTCCTTTAGAAAACCAACTCACAAACCACCTACTCTGCGCATTTCCAATCCCATTAATCTTCGGCTTATTGTGCAGGAACGACTTCTGTGGCTGTTGCGACCCGACGATAACCTCCACCTCCCTGCTCCTCTTGGAGAGGGCTTCGGGCTTCGGGGTGACGAGCGGCTTGGTCGGCGCCGCCGTCGCGTTCATCAGCTGAAGTTGCTCCTTCAGTCGCTCGCCGAGGCTCTTCTGATCGTGCAGCCTGGAGGCGTTGCGCGTCGCCGGAGACTCGCCGCCGTTCGCCTCGCCGCCGTTCGCCTCGCCGTTCGGGTAGTCGACGTTCGCGTACAGCGTGCCTGGCTCCGACCAGGGAGATTCTGGGGCCAGGCTGCTGCTGCTTCCGCTGCCGCTCGTACCCACCTCGAAGTTCGCGTAGGTCGTCTCCGGCGGCGGGGCTGGCGACGGAGATTTGTCGTAAGGCTTCGGCTCGGTGGCGTTTCGCCTGGAAATCAGTGATTTTGTTAATATATTTATAATTAGGGATTGTTGATATTAAGAAACTAGTTTTAGAGATTATGAAGTAAAAATAGGTTTAGTTTAATCTTATTCTTAATTCGTTTGCTCCTTTTTTATTCATAAAAAGGCACTAAACAAAGCTTAAAAACGCATTTCTTTAACAAATAGCCTTTAAATATGGCATTTTCACCTCTCTACGGGCAGGTCATCTTCTACCAATGGTGAACATTTTTTTCTTGAAAAACTCTTTATACGAAAAATTTTTTTAAACGAACACTGACAACCAGCATCTTTTTCGGCACACATAACTTTAAAATGAAATTTTTCCTTAACGTGTCAAGCGGATGGCAATCGGCGAACGAATGAGAATCAAGTAGCGGAATGCCAATCGTGGTTAATAACATTTTCGCTGAGCGGACACGAATTTCGTATACGCAAAATCGTGTTTTTGTTATTGACTTAAATAAAATCAACTACGTGCTTTTAAAAATTATCGCGAACCCTACCGATTTACAAACTAATAAAAATGAATTACTTAACCACTAGCCGGCTGGCCCAGCCGGGAAAAATGTCAAAAATACCCAATATCCTTACGAAACAGAGTTCCTCGACTCGGCCTCGTTCCTGATGTTCTCCTGAAACACCCTGAGACTGTTTCTGAAGGCGGGATTGGCCGCGGAATTGACGCCGGACCTCATCTCCACGGCGCTCGAGTCGTCGGCGACCGGGTCGTCCTCGAAGTCCGTGTCCCAGGAGCTGGTGTCGCTCCTGGCCTCGTCGACCGGCGGCTCCGCCGGCTGCTGCTGCTGCTGCTGCGGCTTCTCCTCGACGTACTGCTCAGGACACCTCCGCAGCTCCTCCACGAAGCTCCACAGACTCCTGCGAAGAAGATCAGCTTGAAGAGTGGATTTTTAGGGCGACGAGGCTAATTTATGCCGCGACGAGCGACGAGGAGCGATGGAGTTGTTCGGACGGTTGAGATGGAAAGTTAGTTTCTGGATTCTGCTGTTTGAAAGTCATTGTTTGTCCCTGTGTCTATGTCTTTAAGAAAAATAATTTATTCCACACCCGACCGAAAAACCCACTTTCTGCCCCTGATAAGCGGGGCAAAAATGGTATACTTTTTCCCAAAAATGGTATACTTATACTGCCGTTAAACTCACCCGCGGGAAAAGTCTTCTACTTTTGCCCCTTGCGGCATAATGTACTATTTAATAAATGTTAAAAAAAATAGGGCGGTTTCTAAATATCTTTTTTTCTGAAGTTGTATGTTTCCGTTTTCCTCCAGTATAAAAAAAGAACAGTACATTCACTTACGCAAATGATAATATTATCAATTGTTGCGATTCATCATGTTTTAATCATTCCGAATTAGTCATTAAATTAACAACGACGCGATTAAGGAAACAAAACGACCGTAACCAATAGAAAAATCTTCAGAAGCACTTCTCGATCAAGAATTCAACCCAAGTACCTGCGCAGAACGGCCAAGAAAACGTCCTTAAATTTAACCCCGGCAAATCTTACCGCCCTCGGCTCCACCGCCTCGAAATCCATTACTTCCCGCCCGCCAGCGAAAGGCACGCGCCTCTAAACAAAGCGCAGCTTCGGCGAGGAGAAGCAGCGACGCGCCGCGAGAATCGAGGTGGACCGCACTGGCGATCGGGCAAAGTGGGACTCCTTACCATATCAGCGGCCTCGTGAGATCGCTCTTCCAGAGCGCCAGCTTCCCCTCCGTCAAGTGCTGCAATTAAAACGAATTAGTCAGACGGGACAGGCGGCCGAAGTAAAGAGGCGCAGCGGCGAGAGCCGCCGCTGCCTCTCGCTCGCTGCCCTAAATGCGGGAAACTTGCGGCGGGAATCGAATTAAAGTAATCGACCAGGGGGGAAGGGGGAGGCACCGTCAGTCTTCTGGGTGTCTTTGTTTTTTCCAGTGCTCGATGGTTTTAAGCGCGTCTGATGGAAGGAAGTTGAGCGATATCAAAACATTATTGCACTTTATTTTATTTGTTTATTAATTTTTACAGCGTCCAAAGGTGGTTGTGGAAGTTAACCACTTATTTTTGCTCGTCAAAGGCAAGGCAATGGATAACGCTGAATTTTAATCCGTTTTATTTTAGCACAGATGTTCTGTTTAAAATCGTTATAATTTCCGTTATCAAAACATAAGGTCAGACTAAAAATCTCTTCAAAAAGTGCGTCTTAAAATGCAAAATAGTAATTTCCGATCTCGAGATCAGCGCTCGTCCCTCGAAGAAACGGAGAGAGAGAGAAAGAGAGAGAAAGAGAGAAATCGGTACTCACTAGAAGCTCGTCCCCGTCAATCTGACGCTTCTCGACCGCCTTCCAGCAAGCCTCGTCCACTCCATTCTGAAACACGATGGGAAGTCGCAGCTGGTGTGAGTAATTTCCAGTGTGCTTCATCGAACGAGATAGTGAAATTTTGTATATATCTTGGATAGATAAAAATAAAAAAAAATAAAAAGAAAAAACGCTTCTCGGTGTGGCGTTGTGTTTTTACTTCGGCACTCGCGTTTTGTTTAATAATAATCAAATGTTTTTAACCCAATAAATTCTAATCGACGATCTTATATAGGCTTATGACGGTTTTGAATAAAAAAATACTTGGCTAACTTTATCCGACGTTTCGGCCTTGAAAAGGATCCTCTTCGGGAATAATTCTCGATTTGCGCGATAAATTCACTTGTCAAAATGTTTCGAAAACATTCAACGAATTTTGTCAAAACACATTTTTGGAACAAGCGCCGATAAATCATCTCCATAACTTCCTTTTAGCGGTCGTCCAACAGTG
>JAWWEM010000054.1:13383158-13403194 GCA_035582935.1 Ormyrus thymus | reverse complement strand
TCAGGATAGTGCGAGTTTGTCCTTCGATTACGATAGACTATACTAATTTTTAATCAGGTATTTCTCTCCGTGTGCAAAAATCGTAACAAAACGCCTCGCCGTTACGCATTGTAAATATTTATACAAAAAAAGAAAGCTGAAACAGCTCCGCGTCGAAATACCTTCTGCTTGGGTCTCCTAACGGGCCGGGTCCGGGCCGCGATGAGGCCCGTAGTGCTCGCCAGCCTCGGCATGTCTCCGCCACCCTCGCCGGCGGCCGACGAAGCTCTCCGGCGCGTACGCGAGCCTCGGCACGCGGCGGCGCCCCGACGTCCCTCGCATTCTTGCACGGCGCGTTGCCACGGCGCCGATTGTTCGATTCGGCCACGTGGCCGGGGAGCCGTCGCGGCTGCGGGCAGACTCTCGGAACGCCGCCTTTTCTTTCGAATCGCCGCTGTGGATGTCGAGCTGTGCTCGAGACTTTTGGCTGCCGTCGCGGCGCGCGGCTGCCGGTTGTTTTGACGACGAGGGAACGGGCGAGTCGGACGGGAGGGAAGTTCGAAGCAGGTTTTGTCGCGAGTGGTAGCATTTTTTCTGCGCAATAATTATAGAACTTTGAATGGTGCAGCAAAGTTTAGTCCAGTCCCTTTCCCCGACTACCCGAAATGAAAATTTCACCAAAATCCACGAAGCTCTCGGAGCACACCCCGAAGGAGAAAGAAAACTCCTCGCCCAAGCCCGATTAGCCGGTCAACGCGAGCCAGCCGTCGGCCGGTCGTCGAAAATCAATCCCTCGAGTTGAACGCACTTCCCCCGCTAAAAATACCTCCGCCGCCCCGGCGAAACGGTGCCGCTTACGCAAGCAGCGCGGCTTCCGGTCGAGCCCCCTTCAAGTAATTCATAAGCCTACCCGTCGCGCGGGGGGAGGGGGGGGGGGTGCAAGTCGCGCGCGCATCTTTGACGATTAGCCGCCGCGGAGCGATAAGGACGTCGAGAGCTTTGCTGGGGTTGTTTGGGCCGGCAGGAGGTGTCGCCGCGGATTCGGTGGAGTTTTCCTTCTTTGTTGATGTTTCGCAGTGGATTGGGAGGGTAAATGTTGTTGGGCAAAAGCAATGCGAAGGTTGTATTTGTTGCTACTGTGTAGGGTAGTTCTTGTATTTGCTGAAATGCAGAAATTTATGGAAAGCAAATGCTTCGACGGCCTTGTTACTTATGTAATGTAGTCTGGAGAGATGCACATAAAAATACGCTAAATCTGTAAAACAGAATTTAAAACAAAGAGTAAAAGTATAAACACTTCAAATTCTTAAAGCGATCCCATTAATTTACAACAAATATTTGCATTCGGATCTCTATCAATTCAAAAAGAATGTAATCAGAAATAAGAACATATCATTGACAAAATTAAATAAAATTATTATAAGAACAGTAAAATATTGTCAATTAAACAGTTCAGATTACCCAACGAATTAAAAATACTGAGTAATATAATATAATATTACTAGTTGAATATACTTTGTATAAAATCTTTATCATAATAAATGCACATAAAATAATATTATAGTTATAGTCTTACTATTAAGTTAAATTTCATTCTACGTCTGTAAGCTACGAGACTTATGTAGAAGTATTGTATACCTCGATAGGAATGAAATTATATCGCATTATCTCTTATATCCTGATATTAGCTGCACAGTTTTATTCTGATAAATAAATAAGTAATGTTAAATACTAGCAAACAACTCATAAGAAAATCTTTAATTTCGCTTAAGGTCGCGTCATTCTCAGATAAAATCATAAAAAACTTGTGAAATAAGCCTGTCAGAAAAACGTTAACCGTTACAATTCTCAAGCAAACGTAACTTCCAATTATCAACAAACAAAACTATTTCACAAACAAAGAGCGCGAAAGAATGAAAATTTGCCGCCTTAATTTCCTCATTCCGCCGCATTTTCAAGAAACGATCGATTCAATTCCTCGCATAAACGTTTCCACAATGACGGCATCCGACAAATCCACCGGCGCTCGAGCTTCTCACCCCGCACTTAAGAGCGCACAACGAGCCATTGCACAGGTCTGAATTCTCCGCCGAGGTAGAAAAAAGCGGCACTCCACATTTCACCGGTGCATCCCCCCCCCTCGGAGTCACGCGAGCGGAGGGACGCGACGTTACTTCCGTGCCGGCGGAGCCGATTACGATATGCCTTGACATTTACGGAGCTGAGCTATTGATTTTTCCCCCGGCTTATTTTCATCCCTGACGCGTCGCGCCTTGGATACACGCTTTATTATAATGAGGCTTAGTCGCCTTTTGCTTGGTAACGCAATTTGCTAAAGTGCCATTTCTACCTTTTAGCGCGAGTTTTTAACGTTGGCTATTGTATTACCTCTCATTGATTCTCGCGGGTGATTTGTGTACCGACAAAATAGTTTCTACAACAATTTCAATAGTTCTTATACTTTTTACTGGCAATATTAAAAAAAAAAAAAGAAAATTATACGATATCGTCCATTACAACACAGCAATCAACAAAAAAAGCAAACTACCGAAAATCCTTTTTTATTGTTTTACAGCACCTCTTCTCTTCGCTTGCGGTGCTCGCCTTTATTGAAAGTAACTTGCAATCTGTACAAACATTTTTTTATCGGTTTTACATCTATGTATACGTTAAAGTTAACTGTACATTTCTCAATCTTCGTTGAAAATAGAGTGGACCTTTTCGGGCCACGGTTTCTCCGGTACGTGGCCGGGATACCTGTCCTTGTACTTGAGGCCTGTGACCAACGTTGCGTTCTGCGGGAATGCCGTTTTTCCGCCGAACATCGTGTCCGTATCTGCGAAAACAAAAGCGAGCTATTTTAACATCTGTAACGTGAAGTAATCTAGGGCGTGAAAAATTAAATCGCCAGTTGAAAGGTTCATGCACCGTTTGAGAGTCAAATTTCAGAAATAATTTAAAAAAAACAAAAAAAAAAAAAAAAATATACTGAAAGTACAAAGGCAGGAAAGACTCGTCTGCAGTAGCGCAGTAACATTAAAAAACGAAAACAGTCTCCTCACCTGGATGGAAACGATGATACTCTTGCTGGACGTGCAAATTGGGCGGCAGCTCCATATTCTGCAAAGCCTCCAGAGGCGTCGTCGTGAAGACGGGCGTGCGATAATACTCCCTCACGTCGCCTGCCGAGCAAGAACGAAAGAATCAAGCTCCCGAAGCGAGCCTCCGCCCGGCCTGCAGAGCTCGATTCGCCGAGCCCTCGAAATTTCGACGCGCGCCGCGCGAGCCCCGACGGAAATTCGGCGGAGCGAAAAATGCCACTCGGAACGGCGACGCGCATTCAAATAATCGAGCTGCATTCCAATTAAATCTGAATGGAATCCGCAGCGGCCGCGAGAGGCTTTTGATTCCTCGGCGCCCGAGCGGCCGCGTCTCGCAACAGGTGGCTTTCTTTTAATACGTATACAGTTAAAGGCTTATAAAATATTCAGGGAATGGAATTTATTTTAAACCGGCGATAGCGTCCGCTGCAATTGACAGAGCCGGCACGAAGCGCTGTTTAATATTTAAGCCCGGGGAACGAGTTCACCGGGATCGTAGGTTTAAGCGCGTCTTTTTCCAGTTGCCGCTTGAAAAGTTAGTTAGTTCATCGAATTCAGTGAATTTTCGGGTAATTGAAAATGCCGAGTCGAGCGCTAAAACCTGGGTTTATTTATAGCGACGCGAATAATTATACTTCTTAATTATACGCATCGTAATTATTCAAAGTCTTATCGGTTGCGCCTCGAATTTCGATAATTACCTCGAGCACTGCAAAATGTTAGCAAGTTTGAATGAATTTTGTACAAGAAGAAATTAAATTTAAGACTTATTCTTTTTTGTAACGAAGCGATCCATCGCGGCGAAATTTATGTGCACAATAATTCCCGGCAACGACCGCCTTACGAAAATTTCATTTCTGCTAAGCTCGAAAAAGCAGTTTTCATAGTCGAAAATTAAAATTGAAGGTAGCTCTTAAAATTAGTTTCTCTTTCTTTTGAAAAAACGCGACCACGAGGTGTGCAGTACCTTTTTTTTCAACATCAACCGTTCCGCCGTCTGTTCAAAATTGCCTATTGACTGCTTCTGAGCAAGTCCAGAAAAGGTTCAAATCTGAAACGTCACACGCTTACTCCTGGCTGATCGAATAACATTCAATTCGATCTTAACCAAGATCTCCACGTTGCTTGTTCGCTCGGATCTTCCTCAATTACCGGCTCCAATCCACCGGCTAAACCGACCGTAAAAAGAACCCCCCGCGCCGCGAATTCCACCCGCTGAACGTTCGCGAGCTCTCTCTCTCTCTCTCTCTTTCTCTCACCTACAGTCTGCATCTCGACGAGCCTCGAGTTGGTGACGCCGTGACCGAACTGCTCGGCGCACTTGGCGAGCAGCTTGAACTTGACGAGGAGGTCGTCGAGGCGGCTCTCGTCCCGGCCGCTCAGACCCTCCGACTGGCAGATCCGATTCAGCCGCTCGGAAGCGTCGGGCGGCGGCTGATACGGCTTGTACGGCCGCAGGAACCTGCAAAGTCGACGACGGGATTAAAGTTGGCGACGAGCGGGAGGACGGGACGTCTCGCTGCGTCCTGCGGTTTCACTTTAATAACGCAGGTTGAATAACCAATTTGCTGGTCGGGGCCAACACCAATATCTTTTCCGCGGTAGTTTACGCGATTCGCTTGAAACTTAATTAACGGGCTGAAATTAAAATCGTGCGCTCCTGCGAGTTTATTAGGCAATTACAAAAGCCAAGCGGTAAAGCCGTAAGGCACTACCGATAATTTTACGTTATTTTTAAAAAGCAATCGGAGAAATCAGTCAAAGTGTCGAATAAATATCCCGGCAAGGACTACAATAATTCGAGTGCTCGATCGTTCATTTCCCAATGCAGGCATAATTGAAATTCATGCCAAAATTTCACGATCATTTTACAGTAAATAATCATTAATTATACGCAATAACAGTCGCCATAATAACAATGCAAACAGCGCAGATATCGCTTACCGGGGCGACGCAATTGATAGCCCGCGCGAATCCGAGCATAAACCAGGAATAATTAATAGACGCTAATGAGATCGAGCGATTTTTCGCCAATAACGCCCGGCAGTAATACATACCGGCAACGGGGGCAACGTGAAGGGGCCCCGCTGCGGTTCGATCGTCGCCGATGGACAGTCCGTTCGACTCGAGTGAAACGCTCGAGTTTAAAATTACGGTTTATTTAACGGTGATCCTCCCCCCACCTTTTTTTTATAACAAAGTAATTTCGTGCCGGTTGACGCCGATTACTTAAGAATCGAACGCTCAAGCTCCGTGCGTAATTTAGCATTGGCTAGTTTATGCATAATAGATTTCAAGAATTGTACGACAAATGCGTACATAATTCTTGCGCGCATAAACGACTATGACGTGCTTATACGCGTAAATGCCAATTCTGCCACCTAGCTTCCGAAGATAACTTCAAACTCGTCCGTCAATCCTTCACTTTCTCCGTCCCCGAAACCCCTTCGTTCACCTCCGCCGCCGCCCCCCTCCCGCGGCGTCGGCGAGTAAGCGAAGCAGCCTCCCTCTGAGTAAAAAAAGAAAAAAAAAAAACAAAAAAAAATCACGCTCCGCGCAGAATCGTCGGGCCTGCCCGGCTTAATCGCGTCCCCGAAATTAGCGCGTTTAGCCTCGGCGGCGCGCGCGCGAGAACCCTCCCCCGTCGCGCTTATCGATGATCAACTTTCCTTCCGCCTCCCCTCGTCCTTTTGTTTCCGCCCCTGCGGCCGGCCGTCCCCTCTGCGTTTATTTATTTACGACGGTCCTCGGCTCCGATCCGAGCTGCGAGCCGAGACGGCGGATTTCGGCGTCGACGATGCGCGCACTCTCCCCGCGGGTTTTCGCGGCCTCCTCGAAGGCCGAGAGCCCGGCGACGAGCGAGGAGCGGATTGTTTTCGGATGACAATCACCGTTATCGGGGGGGATAGACGGGCTTCGGGCGGGTCGGGATAACAGCTGCTGCGCGGGGGGAGGAGGAGGGACGGCAGGCGAGTACTTAGCAGGATCAGCGTCAAAGGGGCTATAATGCACGTCGACTCGGTGTGTATGCGCTCATCCCCGCAATCTTGTTATCAGCCTCCGGTTACAGCTACTTCCCGGCTCGACGATCGTCGGTGCACAGCTGCAGTCATCGATCCGAAGCACGAGCGGATCTTAGACCGGAGGGATGCGAGACGGGTGAAAATCCTCCCGAACGACGGATCAAAAGTCGATCGAGTCATCGCCGAGGAAGCCCGCCGACCGGCTTTTTAAGCGTCCTCGTCGCAAGTTCGGCCGGCGGCGCGGCGCGGCTCACGCAGAGAGAGAGAGAGAGAGAGAGGGAGAGAGAGCGAGCGCACAGCACACGCAGCCCATTGATTTTGCTCGCCGGGAATCAATAGAATCGGCCGTCCCCTCCCCGCCGCCACCGCCGCCGCCGCCGCCCGGTGGGATGATGTCCATTCGCCAGCTTGGCGCGCCGAACTTTTCGCATTTACATCCCACCGCCATCACCCTTCCGAGCGCCGGCAGATTAGAGGGAGGGAGAGCCGAGCGAGGGGTGGAGCTTTTGGGGAGGGCTGGGATCGATGTGCCCGGCCGACGCGCTGCCCCTCCCCCGCCCCCCCCCTCGCTCAGCCGCGGCGGCGAGAGAACGCCGAGCTGGCGGAGCTTTTTAGGCTGAACAGGTGCGGGGTGGGGGAGGGGGTTCTCGGCGCGGTGGTGCTGGCGACGGGAGGGGAATTTTGGGGGATTTTTTTGGTGTGCGAGTCGAAAATGAGGCGACGGAGATTCGGCGCGGACGAGCATTAAGAGAAGCTTACCCTTGATAGTAAAAAGTACAATCGAAGCATCCCCGTTCGTTTGCCAAAAATCACTTGCAAATCGAGCCGATTTAAAATTCTGATTATCTCCTCAAACAATTCTCCACGAAACCTGCAAAACGCCCCCGGGAAAAAGAACCACTTCCGTCCCCGAAGAAAGGCCTCCAGCCTCGATCCGAGGCGCAAAGGAGGACCAAAAACGGGCGCGCAATCGAGGGCGCTAATCCGGCACACCTCCCGGGCCGAGCAGGCCGCTGCTTGCTTAGCGCCGAGGAGGAAGGACCCTTCCGCCCCGGAAAGACGGATGGCCGAGAGCCGCTGTTTCTGGAGCGGCCTTTTCTTGCCGCCGGCGATCCTTTCGGCTTTTTGGCGCGGTTTTCAGCGGGACGCCGCGCTTCTACGGCTCGGTTTTGCTCGCTCGGGTCGGCGAGGGGCGCTGGGGAATTCCGGCGAGTATGATCGATGGAAAATGCGGGCAGCTTGGGACTTACGGTCGACTGTAAAATTAACGGCAGTTTAAATAATTTAACGAAGAACGTTTTGCGTCCCGGAGTGTCGATGCCGCCTGAATTTGCAGGTTCGCCGGAAAATTCCAAGAGGGACTTCCGGGTTCTGCGGAGCTGCGCGTAAATTGTTGACTGTCCGCGCATTTGGCGCAAAAGGGCGTCGCTGCGCCGTCGTTAAAATGTACAACGGAAAGGCGAGCGAAAGAGCAACCGTTCGTTTCGGAACGAAGCGGAGCATTCGCACGACACCTGTTGATATGATATGTTTCTGCATATAAACCTCGCTGGCTTCTAAATAAAGAAAGGATGCTAATTCGGCGCGGATCGCGAGTGCAGTAATCGAGATGTCGTCGGATGAATATTTACGATCTTGTTCTGCCTGCCTGTAAACAGGAAGAAGGCATTGCCGATCACCTCGAAACGGGGACTGAAATTCGTGCTGAAATTGAGAGTGGAAGGCGTGTTTTTTGTCTTTTTAGTTTTGAAATTCGATTGGCGCTCGAATATTCGCCCGAAGCTTTTGCTCGCACTGTTGCTTTGTAAACAAACTGGACTACCGTTTGGTGAGCAACGGTTCAGACACTTCGTCGAGATAGCGGTGAGCAGGGTTCTCCGTCGATTACTTCGTTTACAGAAGACGTAACGTTTCTTTTCATTTCTAGTGGGAGGAAAACCTGCCTTCTCGCTATTTTGCTCAACGAGAACGGATCGAAAACGCTCGTATGCCGTTTTCATGACGATACACTCAATTTTTTTAGCAAAAAAGTAATAAAATCCACAAACTTAAAGGACTGCAGAAAATTCATCGATTTATGAAACCTTCAGATCTCAAAAGGACTCTTAAAAACCAAAATCGTCCGATCCCGCCTCTCCTCCGACAAAAAATCCATCCCAAAGAACAGCCTCCTCGCTCGATCGCATCTTCCCGGTGCAATTGAAAGGGGGCCGTCCCCCTTTCGCCGTCGGGAAATTCTCTCGCCGTTCCAGCTCTGAGCGAGTGCCGCAGCGCGGCGGCGTCGCCGGCAGCTGCACTGCGCTCCGACGGCGATAAGGTATACGGGCGCGCGTACAGTCTCGCTCCGGGGAGGCAGAACGCCGGCGCCGGCGATCTCGCGCGATTATCATTTTCTGGCCGTTACGGCGACGAGCCGAGAGGCAAGGACGACGCCGCGCGCGGGACTCGAGGCGAGAGAGAGGGAGAGAGTCTGGCGCCGCGGACGGGAGAGGTGCGGGCCGCGAAGGCTGGCCGAGGTGACGGAGGGTTTCGCCAGTTTTTTCGGGAAAATTGATCGTCCAGTTGGTTATGCGCGGGGAAAGGGCCCGTTCGAAATTGCTATGTTGTAAAATTTAATTTCGATAGTAAGACTTGCATAATGTTGTATTAATTTTTGCTAATATGCGCACTAAGAATAATTTTCTTTAAAAATTAAGATTTTTTTTGTAAAAATTACTATTTCAATGGTACTCATGGGACACACTCATATTTTAATAATTTTTACTATATATTTCGTAAACTTTACTATATTATTTGTAAAATTTACAAACAATATCGTAAAATTTTCAAATAATGTAGTAAAATTTACAAACAATATGGTAAAATTTTCAAATAATGCAGTAGAATTTACGAAATACATAGTAAAAATTATTAAAATATGCGTGTCCCGCGAGTGCTATAAAAATACTCATTTTTAAAAACAGTTTTTCTCAATGCATATGAACTTTTAGAATATTGTACAGTAATTTTAACTGTTAACTTTAAATTATTAACAGCGTTTAGGTGAACGACATACGTTGAATAACCTCGATAGTCTCCCTGCAGCTTGAAAAAAACATCTCCGAACCTCCGCAAAATCGGGCGCCGCTCGCGGAAATTCCGCAGAAAGTCCGCGGCAAGCCGGCGGCAGGTACAGCTGCACTCCGGAGAGACGCTCGGTTACGTCAGCCGCGCAGTGACGAAAGGGAGCGGAGGAATATCGCGGCGCGCAGACAATAGGAAAAGGCGAGCCCCGTGGCTTATTTGCGCCGAGAGGAGAGGCCGATTTTTTCTCTCTCTCTCTCTCTCTCTCTCTCTCTCTCTCTCTGCCTCTCCGACGCGGCCAGAATTCCGAGGATTTTCGCCGTCGGACGCTGGACTGCGGGATGCGACGGTTCGATTTCGGGAGAAATTGATGCTGCGGATCGAATCGAGTCGAGGTCAGGTTCTGCCGGACGCAGAGGGGAAAATGGCTGGATTCATTGGGGGCTCTGGAAACGCTACCGGTAAAACATCGAGATAAGAGCGTCATCAGCTGATCGAAGAGGCACTAAAAATAAAACCGGATAATCACCTCGTCAACCGAGGCGTCAAAAGTGCAAAGGTTCTTACATCACGATTTAGACAGACCTTGCGTAACGGCGCTCGCAGCGAAGAGACAAAAGCCAGAGTCGATTTCTGCAAGCAGCAGCGAGACCCACGCCCGAGCCGGCGTTTTCCCCGCGCTAAATGCCCTCCCCGGCGGCTCAATTAGCAAAGCACCCCGGCAAGCGAGAGAAACGGAGCCCCGAGCGAAAGCATCTCCGTCGGACGTTAAACGTCGATCATTGGCAATTCGTCGGCTTATTAAGCTCTTACGCGACCGAAATCGGGGGGCCCGAACTCGTTTTCTTTCCGGCCGATTCGGGGCTTCGGTGGCGGGGGTACAATCGGACCTGATTGTAGGCGGAATGAAGGGGGATGACGCGGCTGCTTCGTTGCTTGACGAAGGTCGGCTTTGTCGCTCGTTTCGTTGAAGAGGGCAGCTGGTTTTCTCATAGGTTTTGGGGAAAATATGGATGCGATGATATAATTTTTACAAGTGGCAATGTGGATCGCGAGAAAGATAAGAATTGGCTTGTCCAATCGATTCGAAGCCTTGTCGTAATGAAAGTGTAATTTACGCCACTTTTCATGAATTTTAATAGGGATTCTGCTTAATGAATTGAATGTACTATATTAATCAGAAAAGATTCACTTAAATCGGTAAGCCAATTTTTCATAAAAAATTCATCAAGCACACATTATCTCCTTGCTATCACATACTTACAGCACAAAAGTACTGCGTTATGCGAATTGAGCCATTCAACGGGGTAGAATTAATATACGTATGCCTGCAAAAAAAAAAAAAAAAACGATAAATAATCCATCAAAGGTGCGTAACGCCAGTAGTTAGTAGCTGTTAAGCCGGGAATAAGCTTCCATGCCGCAGCTCCCTTGTGGAAGTCACGTGCCTTTTGTGTACTGGAAATCCGAGCAGCTTTTTCGATATCTAATCGCTGGCAGCTCCATTGAACTACATTCTAATCAAGCAGCAAACAGATTTAGATAATAGTTCAAGGTGAAGGTTCAAATTTTAAGCCGCTCTTTGATGTGTACTCTCCTTATCGAACGAATTAGCCGTCTTCCAGCTAATTAAATGACGAGTGCTCGATTTCTGCTGCGTCATACTTTCCGCGCATCAAAGCCGCACGTCCCCCCGGGCAGATTTAGCTAAAAAGCAGCTTCGCACTCGAGGTACTTGTCCGATTTTCAATGTTGAACTTCATTTCGACATTCAACCAATCAATATTATTTCTTCGAAAACGAATGTCTTTTCTGCCACGCCTTTGCCACTTTTGAAAATGTTTGTTAAAAAGATTTGATTGTATGAAGAATGTATGATTTGTTCGTGTAATTCGTTATTTGAACAGTTTAATTTATCTACTACAAAATTAGAAACTTCTAATTGAATATCTTTTCTTAATTTTTTGCCACTGTTAATGATAACATTATGCAGATGTAATCTTTTTATTTCCATTTTTAAGTTACGCTGTTTTGCAGGTAAGAATCTTGCTCATACTATAAAAATGCTCGGTTGTTTTGGTAATACTGCTATTCCAGATAACATAAAGCAAGGAAGCGTAGCCACTTAGCTTGCAAGGGAGCTGCACTGCCAATTTTTTTTAGTGCACAAGTATGCACACTTTTATCAATAAATGCAGTTCATAATTTTTTCCATAATTCTTGTGATTATTTTGAAAGGCGCAGGTTGGCGCAGGCAAAGTTAAAAGTTTATTGTACGGGACATATTTCTGAATAGTCTCCTGTTTGACATTTAGGGGGTAAGTTGGGATAACCTTTTTGTTTTATATAATTTATATAAATAATGCTTAAAAATTGTGATATTCTTTAGTTATGTGTAAAACTTAAATTAGAGCATATTTTCTATCCCTGACGAGCAGAAATTTTGTTTATGATATATAATATTTAAGTAAAAGAATATTTTGGATTTATAATTTACAGGAATAAATTTTAATTTACACAATATACTTTAAAAGATATACTAAAAAATGTTAAACTAGTTCATGTTTAATAATACCAATAGGAGTTAAAATTGATTGCTTTTCAAAAACTAATACCGAAACATATTGCAGTTGTATCCATAAAATAAATGCAGGACATTTACAGTACGAAATTTCAAACTTCAAAAATTGCACTTTCGCCAGGTTTTTCGGGGGAAAAAAAAAACACTGTACGGCGCTGCGCCGCGCGGAGGCAGCGAAACGGCGCGGAGTCCTCTCCTTTCTCCGAGGCGGCGATAGCGAGAACAAAATGATAGGCACACCGGGTATATGGGGCTGGTGGGCGAAAAAGAAGCCAAGAATCTCTCCGCGAGTAGGAGGAGAAAGACACAATATGGCCGGTAGTCGCGCGCTTCCCCCCCCACCCTCCCCACCGCCAGCCCAGTCGGCTCGGCTGTGTGTGCGAACGACGGCGGCGGCAGCGAGTGGCGGCGCGCAGTTGTGGCGCTGCATCTCGACGGTCGTCGCGATCCGCGGATTAATCGTAGCGAGAGAGAGAAGCGCACACCGGAGGTGTATGCAGAAAGGAGATAAAAAAATTATTGGAGGATTATGCGGGGAAGACTCACCCCTTGGCCTCGATGGACGCCATGACCGAGTCGACGGAAGCCTTCTTCTTCGGCTTCTGCGGCGGCTTCTTGTCCTTCTTGCCCCGCGCCGGGATCACCAGCATCTGAAAATTTTTAGCGGACGTCAGTGTGCGCGTACAGCGTGTGTGTTGTGTGTGTCTACGCGCGAAGAGGTTATGTTCGCCGAGCCGAGGAGAGTCGATTGAGCGTCGGAGAGGCGAGAGAACCGCAGCCGGAGAGAGTAGCGGAGAAAGAAGAGACTGACCGTGGTGCGGGAGAGGATCGGCGAAGACCTGAGGAGGGCGCCGCCGAGGAAAGCATGTCTCGTGAGCGCCGCCATGTTGACTCTGCTGCCGAGCGCCGAGCCGAGAGCTGCTACTCGCAGAGTGTCGGCGGCGTTGCCGCTTTGTAAATGCCGGCCGAGTGTGTTGGTGAGCGACTGCTGCGTACGTGTGAGGAGGAGGTCGCGCTTGTTTTTCTTAGCCGAGTGCAGGAGAATTGATAGGGAGGCGCGTGCTTTGATAAGCGCCGGCGGGAGATTCGAATTGCCTTTTTTTTTTATTCTGCTGCGAAGGCTCGGTAATGCCGAGGCCGGCCAAGATTTCTTCTGTGGTGTGATTCATCGATGAGTACTCTGAGCTGCTAAAGATAGAGCACTGTGGGGAATGGAGTGCTTGAATGCTGATTAGGCTGGAGGTGAATGTACTTTTGGTGTTGCCAGTGGTTAATCCAGTGAGTGGAGGTACTATGTGAGTGTTGCTGGTTGTGTTCTGTGGTGAATTGTGTGCTCGTACAAGTGGATTGGCAGGTACCTTGTCCATGGAGGCAAAGTATTTTAAAATCTGTGTTTACCAGTTCTCTGTATATACATTAATTAAGGAGCGAACAATTGGCTAATTGTTTCTGCTTGTGTGTCAATTATTAAAAGACTCGAGCATAATAAGCAGTGGATAATCTTCAAGTAAAATAGGCTATCGAGTCCATTGCCTGCATCTAAAATTATCTCCTTGTTTTTATGGAAGCTCAATCAAAGCATTAAACTTCATCAATCAAAATAAGTAATCAACTTTAGGAAAATTCTACTTTCTCAGTGCAAATATCTAGTGCTCGGAAGCCTCCAATAAGTATCTACTCATCTCGCAGCTCCTTCTCAGCTTAAAAACGCTTGAAACGCTTGAAACAATAAACAACAATAACTCAAAAATAGCAAAAGGAGAAAAATAAAGCCGAGGAGTTTAGGCCCCAACCAACAGATGACTCTGGCCAGGCATCGAGTCCGGCAACGTCGAGGCAGCCTTATAGAAAACAAGGACAGGCTGCGTACATAGAGCGCGCACGCAGAGCCAGTACCGTGCAGAGAGTGCGGCGGTGGCTGGTGTCTCTGTCTCGCTCGCAGTGTCGGCGGCGAGTGTGGCGCATCCGCCATTTTACAGTCGTCGCCATTGAGAGAGAGTCCTCTGGTTCGGCTCGGAGCCATCGGCTGGGAGCCCTCCGAGCGCGGAGAGGAGCAACAGCAGTAAGAGAGAGAGAGAGAGAGAATCTCGGGACTAGCCTTCCCTCTGGGGCCCGCTGGTGCGAGAGTCGCGATGAGGCAGCGTCTGACGAGAGCCAGTACTTGGGTGCGAGCGGCCGCCGCCGCGTCACCAGGATAACGCCTGACGAGAAGCCCGGGACACACGTACGCGCGCGCCACTTACACATACGGACGTAGAGGCCGCAACGAAACATAACCTTACTCTTTGCAGAGACAGAGAGAGAGAGAGAGAGAGAGTAGGTAACTACTGGCTAGCCGCGCTTACAGAGCAGCGTCCGACACAATATCGGCGATTACATTTCCAGTGCTTCTGTGTTTTCTTGTTAACTGTGAGTGCTATAGTGATTTTTTATCAGGAGGATAGACGCAGGACGCGCTGCGAGGCAGTTCGGTGAGTTCGCGGAGTTGGCCTTTTGTGAACGACGTCGACTACGACGACGACGACGACGACGACGGTGTCGGTGCTGTGAGTGTGACAGAGATAGAGCAGAGAGCCGTCGACAAGTACGACGTTTTTTTTCTGAAGAGAGCCAGTGCCGAGAGAGGATGGAGGAGAAGCCATGACGCACCCCTCGCATCAGACTAACGGCGCCAGCTTGGAGGACTGCCACACCAACTTCTTCGCCCTGGTGAGTACCTGCATTCGAGCCTCCTCCTTAACCCTCCGCTGACCTTCTCGGGGGAGGGGGGGGGCCGGTTACCCTTTCGTGACCCGGCCGAGCGGTCGTGCGTTTTCTAAGCGCGCCGCCATGTTTCCCTCCTTCTGTCTCTCTCTCTCCTGGCGCTGTTTTGGAGCGCCTTTTTTTCGGCCGAAAACACGCGAAATCGCGAGCAGTCGCCATGTTTCTGCATTTATTTACCGCCAGTCTCGGTGTCACTCAGGCGGCAGGGCCGTACCGATTGATTTTACCCGCTGCAGTTTTTTGACAGTGGCCAGCCTTCGCGGCTGTCGGCCGTTTATTAATAAAATACGCGCTCCTCTCTCCTCTCGCTTTTTACCTGAAGTAAGTCCGCTGGCTCCGGAGCTTTACGAGGAGAGAGGAGAGCTGGAGAGAGAGAGGAGGAGTAGGAGGAGAGCTGCTCGCGTAAGCGGCTACGAATGTAAATTATTAACGGTGCTCCGAGAAAGTTTCGACGGTCTGCACTCGAGCCTCTCGCGCGATCCATAAAACCAGATTTCAGGCTCGGTTAATGCGAACTTTGAGGTTAGGAATGCCCCTCTCGCACGGGAGATATCGTCGGGGAGCAGACAAAATAGCGATAAGCCGCACGCCAAGTGTTTATTTACAGTTGGGGCGCGTTTTAAATACTTGAGAGTCTACTTTCTTCGCGCTGACGGTCGACGCTCGCGGACGGAAAAGCCTGGCAGATAACGTATTACGTCAAGTGTGTATGCAGTTAATTTCTCGCACAATTGAGAAAATAACGATTAGGCAACTCTTCGAGATAAACCCGATATCGCTACACTTTCAAATACCGAGCCAGATAGATAATACGTCCGACTTGAAACGCTCGCCTCGCGTTTCCCCGTCGAATCGAACGGTGCGCCTGCAAGAGAACAAAAATGTGCAACGATTTCGCCTTCGTCCGTGTTTTTTCGTGCCGCTTAACCTTGTGAAATCCATCGCGAGCGCGTTTTTCCCTCCCTCTCCCTCCCTCCCTCTCTGTCTCTCTCTGTCTCTCGCATTGCCGTACGCTGTTAGAATGTTTCGTTGCGAATTTACGATAAGTGTCGTCGCCGCGCGGTGTGTTTTCTCCTCTTTGTCCTCCTCCTCCTCCTCCTTGCCTTTTTTTTTCTGCCTCCGCGCACGACGGCGCGAGGCTGGTGCAGTAAATTTAATTGACGGCGCGGGGCGGAGGGGAGGGCGGATGGGTATCGCGACGCGGTAAATTTAACGAATTAACGCGCGCGTAAACTGAATAAAGTGGATATTTACGCTTTGAGAGAGCGGCCGTCGAGCATTTTTTGGATGCCGATGCTTTACGGCTGACGCGGAGGCGCGGGCCGGGATTTTCGTTGTTTTTTTTTCTTTTTATCCGTTTCGGAGGGATTTTGGCGGGGAGTCGGTGTGCTAATGATGAGTAAACATTGGCGTTGGAGTGGCAATCAATCTGATTGCCGAGATAATCTGCTAGTGATTTAATTAAGTTTTTAAAGACAGGAGCAAACAGAATGCATTAGTGAACGTTTTAAGTGTCTTTCCGATTACTTGTTAATCTTAAGTGTGATAGAGGCATTATTTCTAATTACTCCGTCTAACAATGCCACAATCTCCGCTAAAATGTCTCTCTCCGCGATGATAAAATACAAGTTCGCCGTGTGTTTTTTCAATTCGAAATACCTCGGAACACTAAAATATACACTTTGTGCGCACCTCGAAAACAAATCTGTCACCGACACCATAATAATTTCATAAATCAAGCTCCCCGCACTTAACCTCGAAACCTTTTTCGCATATTAATAAAACCTCTCCTCTCGAAAAGCAAACGAGCCCGTCTATTCCGCGGCGGCGAGTGATTACAAATAAAGAGCCCGACTGTCGCATCGAAGCTCGCCGGCCAAAATATATCGCCCTCGTGAAATTCGCGCGGTTTGCATTAAAAAGAAAAAAAGAAACAAAAAAAAAAAACGAACAGACAGAAAACGAGCTGCGTTAAAAAGCGCGATAAACAAATTTCAATGCTGCGCGAGACGGGACGGTTTACGGCCGCGGACGAAGGATTCTGAATTAGGTTGACTGCCGGGCGATAAGTGTTTCCGAGACTGACGTTTTACGGAGATGTAAACACGTCGGACGGCTATCCGGAGAATTCTTAGCTCGCGAGTCGAGCCTCTCCGAAGCCTTCCGAGCCTCCTGGTAATTTTCTCGACTCGCGATCCAGCCTCGCCGAAGTCAGCCCTCGGCCGAGAGAGAGAGAGGAAAGCTGGAAAAATTCGCAACCCAGCGGCTGGCTCCTCTTCCCCCGGATTGAATACCTCGGCGGGGACGTAAAACTCTCGCGGGAGGAGAGCTCGTTGGCGATGCGCGGCGCGAGGGGGGCTATAAAAAAAAAAGGAAAAAAAAAAAGAGCGTACGAAGTTGCAGCACCGCCTGCAGACACGCGCGCATGCAGCAGACTCGCTCGATGCCGCCGCCGCGAGGAAGGAAGGAAGGAGGGCAGAGAGCGTTTCTCCTTGCTCGCGCGCGTGCCGAGAGAGAGAGAGAGAGAGAATCCTCTTTTGCGTCCTGCGCCGCGGCTATATCGACTCGATTTCCCTTTTCCTCGCTCTCTCCCACTCTCTGCCGCCTGCCTGCCTGCCCACCGACGCCTTTCGCGCATTTGCCAGCGGAGGAGACACGCGGCTCTCTCTCTCTCTCCCTCTCTCCCTTTTTTCCTTCTTCTTTTGTTTCCCTCTTTCTCGTCGGCCGAGAAACGACTGCGTAATTTGACAAATGAATCGGATTGCGAGGTGAATGCTGCTGCGCGGCTGCTGGAAGGTCGGCGATAACGCCGTTCTCGGCGATTGTCGGCGAATTTTCTCGATTCTACTCGCGGGGAATTTAATGCTTTTGGGAGTGAAGACGCGTTGTTGGATGAGGCGAATTATTTGCGACGTCAAGCACGCCAATAAGAAATCGACGAATTCACGATTATAACGCGCAAGGACGTAAAAAAATTTGTTTTCGCCCGTACAGCCAGCACGGCGGAGTCGACGGCTTAAAGTCTAACCTTCGAATTTCAACGCTTCCCTCCCACATTCCGAGCGCGGCGATTTCGCTTCCCGCCGCAAGCGCCGCGGAGGAAAACACGCGCCGGTGCGCTTTTTTTTTCAATCGCGAACAATCTCCCGAACGGCCCGAGAATCGCGAACGGACAACGGGATAAGCGCCCGTCGGCGCGTTATCGAGGGAGAGAGAGAGCCGAGACGGCGGGCCCCGATTACGCAAACGCCTTGTAAATCGAAAGTAAAACCGGCGATTTTCGCCCGACCGCAGAGAGATCAACGATCGTTTATCTGGGCCGTTAAGCCGCGGCGCTAAGTGTTTTTCGGTCGTTCGGCGCTAATTTTAAGTGCGCGCGCCGCCGCCCTCCTTCGACAATGTTCGGCTTTGAAAATCGGAATGCGGCTCGCGCTCGGCGCGCGGAAAAAGAATTTCGACCGGCTGCTCGGCTAAAGTGGACCGCGAACGAATTCTTCGGGGGGCGGGGCGTTTTTCTGTTTTTTCCTTCGGGTTGCCGTTCGCCTCGGAGGTATTGTTTAGAGTCGATTTCGTGGATTTTTGTAAGAATATACTCGATGCTTTCCAAGAAGGAAGTAGCAAGTCAGAGGCGAGGGAAAGGTTATTGTTGTTTATAAAATGTACAAGACAGGTCTGGAAGAAAGGAGCCTTTATTACTTTCCTAACATCTGGAAATCATCGGAAGGAGACTCGGGCGGGCCTTTTCGCCGTCGTAAAACCCTGCCGTAAAAAGAATGGCAGAATAAATGCTATTGTTTCTCATATTTCGATCGCTATAAACGGTCGCCTTGTTTTTTTTTTTTTTTTTTTTTTTTGGAGCTCTCGATGCCCTTCAATTTTTAGTAACAAAAAAAGAATCTCGTAAAACGAAGTGTTCTATAAACAAACCATTCCTACTAGAAAGAAAAAAGAAACGTTCCCAACCCATCCAGAAACCTTCCGGTTCACTTCCCCCATCGAACGAATCCCTCGAATTCCCCAAAATCACCCATCGATCCGCAATCCGAACTCGCGCGCAAAGCCTCCAGTCGAGCCGCTACCGCCTCTCGGCGGTAAACAAACCTTGGGGGCCCGACGCCGATTTCCATCGGCGCATGCGCGCCCGCGCGACGGTGCGTCTCGCGTCCTTGCCGGTCCGCCGGCGAGAGATCTCGATTTTCCGCGGAGTCGACGACATCGCCGAGGCCGATATCGCCGCGTTCTCGAGAGGCGGCTTAGCAGCAGCCGATTAGCTCGGGCCGTCGGCGGGACTCGCCTCGACGGACGCGCGGATCTCGTCCCGACGTTCTTGAAAAATGCCGCGAACCGCCTCGCGCCGCTCTCTCGGTGCACTTGCACCGCGGTCTCGTTCCCTTTTAAGAGCGACTCTCTCTCTCGGTTGTTGACCCAAGGGTTCAACTGTGCGGCTCTCGGCTCGGGAGGAGGAGGAGGAGAGGACGGAAGAAGTCGCGGAATCGAGCGCTCCTTCGCTTCCACGTAGACTCTCGTGTGTTTACGTGGCTGACTTGTTGCTGACGCGCCGCGCGCCGCTCGTTAGCTCTTGAGAGACAGGTGCGGACGCGGATGTTCAATATATTCTAGCCTCTTTCATTTGGCGCCGGGGAGGAAGGGGCGGGAGGGGAGGTTCGCCGCGTCGATGCGCTTTTTCTCGCTCTCGGCGAGGGACGCGTGGGAATTTCAAATTTTTCGAACGGACTTCGAAAGGTTCGCTGGAAAACGATCCGCGAAGTGGCTGCCGCGCGGCGGCGATTTACAAAAATTTCAATTGACCGCGCCGAATCGAACGAGAGAGCCGCGGCGCGGATCGCAGCCCAGTTCCCTCGTTAATTAAAGGCCGCGAGAGCTCGGCAAGGTTAATCTTCGACTCGACGCGGAGGAGAGGCCCGATCGATTTTGCGACGACGGCCGAGCGGAGCCGCCAGTGCCGCTCACGTGCCGCCGTTGATTCATTCATGAAAGCCAAAGGCGGACGCCCGGCTCGGGTGTAAAAATAGACCCCGATTCGGGGGGGGGGGGGGCGGGGAGGATCGTTTGCTCGCTCAAAGGGTTCGACCATTTTTTCGACTGAATCGGCGTGGTGATTTTTAATTCTTTTTTTTTTGTCAACCTTTTTATTGCAATATTTAGTTGGCATTATATTCATATACTATTAAGCGAGAATTCGCGGCAGTTCTTACTTCTCTCGTCGACGCGCTTTGCCAAAGTACGTCAACAAAATATTGCAAAAAATCCCTAATCTCACAAATCAATTTCCTTGCCACGCGCGCCCAACCCTCAGGGCCAACCTCTAGACTGTTCAATTGACCGTCTCCTCAATTCTACCCCGAAAAATAGCCCAACTGAAAATCCGTCGCTCAAAAAAAAAAAAAAAAAAAAAAGTCTCCCCTTAACGTCGAATGAATCTCCATCTTGTATGGGCGGCCCCTCCGTCTAAGAGCACCGCCGCATTGCATTCCTTTCGAGCTTTTATACGCCGCGCGAGGGAGT